>CM075806.1:48112574-48773574 GCA_037975025.1 Excoecaria agallocha | reverse complement strand
GAAAGAGAAGAAGGAATCATGAGTAAAGGAGTTGGATTTGAAGCTTCATTAAGGTATGGATTCCATTATGTATTATTGGCCAATTATGTTAGGCCTCTTATTTATAAGTTTGATTTATTGTGGCATGTAATCATAGCCTGTGTTATTATTATTATTATTAGTATTTCTGTCTGATCTCTATTAAGTATGATGATGATTGATGATTATCCATGATTAGTGGATTTGGGTGTTACAGGTTTGGCTTCAATAGTCACAATATACAAACAAGAGTTGGGGAATTGGAAAATATTAAGGATTTAGAAGTGAAATTTCAGCAAGTTTTAGTTTTGACTTTTTATTCTGTAGCCGTTTTCAATTAAACCAAATGCCTTGTGATTAGAACCTCTATTTTGGAAATTCTTTAGTAGCCTCTCTAACAATAAGATTCCATAAAGTTCAAACTTGAATATAAAATTTGCTGAGATTCAAGCTTTTGACTACTTGTCATCTTATATATATCTTTGTTTCTGTCATTTCTTAGGTACAAAGGAGGACTAGCACTGCCCAAAAAGATGATTTCACAGGGTGTTTTTAACAAAAAGCCATTTAATGTAGAGGTTTATCCACTTCATCTCAAGTTGATTAATTCTAGAGATAACAATAAATTTACTATTTGCTTAAGTGGAAAGGTTTTGACATTTCTCCATATCTATAACACTACAAACATGTTATTCTTTTTTTTCTTTTTGTTCTTCTTTGCAATAAACCATATGCTTTTCACTAGTGCCTTCTGATCAATACCATGTTACTCCGTCAGCATTTACGAAAATTCCTATTTATATGTTAATACCAGTGCCTTCTAGTCAATATCATGTTACTTCTTAGCATTTATGAACTTTCCTATTTATGACCAATTTATATATGGGTTTTTACATTGATCATAATTCTTTCTATCACTTAAAATAGGTAACTTAAGGTTGTATTTCTTCTCAAGCTTTTCTACATCAGGATTATTACCAAGTGTACGCTTTTAAAGGAACAAAGCAAAAAAAGGTATGTTATAAGTGAAAAAATGGCCTGATGTGGATTTTAATTTGATTTGCATGCTATCTTGTCCTGTAAATTTTTTCCTTTAATTTCTTGAATGCTTGGTGCTTCTGATTTGTTATTATCTTCCAAGTGATTTTTTCATTAGGAATCTAGATTGTGAAATTGATTTGCTTTAGATTTATCAGTTATTGTCCCCTTTTGATGACACACTTGTCAAGATTTTGGACTGGGAAAAGGGCTGAAATTACACTCAAACCCTTTTTCCTTGAAGCTCACTCACAACTTGTAATGTAAGAAGTTTTTAATCCCATTTTTAATTTCCTATAATTTTTCCACTAGAAAATTTCACATTGTAATCAGTAGTCATTTTTTTTGGAAAAGTTGCACTAACAAAGTAAACCTTATAGCAAATTTTGTCTAATGGATAACCAGACATCTCTACGAAATGAGAACAATCTCAGCTTGAATAGAATAAATTAAATAAATCAATTTAAAAAAAAAGAAAAAACGTAGATTCTTATAAGTTTGGCTTTACTACCCTATTTCAGTTAAATATATAATTTATCTTTGTTTTAGAAATGTTTGTTATAGCCTTCATTTTCCAATCTATGTGTCATGTGACTGAATACAATTTACTCTATAAAAAAACTACATTTCAAAAGAAACTTTTAGTTTCTACAAAGCATAAAAGGCATATTTTGTTGGCAATTTGTGACTCATGCCCTCAATTTTAGTGGTTTTAGTTTTGCAATGATGAATTTTGTGGATGTGTTCTCAATGATATTATTTACCACTTATTTATAATTATAGGCTAGTATTTAGGTTGCATGTCACTACAGTATTTCTTTAAGGCTTACTATTAAATAAATAGTCATGTCACTACCATGAAATTTGGTTATTTGTGCTTGCATAAAGGTTGTTCAGGCATAGTCAGAAAAATAATAATTAAAAAAATTGTAATAATTTTTAGCAACAAACGGCACCATCGTGAATTTTTTTTATTTGTGGGTGAAATTAGCAATGGAACCTGTCATTTTCATTACTAAAATTAACAAAGAAAAATATTTTGTTGCTATAAAAATAGCAACTATTAAATCTACAACCACTCCTTCCATTGTGAATTTTGATTAGCAACGAAAAATCAATAATTTTTGTTGCTAATTGAGTATTTTCTTGTAGTGGTTATCTATGGGTTTGCAGTTTTTCATATTAAATCATTTAAGGACTTTGTTGATATATGCCTCATGTGAAAGAGATAATAACCTTCTACAAATGATCTCTTAAAATCTTAACTCCAAGGATATAATCTGTTTGACCTATATCTTTCACTCAAAGTTGAACGATAACCAGTCTTTAATTTCATTTACGTACCCTTTATCATTTCCAGTTATAAGTATGTCGTCTACATACAATGCCGAAATGAAGAAATTTCCTTTTCGAGCTTTTATAGTAAACACAATAGTCTTCATCAATTATGCTAAACTTAGTTGACATGATTATATCACGAAATCTCAAATACCATTATCTTGAAGACTGTTTAAAGCCATAAATTGATCTCATCAATTAGCAAACCTTATGTTCGATGCCTTTTCTATGAAACCTATAATTTGTTTTATATAGATTTCTTCATCTAATCCTTCATTAAGGAAAGAAGTCTTCACATCCATTTGATGTAGCTCTAGGTTCAAACTCGCCACTATGGCAAGAATCAACATTATGGACGTAAATCTAACAACAGGTGAGAAAGTATCCTGACAGTTAATCTCTTCCTGTTGTGTAAACCTTCTCAGTGACTAGCCAAGCCTTGTATCTTTTGATACTTCCATCAACCTCTTACTTCACTTTGAGAATCCACTTATTCCAATTAGTTTGTGTCCTTTCGGTAGAACAACCAGTTCCCATATATGATTTAATCTCATAAATGCCATTTCTTCTTCCATTGCTTTAAACCATCTTTTCTTAGCTAGAAAAGAGAGAGACTCTTGGACATTTTTAGGCTCTTCTTCATCCTGTAGGGTAACTAAAAGTTCGTTCAATCCTTCAATCTTAAATCTTGATCTAGAAGACTCATCCTTTTAGAATTTTAATGTTCTAACTCTTGATAAATATATCTCATATATTCATTGCAATTTGGAATACTCCCACTGGAGTTAGGAATATTCCCATTGGACTGAAGATCTCAAACATCCGAATCATAATCATTTAGAGAAGAAAGGTCTCAACCTTTTTCCTTTAATTCCTTACCACTCGGATGGAGCAACCCTAATGGTTCCTCTTCTTGAGTGTTAAAAAAAATGAAGTCTTGATTCACTTGTCCCAACTTTGGAAATTCATTCTTTAAGAATATGCCATCTTGTGATTCAAATTCTATCATTGTGTCATTTTCTTACTTGCCCATGAAAATATATCCTTTTGATACTTCAGAATATCTCACAAAGATACTCTTTTTATCTCTTTTTCCTAATTTACCAAATTTACTTAAGGTATCATGAACATAATAAACACAATTCTAAGGTTGTAAATGGCTTAGGTTAGGTTGTCGACATAACTCATAAGGATTGGAAGTGACAGATTTAGAGGGCACACGGTTTAGAACATACCACTTCAAGTAAAGTGACTTAACTTCAATTAAATTAAACGAAGGGAAGTGGAAATGTCGTTAGTGCAATAGGATTATATAAAATGCTTAAATGAAATATTTTACTGTGATTTTGTGGTAGTCAATAAAACATCTCTCCAATAGGAGATTGGCAAATTTAACTCAGCCATCATAGATTTTACCATGTCTAGGAGAGTTTTATTTCTCTTTTCTACAACAATGTTTTGTTATGGAGTTTCAGGAATGGACAACTGATGTTCAATCCCCTTATGATCACGTAAAGCTTTAAATTTATCTACAAGATATTTTTGACCTCGGTCCATTCTCAAAGCTTTAATTTTCTATCTACTTGATTTTTAACTAAGTTGATATAAGTCTTGAAGTAACTCAATGCCTTTGACTTATGAGAAATCAAATAGATATAACCACACCTAATGTAGTCATCTATAAATGTGATGAAGTAGTAGGCCTCATGCCTTACCCTTACTTCATTGGACCGCATACAATAGAATGAATTAACTACAATGGAAATTTAGCTCTAGTTCCTTTTCTAAATATATTTTCTAACTAGTTTGTCTTTTAGGCAATGCTCATAAGTAAGCAACTCAACCTTATTTAAATCACCTAACAAACCTATTTTGGCAAACTAGCTCATTCAGTCTTATCCAATATGGTTTAATCTAGCATGTCATAATTTCACAATATTTTCATAATTATGTGAATAAGACAAAATTAAAGGAAAACTAGATTTAGTCATATAGTCAGATCACATCTATAGCAAAAAAATCGTTCGAAATAAAACCAAAACCATAATAAAGATCATCCAAACATAAGCGTACACCATTATCCTCAATATGTAAATCGAAACCAAGTTTCATCAAAGCAAGAAAACAAACTAAATTCCTATGAATATTTGGAGCATAAAGAACATCATGTAAAAGTAGGGTTCGACCTTCATGCAAGAGTAATATACACGTGCCAATCCCTTAAACTGCCACTTTGACATTGTTTCTTACATAAATCCATTTAGCTCTATTGGGAATTCATCGAAATTTGAAAAAGGCATCTCAACCCTTTGTCGTGTGGTCCATTACTCTCAAATCCACCACCTACAAAAGATGAAGTTCAGTTAGAAATATAAAACCAAATACACAAAGTTCACTTACTCTTAGGTCAATATAATGTACCTAGTGGGACATAGTGTAGTCTCTTCCATAGTGTCCTTTCTATTGGCAATTAAAACACTTTACTTTTGAAATGTTCACTCTCTTCTTGCCTTTGGACCTTTTGTTGTTCTGTTTCACCTTTTGCTTTTTAGGCTTACGAGCTTTTTTCTTATCTAGATTTCTAAAGCTTATTGTCTTATTCTGATTAGAATTCATTCCAACAGAATGGGACTGTGCCATACACACTTTGGAATTAACCTTAATCACTACCAAATACTCTTCTTTAAGCTCTAAATGACGAGCGACATCCACAAATGTCGTAATGTTGTCCATATGAGCTAGTTGCATCTTCATATGCTCCCAACTTTTGGGTATGAAATGGATAACAGATTAGACCTACTACTCATTGGTCAACATATGACCAGTTTCACTAAACTCATATATCATGTTTTCTATCTCTCTTAAATGTTTTTGCATCAAATGATCAAGCATTTTTTGATAGGTATCAAACTTGATCATTAATGATTGGAGCTTAGTCGGAGACACACCTTTGAAATTCTCCCACAAAGTAATCCCTAAATCCATTGCATTTTTATACTTATAGAATTGCTTAGTATGTCATCATTCATTGCACTTAGCAAGATGATACGAGTAGTGGAATTCTTTTTTTCTTCATGCCATATAGGCATTTCGGTCTTGCCTATATATGCTGGGCTGATGTGCCATCCTTAGGTTAAGTCATAATCGAACTTAACAGCTTCAGAGCCTCTTGCTCATCAAACACATACTGGATCTTTACACTCCAGATTTCATAATTGTCACCGTTCAGCTTCATGTCTTTGTTAAACTCGATGACGATAGATTTAAAAGTAGTAGGCATTTGGATCTTCTGATCACTAATGGCACATTGTTGTACATTTTTAAAAGAGATTAGGCATTACATGCAATTTACTATGCATTAGAAATAATTAACCTAATAAAGTTTTCTATTAGGCTCAAATTTAACAAGACTACTTATAGTATCCAATTACCTTTTAAGTGCTAATGTCTAAATTTACTAGTTAAAATTTCATGTATACTAAATGTGAATTATTGGATGTTAACTTCTCAAATTTAAAAGGGAATTTTATTGGTTTTTAGTTCATTAAGTCTTTACTTAAAAAAAATGTAATCATTTTACACATAAAATATTGCAAGGTAATTAACAATTAAATGAACACATTTATTATAAAGTTAAAAGCCAACAAATAAACTCATTTATTCAACTGATAAATATCTAATAATCCAAAAAATAAGACACTCATGTCATAAATAATAGGAAAAACAAATCCTATTCTAAGAAAAATAAATGCTTACTAAAATTGACACCTGTGTCAACTCTACTTGAAGTCTAGATCCTTAAGATCTTTTGCATTTTAGAGATTGTTTCTTTGATCATCTTCATCAAATCCTCAGGCAACCTATAAGTTCACTTATATCTACCCTTCGAATCAGAGTGTACATATATGTAGTTTTAAAATATATATACACATATATATGTTATAAACATCAAAAAAGAAATATTTAGTGTTACATGAATCTTATTTAGATCTATATTTTACATATAAAATTTAGATCCAATTTTTTTAAGGCATATGCCAGGATGCAAAAACTAAGACTCTTATACCAATGAAGGATTTCATGTACAATAAATTAGATATAACTAAATATCTCATTCAATTAAGAGGAAAAATATATTTATCTTTTATGATACAAAAATCTTTAAGAGCGGAAGCAACAAAGTAAAGAATCTTACTTCGCGTCCCTGGCTATACTTTTATCCACAAACAATGAATGCACAATTCCACAGTCTAAATATCATTTGAAATTGAGAGAAGAATAAAAGAATCTTTAATTCTTTTAGGGAGAGATTATAAGATACTGTAACTATGTAACCTCTAAATTGATTTCTAATCCCCTATTTATAGAAGTATACTAGAATTTTTTTCCTACTATAACTAAGATTCTTTGTAATATAAGATCAGAAAGTTTTAATTAGATAAAGATATTTTTATTTTTATTTGATTGAAACTCATTCAATATAAAGTTATGGCATATCCATACTCTATCATCCATAACAACAACAATAATAATAATAATGTATCAAGCGCTGCAGGACAAAAGCTATCAATTTATTAGGTATACATATTAAACGGTCCAATCGGGTGTATGTACCTGTAAACCAATTTTCATGCAATTTGTTTCCATTTCTATATAAGCAATAACCCGTTCAGCTGTATCCTAATTATCTCATAATATATTTGCCGATCTCTATGTTACATTTGCCAAGAGAAAAACAAGAGGAGAAGAGCTTTGTTTTCGAGTTTTTGGAGAGAGAAAAAAAAATGAGCATATTTTCATTGGTAACAGGAAGGCCTGGTCCTAGTGGCTTTGGATCTGCCTCTACTGCCGAGCAAGTTACAGAGGGCATTGATGCTTCTAACCTTACTGCTATTGTTACTGGTTAGCTAATGATTTCTTTAGAATTTATTGTTTGTTTCTTTTTCATTTGTGGTGCTTAACTTACGGATTTTAGCTCTATTTTAACAATCTATTCTTTTATTACAAAATAAAGGTATAATATCTAATTTCTAAAATTAGAGGGGGCTGCCACGGTCGACTTCTGGTGTTACTCTATGATCTATATTTAAAACTTGAACCTTTACTGTTCGTTCATGTTGTGCACTGCAAATAAATGTTAAATGGAAGTCCTAATTGCAATAATCTGAAATTTTTGGTGCAGGTGGAGCAAGTGGGATTGGGTTGGAGACTGCAAGAGTCTTAGCTCTACGAAAAGCTCGTGTGATTATAGCTGCAAGAAATATGAATGCTGCAGATGAAGCAAAGCAGATTATTCTTAAAGGAAATAAGAACGCCCGAGTGGATGTTATGAAACTCGATTTGGCCTCCATTAAATCTGTTGGAGAATTTGCTGATCAGTTCCTTGCGCTTCATCTACCTCTCAACATCTTAATGTCATCTCTCTTTAATTATTAATGTCATTTTCTGGTAATTAATCTTTGCTTTCAATGACATTTAATTCTGTATTTGTAACAGAAACAATGCTGGCATTATGTTCTGCCCCTACCAGCTGTCGGAAGATGGGATAGAGATGCAATTTGCTACAAATCATATTGGTAGGTGAACTGTGCATTTCTTAATTTAACGCAGTGTTTTTTTTCTCCTAGTTAGTAATTTGGAATTAATTTCATTTATGCATTGAATTTGTACCACAATAAACGAATCATTAAAAAAAAAAATTTGTTCCATAAAAATACATCTATTTATGAAATATTGCTATAAAATCACTTTAACCAAAATTTTTCCATAAAAACTTTATACTACTAATAAATGAATCATAATTATTATGTGCCGTGTTATAAAAACTTTTACATGACATTTTTTTGAAATATTTCAAACTGACATCATAACTTGTTACATTATTATTTTGACACTGAATTTATGATTTTTCAATTAAAATAAATTTAATTGTAATATTTTAAAAATTGAAATAATAATAATTTCTTATGATTGAACGAAATTAATCTTTAATTCATTTAATGTTAATTTGATTATACTTTCACTTCGACTTGCAGGTCATTTCCTCTTGACAAACCTTCTACTAGACAAAATGAAAGAAACTGCACGCACCTCTGGTATTGAGGGTAGGATTATTAATTTGTCATCAATTGCTCATATTCATACATACAAAGGTGGAATTCAATTTGATGACATCAATAATAAGAGAATGTATGTGTTCTCTTTTCTCTTTTCACTATTTTTCAATGTAGTTAGTTTTTCAGTTAGACCAAAAATTGACTTAAAACTTCATTTATGCTAGTTACAATGATAAAAGAGCATATGGGCAATCCAAATTGGCCAACATACTCCATGCCAGTGAGCTTAATCGCCGGTTTCAGGTATATTAAATTTGTGATTGACACAGCAAGTAATTCAGTACAAAAAATTTACTTCATCTGTTATTTTTTATCTGTTATTTTTGTTATTTTCATTAGAATTAAAAAATAATAAATATAATTAAATTTAATATTAAATTATGTAATTAACATCAAATTATTAAATCTAATTGATTGTAATTTTATTGAAAAAGAAAAATAAATTAAATTATATTGAAAGTATAAAAATAAATTTAAATTTTATTTAAAAATAATAAATAAATAATAATTTTCTTAAGGTAGAACCTATGTGATCTAATAATGTTAATCAATTTCTTGAATTTTCAGGATGATGGCGTGAAAATCACGGCCAATGCAGTTCATCCAGGATTGATTATGACCCCTCTCATGAGACATTCTGCACTACTAATGAGTATGCTTGTCTTCTACTTCCATTGATCGGGTTTTGCGCAAAAGGGGCATTGGCTAGTCTACTCTCCTCTGTAGAGTGCTTTCCACATTTTAACCATCTTATTATATTTGAAATGTAATGTTAATTAATTTGACGGTCAAAACATCAAAAATACAAAATCCAAAGAAGGACCTCAAGTTTTCTCCAAACAAAAAAGGATTTATTTTGGAAGAGTAAGGTTAAATTCGAAAGTTTTGACTTTTTTATTTTTTTTATTTTTTTTTGCAGGGATATTGAAAATCTTTAGCTATATCTTGTGGAAGAATGTACCTCAGGTATTATATTCCTCCTTTCATCTTATTAACTGTAAAAAATAATGGTTCAATCTCATTTCTAAGCTTGCTGTTCTTGGAAATCCCAGGGAGCAGCTACGACATGTTATGTGGCACTGCACCCAAGTTTGAAAGGTGTGAGTGGAAAATATTTTGTGGACTGCAACGAGGTACAACCAAGCAAATATGCAATGGATGAATTACTGTCTACTAAATTGTGGGATTTCAGCAACAATCTCATTAACTCAGCCTCAAAACCATGAACACAACGCCTTCCCTAAACCAAATTATAGGCCCATTCATGCTTTTCTTATTTAAGCAATGACATAAACCCTATATTTATATTCGGTGTGACGATTATTCATGTATTGTCCTGGGTGATATATCATATAGCAGGGAGATGTGTGAAATTCATAATGGTTATTTCATTGCATTTGCCTAAAATCTCTTCCTACAGTATCTTTTTAATAATTCATTTAGTATTTACAATTTATTGATTTAATTAATTTGAATTCACGTTAAACAGATTTATAAAATGAAAAAGTTCCTTTTTAAGTATTTAAAATATTTCATATCCATAATTCGATTGAAAATCTTTAATTAAGAAAAAAAAGAAGAAGCATTTCATTTGAAGATATTCTTGGTGTTAGAGATAGGAAAATTGACCTAAATTCAAAATACAATCAAAATCTATTCAAAAAATTGAATCGAATCCAATTCAATTTGAATAAATATCAATTGGATCAATTCAAAACTGATCCATTTTATTCTTTAACTCAATCCAATCTAATCCAATATCTATTGGATCAACCCAAAATTAATCCATTTTATTTTTTAATTCATTCAATTTGTACCCGATGTGTTTTTTTCCAAAATCTCTCTTGGATCTGTCAACCATGGCAACACTCTGCTTGCCAGCTGCCATTTCCCCTTTCGTTTTGTGCCTCTCTTCAGCCTCGGTTTTGTTTGCATTTTGCCATGCCTTATTCAATTTTTAGCTTCTATCCGATTCTCCCATAAGTTCCTCTTCTCATTACTCACTTTAATGGCGGCGTTTGTTCCAAGTTTCGTTTTTGTTAGTCTTTTTGTGCTGGAAACGAAGCTTGGTTTGTTCGATTAAATTAGGTTTTAAGCTTATTGGTTTACATGTTTGAGACTTTTGAATTAAATGTTTAATTGATTGATTGTGGTAATTGGTATGGTTTATATAACTTGTTGTACGGTCTATGCGAAGGTATTGTATTTCTTGCTTAGACGTTTATTTTTCTGTCAAATTTATGTGCAGTTATGGCACTATGGATGAGCAAAGAAGCAAGTTAATCAGATTTGATGGATTTATTTCCTGAGCTAATGTCCACCATTTTGATATCGTCCACCATTTTGACATCGGTTGTTAGGTCTTTCTCAGTTTGCAAATGGGCATTAATGTTTGGCCTCAAAACTTTATTTGCTGTAATCAAGAACCCGCAAAGAGTTCCGATATTTTTCTCACTAACTCTGTAATTCTAGTGGTGACAAACACCTTCTTTTTAGTTTATTTACATGTATTTTAATTTTATATATATTCTTATGCTACGAAGGTGAGGATGAAAAGAAAAAGATTTTTGGATTCATTAAATAAAAAAATTATAATAATTTACATTAAATTCATAAATCGATATCAATCCATTCAATTAATTTAAAAATTAAAATTAAATATAATTTAAAATTAAATTATATAAATATAATTAAATTTAATTATTAAATTTTTGAAGTAAGAAAATTTCAGAACGAGGATTACAATCTCTATCCCTATATCGAATTCTAAATCGAAAAATATTTTTTTTTTCATTTTAACCTGCGTGAAAATTTTTTTTTAAAATTTCTCATCACATTCAGGATGATTTTCCGTTAAAAATATGGATGCTCCGTCCTATGATCATCCTGAAGAGCTCATTCAGTAAATTCACTCCATCACCCTTAAAGGCTAAATGCTTGACCGTAATACCTTTCAGGAACTTTTTCGGCCATTGCTTGGCTATTCATCAAGCTGATTAACGGTTACTGAAAAATTACTCCAAAAGCTGCCAATGACGGAGATAATAATGACAAGTATATTGCAAATAGTAAAGGATACTGCAAAATGCAGCATTAAATAATTAAGCAGCAGTTAATTTTAACTCTTTCACTCACAATAGTATTCTTATTTTCTAAAAATATATATTTTTAAAAAATTTCAAAACATAATATTGCTGTAAAAATATTCAGAAATTTTGAGAAAATTTGTATTAAAAATTAATTTTTTTTTAAAATAAACATTTAATATTCCATTATAAGTGTGAAGATCACTTAATATTATATATTTGACATTAATCTGAAAAATATTTTTTAAAATTTAATTTTGCAGAAAGTAGTATCATTGTGGTATCAACCTTAAAAATTTGATATTTTTTTTTAAATTTTATGATATGATAATTTAAGTAAAATAAAAAAATTATATTAAAATAATTTTTACTATATAACAAAAAGAATAAAAAAATGTGTTACCAATGAGGCTTGCTTAGACAGCGTCAACCTAGAACCTAAATTCTATTCATAATCAATCATAGAACCTATTTATCACGATTAGCTATTCTCGTTGAAAATCGAACAACTCCATTTAATGTGATAAGAGAATCACCAGCTAATGGCGGTGCCATGTTGGATTGGGAGCTTGAAAACCAGACCGGACAGACCCGACTCTTTCCCGGGCAAGTCAAGTTAGACAAAAGCTTATGTTTCTGCTCATAATTAATCATAGAACCTATTTATCTCAATTAATTATTGACATTGAACAACTCCATTTAATGTGGTAAGCAGTGTTATTAAAACAGGATCGGATCGGACAGTCGAACAAGTTTAATCGCAAATTGTCATCTGATCTGATTGGTTCGATGGGTGAAAACTGAATTGAATAAAAACCAAAAGATACTGTTTCAAACCGTCACAAAACCGATTAAACTGGGTTAAAATCTGAAAAAACCGAATTAAATAATAATAAATCGGTTTGATTTTAGGAAAACCAATTTTTTGTTCAAAATATTCATACAATATTATTTTTATTGAAAAAATAAAATAAAATTATAAATATAAAATAATTAAAATTTAAACAATTTAATGAATTTTTTATGAATATAAAATTTTTTATAATTTATATTTGAAGAATTTCTTTAAAAATTTACAATTTTTTACTATATTTATCTTAAATTTTTGTTATAAATGTTGAATAACTTGAAAATATAGTTTTATTATTAATGTTTGATGATACATGTATTTTTATAAACTATTTTTTATTTTTTATATAGTGATATTATCATAATATTTATATAAAATTTAAAAAAATATATTAAAAAAAAGAAAAAAATTGGTTGAATCCCAACGAACCGATGGAACCCGAACTCTTGAGCTATTCGGTTCTTTATTTGGTTCGATTTTAATAACATTGGTGATAAGAGAATCACCACCTAATGGGGGTGCCATGTTGGATTGTAGTGGTGTGCAAAATCGAACTGAAATTGAGAATCGAATTAAATAAATTTTGGTTTATTTGGTTCGATTATTTTGATTTTTGGTTCGTTCGATTTTGAATCGAAATAAAAATCGATTTAATCAGTTTGATTTCATTTTTAAAATTAAAAAACCAAAAGAACCGAACCGACCGAAGTTTTTATACATATATATTTTTAAGTAATAGATTTTCAGAATACAAAGATTGCTCAATGGTGTGAAATACGATAAAAGTTGCAACAAAACCTCAAGGTCCCAAGTTCAAACCCCAAGAAAGCACATATTTTGCAGCTTTTTTTTTACTTTATTTTTTTTTCTCAAATTTTTTACTCTACAAAAATTCAATTCACTAATTTTTTTTGCTTTCGTTTTTTTTACTTTAATTTTTTTTGTTTTCTCAAATTTTTTATTTTATTCTTATATATGAACAATTTTCTTATTATATCTTTTATTAGCTAACTTGTTATTATATTTTTATTGTTTAATTAGTAATCGTATTTTGAGAAAAATAAAATGCACCACTAGTATTAAATCATTGTTATGATTTTGGTGTTAAATCATTCTTATATACTAGTATAAATTAAGCTTAACCGCATATCTAATGATGTCCAATTTCGATTTTAATTAAAGTTTTTTATATTTTTTATTGATCTTCAAAAAATTAAAAATTAATTTGTATCATAATTATAAGAATTAAGTCCTTTTCACAATTAGGCTCAATAAATCCATTCCACTCTTAATTTGTTAAAAAAAATCCTAATATACTTGAATTTTTTGGGAGTTTAATTAAGGCCTAATATTTTTTATATTTGATAATTTACTATCACTTCCTTTTAGTAGTCTAATTCAACAATTAGACTTTATTTTTCATAATTTATCACAAAATTTTCGGTAGAAAAATTTAAATTGGTACCTATAAAATAAAGGAAAATAAATAAGGTAAATCAAACGCTATAATTTTAATTTTTTTAGTGAAAAATTGAGGTGTTAAGCCTCACAATTACATTAATAATTTAATATGCATGGTTAAATTGGTACCTATAAAGTATGGTACTAGGCCTTGGGCCATAATCTTTATTTCCTTCCCAACTAACTAGTTGGTTGGTTTTGTTTCATTTTCAAGGCTATTAAATTCAAATACTAATCTCTCTTCCTTAACAGCCAAATTTGGAATTTATTATCTAATTAATCATATGCAAAAAAAAAATTAATTTATTATATACCTCAATCTTATAAGGAAACTAATTAATCATATGCAAAAAAAAATTCCCTAAATTTTTGGAATTATATATATATATATATAAGTTCGTTAAGAGATCAAATTAGTGGCTGGAGTGACAATCTCTTGTCCATTTCGTTATTTATTGATTTATATATATATTCGTCTACTGTAAACATAAGTGGACACTATATACTAAATCCAACTAACTTAAATATTTTTGAAAAAAAAATAAAATAAACATTAATTTTTAGGTAGCATTTGTTAATCTTACAAAGGTTGAGATAGAAAGAAAATAAAATTATTTTTAATATATTTTTTAAAATATTATTTTAGTAGTATATTTTTTAATATAATTTTGATTAGTATTTATTATAGACATAATATCTTAAATTTATGTATATTATTTTAATTTTAGTTATTTTAAATAATTTTATTTTGTTGAATATAAATTAATTTAATTTATGGACCCATATAAGTTAAAAGTTTAATAAAAAATAAGCCTATATTGACCCAGAACTGAATTGATCGAAATTAATTCGGTCTATTCGGTTTCGATTCTAAAAACTTCAATTTTTGGTTCGGTTCTTTTAATTTTGAGAAGTTTGGTTTTTGGTCTATTTAGATTGAACCGAACCAATCATTTGCACACTAGGGATGATCGCAGGACGGGGCGGGGAGTGCCTCCCCACCTACTGTCCCGAGCAAGGGCGGGGCGGGGACCGATAGTATTTCGGGGGAAAAATTCCCCCCGTCCCCGTCCCTGCATAAAAAATATTTTTATTTTTTTAAAAATTTAATTATAACTAAAATATAATATTTAATAATTAATTATAATTGAAATATAATATTTAATAATTAAAAATACAAATTCAATTACAAATCAAACTAATATAAATTTTAACAATTAATAAAATTAAAATTAAATATAATTTAAAATTAAATTATATAAATATAATTAAATTTAGTAATTAAATTTCGGGGGTGGAAAAATTTCGAGGCGGGGACCACAATCCCCGTTCCCGCCCCGAATTCTAAGTCAGGGAATACTTTTCCCCCGTTCCCGTCCCCACGGGGGAATTTTTCGGAGATTCCCCGACCCATTCGGGGCGGGTCCCCATTGGGGACTGGAATTCCCCGCCCCGTGATCATACTTATAGTATACCATACTTTTATAGGGACGTGGAACAAGAGAAGGAAGAGAAAACCTTCAAACAAGGTATGAGCATTCAATTCTCCTGTATATGCATTCAATTCTCCTGTATATGCATGTGTGTATTTTCTATATATATCTTTGTGTAGTGGTCCAAATTGCATAATTCTTAATTCTATAAAAATTGGAGACATATTGAAACATATGTTTAAAAGAAAACTTTTCTGGAAAATAACATTTACTAGGTAAAAACCCTTGTACAAGTTGAACCTGGGAGTCTGGCTGTTGAGTTATGGATAGAATGCATCATCCCGACTAAGACATTTTCTTCTCAACTATGACAAAGCATTTTGGATTGAACCGAAAGTAATTTTCATGGTTGGAACTATTTTGTCTCAACCATGACCCTCTTCTGTTCTAATCTATACTTCACTTTTAGACCCTAGAAGTTATTGAATGATTTCCCCAAACCTTTTCGAACACTAACAGAACATTGTGAGCCTGTCTAAAGGAGTGTAATAAGACTTATTATGTGTGAATTATCTTACAATAACATGAATTTATATATGAATCATGGTGAAACATGATGATTATTGTAATATTAGTGTATTGCAAATAAAGTTAATGTCTGATTATCAGTGTACTATAAATTTATGGATATCGTGAAGTGTTTTCAATCTAGTTTGGTATAAATGTAATTGAATGATGAATATGTGAATAAGGCCTTAATGTATGCTTGAATTAAATCTAGATAAAGATATATATATGATAGTGGTTTGATACCTTCGGGTATCTAGTGATTACACCTTTACAATGCTTAGTGATTTGATAACTTTGGGTATCTAGTGGTTGCACCTTCATGGTGCTTAGTGATTTGATACCTTTGGGTATCTAGTATTCCAAATTGTCCATGCTTATATCAAGTTTAAGCTGTAAAAGTGATTATGATGAAATTAAAATAGTGTTAGAGATGAGTATGATTTAGAAGAATATTGACTTACTAACGAATATTATTGTT
This sequence comes from Excoecaria agallocha, assembly GCA_037975025.1. Lineage (NCBI taxonomy): Eukaryota > Viridiplantae > Streptophyta > Magnoliopsida > Malpighiales > Euphorbiaceae > Excoecaria > Excoecaria agallocha. The sequence continues at coordinate 48,757,186 of CM075806.1, read as the reverse complement.
AAAACTAATGATTGTATATAGTTAGCGTATATGTAACGTAGTTAATATATATGTAAAATTGAGTGCGTAAAGATGTTATTACCATATGTTACATGATGGATGAGTTATGAAGTGTATAGTTGATGTGTTACATGTTAGTTAAATAAAAAGTATAAGTATATGTTTATAACTACGTGGTTTTAGTTCTCAATTTTAGGATACGTAGGAAGCTTGGAATATTCATGTTGAGCTCGAACCAAATATTGAAGTTTTTTAAAGTATCTATGTGATTAAAGACAAATAAGAGAAGTGACTTGTAAAAGAGTTTCAAGGGTGAGTAGCAATTTTAGAGCATTAACTAAATAGTAAAGTTAGAAGTGATCATATTTTGAATGGAATGGAATTAAACCAATAAAGTGAGTTGAGCAGGAGTAGACAGCTGAGTTATTCGTACATCTAGGAGTAATTATTGACAGTGAAAGGTAATGCTAGTTAAGTTTTAATAATGTACCTAGCTGAAACAATACTTAAGTTATAAATGAAGTAAACTTGTCTTTAGTTATACATAATGAACTATTACAATAAAATATTTAGTTATAAGTGTTGCTTGAGTTCGAGTTGAAGACATTCTGGAGGCTAGGCCTTTGGCAGTCACAAAGGATATTTCAAAGATGTAGAGTAGATCACATAAACTAATGTATTTTGTAAAATTTTTAATTGCATGTCTATCTAAAATTGAGCAAGGTGTGTCTATGTAGTCAACTTTGCTTTGTTATAAAGATTGGATTTAATAATGTGGTCATACTAAAATTGATTGAACTATCTAGTGACTCTCATATTAATTATATTGATATGATTTATAGTGTGTGTAACATCCCGAAATACTCTTGAGGGGTATTAGAGTGTTACATTTATATCCATACATATGTGTAAAATCATATATAAATCAAATTAACTAGACACTTAAGTCCAAATCCAAGTCACAAGACACTATTATAGTGTCAACACTAAATACCAAAAGGTATTGGGTCACTAGACACCATCACGATGCCAACACTAGATACCAAAAGGTATCAAATCACTATCCCTTATGTCTCTATGTCTATATCTAATTGAAACCTAAAATAAAGCTTTCTCTCACTAAAATACCTTATTGCATTAATTACTAATGTATGTGCTATGGACCAAACACTTTATTCGTATAACCAATTATATCACTTACACTTCATTGCAACTACCTATAAATAACTACATTTATGATTACTTATTTATAAATCACTTGAAAGCATATCACGTAATCAATATAGTACAATCAATGTAATGCTTATATTTGATTACACCTACACATTCAAGATGACTCAATAATGTATACACTAAGGGTACAATTAACAAAAATGCAATAAAACCATGCTTGCACTCATAATTTTTTTTATGCCCTTATTATAATTTATACTTTAAATCACTCATTTCATATTTATTATATCATATTTTGACCATAAAAATGCGCTTGTACAGTTTGGTGGACATTCGAGGATGTTTGGTTCAAATTCGAGAACATTAAGATGCATAACACTCACTAACATACTTATGATTATTTTTCCTCAAAGATTCATAATTGAATTCAAGATTTTATACTTGCGAAATACTTGTAATAAGCCATATTTAACCTTTAATGGCATGTTCACAAGATTTCATTGACATTTAAAAAGGTTTGGATAAAGTTCGATAGCTGTAACAATTCAAAATATCATCTGACAGTAATAGTATATTGTAGAGCATGAGTAGTAATCGTGGAAACATTTTTGGTGTGATTATAGTAGTATAGTATGATAGAATTCAGAATTACTTAAGCATTAAATGTGCACCGCCTAAGGTAGTACCAGGATGGGTGATATGGTGGAAAGCTATACTCTACCTTCAAATGAGAAAATAGATAATAAATAGAGTTTAGTGGTAAAATTTAAGGAGAATTTGAGCCCAAATAGGCCCCCATACAAACAGCGAAGGATTTCCTTAATATTGTAAAAAGGGTTGACTGTAAGTTTAACTGAACTCTAAAATATTTCATAGTACTCCAAAAATTATTCCATTTGCCTAGATATACTACAAATAATCCAAATTAATATTTGAAAGAGAAAAATAATTTTTCTGATAACTTTAAATTTTGGAGTTTCGGATCGGCTGATTTTACCTCTGGATCTAGAAATGTACCGAAATGATATCTGAATGACTTAAAATTTTCCACCCTATCCTGCACATATTTGTGCATGCTGGGAAAAATTTCAAAGTATTTTGATAAGAAGAACACCAATTTCTGAAAAAAATGGTGAAAAACCAAGGTTAATTTAATTAGCGAAGTTAAAGGGTATTTTTAATTGGTTCAAAGGCGTAATATAAATATCATAATAAATATAAATATAACAAGAAATTTGGTTAGGATCACTTGGAACTGGAAATTGAGCAAGAGAAATACTAGAGGAATTAATTTGGCCAAAAAGTGGGTTATTTAAGTGGAATTAGGCCAATTGGTCGGATCAATATAGTTAGACTTGATTTAGCCCAATTGACATGGATATATAAGGGAAAAAAATCAAAATTCTCCAGAAAAATCACCCATGCTCTTCTCTATTCCAGCTAATCCTTCTTCTTCCTCTATTTCTCCATTTTCTTCAATTTTTCTAGCCTAATTCTACCAAAACCCTACCAAATTTCATGTCCTAAACAATTTTAAAGTCCTAAATTCATCCCCTAACCATATCTAGAGCTCATTTTGAGTTGAGAAAGTGGAAGAAATTATGAATAAAAAGGTTGGACAAAAAATTCAAGTAAATGTATTTAGTGATAATTTAATATTTTAAATAGATTTTTAGATAGATTTTGATATAACAATTCATATTTTGGGTTTAATTTGAATTATGGATGAAGAAAATTGGAAAAAAAGATATATGAAGGAATTTGGCCAAGATGGATTTCTAAGGGAGAGCAAGCAGAACCAAAGGGAAAATGAGAAGAAATGATGGAAAAGGAAGAGCAATCATGGATGAAAGCTTGAAAAATTGGTATGTATATACCAAAACTAGTTTATTTCATATGTTTAAGGTTATGTAAATAAGGAATTTTGAAATGAGTTGAGTAAAAATTTAATTAATGGTACATAAATGAAATTAGATGTGAAATAATGAGACTACTATGAGAAATTACATGAAATTATGATTAAAGATGAGAAAATGGCATAAGGAGGCATTATGTCACTTTAAGAAAAATTATGTAATGTGAGTATTAAATCAAATGAATGGTAAATTAATGAAATTAAATGTTGGATAATGGAAAATTTGATATCAAACACATGAAAATATGATTAGGAATCACATGTTAGTTGTGCAACCTATTATGTTCCTTATGAATAAATTAAGTAAATGTTAGTTAAATTTGAATTAATGATAGATTAATGTAATTGAGAGAACAATAATAAGACATGTGATGTTAAATGTAAGAAAATATGTTTAGAAAGGATATGTTAGTTATGGAACCTATTATGTTAGAAAATGAAATTAAGGTTTAATAAGGAATTAAATTAAATCAAGGTTAGAATTATGCTTAATTTATATGAAAAACATGTTAGGAATGTGTTATATGAATTAATGGAATTTATACACACATGTACAATAGTGACCGAATGGTAACCTATATTGTATCATATAATGATTTTATAATTATTTACATATTAAACATGAAATGCATAATATAATGATAAGTAAACACAATATGATTGATTAGAACTAAAAACAACATGTGGATATAATATTATGTAAGTGAACATAATAGGCTACATGTATGTAACTAAGGGTTGCTAATGCAAAGTAAATGTATATAACACCCTTATTCTATAACTTAGCTCAGTCATTTTAATTTATATCATTAAACATGCCCTACTATACTGTTAGATCATTAACCACACTATACAAGGATTTCATGAGAAAACTTAAAGCATAAAATCTTAACTTAACTAATAAAAGTGTCTCTTAAAATATTACATTAGCCATTTACGTAAAATATCTATAAAATTTCAAACTTCTTGACATAATTAAAACTCTAGATCAAAAGGAACCCGAAAGAAGACTATATACTTCCAATCTTCTAAGGCATGTGTTGGCCATCCAGCTACAGATATTAACCAGAGAAGCAGTCTTATAATTGCAATTTACACGAATAGAAAAAAAATCCATACTAAGCTATAAAGCTTAGTAGGGAACAATAAAATATTTGGATGACTACTCACAGCAGTCATCAATGCATACACTCAACATACATCAAATGTAACATAGATTTAACATGATAATATGATCATAATAATAACAACAGTATAATATAGTTCTATTACACTTGAAAACTTGGTAACAATGCCCTCCCTTCAAAATTTTAATTACCTTACCAGTATGAATCACAATTATAAATGAGCAGAATGATTAATATCATGTTTAATATACGTCCACACACAAAACAAGTGGGAAACTTCTTTCCCATAATGAGCAGTAGAATCCCATATTAATATGGAAGTCAATTATTACTTTCATACCTTTTATTAAGCCTGCACATTCCTAAAGATGTGAATAATGGGTCATACAATAGCACTCAATGGTGCAATAGGTCACCCGAAGTCACCATAAATTTCCCAAAGGTATATGTCACTTGAAGGCACCAGAACAGAGGATCTAAATGGGGTCAAACAAATAATATGGACAGATCAAGTGGACCTAAACGGGATCGGCTACAGCCTAAATAGGGTTATTTATGATCCAAATAGGACCATCTCAATACAATTGTAGCTGCATATTACCCTTATAGGCATGCCTATGTATCCATAACCTAGACTTAGACACAAGCAAGAGACCTCTTTCATTATCTTTATGTACTGTAATTTACTATTTAATTACATATATGCTACCATATAACAGTAAGTAGAGTGTTATGTAATACCTATTCATGTATTAATGTTCTGTAAAGCTGATAGCTTATACTAAGTAGAGTATAAGCATCAACATCCAAAGTCCTTAAAATGGTATATGTATATTTTTAACTATTTGAGTAACTGTAATCAATTTAAAAACACATACACACATAAGGATTCCACCAATTATCACTTCAAGATCATGTAACTTATCATACATTATAAGTATAATAGTCATCAATAAGCATGTTAATTTCACTATCTTGCTTAGACAGTTCTTCACTATTTTATGAAAACATACCTTTGTCCGATTCATCATAACTATCTTCTGTGTCTTTTTAACAACCATAATGGTATCAACATTTTTAACCAAGAGCATTTTTAGTTTTCATCAATATATGACAAAATATTTATCATACGATTGTAAGAGTAATATCTGTCGTCATGCTTATATATCATAATCATATTTGTTTAATACTTTACTCAGGTTTGTACAAGCTTCAAATAGAGTTAACAAAATTTTAATTCAAAGAAACCTAAGAACACCCATATGCAAAGCTTTTAATGTTTGAATCACTTGATCTCTAAGACTATCATCTTTGATTACCATCATTTTAAACACATACAAGACCAAAATTTAATTTTCATTACTATAAACTATATCACCATCCTCAAAGAAATTTCTTACCTATTAAGTCCACATTTTTTTTACAAAAATATTGACATGCAAGATGAATTAGTTCTCAAACCTATCATGAAGCCTTCAATCTTCTTCAAAACTCCTATTTAGCTCTTTATTTCTACTCTTCTTCTTCCTCACGGAAAGCATTCATCTGTGAATTTAAGAAAATCTCTCCAAATAGAAATTTCTAACCCAAGAAGAAAAGATGAAGAGAAAAGGAATACATTGCCTTCACAATTCTAGCTTAGAAACTCTACCATTAACAACATAAAACATAAATCTTAAGAGAGATCTCTTAAATAGGGAGAGAATGAGCTATTTATTTAAAGAGAGATAAGAGATGAAAAAGAGAAAGAAATTTGTATTTTCTCTCCCATTGCCACCCACTTCCACTAATATAAACATCCTTTTCTTTTTCTCTCTCTTGCATGCAACCGATAGGCGATTAAAGTGGATAGAAAAAGTTCCTTTAGCTCCTCTTATTGATTGCATGTCACATATTTTCCCATAACTCTATTTTTTCTTATAAAATTAGCCCCATTTATATATTCTTTCATTAATTAACCCCTCATTTACTTTTCTTTTTTTTTTTAAATTGATCCCACATATGCTTTTTTATATAATGAGCTACAATTTATTTCCTTAATTTCAATTTTAACCCATTCTAACTTTCTTTCCTTTAATAACACTCCCAACATTCTTTTCTTTATTATAATTACCTTTAAAATCACATTTATGTCTTAATTAACCACTTAATTTTATATTATTCCAATGATGCATAATTATATACCACAATGCTAATTGACTTTTTAGACATTTATCATATAAGATCATTAATCATCATGGTCTTAACTTATAGTAATTCATCTAATTAAGCTTGATTAAATATTATTAATATGATAATTCCCTTGAATTCTACTACGGCCTATTTTGGATCCTTACAATTCTCTTTTCCTTAAAGAATTTTATCCTCGAAATTCATTCCTGTATCCTTTACTCATAAATATCACTACTATTTCTATTCTTCTATCTTTACTTATATATCTATCTCAATTAACCTTCATTCAGTACTATCTCTACTAGCTTCACTTGTTTTTTAAATTATGACATTTACGTCTATGTGCTTTGTCAGTTCTCAAATAATTCTATCTCCATATATGGGCAACTTTATTATACACTTATATCATTATTATGCTCAATGTATATCTTGTCAGTTTTTTTTTTCAGTTAGGGACTTATACATGTGATATCATGTTGTGCTATGAGTGAATGATGGTTTCATGTATGCAATGAAATGCAGATGTATAATCTCATGTAATACACATGTTTTGCCCTATCCCAACTATGAAATGTTTTTCCTACTGTCTATGCCTATTAAGGAATCATTGATAGGTACATAGAGTAACATGATCAACCTCAATTACCTCACAATAACTTTAGATATGAAAGATTGTATCTACTATGCATAAACTCTTCTTCATGCAACATATTAAAATAGTCTCTATATACTCTATAACATAATTGTATTATAATCCAAATATTAGTCACATAAGCACGTCGTATCATTTACTGTTCAGTTCGAAATTAAGATTCCATTATTATACTATTATACATTTAGGTAAGGAGGAAGAAGTGAATTATGCATTAATGATGGATAAGGAAGTATCTAGTTTTAAAGTGCATGAAGTAGAAAAAGAAAAATTCATCTTTGAAGACAAGTCATGTGATTATTTAGAAGGCGTGCTTTAGCCTTTTGCAAAGAATCTACCAACTTCAAAGACATTTCTTACTTATTAAATTCACAATTTTTTTTTTCAAAAATATGGACATGCAAGATGAATGAGTTCCCAAACTTGTCATAAAGCCTTCAATCTTCTTCAAAACTTCTATTTTCCTATTTATTTCTACTATTCTTCTTCCTCACAAAACGAATTCATGCATATTTATGTGTGTATGAGATTTAAAAATGCAATATTTTGATTTATGATAATGTTTTATGTTTGTAATTTAAATTATTCAAAGGTATGTGTCATTGATGACTTCTATGAGAGGTTGACCATATTCTATTAGTTCCCCACTAAGTTAGTAAGCTTTGCATGGGTGTCTATTCTTATATAAGTATTCAGGTGCAAGGTTTAAGGATCTAAATTTAGCATTTGTAGGCCACCAGGGAAGATAATAGTCATATAAATCATTGCTTATGTACAATTTGTAAATATGTATTTATCAATATAAATATAATGTACAAGCCTAATGATAAGAGAAAAACTAGCGAAGTACATGTAATAGAATTACATGTATGCTTAAGGTAATAATCCTAAACAATATGGAAAGAATAAAGAAGAATTATACAGTAAAAGTATTTAATCTTGAATAAAACATGATGCATCATATGTTCAACCTTAAGTCGGTAGTTGTAGACATGGGTCTTAAGGTAGCCTAGATTAGAGTTACCCAATAAGGATGTTGTTACTTATGTTATAGATAGAGAACAAATGTATCGATCCTTAACCTTGGTTTTTATAGATCCTTAAAGGATTTTTTTTATCAAGGTTTGTCCTTTTGCATTTTTTGGAATTAAAGTGAGGTTTTAATCGCCAAAATCACATTTTCTTATTGATATAAGCCAATCTATCATTGATTGATACCTATCTATGGTGATAGATGCTCATCTATGGCTGGATTTCTAGATTTATTTTCCACATTTCTACAACAAGAAAAAAGGAATTTTTTGGATGAATTTTATCTAAAATTTGATATGATTGCTTAAGATCAGATCAGGGTTTTAAATCTTTAAAAGGAGAGTTTTAATTTAACCTAAAAAATCCCTTAAAAAATTGGAAAACCTTAGGGATTTGGGTAAATAGTTTGGAGGTAGCAATTAATTTTCATAAGAGTAATAAATTAGATTTTGTTCATTGAGAAAAAAAAAGACTCCCTTAAGTTATTATTTTTAAGATTATTTTTCTTCACAAAAAACACGCAACTTTCATTCTTTGGAATTGTGAAAATCATCCAAGGAGGAACTTAGAGTACACTATCTAATGTTATAGAAATCAAACTAAGGATAATATTCTAAGCTCCCTTTATAATGTATTTAATTAAATTAAATGCCATATAGATATTTTAGATTCATTATGTAAGATGCTATTTTATTTGATCTCAACCTTTTATGTTTTATTGCCTTTGTAAAATGTCTGTTCTAATTTCATTATGCCATGTTTGATCAAAAGAATAATGAAAATCAAGTAGAAAGGCATGTTTGTTAGTTTTTTTCCATCAATGTATGTTTGTGTTCTCTTAATAAAATTATAGATTTTTATGTTAATTTGTTGATTTATTAAAAATTAAATAAGTTCTTAACCTTTAGAAATAATTTTTGCATGTTTATAAGTTTTTTTATCTATGCCTAGTGGGTATATACATTTGATTTTGCATTTGTTACATTTTTCTTTCGAAATCACCTCCTAGGCTTGAGCAATGAGAAGAAGGCTAGACAACACCTTTCGCTCATAGCAAGTGGTGGTCATGCTTTATTCCTTCCCATCTCTCACATCTTGGGTGGCTGTCCCTCCTTATTTTGGCCACTTGTGGGATTCTATTTGGCATTTCAATGGTTTTCTATGCCTTTTTCCTTGTTGTAAAGTTGATTTTCATGTTATGTTTGATCTTTAGATTTTGTGCACATTATTTTATCTCAATTTTTCATTTTTTTCATTTTGTTTGTTGATTTTAGTTCCAGTATTTGCATATTTATTTATTTTGATATTTATTTCTATTTATTACATGACTAATTATTTCTTTTCTTTTGTTCTCTCAAAGCTATTTAACTTATATGCATGGACTATTTCAGAGGTTCGAGGATGGAAGTCTATGGTGTATGTACCATAGAAGTCTTCATTGCTATACTTTATTTAATCTTCTCTTTTTTGGTTTGCTTGCTTTATTTCTTTGATTTGGATTTGTAATAATAATGGTTTTTTTGTATGTTAACATAAAAATTCACTTAATGATTTTTACAAATAAATTGGGATTTTTTGAGAAAATGAACCAATGTCAAAATTTTCCCCAAAAAATGGCTTATAGAAGAAGAGTTATATTTTTTTTATCAAAGTGGGATCACTCAATCCCTTATTTTTTTAAATTTACTCAAGGACTCTTCATGTTCCCACCTCAATGAATTCCCTATTTTATGAATGTTTATTTTTCTATTTTTGGATAATTTTGTCTATATATCTTATAGCTTTCTATATGTGCTTGCTATGTGCATTTTATTTATTTATTTCTTTGAAAATCACGTGAGAAAGGAGATAGAGAATTAATCCTAAAAGCTTTTTTTTATAAAATATCAACCATGATGTAAGTAAGAGTAAAGTTTCAAACCGTCTCTAGTTTAGGTTTTAAGAGGTTAAACTTTCTTTCCTAATGTACTGTTGGGTGGTAACTCTATAATACCTACCTCGTGTGCACACATAAATGCCCTCATAGGTTGATCATCAATAATAGAGTAGGGATACCCTGAGATGCTGTCTCATGCTTTTCAGAGGCTTCCCTAAATTGGGTTGAATCCTTATCTATTATAAAGTATGAGTTTTATGAGACTTCTTCTGATCTTGGACCTTAAAAATGAGCCTCTAAGAACAAGCCAGCACTACTTTAATTTTAAACCTGCAATAACAAGGTCACGGTGGTATGGATTCAGTGACCATCGTGACCCCTTCAGAATTTAAGTTGGATTTTCTATTTGGCAAAGGGGAAGGATGATAAATTTAGATCTACTTTTCAATTCTCTTTGTATTTTCTTAGTTTTTATCAATTTTTTTAGTTGTAAACACTACATTAAGATTAATTTCAATATAAATCTTATATTAAAATTTATTTTGTATTAAGTTAGATAAGTTTAGTTAAGTTTTGATTAATTTTCTGTTGAGATTGGAAGAAGAGGAGCTTGGATGCAAATTGAGATTCAACCATTATCATCTGAAATGGGTTTATAAGTTTTTCCTTTCCTTTTCTCTTTAACTTTAACAATGTGTAGTGAGTAGTGGTTTAGTTGCTAAGGGATCTATGAATCCCTATACCCATGTAATGACTTGAGCTTATCTTTAATATATATATGATCTATTGTTATGTTCTTCATTGTGCATATTTACACATCAATTTTATTGAGTATTTTATCATTTTACTCCATTAGATGAATAAGTATTATGCTTGAATGATTTGGAATTGTTGTGCTCTATTTTCAAAATGTTCATGCTATAAGTTTTAGGATGATCCGGAAAAAAGGTCTTAGAGTTATAGTTTATGGATTATTAAAAAATATAAATAGTTTAATAATGGATGGGCAATGGGTTGGTTGGCTCTGAAATGGGAAATCAATTTTTACCTAGGATTTATGACTCATGCTTAGGCTAACATGCTGTCATGTGATTATTTGTGAATAATGTTCTAGTTGGTTAGAGTATTTACCAAATCAAGGTTTCAAGGAAAGAAATCATATGCTGAAAGTCAATTAAATCTTATTTCTGTTGATGGCTTGCTAACTTTACCAATTGAAGAACGAAAATTTTGTGCTACAAAATTGTACTGGTTGAATCGTTAAAGTTCTTGTCTATTCAACAAAAATTTTAATATTTATTATATATTTTTCTATAGTACATTTCAATAATTTTGACAATGATAACAGGAAGCAATGCAATCTATCATTTCTTGTCAAATTTCTCTAGGTTGATCTAATGTATTTTGTCCATTTTTTCTAGTTGTGGTGTTATTACCTGTTATATTGATTCCAATATTGATGTTGGTTTCTCTGCCTTTGCCATGAATAAAGGGACAGCATTGGTGGAAGCTGCAAAGATGGTCGGTGTTGATGCACAGTATGAATTAGGTTGCAAGCTGAGGTTTGAGGTTGGGCTTATTACTGTGTGTTGATTGTTGAGTAGTTTGTGTGTGAAATTGTGAACATGAATCGGTCAGATTTTTAATTAACTTCTTGTATGTTGCTTGTACGATGCTAGGAATATAGAATCAGTTAAATTGCAGTACACGTTTAGGTTAATTAGATTTTTGTCAACAGTAAGTGAAAAAAGAATGATAACACTATTAATATGTAATTGAATTTTGTATTTCATAAAAGCAGCATAACACTTTTTTAGGTTAATTAGATTTTTGTCAACATATAATGGCTAGTATTCACATTCCATCACTAGACAACAATTTAGCAGTCAATTAGCCAGGCCAAGCTAATTTTTGTTATTTAGTAAAAATTACAGCTCTAACTAAAATGATGATGACGTAATTTTGATATATTAAATTACGAACTCATGCATGTAATTAATAGGTTTTAATAGATTAAATTACCAAAATTATAACTTGACTTTTTGAATTAATAGATTTTAATAGGATTGAATGCAGCTATTTTTATTTTTATTTTCTTTTCTCTTGTAGACCACTTGTCATCTTAGTAACTAAATGGAATTGAAATCTTTTCTTAGTTGGATTTAAATTGCATGAATTGTATAATAGAAATGTTAATATGGATTTAACCTTATTTTTTTGATATCTTTATGATTCTTACATCTACTTTTAGTTTTTTTAGTATTTCATTCTGCTATTCTAATTGTTAAAATTAAAAATTTGTAATAATTTTTTGCGATGGAATAACGACGGATAGCACCGTCGTAAATGTTTTTATTAGAGGATAAAAATAACAATGGAAAATTAATATCCATTGCTAAAAATAGAAACGAAAATTCAATTTCCGTTGCTAATTTTAGCCCATTCACCAAATATTACACTTAATGGATTTTGCAACGGTTTTTATATTCCGTTGCTAAATTTAGTAACGGAAACAAATTCTGTTGCTAAAAATAGCAACTAACGAATTTGCAACCAAACTTTTAGTTGCTAATTTAGATTAGCAACAGAAAATTAACAATTTCTGTTGCTATTTGATGATTTTCTTTTAGTGAAGGTCATAACTCATTTATGAGTCACTCCCTTAATCCACAAGTCAAGGCCATAAATCACTCCTTGAACCTGTTCTACATATAAAAATAGGAGATAAAAATTTGATTTTCATCATATTCCAAAGGGCATATTTTTTAGGGATATTTTTATCCCAAGATAAGGATAGAAAATGGATTCTTAGCCCCTATCTCTCTCTGTTTCTCCTCCTAATCTTTGTCTTCCTCTTCTTTTTCTTTTTCTTTTTCTTCTTCTTCTTCTTCTTCTTCTTCTTCTTCTTCTTCTTCTTCTTCTTCTTCTTCTTCTCTATTTTTAAGTTACAGAGGAAGGGGAAATGAAATAAAGGCCAAAAGCACTCGCTTCTTTGATCTTTGATGGAACCTAAAACTGAATGTAATATTGTTGAGCCTTAAAATCTATTAAATCTAGTGTTAGATCAAACTTACAGTGAATAATAAATTTTTTCTTTACTTTTTTCTATTTTTGCTAATTATTTGATTTCTTGATTTTGACCTTTTTAATTTGTAATTAATTAAGCATTATGATTATTTTTCTCATTGATTCATGTTAACCTATTGAATTCATACTAGTATTTAGATTTGATGCGCTTTTGGAGTCACTATTTATCATCTTCCTCATTTTGTTCAATCTCTGAATTTCATGTTTTCTTGCTTTAATTTGGGTTTTTCGTGTTTAAATCTTGTTATTTATGCTTAAAAATGTGTTTAGGGGTGTTTGCCTACATAAAAATGGCTTAAAATGAGTTTGGGAGCTTTCCTTGGCCATTAATGGTATTTTCTTGCTTCTGTTCATTTTTTTGGTTGAGTCATGCCCTTTGAATCCTTTTTAAGTTACATTCATAAGCATTGACTCCTGAGTCACATTTCTAGTCCATGATTCATTCACAAGTCATGTTCTTAGACTATGACTCATTTTCGAGTAACACCCCTAAGGTGTGACTCACTTTTGACTTACACCCTTAGGGTGTGGCTGTTTTTTTTTTTTACCTTTTTCACTTCATTTTTGCTCCGTACCCTTTTGGCCTCCCTTTTGCATTTGACTCACTCATTTGAACAATTTTTACTCATTTTTCTTATTTTCATGATTTCTAATATTATTTATTATTTATTTTATTAATATAATTATTTTTTGTATTTATTTAACATTAAATTTATTTGTTATTCTCGTTAATCTTGGTTTGGCAATTTTATTATTTATCCTATATTATTATTATTATTATTAATATGTTATTTGTCTTATAATTTAAACAACATGCTTTATATTAACCTAATTTATTTGAATTAACTAAATATTTATTATTTATTATTTGATTTAATTCATTAGTAACTAGTATTAGTCTTTCTTGTCATATTTTAATATGCATATCACCGTTCCAAGTCGGGATAGAGATCAAAGCGGGAATAATATATGATTTTATTTATTTATTTTGGGCCTATATTTAATTGTCCTTTTATTTCCTTTTATTTGATGTAAATATGTAATAGCTTAGTAATAAATTTTTTTTGCCCGTTAATTAAAAATAACACCAAAACTATTTATACTTAATCAAATTTGCTTTTTTATCATAAAATGGAACAATGTTCGCTTTTATTCTAAGAACCACACTAAATAGTTATCATAAATATGCATAAGGGAATCAATGCTCCTAATCTAATCAATAGCCCAATTTATGTATGCTATTTTTTAGCATTATTGTTTTCTTATTCATTTGTTGTAAATAGCATAATAAATGATTTTTTCAAATGTTAAATTAAAAACTCATCCGATTATTTTATACAAGTTCGAGTGGGATTTTTTCTATAATAAAAGGGATCAATGTCCTAATTTTTACCCATAAAATAACACGTAAACTAAGGATTTATTTCTTTATAGACACAAAATGATTCTTTTACCTTAAAATTAATTAATGCGATTCCCTTCTTTCAAAGCCATATGAGCTTAATGCCTCTCTTTTTCCCAAAATACATACCAAACTTCAATTTTTTGGAAATATGTATGCAAGGACCAATGTCCTTATTCAAACAACTCAATTAATTTCCTAATTTATGTATGATTTTTTCATTTATTCTTTAAATATTTTCAATAGACATGATTTTATAACATTCTAACATGCTTGAGTTCACTTTACTTTTCAAGCATAATAACTTGCGTGAGAGAATAGATAAAATAAATTATTCATTAAAACTCATTTGTATAACATTAACCAAGTGTATAAATAGGAGTGAAGTCCGAACTATTTCTAGTTTTAGCCTTATAAGATTATACCTTATTTCCCAGTGTTTTATTGGGTGGTGACTCCATATTACCTACTTATGATGCCCAATAGATGCCTTTGTAGGTTGATCACCAATAAAGGAATGGGGATACCCTAAGATGCTATCCCATGCCTTTATAAGACCCGAGGCATCAGAAATCGGGTTGAATCTCTATCAATTACAAATTAACCGATCTTCATAAGTTAAATAAACCTTGATCCAGTCTCAAGCTCTAAATGTGGGCTTGGGAGAATAAACTAGATGCCTTCAAGGTTCAGAGCATATTATACTATAGTTACAACTATGAATAATAGGGATATAGCTACTGAGTTCCACCCATTGACTAGTATGATGAGCTAGAAAGAAACTATCAGGAAAAAAGAGTAGCTCACCAAGCATAGTGAGTGGTAATCATAGTAACCAAAGGGATTACAAAAACTCAAAAGGTAATATTAGCAGTAATAATAGGGGCAAAAGTAGTGAAGCAATAGATATGTTAGTGATGAAATGCATTGAAGGACATTACTAGAACTTAGGCAAGCTGATATAATAGTGCTTTGCTTATTTTATAAAAGAAAACAAAGTACATCCTTTGCCACCTAAGTCATTAAGAAACCAAGGGCTACTGAGGTATAGGTCAAGCTAGTATTTTGCTTTCAACTAGTATACAAGGCATGAGACTAATCACTACCACACTTCTAGGGACCGTATCTAAGACTCAATTGACACTGAATAAGTAATCAACCTAAGAATAGACTTAGAATGGCTAGCCAAAAAGGCAAGCCCCAGTGGTTCTAAAAGCAAGAATTACAATAACAACCATCAGGGGTATGGCTACATAGGGTTCGGTAAGAACACTGGGGGCAGTAATAAAAGCAGTAGTAACAAGATACCTAAAGTGTTTACTACCAAGATAGCTTAACATTGCTATGCCAATTTAGGTAAAATAGTCCACTATCATTATACCTCACCTATTACATTCAAAAGGGAAAGTTATAGCCATTGTCATCTTGACCAGTAAAAATTGTACACAGCTTGAACACATAATATACTAGTATTATGCATTCCATCAACATATAGGGCATGAAAAAAACTATTGATATGCTCTAAGAGAATGTATTCAAGACCTGATATATAATGACCAAGTGTTAAACCCTAAGAAAAAGAGAAAGAGGAAAGGAAACAACAATGCTAGACCACCACCATGTTTATGATTAGTTCAAGTTAACCAAAATGGTATGTACTCCAAGATTTATATGGCAACAATATTTAGCCATCACTCTCTAAATTCAATAAAAAATAGTTAGATAATTGTAAGAGGTACATATCTATATAAGTCTTGGTAGTATCATCTAAAAAATGAGGGTTTGAAGTGCTGGTTGATGTAATCTATAGAAGAATTACAACAACTTACGCTTGCAATGAAGGAAGGAAAAATATAAGCCACTATTAAATTAGGTAATAATCTTTTTTGATAATGTAATATATGTTTCTAAACCATTTACTAATAATGAATAAGTTTCTCTAATTATGTTAATAGTATTAACAATATTGCTTATGTATGCAATGTCTCAAAATTTACATCATGCATAGATATAATCATGATTTGCATGACATATATGACACTAATTCAATGAATATATCTCCATTTAATTTTGGAATGCAAGTTTGCTTTCAATATGACTACTAAATAGAGGTAAAATTTGAGATAATATAAAAAAAGGTGGAAAAAAAGAAAAAAAGTCTTTGCATAGACCTATGAGGACAAGCTAGATTTTGCAAAAAAGATAAAAAAACATGCCATTCTAACTTATCAAATAATAAATTGACTGAGCAAGAACTTTAAAGGCTCAAACTAGATAGTTCAACAAAAATAATGCAAAGGTAACACATAATGAACTTAGAGGAAAGTAATGGAAAACCTTTGTTCCATAATGATCATAATTACTTGAAAGGGTAAGAATTTTGAAATGAAGACATAGAAAAAGCTTAGAGAATGATCCGTAAGTTATCACCTTAATTCATCAGTGTAAGAGTATTATACTAAGATAAACCAACACTATTTGACTAAGATGCTTAAACATAAAAAAGGAAAACAAAAAAAAAAAGAAAAAAAATGAAATTAAAGAAAAAGAAGAAGAAATAAATATGAGAAATACGTAATGCCTAAATGAACAGAGGTATAGGATAACAAGCAGGACTTTAACAAAAACCACTCATTTGCCCTTTGTGTTACTTAAGAGGCTAAGTTACCAAAGTCGGAATACATATGGTGCATATAGATAAAAACACTTCCATAAGCTAGGCATAAGTACATGGGTAACACATAAGGAGAAATTTATTACATAAATAAGGACACATGCTGGAACCAAATGAATTTAAAAGCAACAAAAGCACAACCTCATATGACAATGCTTCTTCTGTGGAAAATAAAAAGGTCGTGTGATGCGTACTAAACCCCTAATAGGTATCAACTTGTTCTCAAAACCACTTTTAGAGCCAAAAATTGGATGCATTCTCATTTAACTCATAAAGGCTAATCACTTGACAATCGATATGGATTCAACCCTATTTGATAAACTTTAGCTTTTAAAAAGGTAAGAAATAGCATCTTGGGGTATCCCTATTCCATTATTATCAATCCACCTATAAGGATGTATGTTGGGCACTATAAGATAGGTATCATGGAGTCATTATCAAATAAAACATTAGAAAATAGGTTTTAAACTCATGAGGCTAAAACCACATATAAGTTCGAGACCTCACTCTTATTTCTACCTTGGTTAATGTTTTAAAAGTGCATTTTAAGATTAATTATTTTATCTCTTTTCTTATGTGAGTTATCATGTTAGAAAAGTAAAGGCACGGTCAAACATGTTGGAAAGTTATAAAACATATTGTATTAAAATGTCGTAAGAAAAAGGAATAAAAGGCAGTGAAATTTAATTATAAATAAATAAATAAATCATAAATAAAATAGGAAATTCGTTGTGGTATCATTTTTGGTAGGAACATTGGTTCCCTCATTCATATTTTATAAAAGAATAATTTATGTGTAAACATTGGAAAATTAAGATAATGGATTCCATTTTATTAAAAGAATCATGCTAATTTCATGTAGTTAAATCATTTACATTTTTTAGGAAAAGGGAGTTATAATCTGTGTTTTATTTTATGGTACAAAAATAGGATGCTAGTCCTATTTTATTAATAAAGTCAAATTAATTATTAGAAATAATTTTTGTGTGGTTTTCCTTTAAGTGGTGAAAAACCTATGTTATTACATGCCTTTCCATAATAAAAATAAATACAGGCTAAGTGAATTACATAATAATAATAAGCGATGAAACAATGAAATAACTATAATTAAATCCTAATCTAATCTCTCATGCTGAGCTCTCCATCCCGATCTAGAATGTGTCAATGTCAATAGGTATCAACGTTATAACAGGAAATGATAATGGTTAATGAAATGGAAAATAATTAATTGCATCAAATAAATTAAGCAAATAATTAATTCAGCATAATATAAATATACTAGAAAAAATAGATAGAACGCATAATGCATGCGAATTTCACACATCATGCATAGACACATGCATGCTAAAGAATTTAAATAAATTACAAATAATTATAAAAAAAATAATAAAATAATAAAATGCATGATGCATTTGCAGTTAACACAACATGCAAAGTTACACATATGCTAAAGTGATAAAAAATGTGATAATTAGATAAATGAATAAATATATATAAGTATATATAACTACAAATATAATGAAATTTAATTAATATAAACAATTACAATATACAATAGTAGTAGCAATAGCAGTAGAAGCAGCAACAGTAATAATAGATAAATAAAATAAGCATGATTAATAATAAATATATTAACACAAACACAAACAATAATACTATATACAATATATACTTATAGCAACTTTAAATTATATAGTAGCAATAATATTAATAATAATGGAATTAATAATCAATAAATAAATTTTAACATGGATAATGAACATTAACAAAACATCAAATTAGCATAGGTAGGTAAATAAATAAATAATAGCAAAAATAATATTAACAAAATGTAATAAAAAAATATGAGATGTATTGCATAAATAGAAAAATAAAATAATTAATATAATGTATATAAGGTATATGCACAAAATAATTAAATAAAAATAAAAAGATGCAGCATGCATAATTTGAAGAAAATAAACCAAGGTATATAAAATACATGAGTAAAAAATGGCCGAACAAGGACAAATTCATGCAAAATAGGCATAGAAACTAAAAGGAACGGAAAGTATGAGTGACAGGCAAGAGCGCAGGAGAAGCGAGCAAGCCTAGCGAATTATATGTAAGAGGAAAGGGGAAAAATAATAGCGATTCATGCCCTTAACCCGTGACTTAACCCAAAAATGCACCCTTAACCCTCGAATGATGCCATAAGTACACCAAAATCTGCTAAAATGCAATCGAAGCTATTTTAATGCATAGAAATGCTACCAAACTCATTTTTTTTGCATGAAAAAAAATTAAAATAAGAAATTATAAATTCAAATACTTGAATTCAAGGTTGAAGATGATAAATAGTAAAATTTCAATTAACTTATTTACTCTATTTTAGCATGATTTAAATAGGCTTTGTGGATTAATGAATGATATAAACATAAAAAGTAAGAAATAAAAGTATCTTACATGGTTAAATCAAGGGATCAAGTGTTGAGAAAAATCAAGCAACATTAATGCAAAATGAATATTTACAGTATGAAATTAAAATTAAACACTGGATTAGTAATATTTATGGCTTATGAATATTACCTTCAGTTTTTGTTGCTCAAAGACTAAGGGATCCCAATGCTTTGTGGTATCTCTTCTCTCTTTTCCTTCCTCTATTTTTGATTTCAAAATATAAAGATGTTTTCTTTAGAGAAAGAAAAAATGAGAGAGAAAGAGAGCGCCCCTCTAAAAATGATTTTTTCTTCGTTAAATATCCATCATGATGAGGAATAAATGTGTAACATCCCAAAATTTGCATCTGACATGCATGATATGTTTTAGGACATAAATAGTAATTCTAGGATAGTTTTTGGAGTGATTGCAATTGAATAGTATAGAAAAATTTGAAAGTGTATAAGCGTTAAATATGTTCAAACTAGGAAAATCCAAGGATGGGTGACCTAGTAGGAATTTTGACTTAACCCTGGAATATGAAAAAAGGTGTCAAACAGAGTCTAATGATACAATTTAAGAATAAATTGAGCTTAAATAGGCTCTCAACATAGACAGAGAAGTTTTTACATGGTACTGCAAACTTGGTTGACCAAAAGTTTGATCAAGCCATAAAATATACTAAAGATCTCCAAAAATTATTTAAATCACATAGAAAAATTATATATGACTTATAAGCTATCAAAAACTAATTTTTCCAGAAATTTTCAAATTTTAAATTTCGGACCAACTAATTTTAACCATGTGTATACAAAAATGGTGTTAGAATGACTTAAAATTTTAACCATGTGTTTTTGAATATATTATTGCATGCAGGGCAATTTTTTCATAGCATTATGATAAGCAAAACATTAATTACAAAAAAAGTGAAAAATTAAGACTAAATTAATTAGAGGGCTTAATTACCATAATTAATTCATCTAAGGGCATAATGGTCACTAAAAAATAAGCTTTGATTACCTACATGCATCAGTATAGTAAAAAGTGTTGCAGGGATCCATGGTAGCTTGAAAAGTGTCTTAAAAATAAGCTATTGAATGAAATAGTAAATGGAGGAATTTGGGCAATTAATTTGGACTTTTGGCCCCAAAGTCTACCATTTTCCTTCCTCATTTCTTGAAAAATTTTAACTAGCCCATATTTGAAGCCTTAGTTTCACTCAACTACACTATAAAACATCCTTTTTAACTTAAAAATTTAATTGAAGCAAGAAAAATCTTGGAAGCTGGAGAATTCCAATGAGAGAAAGTACACTAATTAGGTAATACATGAAGTTTTTGTTTGTTTTAATTGGGAATTTTTATATAAACTTGTAAAGTATCTCTAGCATGATTATTTAGTAGAATTATATGTTAAAATATATGGAATAAACTCATGATTTCTTTTCCCTGCATGAGGAAGGCAAAGGAAAGGAAGATCAGGTGATTTTATGCTTCAATAAGGTTAGCGGATACATTCCATACACTTAGTTTCATTTAATGTTTGAATTTTTCATAAAAATTATATTATGTAACTAATGAAACTTAAGGAATAATGGAAATTAATTTAAGATAACCATGTGAAATTATGAATTAGCATGAAATAAGCATAAAATTATAAAGGAATCAAGCATTAAGTGAGAAGACAAATCATGGCCAAATTGTAGCCTAAGTTGTATAATGTTATATTTTGATACTAATTGATATATTAATCATAAATTAAGTGATGTAATGATGAAGAAACACATTATGGTTTATTTGTGTTAAAAGTAATGTAAGGACATAATAGTTATTCGGATCTATATAGATAGATCACATCAGCTTTTAGGACTAAGTCAAGAAAAGTACATAGATAAAGTACTAAAGCATGTTAGTATGGAGACTCAAAGAAATGGTACATACCTTTGGCTTTGGGAGTTCCTTTGACTAAAGAACAATGTCCTAAAACCAAAGAGGAAAGGGAAAACATGAGTATAATCCCATATGCATTTGCCATTGGATCTATCATGTATGTTATGTTATGTTATGTACTAGGTTGGATGTTGCTCATGCACTGAGTATAACCAATAGATTTCAGCAAGACCCTGGTGAGAAGCACTGGTCTGTTGTATAGGAGATTCTAAAGTACCTACGAAGGACTAAGGATCACTTCTTGGTGTGTGGTAGTCAACAAGAGCTCATCATACAAGGTTATATCGATGCTGCTTTTCAGACTAATACTCAAGACTCAATATCGCAATCTGATTTTGTTTTTATTTTAAATGGTGGTGCTGTCAGCTGGAGAAGCTCAAAGCAAGAGATTGTTTATGACTCAATTACCAAATCTGAGTATATTGCAGCGGGTGAGGCTGCAAAGGAGGCTGTTTTGATTAGAAATTTTATTTCTAGATTAGGAGTGGTCCCAAGCATCCTAGACCCATTAGAAATTTTCTATGACAATAACGGGGCCATCGCACAGGTAAAGGAGCCTCGATCACACCAAAAATCCAAACACATATTCAAAAGGTACCACCTGATTAGAGAGATCATTGATTGTGGGGACATCAAGATTAGCATGATAGTGAGTGAAAACAATGTAGCAGATCCATTGATAAAATAGTTACGTCTAAATCTGCACGAAGCTCATTTGAAAGCGTTCGGTCTTAAGGCTATGCCCAATTGGGACTAGTGCTAGTGGAAGATTATTAGTGTAAGCCCTAGCCCCAATGCATTGTTATAAAACACTCAACTTAATAAATGAGGCATTTGTTTTGTCTATTGTATTCCTGTGCATATCAAATGATAGAACTATCCAAGAATGTTGTTTTAGTTTAAGTTATCATGTGTGAGGCACATGGTTGTAAGAACTTGAAACAATTGAAACTTCATTCAAAATATCCCTAGTCAGTCATTGTTATAGGAATAACAAATGAATTAAAACTAGTATGCTCTCTCTGATAAGTTGAGTTCTGTCTTACGGATCATAAGGACTAGAGTGTCAATCAGAGATCATAGATACATGTTTAGAACATGGTATCTGGATTCGATCCACTCATGAAAACACTATATGATATAAGTCATAAGTGTTTCTTAATTGCAAGTTTTGCATAGGAGTTCTTAGACCTAAAATCTCTATGAAACTCTTTATGAATTACTATGTACTTTGACATACACCTAATGTACTCATAATAGGGTGACTATTATGGGTATGCTTGGCTATGCACTAATTCATGTTAGAGAGCATGAGAGAAGTAAAGGGATTACCCCTCTCGATGAGAGAGAAAATATCATCGGCCACTTGATCAGTGAACTGAGAAGTGTATGGCCATACCGAGATGAAATAATGAGTAATCATTATTTATCTGAGAGTTCAGTGTCACTGGAATATCAAGAAAGGAATTAATGTATATAAGGATTACTAGTTCCATGCCTTATATTAATTTTGATATTTATGGGTAAGGGACTATGCAAAATTGCATTAGGTCACTAAATACCATTTGCATCTTTATTTAATTTGAAATGCTATAATATCTTGCTAGAGAATATATATATCCTTTGGATTATTTATTAATTCATTGCCAATATTGAATGGACCTATAGGACCGCACACAAAGCATTAGGCTTATGATATTTAAAATAAAGTATTGGGCATTAATTTGGGCTTTTATTTAAAGTCAAATTAATGTGGATAATGGGTATTAAATTGCTAAATGGACCTTGTTCCATGAGAGAGGGAAAAATCGACATTCACTAGGATTATTTCAATTAATTAATTATCTTTAGATAATTAAGGTAATTGAGTTTAAATCCTAATAGCATTTGAATCAAGATATAACACTTAAATGGGAGATATTGTGGCCAAAATTCAAGGTAGAATCCTAGTGAATTTTGGCATGTGCAAGATCCCTAAAGAAGTGGTGGACTTTGATTAAATGACTAATGCCATTTTGAATTAATTTGAATTTAAATTCTAATGGAATTTAAATTAAGATATATCATTTAATTAGGAAGTGATGGAGGCTGAAATTACTACTTAAAAATAGGAGATTTTGGCATTCACACTAACCCTAGAGAAGTGATATATATTAATGAATTAAAAGGAATTAAATGGTTTTGCCATTTTTTTGCTCTCTCTCTTTCTCTTTGCTGACATTTCAAGGGAAAAGAATTCTTTCTTCTTCTCTTGTATTTTGGGCAGCCATTGAAAACCCTAGAGAAAGAACAAGATCGAATCTTGTGCCTTCATTCGATACCCATTGCCAAATACAAAAGGTTAGGATTAGCACTCTCGTTTAAGTCGACTTTGCAAGTGTGTGTGTGAACATAGAGTGGTGTGGCGCAAAGGCACCTTTGTCATTGGAGATCGAGATCTAAGGTATATAAGTCCATCTTATATACTGGTCATTGCAAAGATCAAGTTTTAAAGTGCATTCAAGGATGTAAGTTTGCTCAAAAACCCTAAAATTGCATGTTTCAATTTTATATTGTATATTGCATGGCATATATAATCAAAAGTTTTAATTTTTCCGCTGCATGATCATTATAATTATGCCATGTGATATCCCTTAAAATATATGGTAGGGATAATGTCATAATGAGGCTGAATTGCTTACCTAAAGATAATGACACATTTTCACCACGTTTATCTGTTATTTCTTATGTACATTATGGATTTGTATATATTATGGATGAATGCATTAAAAATGAAGGTGTATGATATGATACATAATAGGTATATATGATAACTAAAATAGAAATGCAATATAATATATAACAGTTAATTTCCCTTAGTATACAGTAGGTGATCTAAGACCGTAAGATATAATGGCTAGCCATAAGAACCTATTACCGTAGTAGAATCATGCAATAAATTACTACCGAGGAATAACTACATTTAGGTAGTCACCTCGCTCATATAGTCATACAGTACACTGATATAATCATACTATCCTCATCCTATATATTCGGTTTAAGGATTTTCACAAGTTACTACTAAGGGCAAAATGGTAATTATATTGAAAATAGGGACTAAATGGTTAGTTTTACATAAAAGATTTCATAAATGTAATTAAATACAAAATAATATGAAAACATGATTAATATGTTCAAAAAGGGTAAAAATATAATCATGCGACAACAATGGGTAAAACGGTAATTTGGCATCAAAAAGGTGATGAGAAAGATTAAAATAGTAAAACAAGACATAAAAAGCAAAATCATAAATAACGGAAACTTTGGGTACCAAAATATAATTTTCCACTTTTATAGGCAAACATGAGGACTAAAATGAAACTTTTCTACCTAAGACTAATTAATGATCAAGGGAAGCAAAACAAATCAAAATTGAAGTCAAACTAGGTCAAATATAATTAAAAAAAGTTTAGGGACCTAACCGTAATTTTACATTCAAGTAAGAATATTATAGTAATTAATAATAAAAATAAGTATAATAAGACTTAAGGATTAATTTACACAATAAAATAAGTTAATTAAATTAAATTAATACAAAGTAACATTAAGGGGTAAAAAGGTAATTTAGTAAAAATAAATACATTAAATGAATTTTATGCAGTTGTATCTACCACTAGGCAATAGTGTTGCTTAGTGCATGTTTTTGTTGACTGCGCGTAGGAACGGGTACATTTTGGACTTGAAGAAGGCGAAGCACAAAGGCATGTACATGTGTCACATTTTGGAAACAAATTTAGACCACTTTTGTATTAAAACTATTTTTGGTATTATGGCATGTAATAAAAGTATTACAATGTATGTAAAACGATAATTAATCATAAAGCAATATCATTTGAGAATGAATGTATGATGGAATTATGATTGCATTGTATGATGGAATTGTGATTGCATTTTGTTGTTGGATGATGGATGAATATATAAGTGCTATAAATGTAAATGCAGTATTAAAGGTGGAGGTTAACTATTAGGAGTGTTAAATTTCCAATTTTCAGGTTTGGGTAGCATAATTTATAAGCCATTGTACTGCTAAAATTTTCACCAAATGAATAGCAACTAAACAACACTAAAGATGAGTTGGAACCTCAAGAAATAAACCTAATTTATTAATCATCAATTTGAACGGTCTATTACAATAATAGCATGCAATAGCACCATGACATATATCCCATGTACGGAAGTCATAATATTAGTAAAGTGTTACAAAATGTTCATATAAGAATTGGGAAACAAAAATTTTGTTTTTAATCCTCTGTTGTCGAGGGATTTTAAAATTGTTGGAATAAGTCAAACTGCCTATTTTGTCACAAGTGTTTTTGAGGTCTAGTTGCAGATACGACTTAGATGTTGTGCTCTTAATACCCTTTAGACCTCAATTTTTAAGTGGAAAAAGGCAAGCTCTCTTCAGGTGCTATTTCTTTGGTTTTTTCTATCTTGTCTTCTTTTTGAGTTCTCTTATTATTTTTTTAAGTTAAATAGCCTAATGTAGTCATAATTTGGCCAAAGATAATATGTTCCTCCATAGACCACATATACAATCTATTGTCCCCAAGAACCTAAAAGAAATTTTCCTTGGTCGTTATTCTCCCTTTTGGCGATTTCTCAAGGAGATTGATCCATTTATGCCTTTTTCAATAGTCATATGGTATTTGAGTTCATGGTTTTTCATTTTTTCCCTTACATCAAGATCTATGCATCTTGCTTGAAGGTTTTATAGCCATCTAGGATGTACCTTTTATCCTTAGGACTTTGCTTTGTATCTTGAATGGCATAATGAACTTGTAAGGCCCCAATCATGACCCTAATCGAATTATTGTTAATTAATGAGGATTTCCATTAATTAAGGCAAAATTGGATTATTTCACAATTATTGGGGTTGATTCCCAAGAGGGGTATTTTGGTAATTTTAGCATGTATGTATTTGAGTATGGGTAGTTGTAATTATAAGGAAGTATGTAATTGAAATTAAATTAGCAGTCTTGGGATTAAATTGTAAGAAATGGAAATTTAGGAGATACAAGAATATAAGGGTATATTGGGAATTTCTCTTGGTGAGATATTTATCCCACTCAATTATTTAGGGATTCCTGGAGATAAGGAGATCGGCATTTGAGGGATCTCTCTCTCTCTCTCTGTGTGTTATTTGAGGAAACTAGGGTTTTGATGTATGGCTTCATGAAGGAGAAGAGAGGAATCATGAGTAGTGGAGTTGGATCTTAAGGATTGAAGGAGTTGAAGCTCTAATAACAGGTATGGGAACTAAAAATATGTATTGTTCGCATTATTGATTTTGGGAATCTTCCCTTTCTTCTTGTTTGTGTGTCATCCTTGATATGGTTTAAGGCTAAATCTAGTAAAGTAATATGAGTTTTAATGATTTAAAGCTTAGAGGATCATTTAAGTAAGTGGGAAAGTGAGATCTGGGATTTTAATTCATGTAATGCATAATCAGGGATCTGGGTTTCTTGTTATCTCCACATGCACGGCCAATTATGGCCTTTTGCCTTTGATGTGCATGGCCAATTATGGCCTTTTGCCTTTGATGTTCATGGCCAGTTATGGCCTTTTACCTTTGATGTACACGGCCAATTATGACCTTTTTCCTTTGATGTACACGGCCAATTATGGATTTCCTTAAGGCCATGCATGACCACTCGTGGCCTTTTGTCTTTGATGTACACAGCCACTCACTCTTTGCCTCTTTGGGAGTGCACGACCACTCGCTCTTTTCTTCTTTAGGAGTGCACGGCCACTTGCTCTTTTCTTGCTTAGGAGTGCATGGCCACTCACTTTTTTCTTGTTTGGGAACTGCACGACCACTCATATGATTCTTCTTAAACGTGCATAGCCATTCATGCTTTTGTTCCTTGAAATGCACAGTCACTTAGATATTTTCCTCATGAAAAGCATTATCACTTATACATTCTCTTTTCAATGGTTCTTCTCCACCCTAAGCTACAAAACATTCATTAACTTACGAACCAATATCGTGCGGTATATAATTGAGATAACCAAGTTCGCAATGAATAATGTTGAGGGTGATTAAATATTAAAGTGGTGTATAGTATGTTATTGGGTTACTGATGAATTAATATAGTTGTAAAGTCTCGTCAATGCCAAAGTTAGTAAGAATGGTGAGACCGTAGGATGGGTTATTATCTGAATTTAAAGGATATGAATGAAATTATAAGAGGGAATAGATTGAACTAAATTGTAAGTCATCTAAACCATCGATATGTTGTATAGGGAAACATCATTCAATTAGAGAATCCCTAAATATGTATATAGAAGAGTGAAAAGTTTTATAAGAATAAACCTATAAAGTTACGATATAGAGACCACTCGAACTCTCATTTAGAGGGCCTTGCGTATGGGGATGCTAATATGAGTTATGCTGTTAAAAAGTATTATAAGGCCTAATGAGCATAAAAACTACAGAGAGCATGAGGCAACATAGTAACTTAAATGATATGCTAATTAATGTGTCATTGTTGTGAGGTATGTACTAGGTCAAGGGATGATTCTGTCCAAATATTATGATTTAACCTAGTTTTAATAAGAGAATAGTTGCAAGGTTGCATGTCTAAGATAAAAAGGAATGGGACATCATAATTTATGTTTAATTATGAAACCATAGAAGTTTGAATGCCATCAAGGTCATAAAAAGAATTAATGATTAACATTAATATATAAGATCATACTCGCCTATTTGCTCATACTTATGCTACATTATGATTAACTCATGCCTATCAGTAGTGTGCTAACGACTAAGATGAAATAATCACACATAACCTACCTGAGTATAAAATGTTACAAGATGAAAAATACAAGTAAAGATAATTGAAGTATATGTGATTATGTTAAGGTGTATAATTTATTGTCTATAATCTGATGGACCATTAAAGTGAATCAAAGGACTAATTATGAACAAGTGTTGACCCTTAAGTTGTAAGAGAGCTTGTGCATATTACTACTATATGGATCATAAATGCATGAGTATTGTTTTAAATAATTATGTTTTGATGTGAGTTATGATGGCATGTGAAGGCTACTTACGGTAAATTGTAATAAGGTACGTAATTGAGAATTATCAATGAGTTATGTAATTCAATGTTTTTATAATTAATTCTACCATGCTACAATGAGTAGTTTGACTCATTATGTGATCGGATATGAGTACCTATAGAGTATGTACTGCTATAATTCAAATTGCCTTTATATGCACACATATATATATGGACATGCATATATTACTATGAAGATTTTTAGTTGTAAGAATTATACTTCTATAATCGCCTCGTTGGCTTCATGCATAATATCAAGTATGATGAGATGGATTGATGAAAGTAATATTCTATTGTGTTTGCATTATCATGTAATCCACTACGATATTTATGAATGATGTTGATACAATTATGTGATGACATGGCTGGCATCCATGTGTAATGGAGCCTAAAGCTCAACATTGATGTATGATAAGAATGATATGCATTCTTTAAGAATTAT
The DNA here is from genome assembly GCA_037975025.1 of Excoecaria agallocha. Taxonomy (NCBI): domain Eukaryota; kingdom Viridiplantae; phylum Streptophyta; class Magnoliopsida; order Malpighiales; family Euphorbiaceae; genus Excoecaria; species Excoecaria agallocha. Next base: position 48,728,167 of record CM075806.1, on the reverse strand, counting down.
GGCTTAAAGCCAAATGATGTATTAAGTAATGAAGAATATGATGAATCAAATATGTTCTTAAAGGGTTAAGCTTGTGGGTCTTAGTTCAGTTGTGGATTAGATAGGCATGCCTAGAGGGATACAGTCACAGTTGCCATAGTTAACCCTGTTTGGGTCTTGTTCCTTAATGGAACCATTGATCGACCCCATTTGGGTCCATAGTTTGTTCCTCACTGGAATCATTTTTTGACCCCATTTGGGTCCATTGTTTGATATCTTTGGATATCCATAGTTTGATACCTTTGGGTATCTATTGCTCCCGTTATCCATATTTTGAACTAGTACTTAGGCAGGCTACTAAAGATGATAAAATGTATACAAGATAAAGAACAACATGCTGATATCATGTAAAATGTCTACCTTTTAGTATGTGTTTTTCTCTTATTTATGTAGTTAAGTATGTAATATTATATGTATTTTTATATGTTTATGTCCAATTTATGTGTTTATGTTTGTTTTTAGGAAAAAGTTAGTGAAGTGTGAAGAAAATGAAGAATCTGGTGAAGTTTTGAAGAAGAAGATCACGAGTCGTGAAAGGGCTCACTAGTCGGCAACAAGATCATGAGTCGTGAAAAGCTTCACTAGTCGGCATCAGGCTCACGAGTCCAAAAGAATAGAAGAAGGGAGCAGGACTCGTGAGGAGGCTCACGAGTCGGACAATGCACCTGTTCCTCAAAAGTTATATCTTTTGCACCCGATCTTTCAGCCATACATCATGTCCTCTCAGAGCAACCTTTCGTGATTTCTTAAGGGACATTTCTGCAGAGTCAAGCTCTATATATGTGGGAGAAAAACTCTAGAGGAGGGGATGAAAAAAAATTAAAGAATTCTTTTACTATTTTCTTAAGAACGTTTTTTAGTTTGTTTTTGGACATATCTTTTACTTAGTGTTTAGAGGATGACCAAAGAACAAAGCCAAAGGAATAAGAGATTTATCAGAAGGTCAAAATAGAAAGTAAACCCTGGGGAGTGATGTTTTCTTTTCTCTTATTTCATCTTTATTGTAATTTTGTTTGTGGCTAAGTTCTTTTGGTATATTGTAACTATTTAATTTAAGTTGTTATTCATCTATTTATCTTTGTCTATTGAATGTTTATTCTCTTTATGTATGAAGTATGATTTAGATTTATTTGAGTGCTTTAATTTGCTCATTATGCTTGATCACCATAATTAGCATGTTAGTCATTTAATTCACAATGAGAGTTGGAATTCTTTGATGGAAAGTCAAATAAATTTACTTGAAGCATTGAATTCACTTAGAGATAAGGAATTCACTTTGAGGGGTTAAAGAATTAGCATTGAACTTCATAGTTTTTATTTATCTCTATAATGACATGAGAATGCTTATAGACTCTAAGTAAGAACATCTTTATTGACAATGAGAATTGCTTTAAAGAATCTTGGCTAAATTCTCCAATCATATCATTCATATATTTGTTAAATGATTCAAAGATGAAATTGTTTGTTTGGTTATAATGTATGTTCATCCTATCTTGTAAGTAATCTATTATCCAAAATTAACTTAATATATTTTAAGTAGTTTAGTATTTACATTAATTGCATGATTCCAATTAAAATCATTACCTATCCATTTACTTGTTGTTATATCAATACAAAATTTACTCCTTTCCCTTTGGAATGATACCCTACTCATCCTATACGTAGTTTAGTGAGACTAAGGGTTCAAATAAATCCCCTATCCGATTTTGGCGCCGTTGCTGGGGAGCGGTTCAAAATGAATTTTTATTGATTAATACAAATGAGTAGATGTTTTAGGAATTTATGATATAAATTAGTTATTTTGATATATGAATTTTGTATTGTGATTTGTTTGCTATAGTATTAGAATTTTAGTAATAATCTTAGCCTAAAAGTATTTTTTTTTTAATTTGTGTAGGGAACTTAGAAGGAAGCAACAAGAGGAACTTAGATTGCAAGTAGAAGGAGAACAAAGTGCTAAATTGGAGGAAGATCATAATATTCCAATTATGGCAGGAGAAGAAAGGAGAACACTTGGTGATTTTGCAATGCCTAATATTTTGGAGAGTTTTGGAGGAATAGCGACACCGGCTATTGCTAATAACAATTTCGAGATCAAGCCGGCTGTCATTCAAATGGTGCAAAATAATCAATTTGGAGGTTTGCAAGGGGAAGACCCATATGCTCATATCCTTGTTTTTCTTAATGTGTGTGCTACATTTAAAATTAATGGAGTGAGTAATGATGTAATTAGACTTAGGATATTTCCATTTTCTTTGAAAGAAAAGGCTCAAATTTGGCTTGCTAGTATACCTAGTGAGACAATAACTACTTGGGACCAATTAAAACAAGCTTTTCTTCATAAGTATTTTCCACCTCATAAAATGACAAAATTTAGAAATCAAATATCTACATTTAAACAATTGCCTAATGAAACCATTTATACCTTTTGGGAAAGGTTTAAGGAACTTCAAAGGCAATGTCCTCATCATGGCTTGCCAGATTGGATGATTCCTCAAATCTTTTACAATGGGTTAATGGAGGAAAATAGAAATATTGCTAATGCTGTTTTAGGTGGTAAATGGTTAGAGAAGACTGCTAAGGAAGCTGAAACTTTGTTGGAAGAATTAGCCTCACAAGGATACATGGGAGAAAAACCTACTATAGCGAAGGCTAAGGGATTTTTGGAATTGGATTCCATTAATCTTTTGACGGCTAAGGTAGAAGCTTTGACAAAAATGGTAAGTAATTCTCACTCTAATGTTGAAAATGTTAGTCAAGTATGTGAGAAATATGGTAGACCTCATATGTATGCTAATTGTAGTGAGGGGTCTAGTGAGGACGTAAGTTTTGTTCAAGGGAACTATAATCAAAGGATGGGTCAAAATTCTAATTATTATAACCCACAATAGAGAAACCATCTCGATTTTTTCTTGGTCTAACCAAAATGCCTAACTGAACCCTCCTAACAGGAACAATCATATGAACAAGTTACCTAACCCTTCAACGTTTCCAAATAAACTACCTTTTAACCCCTAACAACCTAAATCCCATTTAGAGAGTTTGATGGAGCAATTTGTTAATCATCAAATGACTACTAATAAGCAAAATGAGGAACAATTTAGGCAAATTAACACTAAAATTGATCAACTTGTCACTCATAATAAGATGTTTGAAACCCAATTGGCTCAACAAGCTACTTCTAGTGCTAAACTTTTAGGCAAGCTACCAAGTCAACCTAAGTTTTTGCCTCATGAATTGGTTCAATCTATTATGTTAAGGAGTGGTAAAAAGATTGAGAGTAATCTAAAAGGTAATGAGAGTCTTATTGTGAATGATGATCATGTTTTGGATGAAAGTACAAATGATGATGTGATAAATGAGGCTAATGAACCTAAAGAAAAATAACCTTATCTAAGGAAGATGAACCTAAAGTTAATTTAAATGTTTTTCCATTTCCTCAAAGACTTATTAGAAGAAATCTTGATAAGTAATTTGGCAAGTTTTTGAAATATTTGAAGGAACTTACTATAACTATACCCTTTGTGGATGCAATTAAGGATATGCCTTCATGGGCAAAATTTTTAAAAGAAATTGTGAGTCATAAGGGTAAGCTTGAAGAATATGGTTACGTTTCTTTGGTAGAAGAATCTAAGGCTATGTATTCTAAATACCCGCCTAAGCTAAAGGATCCGAGTTGTTTTACGGTTCCTTGTATTATAGGTGGTACATATTTTGATAAGGCTCTATGTGATATGGGTGCTAGTGTTAGCCTTATGCCTTATTCCATTTATAAAAAGCTTGATTTAGGTGAATTAAAGCCTACTAATATGTGCTTATCAATGGCAAATAAATCTATTTCACACCCTATAGGTATATTAGAAAATATTCCTACCAAAGTGGGTAAATTTATGATTGTTGCTGATTTTATTGTGCTAGAAATGGATGAGGATCCTAAAATTCCCATTTTGTTTGGTAGGCCTTTCTTAATTATTGCTGGGGCTATTTTTGATATGAAAAATGGTAAAATATCTCTTGAGGTTAATGGTGAAACAATTGAGTTTAATGTTTTTGGAATGGTTAAATCTTCACCAATAGAAATGGTAAATCGAATTGATTCCTATGATGTTCTTGATGAGTGTATTGATAATGTTGTGCATGATTGTATGAGTCAAAAACTTATTGCACCTTATTGTTTAAATGAAAGTTGTGATGAGATTTTGCAAGTTGCCTCATATCCTTTCCATGAAAAATTTTCAAAAGTTGAGTCTTTGAGAAAGGATGAGGATATGTCATCAAAGCCATCTAAGAAGGAAGTTAAGCTTGAACTCAAGCCACTACCAACAAGCTTAAGGTACAAATTTTTAGATTCAAAGTTTCAATTACCATTCATTGTTAATTCCTCAATTGATAAGCATAATGTGGATGCTTTACTTGATATTTTACTTGCTCATCGAAATGCTATGGGATATTCAATTAGTGATTTAAAAGGAATTGCACCTAAAGTATGCATGCATAGAATTTTGTTAGAAGAGGATTCTAAACCTTCTATTAAAGGTCAAAGAAGGCTTAATACAACTCTTAAAGAGGTTGTGAGGAAGGAAATAATTAAATTGCTTGATAATGGTATAATTTATTCTATAAGTGATAGTAAGTGGGTGAGTCCAATTCAAGTTGTCCATAAGAAGGGTGGCTTAACTGTAATTCATAATGATAATAATGATTTAATTCCTACTAGGACTATCACTGGTTGGCGTATGTGTGTGGACTATAGGAAACTAAATAAGGCCACTAGAAAGGATCATTTCCCTTTACCATTTATTGATCAAGTTATAGAAAGATTGGCTAATTTTTCTTACTTTTGTTATTTAGATGGGTTAAGTGGATTCTATCAAATACCCATACATCCACATGACCAATCTAAGACAACTTTTACATGCCCATATGGAACTTTCGCATTTAGGCGAATGCCTTTTGGTTTGTGTAATGCACTAGCTACTTTTCAAAGATGCATGTTCTCTATTTTTAGTGATCTGATTGATCAATGTGTAGAAGTTTTCATGGATGACTTTAGTGTGTATGGCACTACTTATGAGAATTGTTTATCTAATCTTTCTAAGGTACTTGATAGATGTATGGAGCATGGTTTGGTTTTAAATTGGGAAAAATGTCATTTTATGGCACAAAAGGGTATTGTTTTAGGACATTTAGTTTCTAATAGGGGGATTGAAGTTGATAGAGATAAAATTGAAATTATTGCTAATTTGCCTCCACCTAAAAATGTTAGAGATGTTTTAGGTCATGCTAGATTTTATAGGAGGTTTATCAAAGATTTTTCTAAGATAGCTAAACCTTTATGCACATTACTAGGCAAAGATGTTGATTTTCATTTTGATGAGGCATGTCTTAAATCTTTTGAAACTCTTAAACATGCTCTTGTCACTTCACCGGTTTTGCAACCACCAAATTGGGAACAATCTTTGAGTTGATGTGTGATGCTAGTAATTATGCGGTTGGAGCTGTTTTAGGACAAAGAATTGATGGGAAGCCTTCTGTTATTTATTATGCTAGCAAGTTACTAGATGATGCCCAAATTAACTACTCCACAACTGAAAAAGAACTCTTGGCTATTGTGTATGCTTTTGATAAATTTAGGGCTTATCTTGTAGGGCAAAAAGTTATTGTTTATTCTGATCATGCTGCTCTTAAGTATCTCTTAATTAAGAAAGATGCTAAGCCTGGGTTATTAAGATGGATTTTAATGTTACAAGAGTTTGATTGGGAAATAAGAGATAAAAAAGGAAAGGAGAATTTAGTTGCGGACCATTTATCTAGGTTGACCCAATGTGTTTTGCAAGATAATGATGATGGGTTACCTATTGATGAAGCTTTTCATGGGGAACATCTTTTTAGTGTGGTTTCCAAGGAAATTCCTTGGTTTGCTGACATAGCAAACTATTTAGTGAGTGGAATGCTTCCTTATGGTTTAGATTATAGGCAAAGGAAGAAATTCCTTCATGATGTGAAGTTTTATTATTGGGAAGAGCCTTTACTATATAGGAGATGTGCTGATGGTTTGATTAGGAGGTGTCTTCCTTATGAAGAAGTTGGTGACATATTGGCTCATTGTCATTCTTATTCTGTAGGTGGTCACTTTGGAGTTTCTAAGACAACTTCTAAGGTTTTACAAGCTGGTTTTTGGTGGCCTTCATTATTTAAAGATGTTAAGGACTTTGTACTAAGTTGTGATAAGTGCTAAAGAATGGGAAATTTTTTTAGGAGGAATGAGATGCCTCAAAATTGTATTTTGGAAGTTGAATTATTTGATATTTGGGGTATGGACTTTATGGGACCATTTCCTAGTTCTTTAGGAAATAGGTATATTTTAGTTATGGTGGATTATGTATCTAAGTGGGTGGAAGCAATTCCAACCATTACAAATGATGCCAAGGTGGTTAAGAAGATGCTTAAGAAAGTTATATTTCCTAGATTTGGAACACCTAGGGCCATTATTAGTGATGGTGGGTCTCATTTTTGCAATAAAGTTATAGAGCAATTATTGAGAAAATATAATGTGACCCATAAAATTGCTACAGCTTATCATCCCCAAACTAATGGACAAGTTGAGATTAGCAATAGAGAGCTTAAGTGGATTTTGGAGAAAACTGTCTCTAGATCAAGAAAAGATTGGGCACTTAAGCTAGATGATGCTCTTTGGGCATATAGAACAGCTTTTAAAACTCCTATAGGTCTTACACCTTATCAATTGATTAATGGTAAGTCTTGTCATTTGCCGGTTGAGATTGAGCATAAAGCATATTGGGCAACTAGGGTGTTAAACTTTGACATGCAACAAGTTGGTAGGAAGAGATTGCTTCAATTACAAGAATTAGAAGAGCTTCGTATGAATGCTTATGAAAATGCTAAGTTATATAAGGAAAGAACTAAATTATGCCATGATAAACATATATCCAAGAAAGAATTTCAAGTTGGTGACATGGTTTTGTTGTATAATTCTCGATTGAAGTTATTTCCTGGAAAATTAAAGTCTAGATGGTCGGGACCTTTCAAAGTTGTTCAAGTTTTTTCTTATGGGACTGTTGATATTGCTAATGATAGAGGAGAGGTTTTTAAAGTTAATGAACATAGATTAAAGCCTTATTTCATTGGGGATGCATTGGTTCCTTCTCACAAAGTTTCTTTGTCAAATTCTTCTCTTGCATAATCATAATATTTTTGTATTTAATTAGTTTTTTTAGTTTGGATTTATTTGTTTTATGGTTTCATTGTAGACTACATTATATGTTTTTTATAGTGCTTTTACTTTCTGGATCGACTTGGTAAGATTTTGCAGAAAATTATAGCATTACATCATGTTCATGAGTGCATCAAAACTCGTGAACATCTTCACGAGTATTCCAGTGGCTTTCTTCATTCAGTCGTGAGCTGAATCACGTGTCATGAAGAGGATCACGTGTCATACAAAAGAGAAAGGCTCACGAGTCGTGAGCAGCATACCGACTCGTGACCATGTACAATTCTTGTCTCTCTATTTTTCTTCACGATTCATGAGGATTATGCCGACTCGTGAACTACTTATCCTGTGCTACAATTGCCTTTTTCTTCACGAGTCGTGATGATAGTGTCGACTCGTGATCTACTATTCCAAGCATATCGAATCGTGATTTTTACTTTCCTATTTTTATTTTTAATTCATTTTTATTTCTTTATTTCACTTTTATTTCTTTTAATTAGGTGTCTTAGCGGTTTTTATATGAATTAACTACCCCTTAACTACCCTTAATTAACTTAAATTTATTGAGGGGGAAAGGTTATAACTTAAATTTAGGGTTTTTAAACGACGTGTCTTTTCCTTTTTCCCCTCATTCTTCTATAAATACTGCAGTTAGTTTCTTTTCAATTTTCACATTCCTTTTCTTTTATTCTTCTCGTGCATTTCTTTCTCTTTAACTGTCACTACTTATATTCACGTTTTTCTCCTTCTTTTCCTTATTTTGTAACATCATCTTCACATATCTTTTCTTTACATTCAAGTTACACATTTCTTTCCCTGTTTCATTTCTCTTTAACAACAATGGTGAGAACAAAAAATGTTTCAACCTCAAGGGGTCAGCAAGGAGGAGATGACGCCTAACTTCAGAGTTTACAGACAAATTTAGGTGCACCAGTCCCTCTTTCCTCAATCCATGAAGGTAACAGATTCCTTGTTCTTAAAGATAGAGCAATCACTCAATGTAAGTATTTTCCCAACTCTTTGCTTGAACAAGTGGGTGTTCTTGATGAAGTAAATGAGATGTTATCTCAATGTGGACTCTTGCGTTTTGTTAATATGCATGAGCAATTCTACACTAATTTAGTTTTGGAATTTTACACCAATTTCAAAGAGAATGCTGATAATCCTAGGCTTGTAGACTTTCGCTTGAATGGTGTTGATCATACACTTACTTATTTCATGATGCATCACATTTTTGGCTTTAAACCAAATGGTTTATGTACCCCTCCTAAGAGTTATCAGCCTAATGATTTTTGGAACTTTCTTACTGGTTTAACTACACCTTATAAGGCTAGGGAGGCTAAATCAATGTTTATTTCGGACTTGAAATACTGGATTTTGCATAAGATTCTTGCCTCTATTGTTTTCAACAAGCCTGAGTTTAATAGAGTTTCTAGTCATGAACTATTCTTGATGTGGTGTGTGCATAATCATAAATCTATTTGTTAGTCTTATTGGATTTTTAAATAATTGTTGAATTGTGTTGGTCGTCCGGAGTCTCCTGTCACACATGGTCATGTCATTGCCACTATTGCTAGGGGGATTGATATTGATTTGAGGACTTATGCCACTGCACTTCCATGTTTATATATTTCAAAACAATTGTTTGTAAGAGGAGAAGTGACTGACCATTCATTTCAACACATACCACCTATCTATCATTCTTGTTGGAAGGAACTTCCAAGCACTTCTACTCCATAAGTGGCTGCTGTGGAAAGTACTTCGGATGAGTCAAGGCCAACGGAGCAAGGGCCAAGTGATGATCCTATGGAGGATACACCTAGTCATTCACCTGTTTTCACACCACCTACTGGATCTTCTTCAAATCTCACCCAATCCATGTTCAACCAATTGATGCAAAACCAGTCCGCCAAACAAAATCAACTAACTGCCTGGAAGCAAGTAACAAGTCAAATGGTTCATATTCAACGCCGTATTGAGCACAAGGTGGACACTTTCATTGCCCACGCGGGCTATGTGGTCATTTCGCCTCCACCTTCACCATGAATTTGAGGAGAGTATTCTTTCCTCTATGTTTTTGTTTGTTTTGTGTTTTTCTTTTTATATGTTTGTGTGTTTGTTCTATTTCTCCACATTGAGGACAATGTTTATTCTAAGTGTGGGGGAGCATGTTAAGTATGTGTGTTGTTTGTTTATGTTTGTCTTTTTCTTTATTTAGACTAACCTTTTTAGTAAGTTTATTATAAGTATTGCTCATATTGTATGTATATAGGTTGTTATGAAGAATCATTTACCTTCTATACTCACTTGATTAGTTTTTCAAGATTTTTGGCATGTGTTTTGTGTTTTCAAGTTATCTCTTTTTACTTCTTTCAACATTTTAGGTTGTTTAGTCTCTTCATTAACTACGCTTTAAGTTTAGGAATTGCTTATTTAGTTTAAGATTTTTGGATTTTAGTTGTCTCATGGAAACTATAGCCATAATACTTACCTTTTGGCTTTTCAATAATGGATGAGGACTAGTGAAAATAAGAAAAATAAAAAAAATAAGATGCATATCTAAAAAGTTCAATAAAGTATGGGATAGAGCGTAAAACGCACCCAATACTACATTCTCTTGCTATTCATGGGATAAAGTCTAAAAGTATACCCATGTTTTTTTTTAAAAAAAAAGAAGAAATAAGAAAAAGAATGAAAAATATAGTTTAAAAATGCCATGAGATGGGTTTAAAGGTATGTGTGCTTTTTAATTGTCCAAAAAGGCAACTTTAGTTTTAAATTCTTAAGTTTTATGATCAATTTTCTTCCTTGAGCATGGTTAGTCTTGAGACTTTATTATCTTGATGTTGGGTTTAGTAAACTTAGGTGACTTAGTAATTTAGAATATATGTTTTAAGTCTTGATGTACTAATATTATGAGTGTTAAGGTATTTGATTTCATTTCAATCTTATTTTAAGTGAAAATTGAGCAATGCTTTATAATTTAACTTACTTAGTTTAACTTGAGATTAAATTTTCTCACTTTTCTCTTGCTTGGGGACAAGCAAGGTTTACATGTGGGGGAATTTGATATCATGTAAAATGTCTACCTTTTAGTATGTGTTTTTCTCTTATTTATGTAGTTAAGTATGTAATATTATATGTATTTTTATATGTTTATGTCCAATTTATGTGTTTATGTTTGTTTTTAGGAAAAAGTTGGTGAAGTGTGAAGAAAATGAAGAATCTGGTAAAGTTTTGAAGAAGAAGATCACGAGTCGTGAAAGGGCTCATTAGTCGGCAATAAGATCACGAGTCGTGAAAAGCTTCACTAGTCGGCATCAGGCTCACGAGTCCAAAAGAATAGAAGAAGGGATCACGACTCGTAAGGAGGATCACGACTCGGACAATGCACCCGTTCCTCAAAAGTTGTATCTTTTGCACCCGATCTTTCAGCCATACATCTTGTCATCTCAGAGCAACCTTTCGTGATTTCTTAAGGGACATATCTGTAGAGTCAAGCTCTATATATATGGGAGAAAAACTCTAGAGGAGGGGATGAAAAAAAATTAAATAATTCTTTTACTGTTTTCTTAAAAACGTTTTTTAGTTTGTTTTTGGACATTTCTTTTACTTAGTGTTTAGAGGATGACCAAAGAACAAAGCCAAAGGAATAAGAGATTTATCAGAAGGTCAAAATAGAAAGTAAACCCTGGGGAGTGATGTTTTCTTTTCTCTTATTTCATCTTTATTGTAATTTTGTTTGTGGCTAAGTTCTTTTGGTACATTGTAACTATTTAATTTAAGTTGTTATTCATTTATTTATCTTTGTCTATTGAATGTTTATTCTCTTTATGTATGAAGAATGATTTATATTTATTTGAGTGCTTTAATTTGCTCATTATGCTTGATCACTATAATTAGCATGTTAGTCATTTAATTCACAATGAGAGTTGGAATTCTTTGATGGAAAGTCAAATAAATTTACTTGAAGCATTGAATTCACTTAGAGATAAGGAATTCACTTTGAGGGGTTAAAGAATTATCATTGAACTTCATAGTCTTTATTTATCTCTATAATGACATGAGAATGCTTATAGACTCTAAGTAAGAACATCTTTATTGACAATGAGAATTGCTTTAAAGAATCTTGGCTAAATTCTCCAATCATATCATTCATATATTTGTTAAATGATTCAAAGATGAAATTGTTTATTTGGTTATAATGTATGTTCATCCTATCTTTTAAGTAATCTATTATCCAAAATTAACTTAATATATTTTAAATAGTTTAGTATTTACATTAATTGCATGATTCCAATTAAAATCATTACATATCCATTTACTTGTCGTTATATCAATACAAAATTTACCCCGTTCCCTTTGGAACGATATCCTACTCATCCTATACGCAGTCTAGTGAGACTAAGGGTTCAAATAAATCCCCCATCACATGCATTAATCGCCTTACTTATGTAATATAAGCATGATGAATGACCTACTATTTTGATTGTCTTAAATTCCTTTCAACTATAAACTATTTTTATGAAAAGAAATGTCATGTTTCGTATTATATGATTGAGATGTCCCACATTATTGAGGAAGGTTTCTGTGTGAGTGTTGGTGTGAGTTGATTCCATCGATGGGATTCCATGGAGAACATATGGACCCTAAAGTGTACAATATTGTACTAAGAGTTATATGGACTGTAACATGTACATTAAATTTCATGCACTCTATTTTATGAAAATGCATACATGTGACATGGAGACTTTGTCTGGTAATCATAACAAGTAATGCTTGTTCTTTGTGATCGTATTCAACCCCCGTTAGTTTGTTTATATATGTATAAATGTTCACACGTATGAATGCATAATGATAACATTAATTTAATCAAGTGCAATGCATGCCATAAAATGATGTTGTAAGAGAATTAAGTTACCATGCAAAGATAACATGAAGGATATAAAGTTTACGAATCTAATATGAGAATTGTACGATATATGTGAAGTAATCATGCCTACTTGGATTACTTGTAGATGTTATATGACATAAGTACGCCCCGATACTATGAACTAATGTCGAATGCCTATCTTATGTGTACAATGTGATTTAATGCATTAAGAGGTAAACTGGTACTATTAATAACTATGATGTCTACACTTATGAATAAAAGGACTATAATATGCTTGATTTATACTTATGAAAAGAAAAGGGTAACACCATGGATAAAGTGATGAATGGATAAGTCTTCAGGAAATCAGATGAGTCATATAACGCGTTAGATTATTGTAAACAAGATATTCATTAGTAAGGTTTAAGGACTCCTCCTTGATTTTTCACTGAGATATAACCACTATGTTAGACTCATATGTTTTTCTATGATATGGTGAAAGTTTTAGATATACTCTAATTATAAGAGATTATCCATAGATTTTTGTCTCCCTACTAAGCTTTATAGCTTAGCACGGGTTTGTTTATCCTTATAGGTTCAGGATAAGCTTCAGTGGGATTGGTAGCTTTAGTGGCTTAACCACCATTGAAGAAAAGACTGGGCAGAATTGCAGTTGCTTTAGAGGATTTTAACATGTTTAGAAGGCCATTTATGTTATAATTCTTTATTCATAAGTTTGATTTATTTATATTGTGGTATGTAATTATGGTCTGCTTTATTATTATTATTATTATTATTATTATTTCTGCCTAATATTTATTAGGCTTATGATGATGATTGATGATTATCCATGGTTAGTGGATTAGGGTGTCATAGAACTACTCGAGAAGAAACATTTGGGGATTTAGAAATTTTATCCGTATCTAATTGTGATCGGGAATGGATTTATTGGCAATTGATAGCTTTTGATGTTGATAATGGTATTCTATGTAGGCTGACCCATTCTTTCGCCTGTTCTGGTAGAGACCCAGCTAATCATTTGCAACCCCTTATTACTCTAGGTACCTATAGTCAGTTACTAAAGGTAAGGTGTCCCTTATGGATTTTCACATTAGCTTTTCTTAGTGGAAAATGCATCCCATCAAAGATTTTCACAAAACCCTATACCTAATTTTTGCTTGAAATAGACACAACACATTTTGGTAGTTTTTTTGTTTCATTTTATTTTTGTAGGATAGACTGCTTGTTTTAAGGTTTTGACCCTACCCCTTAGCCTAACTTTTGCTTAGAAAGCTAGTTATGATTTTCATCTTTAACGTCCTTTTTATAGGTTTGGTCCCCAAAAACAACCCAAAAGCATTTCTACTTCATTTAGTTAATGTGGTGCAACTCTATTCCTGCTAACCTACACTATATTTCATTCACAACATTCATCAAGAAAAAAATTTTGGAGACTAAGAGGCGGTTCTTCCTTATAGTGTACCACTATCAATAAAGCATCTTTATGGGAATGACAAAACAAGGATAATAGTAGAAGAAGCCCTTATCACATGAAGTGCTACCATTACCACCTTAAAATTAAGCACACTCTAGCATGTGTTCCTATGCATGCCATAAGTTTCTCATGGTAGGTTAATTGCATACTCATCCTAACTTATGCATGTGTGCTTATCTACATGCACCATATAACAACAATAGTAATCATGACCAGACATGTAATGCAAAAATATAGGTTTCATTCGATCTTAGTGGAGAACACCTTATGTGTGTCAACTCTCATTATCAATCAACCTTTTTGGATTTTTTTGATTGAAGATTTTCTCAATTGAAGATTTTCTCTCAATCCTTAATTTCACTTAGGGCACCTTTTTTCGATTTCCATCCTGGCAGGGTGTCTAATTTCAAAATCTATTGCAAAATCTACCAAATGTAAGATTTCGTGAATTGGTTAAAATTACTAATAGAATTTAATTTTCATTGCTAAATTTAGCAAGGAAAAAATATTTTTGATGCTCTTTTAAAAAATGGAAATTACAGGTTTCGTTGCTAATTCTAACGTTGGAAATTTATTTTTCGTTGGAAAATTCACTCCTGAATAAAAAAAATTCACGACTGTGCTTTTCGTTTGCTAAAAATTATTACAAATTTTTAATTAATTTACAGCTAAAATGGCATAAAGAAAAAACCTATTTGCCCATAATAATCAATCTAGGTTTCTCCACATCAACATCATGACATATAAAACTAATGTGGTTTTAAAAATAAAATTTTATATATAGATAGCAATGAATATTAGACACCTATGAATGATAGAAAAGAATGTTGAACTAATAAAAGAGAAACAAGTACCAGTTTAGCATAGAAGTATCCACTTCTATTCTAAAGTTGCTTTTTCCCAAACATGGTTCTAGAATTTAATACACACATATATGAAGCAGAAGACACTGAAACAAGGATAGGAATACTTCGTAAGGAAAAAAATGCTACACAAACAAAGGGCATGCAGCATCTTTTATTTCTACAGCTAGATACAAATATATTTATGTAGTTTATATAATTAAATTCTACCAGTTAGCATAAAATTACTTAGAATAATGAAGACATGAAAAAATTGTCAAGTAAACATAAGAAACAACACCTCATTATCTCTTCATCATTTATCTTCCCTTCATCTCCCGAGGCACTAGCATATATAGGGAATCTATCGTTTCAACCTTTAGGGACCGAGTATACATAAATGCCTTATATCTAAAAATCAATGGCCACTACCTCAAAGTGACTACTTATAAATCACAACAATAATGATGGAGAAAAGCTTATATAACAAAAATTTCCTAACAATCCTAAGTTCATATTTTGCAAAAGAAAATTAAGGATTAAAAAGAAATAAATATCAAAAATAATTTACCGCAACAATAGATCAGATATCAGAATGCCTAGGAGAGCCATGAGACACATCCATCCCCATGATGATAGTTGGAATCCTAAAGATCATTGGTATAGATGGCGAATGTTCAACTACAAATATTGAATTCAACCCACCCAGCTATAACCATTCAAGAAAATAAGGATCAAGTTGATGGGGTAAAAGAAGGAAAAAATAGGAAGAAGAGAACAATATCTCACTTTTGCATTCATCTTTAATAGCACATTTGTCAGATACTGGTGATTGACCCATTGAGGAGCAATGCACTAACTGATAATTCCAAAATTAGCAAGATTTTTTAGTTGAAAATTTTAAATTAAAACCAATTTTATTTAAAATAAGTAGGCCAACCACTTAATTGTTTTAATGTAAAATTTGTTATTAAATAGCATTAATGGCTTTAGATTTATAAAATGGTACAGATAATAAATGTAGAAATCAAATGAAGAATTTATAATTATTACAAATGAAAAATCAAATGAAGAATTCCAATTCAAAACATATAGCTCAAATCAAAATCTATAATAAACAAATCCTTCCTAATTTATGTTAATCATTTTTTTAGCTACAAAAAAAAACCATATTCATCATTTATCAAATTTCATAACTACTAACAAATTTATATACAAATTTTAAAAGCTGAGATCCTTATTTGCAGGGTATAAAATGACTTAATTATGCTTCTATAAAATTTTATATAAGCTCCAAGACTTAAAATTTTCTTCCTAACCTATAGTTTCAAAAATTTGAACCAATTCAAATTGATTTTCGCACTACAAACAACAAGCCAGAAAAGGTAAGCATATGATCCTTTAGAAGGTAGATTTAGATAGTCATGTTAAAATATGACAGACAAAACTGATATTTGGTGCCTTACTTGAAATCTTATCATGCTTAAAAAGGCTCTTAATCACATCAAATTGAGATGCATTAATTCATTTTTACTTGAGGTAATAGATATTAGCTAACAATATAGATATAGTCTAAACATGGCTAATGCCAAACCGTATACATCCTGCATTAATTCAGTTTTTATAAGTTTTATCAATGCTCAGTTAGTAACTAGGCTACTTCAAGTAATAGGAACTAAAAATCACTATAAGTGAAGACCTATATAAGTAACCTAAAAAGCTAATGGGCATTTCTTTTGTGCATTTGCAGCAAGATATAGAAATTACTTAAATTTTTTATAATAGAGGTTGAATGTAGAAGCTAAAGTTTATATGCAAGTTGGATGTTTAACTAAAATGTATTTCATCAATTCCCTACCCATTCAGCTCAAACTATTCCAGTTGAAAATAAGAGAATCTAATGGATGAATAATAGCCCTAAAATAAAACTTATAAGTTTTATTTTTCATGAATTATCTTTAAGGACAACCTTCCAAGAGTTTAACATGAAATCTCTGATTACTTAAATTTTATCATCTTATCTTTTTAAACTTTCAATAAGACCTCAAAACCAAGCTAGCCTAAGATAATTTAATGAGATAAAATATATTTTTAAGATAACAACACTCTTTTACCAAAAGTAGTCCCATCCAAATTTAAGAAATTACAGACATTATAGGGAGATCTATACTAGGTTGCATAGCTTCTTTTAATGAGGAAAATGAACTAACAACTAATGTTATTTCCTTAAAGGGCAATAATAATTGTCCAACTGACAATTTTAAAATATACACCACTAGTGCACACTTTCTAGGTCAAATAAATCACGACTAAGAGTTATTGATGAACCAATCAACCTATATAATTGCCACTCAAAAACATGAGCAACATTTAATATTGGATAATCAATTGTGAGTTTGAGAACATCCATTTTCATTAATACTACCAATTGGCTGAACAATACTGGCAGGCATAACACTTTATCAGCTACTTGAAAAAAGATCTTCCTTATTGTAGATAGCTAGAGATATTTCTCACAGACCATCCTTGTCAATATCATAAAAGAAAAGACTAGCATGCACTATTGATGAGAATAAATGGTTTTTGCCAGAGCATCTTGGCTACCTAATGCACCATCAGGATCAAGAGTCCTTATAATAGCCTCTTTTGGACTTACCAACACATTTTATCAGTGCATCTTTCAAGCTCTTCGCATCACACCTAAATAAACCAAGTAAATAATAAATTAGATTCAAAAAACTTAAAATAAATAAACAAATAAATAAATATTAACGAATGGATCAAAACACTGGAAGGAGATAAACAACTCATACTTTAGCAGCTCTGCTATTGTATTGAGGTGGAACCTAGATTTTTCATCCTTTAGAAACTACACTTCTATCTTTCCTAAAATTTGATACAATAATTAGTCATCCTTTAAAATAAAAACATAGGAAGCATCAATATAATTAGACTTAAGGTAGGTAAACTACAAAGTTCAAGGGCCAATACCTCATGGGGGCTACATAAAGATGGTAGAAACAATGATAGTTTCTTTCAGGCGATGAAAGTTTGCAAACCAGTGATCATTCAAGCAAATAAGTTAATATAGCTACCCTGGAATAAATCTATGCACACATTACCTTGGAATGTTTTAGAATAAATGTTTTAAATTGATAGCGTGTATGCATTTTATGATATATCATGCATCATTTTCTCAAGTTCCTTGAACATCTTTTGTAAAAATTCCAATAGTAACTATAACCTACCATGTTGAAACTCAAAAATATATTAGTATAAGAAAATCAATAGTTTTAAATCTCCATTTCAAGAAAGTCCACAGTTGTACTTAAAATAATAATCTTACGGTTATAACAAGGAAGAAAAACTATTTATATACAATCTCAGAGGAAAGCGAAAAGGACAGCTATAGCAGGATAATAGTTTTGAATGAAATTTTAAAATGCAGTTTATCATATGTATATCAAAAAATAAAAATAAAAATTTAGCAAGCATTTTGATAACTTCAGTGTTCCTATAAAAATGAAAATCAAACTAAATTCCACCACCAAACTGTGCAATTAATCAAATAAATCATCATCAATTATACAAAATTTCTTGCTTATGGTAAGTCCAGATCTATTCAAATACTTAATAGCAAAAAAGAAAACTGTGTTAAAAAATATAAAACAAAACTTTAAGCTTGTTCTTAAGCTCTACAAGTTCATTGGATAAAGATTCAATTTCATATACTATCATCTGGGCCATATCTTTGTTATTTCCCTCTTCTTTTGATAAAGGTATAGTTTAAAAGAATAAGGAGGAACCTTAATCCAAACCATCATCAGTCTAGTATACAATCTAGTGGTCAATACTTCATTATTTGAATCCTTTTTATATCTTTAATACAGAGGCAATAGAAAATAAAAAGACTAATAAATTATAGCCCTACCACAGCGATCAATAACTAAACAATTTAAAAAAAAATAAGTAGAGATTTAAATAGAGAAAAAAAGAAAGAAATCAAACCTAGTTAATTAGCATAGATCTTGAGAGTCTTAGATTGGTACATGGTAAGTCGAACCTTACCAAATGCCTTATGCTTCAATAGCTTCACATTTCTAACTCCTTTTTCCTTTCACTGGTTCCCATCCTATCAAATTGATATAACTTTACTTTACTATTCAAATCAAAATGAAAGCTTAGTAATATTTAACATGTTGTTTACAAGAAATATCAAATAAAAAAATGAACATACACTAGAAAGAGTATATAAGAGAAAGAAAGCATACAAATTGACTATAGGATCCTCATCTTGCATCATAATGCAAAGGTAAAAATAAGTGAGGGAGGACCAAAAGTTGGTAAAAAATAAAGAGGCCAAAGAGTAAGAGAGGCACAACGTAGGGGCTTTGATAGCTAATGAAATAGATAAGAAGGGAAAAGGATGGCAATGAAAGAGAAGAGGGAGAAGTGAAGGGAATCGCAATGAGGGAGAAGGCAAGGGCAAATGAAAGGAGAGGGCGAGGGAGAGGGAGAGGGAGAGAGCAGGAAGATGGCGAGGCAGGGAGAGAAAGAGGAAAAATGATGAGCAAAGGGGAAAATTTTGACTCTAAAATGAAAAGAAAAATTAAGGGGAAAAATTTTTATACATAGGGTAACAAGGCATTTACTAATGGAATTGTAATTATGTTGCTAAATTACCAATGGAATGTGTCTTCCATTAGTAAATTAGCAATGGAAAAACATTTTGTTGGTAATTTAGCAACGAAAAATACATTTCATTGGTAATTAACAAGGAATTATATTTATATTGGTAAATTACCAACAAAATTTATTATAATTGCTAAATTACCAATGAAATGTTATTTTCGTTGCAAAAATACCAACAGAATTTTATTTGCAATGCTAAATTACCAATGGAATTGTGTTTCCATTGGTGATTTTCGTTGCAAAATTTTTTAGCATTTCACTGGTGCCTTATTTAACAATGTTATCAATATTTCATTGCAAAATTTTGTTGTAAACTTTTGGCATTAAAAGTTCCATCTATTTTTAACAACGAAAGATAACAATTTTCCATTTTCGATTCTAAAGATAAAAACTTCCAATGATTTTACCAATAAAATTTAATTTTTTTTTTGTAATTAGCAATGAAAATCAAATTTCATTTTGAATTAGCAATGAAAATAAATTTTGTTGCTAAATTTTATTGCTAATTTAACATTTCCTTATAGTGTTAGACGAGTTGATGAGTCAGATGTACCATCCTATTTAGCCAAGTTTAGCATCTTGAACTATTGAGGTAGCATTTTTTCATTATCCAGATCGATATCTACAAGGGTAATCCCTATTTCTAGCAACATTTGTCTAGCCATACCATTTACCTTCTTTTCAATCTTTCTTAGGGCTAAACTCTCTATTCTAACCACTCTACTCTTCAAGGCCTGCATTTAATCATCTTTTGGGGCATATTGCTATTCTTTTGGCCTGCTCTCTGGTGTAAGAATGGGTACCATGCCACTGGGGCCAATAGCAAGTGGAACGGCTATAGTCGCTATCACTGAAGTTTCCTTGGCTGCAATTGGTTCAACTTCGCTACTGATAAGGGCTATAGGTTACATTTTAGGAGAAGAAGCCATGATGGTAATCCATTCAATAACCATGGCCATTATTCTCCTTTCAAAAACATTAAATTTCATATCCAAATCTTGAGAGGTAAAAGTACTAGCATGTCATATTGGATTAGACATCTCCACCACTTTTATCCACTTTGGCATTTATTCTAAAGTCCTATCTATTATGTCATTAGGACCTAGATCTGAACCTAACTCTAAACCCTGCTTTTACCTAGCTTCTAACATAATAGATTCTAATTGTTCCTAAAATATTTTGATAAAGTAACCACTGGGACCCCCAAACCACCTAAATGAGTATTGTAAAATGGATAAAAAATCTAATAGCTAGAATGATGCATGTTAAAGATTTTGTATACAAAAAACATGTGTATATTTTATATTTATTGCATAATAAAAAATATACAAAATTTACATGTTTTTATTTATTGTTTTGTTTTGTTTCTCAGAATGTATCTACATGATGCATGCTTATATAAAATACATGTATGGTTTATAATTATTGAATATAAATATAGCATAACATGACATAATGAATAATGTATATACATGAATTACAACATATACGTATATGGTGTATAACAAAGGTGTGTGTATAGGATATGGCTTAGAAAAAAGTGAATGTATGTGGCATATAATGTATATGTATGTGATATAACTTAAACATGATTGTATATGTATGTGATGTGACATAAGGTGATAATATACAATGGAATAATGACATAGGCATAATATACAATAGCATGACAATGCCCATTATGCATATGTGCACAATAGCACGCATGAGACATGGTATGATGACATGTGTATGGTGAATGGCATATGTATAGGATGTATGACATAATATAGGAATGGGCACATATGATGAATGTCATACATGATGTATGGCATATATATGACATGATAATGTATGGCACATAGTATGGTTTGAACTATACATGTTTTTAATGATATACACGTGGTATATAAATTTAAAAACAATAAGACACATGTTTATGGCATGTATCTCATGTGATGGCATATATATAAAACATAATCGAGGAAGAGGCAATATGATGATGCAAGCATGAGGCATTGGACTAAACACATAGTGCGTATAGTGCCTTTATGTATATACACGTTGTAACGTGTATGAGATATGGCTCAATGATGTATGCTAATATGTACATGCTATGATATATGCTGATATGTTATTATGTACACGCTTAGATGCATGTTTGTATGTGCATGTTATGGTAAATTTTCATGCAATGATAGATATTTTAGGTAAATGTTATGGTGGATGTTTTTCCTTGCATATTATGATGCATGTCAATATGTACATACTATGGTATATCTTTATATACTCGTTTATGGTGCATGCTGGATTTTTTTTGGTAAAAATTTTCCACACAAAATGTAAATGTTTTATTATTCATTGAATTGTAAAAAAAAATATGTATGCAACATAAAAAACAAAAAAAAAGTAAAATCATTCTAACCTTATAGCATCCCACATAAGAGGTCGTGTGATCTTTTTCCTAAGTAGGCTTAGTCTATAGGTTAACGATGAACCCAATGAACGCATATAGTGCATATTGGAAAGTTGCCAACATAACCTTTTTTATTGAAAGATGCATGCAAATGATTTTTTACCATTATGTATCTAAATGATCCAAGTTAATTGAAATGTGCCCATTATCGGGCATGAATCCTTTGATGAATAGGTATTTAAATTTATTTTATTCCATTTCATACATAAAGGCCCACATCACAAGTAATGTATTATGGAGTATGCTACCTAGAGAAAGTATCTAGTGTCATTACTTAGGCATTAGTTTGCAATATAGCTTTAAGGTTACAAAAGCATGATCCTTACTAATAGGTCGAGCTAATCACGAGCATAGAAATCGATTGGGTCACCATTTAACATACAATATGGTACAAGGCTTAGGCTAGTGATTATCCCTAATCACTTTTCCACATTGAGTGAATGTAAGGTTGTGCTTTCGAAATGCACCGAGGTACATAGAAGGATGCCTAACCAATTATATAGCTCTAAAATGATTATAATGCATCTTAATTCAAAAAGAAATAAAATTTCTTTATCCTAAACCCATTTATGTTAAATTAACTAGAGGTAATTTAAGAGATAAATCTCATATGTCCCTAATGGATAACGTGCATCAAAACCTTAATAGGTACTGACTTGTTCTTGAAACTCGCTTTTAGGACCTAAGATTGGATGAAGGCTCATTTAACTTGTAAAGGCAGGTTACTTTGCAATGGATAGGGATTCAACCCAATTTACCAAGCCTCAACCCTTAAAAAGGCATAAGACAGCATTTTGGGGCACCCCTATTCTAATGTTGGTGATTAACTTATGAGGGCATCTATTAGGCACCATAAGGTAGGCATCATAGAACCACCACCCAATAAAACATTAGGAAATGAGTTTTAACCTTATAAGACCAAACCAAAAGATAAGTTCAAGACCTCACTCTTATTTATACCTTGGCTAATGATGTATAAGTGGGTTTTAAGATTAATTATTTTATTTCTTTTCTCACACGAGTTATCTTGTTAGAAAAATTAAAGGTGTACTCAAGCACGTTGGAAAGTTATAAAGCATGTTGTATTAAAAGCAATAAGAACATGGCATAAAAAGTGCTGAAATAGAATTATAAATAAATGAATAAATAATACATAAAATGGGAAACTCATTATGATATCATTTTAGGTGAGAAATTTGGTTTTCTTATGTATATTTTATAAACGAATAATTTATGTGTGAACTTACAAAATATTGGTAATGGATTCAATTTTATTAAAAGAATCATGCTAATTCCATATAGAAAAACCCTTTACATTTTTAGGAAAAAAGGGTTATAATTTATGTGTTATTTTATGGTACAAAATTGGGACATTGGTCCTATTTTATTAATAAAAACCAATTGATTAATTATTGTGTGGTTTTCCTTATACATGCTTTTCATAACAAAAGTAAGGTCAAGTTAGTTACACGATGATAATAAATAATGAAGCAATGAAATAATTAGAAATAAATCCTAATCTAATCTCTTACGTTGAGCTTTCCATCCTAACCCAAAATGTGTGAATGTCAACGGGTATCAAAGTTATGAAAAAAAATAAATGTTTAATGATGAAGAAAATTAAATGGTAAATAATTAACTACATCAAACAAATTAAACAAATAATTAATTCAATATAATAAAAATAAAGTAAACAAAATAAATAGAATGTGATGTATCAGAAATTCAGACAGCATGCATAGGCACATGAATGCTAAAACATTTAAATAAATTATGAATAATTACAAATAAAGAAAGAAAGAATAAAAATGTGTGCATTGCTTGCAAAGGGACACGTATGCTAAAGGAATAAATAAATGTGATAATTAAACAAATGAATAAATATACATAACTACAAACATAATAAAATGCAACAAAAATAAACAATTACAATATAGTAATAACAGCAGTAGCAGCAACAACAGTAGTAGTAGTAGTAATATCAATAGCAGCAGCACTAATAGTAGTAGTAGCAGCAGTAGTTATAGTAGTAGTAATAGCAGCAGCAGCAGTAATAATAATAATAATAATAATAATAATAATAAGAATAATAATAACAGCAACAGCAGCAACAACAACAACAAGAATAATGATGATGATGATGATGATGATATACTAGATAAATAAAATAAGCATGATGAATAATAAACATATTAACACAAACACAAACAATAAACATATTAACGCAAACACTAACAATAATACTACATACATATAACAAATATAAAATATATAGTAGCGATAATATTAATAACAATTAAAGGTGAGAATAGACTGATTAACTGGTTCATGAGCAAAAACAATTAACCAGACTATTAACATCAGGTTTTTAAAACCATTAACTATTAACGAGTCCATTACATTCGATTAATCAGTCTATCGGTTTTGATTTTTTTTGGTTAACCAATACTTTTTTCTTAACCATTAAAAGTTATAACATAAAATTAAAAAAAAAAATATTAGGCAAAGTTCAATTCAATTTCAAATGTGCAAAGTAATTCAAAATAAAAATCACAAAATAAATATACTTTACTAGCCAAACTTCTTATTCAACAAATTAAAAACTAATATTATAAAATAGATTTGATATTTGTTGAAAATTAACATGTTTAATTCTAAGTCAAATAAAATTTTTGATAATATTAAATGTTAAAAGACAAACTCTAAAATATAAGAAAATATAATTAAATGCTATTAAATAAAATATAAACACCAATATATGAAAAAATATATATATAAACGTTAATTGGTTACTACATGTAAATATTACTATATAATTAAAGAGAATGGCATAATATAAATTTACTTTAAAGTATTATATAAATTTTACAAAAAAATATAAAAAATTAAGGTATAAAAATAAAAATATAATTTAAATATTTTTAAAGTATTATTTTTATGTAAGTTTTAGAGAGAAATATATAAAAAAGAGAGAAAATTTCTATGTATATATATATGAATTGGTTAGTCATGGACTAATTGTTAACCATACCTAAAAATCAAAATCATAACCAAAAATCAAAAATGTAAAAATTGAAAACCATAATCAAATCCATGGGATCAATTAATCAAAAAATCAGTTTGATTTCATATCAATTTTATGGTCAACTATATTTTTTTTATCATCCCTAATAATAATAGAATTAACAATCAATAAATAATTATTAACACGATCAACAATCCATAAATATTTTCTCTCCTGACTCCTGGTGGGCCTCACTTGCAAAATAATTAGTAAAAGGTACCTCATCCTCTCTAAGTCCACATCCCAATATGTCCTCTATCTACTAGTCTATATCTGGCTCTTGCTCGATCTTTACTTGATGGGGCTCATCCTTCTATGTAGGACTTAGATAGAAAGTCATATCCATCTCATCTAAAGCCAACAACCTGATCCTATAAAGAGCAATATCATCCTATCTAGCTAAATACATGTCAGATATTGCCTCTCTATCTAAATAATTGCCTTTACCAGCTGATGGGTCCATTATATGTCTGGACAGTCACTCTACTAGCAACAATTTAGTGACTTCACCCCTAATAACTGTCTCTTACCCTGAGTTGCACTACACTCTCTTTAGATGCTTGAGTATGGCATGGCTCAGGTCCACCTAACTATCTACAATCATTACCCATGGGTTATAAATTTTGAGCATGTTTATAGCCCCTGGTTGCCATTCCTACCCAAGTATGAGAATAAAAGTACTTGCTAATGATATCTGAGCAACTGTGATCTCAGCATAGTAGACTTCATCCTCCTTTGATTATATGCAACTCTTAAGTGTGCTATAGCCTCCCAAATGGATGGCATGATGGATCTATTTGGGAAAATTTGATCCTCTATGTCGACAAGCCTAAGACCTTAGCAAAATGGCTGCAAGTCAAAGACACTGGTAGGCCAAAAATACAATAAGTTATGATGCCCTCCTCAGTGTCGGGGCCTCTGTTGGCCTAAATAGCAAAAGGTGACCAGGAATTATCAAGTCAACTTGGGGTAGGTCTGATAGGCCGCTGTATAAAATTCAGTCCAAGCTACCCGAGCTAAAAGCACATCAACCTTCTCAATTAGCCCTAAATGTGCTAATAGGCCCCTAGACATGCACTAGCTAGGCAACATGAGGACTCTACCTATGACATGATATCTAGTTGCCTGCTCCTATGTCACCCACATAGGTGCTTAATAAGCGAGGTCCATGATCTACAAAAGACATGTATATAGAATTAATCATAGTGCTTATGGGCCAATGTTATTTTGGTGTCATTGTCATTCAAGTGTAAATTTTGGTAGGATTTTGGCTTAAGAAACCTTAGAAACAAACCTATATAAAATTTTTGCCCATAAAAGGCCCGTAGCTAAATAACACATAATCCAACCTAACCCACCACCAGGCATTAAACAATCATGCAAAGCTTCACAAAATACACACACACACAGATATATATATATATATATATATATATATATATATATATATATATATATATATATATATATATATATATATATATATATATATATATATATATATATATATATATATATATATCCTACATTATATTTCATATGTGTATTTATACATATTATATATTCCTTTTAGCATTATTATTATATACTATTTTGTTATCATTTTTTATTTTTTTCTTTACGCACATATTCTGATACAAGTATATATAATACTAGCATACATCTTTACTATGCATATACATTTTTCTATAACCTATTACTATCATTAATTTATTAATGTTATTTTATATACATATTTTTATTATTTTTATTATTATTTATTTTTTAAATTTTTACTTGTACCTATTGCAATTATATTATTTTACATATTCATATAATGCATATATCACATATTTCCCTGCTTCTTCTTTTTCTTTATCGCATACTCATATTATCAAACACTTTAACATCATTTCATCTTTATATTGCAAAATCAATTCCTATGAATTATACACACCACATTTTCAATGTTCACACCATTATATACATTGCATGTCTAATTTTATTGCTGAAAAATAGAAAAAGAAAACGGCAGCAACATACTCTCAGTATTCATGCCAATATATACATTTTATATCTAATTTCATCTCTAAAGAAAAGCATAAACAAGCAGCACATTATGATACCTATAATTACAATAACATTTACCAATAACTCAACATCATTTTGATCTCAATCAGTGTGCAAATGAGACTGAGAAGCCAAAAACATACCTTTTTCTCTTATATATGTAAACTTGACATAATCATACAAATGAGGTGTCTAGTTGGTCATCGCATAAAATCCTAATGATCTGCTAGATTAAATTTGAGAAATGACCACTTATAAGTGAGAAAATGGCAAAAAAAATTAGGGTTGGGGCAAGAGAAATCATAGAAGGAAGAAATAAGGAAAGAGAGAAGAAAAAACCACTATAATTTATGGTTCGCAGATTTGCAAGGCAGTGCAAGGCATTTACGTGACCATGTATTCAATGTATGGGTGCAAACTCTATGTATAGGTGTGCAAAGTTAAAAATTAGGAATTCAAAAAGATTTGAATGTAAACTCATTTAATTCATGCAAAAAACTATGTGAACGGCCTTTTGTATAGGTTTTGACCCAAAATTATGCAAAATAACAAATTATTCTTAAAATTTATTTTTTCTAACACATTTATTAAGATTTTATTTATTCATGTTAATCTATTTTACACTAGTACATGCATAATAACAAATTAATTTTTGCCATATGTTAAATATTAACGTCACTAAGTATTGTTTACAAAAATTACATATTTTATTTTTATTGACCAATTACATTTATTTTGGTTATTTTTATTTTTATTTTTATTTATTTATAGTCTCATTTAATTAACCATGCATGCAAACTATACCCCTTGAATTATCAAATATTTTTGCCAATCGTATCACACTACAAGAAAAATGCAATTTAGCAACGAAAAAATGATATTTTTTATTGCTAATAAAATATAGCAATGGAAATTAGCAACGAAAAATTCAATTGCTAATTCGGCGGTTGCTATTTTTTAGCAATGGAATTTCATTTACGTTACTAAATTTAGCAATGAAAAATGAATTTCATTGCTAAATTCAACCAATTCATTTTTCGGTGAATTGGTAAATTTTATCAATGGAAATTGAAATTCCGTTGCTAATTTTAGCAATGAAAATATCAATTTTGTTGTAAAATTAGCAACTCAATTGTAAATTTCGTTGCTGAAATTAGCAACGAAATTGATATTTTTATTGCTAAAATTAGCAACGAAATTGATATTTCTGTTGCTAAAATTAGCAACAAAATTTGCCTTTTTCATTGCTAAAATTCTTTTGCTAATTTTAGCAACGGAAAAGTCAATTCTGTTGCTAATTTTAGGAATCAAAAGTCAAAATTCGCAATGATACATAAATTCCCATCGATAATTGTCGTTACTAAATTTGGCCATTGAAATTATCAAAAATTTTAGGATCTAAATAAGATTTTAATCTCAATCAAAATTGATTAGTCATAAAATAAATATAATGCAATTTAGTTGATTATAATGTAAGAATCCATAGGAACACAACATAAAATCAGTATCGATATCTAAATAGTACAGTAGAATCCATATAAACCAATATATAGAAACACAACTCAAAACTAGTACCAATACCTAAATATTACAAATATAAACCATGTAGTTGGTGATGGAGGACGATCTAGCTATTGAGAGGTGTTGCCCTTGCTTTTCATCTCATTCTTTAGTTGGATTACAGTATCGAGCAACATGCTGACAATATTCTCTAGCTGAATGACTCTCTCAGAAGGTTCATAATGCATACTACAAGGAGCTGTGGATGATATAAAGGAATGTGAATGGGATTTATTTGCAATAGATCCTAAGCCAAAAATCCTTCCTCGGTTATTCTTACCACCAACCACTTCAAGGAATATTTGACTCTCATCCACATTTTCAGAGTTTTGTTGTTGTTGAGTGAGAGTCTCTTGTAATTGCTCCTATAATTACAATAGTTACAATGAATTAATTATATTTCATTAAATAAATAATATACAAATATAAAATTAATGTACATTGAGTTATCTGCAATAGGCATTAACAAATGTTTGACTATCATACTTTTTTGTATGGGTGTACATAAATACTTCAGGATATGTAGGCCTTTTACCTATGGTCTTTTCCTGCATAACCAATTGAACTCAAGTTTATAAAAAATTCAGCAGAATTTCCTTTAATTTTATGACATTTACCTCCTGTGAAATGAAATTTTTGTCTAAAAAATGCATCATTATCCAATATTATCAAACATTATCATTATCCAATAGTTATCAAACATTATCATTAGGCAACAGTTATCAAACATTATCATTATCAAACATTAACATTATCCAACATTATCATTGTCCAACATTATCAAACAATATCATTGTCTAACATTATCAAACATTATCATTACCTCCTGTGACATAGGAATAGACATATATTAAACCGTCATTTTTCAACAGTATCATACATTGAATTAAAATGAAGTGTAAATGGGTAAAGTTAATAAATAAATAAATAATATTTTCCTAAAATTTAAATACTTACCAGTTTATCTGCATGCTCATGATGGCTCAAAGTTCCTCCAATGTGCACCACTAAACTCTCCCCATCTGAACATCCCCGTCTATTTGAAGAATTTCTCTCTAAAATGGTAATTGCTTCAGGTGATGCACAGCATTCCTGCCAGCGACCCTATATATATTCAAAAATAAAAGAAGGTCGTTCACCACTCTTGTGTAATTTAGCAACAAATTCTTTATATCGTTGATGAGCATGCTTTTCCCAAACTTGATAAATGACACCATTAAATTTTGGATCCCAAAAAAATTCTTTCTGAAAAAAAACATAATTTAATTAATGTAAAATACAATAAATATGCCATTAATGTATGAAATTAGCTATTTCATCATAAATAATGCAATTTGTTTTTTTACCTCAAACTCTTGATAGTAAAATCCCTTGTCTACAGAGAGAGATTCTTCAGACCCCGAATAAGCTTCTTCATTTCATAAAAATTTTCAACTATTTTATGATCAAAAGGCAATGAATCATTGTACCATTTAAGAATTTTATCCAAACTGCTTTCAAAAATATGACCTTCAGACTTTATGTTCAATATTCGAGTAATTGCAGACAATAGAGTCATGTTTCATAGTTTGGCCGTAATTCTTTGTCACCTGACTCTAGTAAGTCAAAAAATATTTTTGCATTTGGGTTTGGTTCCTCTTTAATATTCTGTATATTTTCTTGAAAAAAATTCCCAGCTGGTGTGAAAGGATTTTGAGCATTTGTATCCACATTATTTGGTCTACTTCCAGCTTCGCCTGCAAACCCATCTATATTTTCTGTTGAATATACTTGATTAACCCTAGAGGTGCTACAAATTATTGGCTCCCCGTGTCTTGTCCATTTAAAATAATTTGGAAAAAACCTTTTTTTTAACAAATGTAAATGCACTTCATCAGTTGGGAGAAAATTAATATGTTTGCACTTTTTACATGGACATTTGATTTTTAGACCATCCATATATGCAATTTGCGAACTTGCATATTCAATGAATGATTGAACTCCCTCAGTAAACTCAATATTAATCAACCCATCTGGTGTTAATCGCCTATACATCCAAGATCTATCAACATTATTCATGCTTGCATAACTATAATTCAAATAAGGTAATTTCATAATTAGATTTATGGGTTAAATAAATATGAAAGGGTTATCAATGTATACATGCATTCAAATAAGGTAATTTCATATGTTTGATGAAGAATAGGCATTTCAAGTAAGGTTTGAACTTCTAATTCTCCTTTGGGTCTTGTAGCAAACCCTAGTATTAGGAGTCTTGGTTTTTGGAATATTAATCAATATAAAGTGAAGAAAATTTTTGTATAATCATCAAACATCATCTTGCAATAAACTACATATATATATATATAATATACGTGATCTTATAATTAGTTTAAATGCTCTATACTTAATTACATTGTTAAATAGACATGTATTACATAATTATGTCCTTCCAGAGGGTATATGGGCATTACATATGCTAGTGGAGCATATGTAGATAAGGTAAACACCTTAGAAGAAGAGGTTTGGTCATTCCTTACTCACTTTGGTGCCATAACTATAAAAGATTGTCATAGTCAACTCCAATGCAATAAAGGAGCAAAAAACGTGTGGGAAAATTAATACTTTTCTAAGAAATAGTAAAAATAACATACACAACAAAATTAAAGAAAAGTATACCAAGAAATCATGAAATTAAGATAAGCAACAAAATCCAACTGATATGAAATTGATGCAGCAAAGGAATGTAAAGAAATGAAGGAAAAAACAAATTATGGTAGATAGAAATTGATTCAGGTGTTTGATCAAACATATGACATATACTAGTTGTTCATACAAATTAAAGAAAAAATAAAGGTAACCAAACCACCAAACATATGTAAATAAGCAACAAACACATATAATTCTCCTAATTATGGATAAAATCAACAATTATAGATAATAAATAAAATTAGAATTTGAGAAGAAATGAAGAAATCTAACAGAAAGCCTAAATGGATTATTTTTACGGTACATATTATTTTGGTTATAACTTTTGCTACAAGTGTCAGATTTCTTATTATAATATGTTTTCGGAAAGCTTGTTTTGAGATGGTCATTTGTTATAGAGCTATGCTCTTATAACGGTATGTTTTGGGCCCAAAAACAATGTTTAGGTTTCCATTTTTTAGTTTAAAGTTTTTAGGGTTTTTTAGGGATATTTGGTCTTTTTTATTTTTACTCATATAAATTATTTTCTTTCCCTAGTTCAAGTGAAAGGAATCCATATCTTAATCACATAATTTAATAATAAATTTAAATGTAATTATTTATTATTTATTAGTTTTAATTAAAACTATGGAAAATCCTAACCATTATTTTTTATATACCAAAACTATGGACAATTTCATATCACAAAGCACAATCTTTGGCAATAACCAATATGCATGAAGCCATAAAATGCTCGAAAAGTACTGTAATTACCTATTTTAATTAAAATAATATTTAAAGATATTTTTTCTAATATGCAGTAAAAGAAGTAAAAGAAGGCAAATATATAAAATCATGTATAAGAAATGTCAATGCTATTTTCCAGCTAGAACTATTCCATATCTAGCTTATTACATCAAATCATGTATAAGCAATAAATGTTGGATTCTAACAATAAGCAAGAAAGAGGTAGATCTAGATTCTAACAATTAAAATTAAATATATAGCAAAGAGCAGAGGTTGAAGAGACGAAAAATGAAGAAGGAATGAAGAAAGATTTATCGGTCATCGAAAAGGAGCAGATCTGGGGAAGATCGAATGACAAGAACTAACCAAAGAATAGAAAATGGTAGAGAGTAAAAGAGAAGAAGAAAAATGAAAATGGAAGAAACACAAAAGATCAAGCAGAGAAAGACTTACCCATCATTGGAAAGTGCCAGATCTGAGGAAGGTCGAACGGTGAGACAAAATGTAGTGCATGAAGACAAAAAGAAAAATGGCAGATCGTGAACAGCATAAAAAAATGAAAACGGAAGGAAGAATGGCAGATCTAAGGAAGAATACTTATCGATCATCGAAAATGACAGATCTGAGAGAGAATGGATGGCCACAGGAATTGTAGTCCATGAAGAGAAGAACAATAGTGTCAGATCGTGAAAAGAATAAAAAAAATGACAACGAAATGAAGAAACACAAAAGATAAAGCATAAAAATACTTACCAATCACCAGAAAGTGGCATATATGAGGAAGAACAGACGACCACAGAAAATGGCTGAGTGTGATGAGAAGAAGAACTATGCCAGATCGTGAAGAGAAGAACAAAAATGAAAGAAATAGGGTTTTTTCTTATATATATTATTTTTTAGCAACGAAATTTTATTTTGTTGCTATTATAACAACGATTTCAAATTTAATAACGGAATTTAAATTTCGTTGCAATTTTATGTGTGAATTAAATGAAGGCATTATTTTTTGCAACAGATTTCAAAATCCGTTGCTAAAAATAGCAATGAAATTTAATTTTCGTTACTATTTTAAGTTCAATTATGTGAACACATTATTTTTAGCAACGAAAAATAACTTCGTTACTATTTTAGCAACAAAAATTAATTTTCGTTGCTATTTTAGCAATGGATTTTAAATTCTAGTGCTAAATTTCATCCCAAATATTTCCCGCTATCAAATGTCGCCATATTTAGCAATGGAAATTAGATTCTTTTGCTAAAATAGCAATGAATATTAGATTCCATTGCTATTTTAGCAACAGAAATTAGATTATGTTTCTAAAATAGCAACGAAAATTAGATTCCATAGTTAGATTTAATTTCCATTGCTAAATTTCATCCCAAATTTTTTCTGCCGCCATATTTAGCCACGAAAATTGTATTCCATTGCTAATTTTCGTTGCTATATGTTGGTGCTAAAATCTTCCTCCCTCTTTAGCAACGAAATACAACCATTTTGTATTTCGTTGCTAAATCCCTATAACTTCAACCAATTTTAGCAATGAAATTGATTTTTCAATGCTAAATAGCAACAAAATTGGTATTCCATTGCTACTTTAGCAACGAAATGAATTTCGTTGCTATTTTTCCATCACTATTTTGATATTTTCTTGTAGTGTCATTTCAGAAGCTGAGCCACTTTAAAGATTGAGAACTGATATACTTGTAAAGTTTTACATGGAAGCAAAGGTTGTAGAAATGATGAAGTGATGTAGCATAGGTTGTAAAACATGCAAAGTACAATTTTACTGTTCATTTTTACCAATAGACTTGCAAAGCCATTCAAATTAGTGTTTAAATAGCCCTCTGAATTTTTTTTGTCTCTTTTCTCTTACAGCCTTTATCCCTTTTGTTTTACTTTAAATTCTTCCTTCACACTTCATATTCGGTTGATCCCCTTCTTTATTTACCCAATATAACTCCTTTTGCCTAATGATTGGCCATACTACTTGATGACTATTATACTTTGGACAACCCCATCCTATCTCTTTATTCCAATCTATAATTCTTTATAGTGTGGTATTTGATGAAGATCATTTTGTGGCATTTACCCATTATTGAGACCGCCATTTTTAGGTTTTCCATTTTAATAATGTGGAATTATGCCCTTTGTATGAAGAATTTACAACTATCCTAAATGTCCCCTTTTCACTAAGTACCCTTTTGTGTGTTTTAAACTATGTACCCAACTATCCTTGAGAAATGGTCCATGCTTTAGGGATTCACCCTTTCAATACTTAGGTCCTTGTGCATAAAGTGAAACCTATTGTACTTAATATTCTCTTTGAGTGCCTGTATTACTTTACTAAAAGTAAGAGTTCCTCAGTTGGTGCTACCCTCTTCATGTGCTTGGCCTATTACTTAGTTTTAATTAGTGAAGGTAGTATCTTGAGGGATTATAGGCTTTTTGATGTTGTTAATGATAACTGCAAAGGGCTACTCTACTTAGACTAGATGTTGTGCATACAGACCCTATCGTTCTACTCATTGGTAGCTCATTACTACTTTAGGTATTCGTAGTCATTAATTTAAAGGTAATACAACCCTTATGGGTTTTCATAATAGCTTTTATTTGTGGTAAATGCACCTTTTTATGGATTTTCACATAACCCTATGCCCAATTTTTGCCTGAAGGAGATCCTAACCACTTTAATGCCTTTTATTCTACTCTCCTTTCATTTTTTTAGATCTAGCTATGGGAAAACTCAGCATGTTGGTTGAACCCCCTCCCCATGTGATAGATGCATACTTTTTTAGGTTCTTTAGCTCTTGCATAAGCTAGTATTAGGTAAACTCTATGGAGGAATGTATAATTTGGTTAATCTTCATGGCTAGGTGGAGGGTAAGCTTCATATGCCCATTGATAAAGTTAGAGTATGTGACTTATGATGTTAGTTCTAGCTATGTTCCCCTAATTGGTTTGGGTAAAGCCACCTTCTGCATCATTATATGTTATGCTTAGTAGTATGGTGTAAAATAAGATATTGTGTGTACCCAACTAAACTTTAGAGAAAGAGAGCTAACTAATGCCTTCATCATTGGCTACCATTACATTTAGAGGTATTTACCAGTCATGACTAATATCCTACCCATAAACATTTGTGACTTTGAGAATAATGTTAAGTACCATCTATAGGTTATGGAGGCGCTTGATATGAAGGTCTTTTTTCTAAGGTGCCAAGGTAGAAGATGTAATAGTGGAGGAGACAAAGCTTAATTATATTTATGAGAAAAGGACTTATGATATGTAATATAATGTTTGTTGGCTATGTTTGCCATAGAACAATGTTTTTACCTTTTGTTTGTTAATTTATGTTTATGAGCCTGTTTCATTTTATGAATAAATAATACTTTGCTTTTGTGTTATTTATGTGCTTAACTTAGAGTATTTATACATTCTTATCTAATTATGATCTCACAATAATAATAATCACAATGTGACATTCAATGCAAAAATAAAAATTTTTATTTAATCTAGGGTGATGATATCTTGGCTGCATCTAACTCTTGTCATCAATCAACCTTCATAGGTTTTCTTGATCAACTATTTTCCCTCAACCCCTAATTTTTGCCTAAAGTGCCATCTTTCGATTTTAGCCTTAGAGGGGTGACCAATTTTAACAAAGCCACCTTTTTTCAATCTCTTACCCA
Organism: Excoecaria agallocha; assembly: GCA_037975025.1. Taxonomy (NCBI): domain Eukaryota; kingdom Viridiplantae; phylum Streptophyta; class Magnoliopsida; order Malpighiales; family Euphorbiaceae; genus Excoecaria; species Excoecaria agallocha. The sequence goes on along the minus strand of CM075806.1, from coordinate 48,692,760 downwards.
TAGGTTATTATTCTCTTCTTCTGATCTTGAGTTAGCTATGGAACCTTTTTAATCTATCGATGATGGTCGATTCTTTAAAATCATTCCCATCACTATCATTAAGAATAGTTACTTCATTAGATAATAACTTCTTTAACATGAAAGGGCCATCATAATTCAATCTAAAATTTCCTCTATAGTCTGGCATGCCAGGTCACATTTTCATGACTACCAAGTTGCCCTCTTTTAGATGTTAACCCTTGACCTTTTTGGTAAAAGATCAGGCCAATCTCTTCTAGTAGAATTAGTTGTTGGAGTAAGCTTTCATCCAGTTCCCATCTAGTAAGTTCAATTGTGCCATCCTCTATTCTACCCATTACATGTCTAGCAATTTTGATTCTAAAGCTACCCTTAGTAAATGTAGCTCGATTTCTACTGATATAGCTTATGCACCATATATGTAAAAGTGAAAAAGAAGTGGCTCAATTTAAAGTCTTAATAGTGGTTCAGTACCCTCAAAGTGCAAATGGTAACTGATGGAATATGACATGGTATGAACATAAAGATCACGCAGCGGAAAACAATAAAAATTTGAACACACATGCCATACAATTCCATGACAAGAATCGAAACATGCAATTTTAGGGTTTTAAAACTTACAACTTTAGATACCTTTAAAACTTGATTTTGATGATGACCAGCAACCAAGGAGGATATCTTAGCCTTAGACCTTCACTACCAATGCCAAGGAACAACCTTTACACCACTCCTCTCTATTCTCACACACACACTGGCAAAGATAGCTTAAAACCGAGATTGCTAGCTCTCAAATTAAGTATTGTGTAATGGCTATGGTTTGAAGCTACAAGACTTGATCTTGTACTTATTTTAGGTGCTATTAATACCCAAGAACACAAGAGAATGAGGAACAATCCTTTATCCTTGTGAAAATTGGCCAAAAGAATTTTGTGAGAAAGAGAGAGAAGTTCATGCCAAAACCTAGCAAAAAAACTAGGGTTTCACGTTTTTCTCTTTCAATATATATCATCTCATTATGTAAGTGATTAATCTAAAATCTACTACCTCAAGATAATTTATTTTAGCCTTAATCACTTCCTTAAAATAAGTAATATATATTGATTCAAACTCTTTTGATTTAATCCAAGATAAACCATAAGACATTATAATTCAATTAATAACTTAATTTGGAAATTCACATGTGCCAAAATTCCCTTAGTATTTAATTTAGGAATTTCGGCTATGTCATCTCTTAATTAAGTGTTTTAATTTGATTTAAATATCATTAGGATTTAATACTCAATTAACTTAATTAATACAAGATAATTAATTAATTGAAATTAAACCATGTGGGCTGAATTTCTCTCTCTCATGGGCCAAGGTCCAATAGCATTTATAATGCCCATTACATACATTAATTTGACTTTAATTAAAAGCCCAAATTAATGCCCAATACTTTATTTAAATATTTTAAGCCCAATGCTTTGTGTGCGATCCTATAGGTCCATTTAATGTTGGCAATGAATTAATAAATTAATTCAAAGGCTATATATATTCTCTAGCAAGATATTATAGCATTCCAAATTAAATGAAAATGCATATGGCATTTAGTGACCTAATGCAATTTTGCATAGTCCCTTACCCATAAATATCAGAATTAATATGAGGCATGGAACTAGTCATCCTTATATATATTAATTCCTTTCTTGATATTTCAGTGATACTGAACTCTCAGATAAATAATGATTACTCATTATTTCATCTCGGTATGGCCATACACTTCTCAGTTCATTGATCATGTGGCCAATGATATTTTCTCTCTTATAGAGAGGGGTAATCCCTTCACTTCTCTCATGCTCTCTAACATGAATCAATGCATACCCGTACTTGTCACTCTGTTACGAGCACGTTAGGTGTATGTCAAAGCACACAGTAATTCATAAAGAGTTTCATAGAGATTTTAGGTCTAAGAACTCCGATACAAAACTTGCATATGAGAAACACTTATGACTTGTACCATGTAGTGTTCTCATGAGTGGATCGAATCCAGATACCATGTTCTAAACATGTATCTATGATCTCTAATTGACACTCTTATCCTTATGATCCGTAAGACAGAACTCAACTTATCAGAGAGAGCATACTAGTCTTAATTCATTTGTTATTCCCATAACAATGACTGAGTAAGGATATTTAGAATGAAGTGTCATTTGTTTCAAGGTCTTACAACCAAGTGCCTCACACATGATAACTTAAACTGAAACAACATTCTTGGATAGTTCTATCAATTGATATGCACATGAATACAATTGATAAAACAAATGCTTCATTTATTAACTAAAGTGTTTTATTACAATGTATTGGGGCTAGGGCTTACACTAACAATCTCCCACTAGCACTAGTCCCAATTGGGCATAGCCCTAAGATCGAATGCTCTCAAATGAGCTTCGTGCAGATTTGGACGCAACTGTTTCGTCGAAGGATCTGCTACATTATCTTCACTTTCTATCTTGCTAACCTTGACGTCCCTATGATCAATGATTTCTCTGATTAGGTGGTACCTCATGAGTATGTGTTTGGATTTCTGGTGTGACCGAGGCTCCTTGGCCTGTGCAATGGCCCCGTTGTTGTCACAGAAAATTTCTAATGGATCTAGGATACTTGGTACCACTCTTAATCCAGAAATGAAATTTTTAATCCAAACAGCCGCTTTTGCAGCCTCACTCGCTGCAATATACTTAGATTTTGTAGTTAAGTCAGCAACGGTCTCTTGCTTCGAGCTTCTCCAGCTGACAGCACCACCGTTTAAAATAAAAACAAACCCAGATTGCGATCTAGAATCTTGAGTGCTGGTCTGAAAAGCAACATCGGCATAACCTTGTATAACGAGCTCTTCTTGACCACCATACACCAAGAAGTGATCCTTAGTCATTCGCAGGTACTTCAGAATTCCTTTTATAGCAAACCAGTGCTTCTCACCATGGTCTTGCTGAAACCTACTGGTTATACTCAGTGCATGAGCAACATCCAACCTAGTACATAACATAGCGTACATGATAAATCCAATAGCAGATGCATATGGGATTCTACTCATGTTGTCCCTTTACTCTTTGGTTTTAAGGCACTGTTCTTTAGTCAAAGGAACTCCCAAAGCCAAAGGTATGTACCCTTTCTTTGAGTCTCCCATACTAAAATGCTTTAGTACTTTGTCTATGTACTTTTCTTGACTTAGTCCCAAAAGCCGATTCGATCTATCTCTATAGATTCGAATACCAAGTATTGTCTCGACTTTACCTAAGTCTTTCATTGAGAAACATTTTCCCAACCATTGCTTAACCTTTTACAATGTTGGAATGTCATTCCCAATGAGAAGGATGTCATCCACATATAGGACCAGAAATACTACTATGCTCCCACTAACCTTCTTGTACACACAAGGCTCATCTTCATTCTTGATGAAGTCAAATTCTTTGACTGCCTCATCAAAATGAAGATTCCAACTTTGGGATGCTTGCTTTAATCCATAAATGGATTTTTGAAGCTTGCAAATCTTCTTAGGATGCTTGGGATTGACAAAACCCTAAGGCTGTGTCATATACACATCCTCAAGTAAATTTCCATTGAGGAAAGCAGTTTTGACATCCATTTGCCATATCTCATAATCATGATATGCAGCTATGGCAAGCAAGATCCTAATGGACTTAAGCATGACTACAGGCGAAAAGGTCTCATCATAGTCTACACCATGAGTTTGTCGAAAACCTTTTGCTACTAGTCTACCTTTGTAGGTCTTATCAGCTTTGAGTTTAAATAGCCACTTGCATTCAATTATCTTAGCACCTTCCGGTGGATCGACCAAAGTCCAAACCTGGTTATCATACATTGATTACATCTCGGATTTCATGGCTTCAAGCAATTTTTTTGAGTCTGGGCTCTCAATAGCTTTTCGGTAGGTAGTAGGATCCTCACGATCTACTAACTCAATAGTGTCACTGTCGGTGATTAGAAATCCATATCTCTCAATCTCCTGACGTACCCTACCAGACCTTCTAGGTTCTTGTGTAATGGGTTCTTGTTCCACAACTGGTTGTGAACTTGATCCCATTTCCAACTCATCCTCTATAGGTGTTTGTGGCGCATGAATTTCTCCAAGTTTTACTTTACTCCCACTGTCTTTCTTGAGAAGGAACTCCTTTTCTAAGAAAATAACTTTGCGAGCAACAAATACTTTGTTCTCGGCTTGTGAGAAAAAGTAGTATCCCTTTGTTTCTTTGGGATAACCCACAAATAAGCAGACAGTGGATTTGGACTCTAGTTTGTTAGATGTTAATTTCTTAACATGTGCTTCACAGTCCCAAATCCTGAGAAAAGACATATTGGGTTCTTTCCCAGTCCATACCTCGTATGGTGTCTTCTCAACTGCTTTAGTTGGAGTACGGTTTAGTAGAAATGTAGCAGTTTCTAATGCATAACCCCAACAAGAGATATGAAGATTTGCTTGACTCATCATAGATCGAATCATGTCCAACAGAGTTCAATTCCTCCTTTTGGACACACCATTCCGTTGTGGTGTCCCAAGAGGAGTGAGCTATGAAATAATACCACACTCTTTTAGATGACTTTTAAACTCTTGGCTTAAGTATTTGCCACCTCGATCTGATCAAATGGCTTTTATACTTTTGCCAAGTTGTTTTTCTACTTCGTTCTTAAACTCTTTGAATTTCTCTAAAGTTTCAGATTTGTACTTCATTAGATAGACATAGCCATATCTATTGAAGTCATCTGTGAACGTCACGAAGTAGCTAAAACCACCTCTAGCTTGTGTACTTAATGGTCCACATACATCAGTATGTATTAGTTCCAATAAGCCATTAGTCCTTTCACCTTTCTTATGAAAATGACTCTTTGTCATTTTTCCATGCAAACATGGCTCGCATGTATCATAAGACTCTAAGTCGAATGACCCAAACACTCCAATTTTGTGGAGTCTTGAAATGCATTTTTCGTTTGCATGTCCTAAACAACAATGTCAGAAATAAGTAGGGTTCAATTCGTTTGATTTAACCCTTTTTATATTAATGTTGTATATGGACTCTTTGGTTTGTAAATCAAGGATATAAAGGCCATTTTACAACATGGCATTGCCATAAGAAATGCCTTGGCAACGAATATGAGCATTGCCATTTTTATTAACAAAATCAAATTCATCCAAATCAAAACATGAAACTAAAATAATGTTTCTGCTCATAGCAGGCACATAATAACAATTTTTCAAAACTAAACAAAGTTCGAAAGGTAAAGTGAGTTGATAGTCGCTTATCTCTATGGCAGCAACTCGTGCTCCATTCCCCAAACGGAGGTCCACTTCATTCTTCCCAAGTAACCGCCTATTTTTTAGCCCCTACACATTTGAACAAATGTGAGAACCACAACCGGTATCCAATACCCAAATGGTAGAAATAGAAAGGTTAATCACAACAACAAAAATACCAGAACTGGACTCCTTGGCTCCATTCTTCTTTTGTTCTTCCTTGAAGATAACACAATTCTTCCTCCAAGGCCCTATCTTGTTGCAATGGAAGCAAGTGCTCTCACTCTCTTTGAGCTTTTGTGCCTTGGGCTTGGATTGGGCCTAAGGTGCACTCCCACTTGACTTGAATCGAGCCAGGTCATTCTTGGATTTTGCCTTTCTCTTTCCCTTTCCCTTAGCGAGTCCCTTTTTAATGCCCTCTTGAACCATCAATACGGGATTGGTCTTTCGAATGTTCTCTTCAACATTCTTAAGCATCCCATAGAGCAAAGTGACTGACTTGTTCATTGCATGCATGTTATAATTCATCACAAATGGATCATAATCATCAGTCAATGATCCTAAGATCAAGTCAGTGGCCAATTCCTTTGGCACTTGTACCTCAAGCTTCTCAAGAGTATCAAGATACCCTTTCATCTTGAGTACATGGGTACTAACAGGAGTACCTGCAGCCATCTTACAAGAAATTAAGGCCTTTGTTGTCACAAACCTCTCGTGACGAGCTTGCTATTGGAACATCTCCTTGAGGTGCACCATGATCGTATAAGCCTCTTAGTCCTTAAATTGCTTTTGCAAGTCAGGCACCATAGTGTCCAGCATCAGATAGGTCAAATCATTGGAGTCGCTCTTCTTGGTCTCAAAAGTTTCCTTTTGAACCGCAGAGGCATTCCTAGCAGGTTCTTCAGGCAAGGGTGCATCCAAAACATATGACTTTTTCTCTTGCTTAAGAACTATTCTTAAGTTTCAAGACCAGTCTATGAAATTGGTGCCATTCAATTTGTCATTTTCAAGGACCGATCTCAATGAGAAATTATTGTTTGAAGATGCCATTTTCAATCTACAATAAAATTTAGCAAGATTAAATGAGGTCTTATTTATGATCCCACAAACCGAATTAATATCCCTTTAAATAATTCGCGTTAGTGATTTAATGTGGGCCAAGATCCACTTTTCACAACAACTTATTAGTCAAGCTGAGCTTGTACACCTAACAAGTTAAGTTACTTAGGTAGGAAAAACTCCAATCATGTCTCGTACATGACTCTCGGATCAAACGGGCTAACATCTAAAGATGTTATAGCACAAACCCATTTATTAGTTGCCTAGGTCCGAGCATCCCTTTTCATGTTAAGTCCAACCTACATTCACAACCCATGCCTCACAAAGATAATCGGGTGAATCTAGGACTCCTAGTCTACGTGATCGATGATCGATGCCTTGACATGTTTCGAATTAGGAAGGCAACTTTGTGACTTACTATTTTTAGGGATACATTTTATTATGGCTTACATGGCATACGCTTTGTCATCCATTCATAGCATGCATATATAAATAATTGCATAAAGTAAAGTGTGACAAACATGGGCCCAAAAACCTACAACTAAGATTTTATACTATTACATAAGAATCTTTGAGTTGGGCTTCTCCACTCCGGTGGGCTTCTTCTTGATTTACAAAGTCTTCAAGTATATTCTATTCTAAGAAATAATTGAAACTTTTACAATAAAACATAATGGCTCATAGGCCATATTTAATTACAAAACCCAGGGCCCATGAATGCACCATGCATATCCATTCATCACACCAAACAAGCAAATAAATATACATAATATTCATGGATCAAACAAAGTCCAATTTTAATTAATTTAGCCAAGCCCATTAATGGAAATTGTGTACTTGAACCTTTAAGAGATGACCCCGTGATGGGCCTGGGCCGAAGCCCAATGGACTAAATCCTCTTATTGAATAAGTTCTCTTAAAAGCCCAAAACAAAAACTAGTTAGATTTGTGCTATAAATTAACTCTAGTATAATTTCCAATTTTGCCATTTTTAATTTTATGTCATACAGCCCATAAACATTAAAAATACATATAATATGTACCAACATGAATTCAAATACAAAATCCTGAAGAACATATATATGATACACGGCATGCATATAAAAACAAACAAACAACAAAACTAGTTGTTTAATGCTTATGCGATGCCACAAAAATGCACAAATACTTAAATCAATTTTATGAGTCATTTAATAATTTAAATAAGGTCATAAATATTGATTTAATATTCTGTACCAATCTGATCTAAATGTGTTTTTACCATTTTAATCAAAACAAAACAAACAATGTTGATTAAACATGTAACAAACACAAACTAGTCATAGTTTTAAGTGATTTTAAAATTAATCAATTAAATTGTCATGGACCAGAATTAAAACCAAATTTAAAATATGTCCAGACCTGATATTTAATATTTAAAAATCACTTACAAACATGCCAAAATCGTTTTTACATTTAATATTTAAAACTAGTTGTTAAACTAACAATTAACATGTCAAATAGCACTTAGTTTTAATATTAACATGTACCATCAGGTATTATCAATTAAATCCGACCATTAACAGGTCCTAGAACATCTTAGGACAGTATATTAACATTTCATATTAATTATAATACCTATCTAATCATATAAAATCGTTTTTACACCAAAACAATGCAAAAAACTCAAAATAGAAAATTTCAGCATTGTATGTATTTAAAATAACGATTTTTGATTAATTATTTCATGCATCTAAAGCACTAAAATAAGCATGATTAGGCTCTGATACCACTGATGGAATATGACATGGTATGAACATAAAGATCACGCAGTGGAAAACAATAAAAATTTGATCATAGATGCCATACAATTCCATGACAAGAATCGAAACATGCCTTTTTAGGGTTTTAAAACTTACAAATTTAGATGCCTTTAAAACTTAATTTTGATTATGACCAGCAACCAAGGAGGATATCTTAGCCTTAGACCTTCACCACCAATGCCAAGGAACAGCCTTTACGCCACTCCTCTCTATTCTCACACACACACTTGCAAAGATAGCTTAAAACCGAGATTGCTAGTTCTCAAATTAAGTATTGTGTAATGGCTATGGTTTGAAGCTACAAGACTTGATCTTGTACTTATTTTAGGTGCTATTAATACCCAAGAACACAAGAGAATGAGGAACAATCCTTTATCCTTGTGAAAATTGGCCAAAAGAATTTTGTGAGAAAGAGAGAGAAAATCACGCCAAAACCTAGCAAAAAAACTAGGGTTTCACGTTTTTCTCTTTCAATATATATCATCTCATTATGTAAGTGATTAATCTAAAATCTACTACCTCAAGATAATTTATTTTAGCCTCAATAACTTCCTTAAAATAAGTAATATATATTGATTCAAACTCTTTTGATTTAATCCAAGATAAACCATAAGACATTATAATTCAATTAATCACTTAATTTGGAAATTCACATGTGCTGAAATTCCCTTAGTATTTAATCTAGGAATTTCGGCTATGTCATCTCTTAATTAAGTATTTTAATTTAATTTATATATCATTAGGATTTAATACTCAATTAACTTAATTAATACAAGATAATTAATTAATTGAAATTAAACCATGTGGGCTGAATTTCTCTCTCTCATGGGGCAAGTGATGGAATATGACATGGTATGAATATCTTGATGGCACAGCGGAAAACAAAAATTTTTATCATACATACCATACATATCCAAAGCTAGAATCGAAACATGCAATTTTAGGGTTTTAAACTTACAACTTTAGATGCCTTTAAAACTTGATTTTGATGATAACCAGCAACCAAGAAGGATATGTCCACCTTAGATCTTCACCACCAATGCCAAGGAACAGCCTTTACGCCACTCCCTCTATTCTCACACACACACTTGCAAAGATGGCTTAAAATCAAGATTGCTAGCTCTATGATTATGTATTCGGCAATGGGAATGATTTGAAGCCACAAGATCTGATCTTGTTCTTCCTTTAGGTTACTGTTTCAGCCCGAGAACACAAGAGAACAAGAAAGATTTCTTTCCCCTTCAGTATTTCGGCCAAGAGAGAAAAATAGCAAAATGGCATACCTTTAATTCATTAATATATATCACTCAATTTAGGTCAAGTGTGAGTGCCGAAAATTAAGTGTTAATTTCAGCCTCCATCACTTCCTAATTAAGAGATATATCTTAATTTAAATTCTATTAGAATTTAAATTCAAATGGCATTATTTATTTAATCAAAACAAACTTACTTTTTAAGGTGATAAGTTGCCGAATTCAACTAGTATTTTAGTTTGAATTTTGGCTACTTTAATTCCCTCTCAAGTATTATATTTTGATAAAATACAAATTAGGATTTAATACTCAATTAACTTAATTATACATAGATAATTAATCAATTGAAATTAAACCTAGCACATGCCAACAAATTTCTCTCGTGACCAACATATTTTCCTAAAACAGCTAGCTGTTTTAGGCAAAAAACTCGTTTCATAGATTTGCCTAAAACAGCTAGCTGTTTTAGGCAAAATCGTGGCTTAACAGATTTGCCTAAAACAGCTAGCTGTTTTAGGCAAAATCGCACCTTGACAGTTTTGCTTAAAACAGCTAGCTGTTTTAGGCAAAAAAACTGTTTTTACAGATTTGCCTAAAACAGCTAGCTGTTTTAGGCAAAAATCTGTTTACCCATTTTATGCATTAATTTGACTTTAAATAAAAGTCCAAATTAATTTCCAATACACAATTTAAATATTTTAAGCCCAATGCTTTGTGTACGATCCTATAGGTCCATTTAATGTTGGCAATGAATTAATAAATTAATTCAAAGGCTATATATATTCTCTAGCAAGATAATATAGCATTCCAAATTAAATGAAAATGCATATGGCATTTAGTGACCTAATGCAATTTTGTATAGTCCCTTACCCATAAATATCAGAATTAATATAAGGCATGGAACTAGTCATCCTTATATATATTAATTCCTTTCTTGATATTCCAGTGATACTGAACTCTCAGATAAATAATGATTACTCATTATTTCATCTCGGTATGGCCATACACTTCTCAGTTCACTGATCAAGTGGCCGATGATATTTTCTCTCTTATTGAGAGGGGTAATCCCTACACTTCTCTCATGCTCTCTAACATGAATTAATGCATACCCAATCATACCCGTACTTGTCATTCTGTTACGAGCACGTTAGGTGTATGTCAAAGTACACAGTAATTCATAAAGAGTTTCATAGAGATTTCAGGTCTAAGAACTCCGATACAAAACTTGCATATGAGAAACACTTATGACTTGTACCATGTAGTGTTCTCATGAGCGGATCGTATCCAGATACCATGTTCTTTAACATGTATTTATGATCTCTGATTGACACTCTTGTCCTAATGATCTGTAAGACAGAACTCATAATATCAGAGAGAGCATACTAGTCTTAATTCATTGTTATTCCCATAACAATGACTGACTAGGGATATTTAGAATGAAGTCTCATTTGTTTCAAGGTCTTACAACCATGTGCCTCACATATGATAACTTAAACCGAAACGACATTCTTGGATAGTTTTATCAATTGATATGCATAGGAATGCAAAAGATAAAACTAATGCCTCATTTTATTAATTTCAAGTGTTTCGTTACAATGCATTGGGGCTTGGGCTTACACTAACAATCTCCCACTAGCACTAGTCCCAATTGGGCATAGCCCTAAGACCGAACGCTCTCAAATGAGCTTCGTGCAGATTTGGACGTAACTGTTTCGTCAAAGGATCTGCTACATTGTCTTCACTTGATATCTTGCTAACCTTGACGTCCCCACAATCAATGATTTCTCTGATCAAGTGGTACCTCCTGAGTATGTGTTTGGATTTCTGGTGTGACCGGGGCTCCTTGACCTGTGCTATGGCCCCGTTGTTGTCACAGAAAATTTCTAATGGATCTAGGATGCTTGGGACCACTCCTAATCCAGTAATGAAATTTTTAATCCAAACAGCCTCTTTTGCAGCCTCACTTGCTGCAATATACTCAGATTCTGTAGTTGAGTCGGCAACAGTTTCTTGCATCGAGCTTCTCCAGCTGACAGCACCACCTTTCAAAACAAAAACAAACCCAGATTGCGATCTAGAATCCTGAGTGCTGGTCTGAAAAGCAGCATCGGCATAACCTTGTATGACGAGCTCTTTTTGACCACCATACACCAAGAAGTGATCCTTAGTCCTTCGCAGGTACTTCAGAATCCCTTTTACAGCAGACCAGTGCTTCTCACCAGGGTCTTGCTGAAACCTACTGGTTATACTCAGTGCATGAGAAACATCCAATCTAGTACATAACATAGCGTACATGATAGATCCAATAGTAGATGCATATGGGATTCTACTCATGTTGTCCCTTTCCTCTTTGGTTTTAGGGCACTGTTCTTTAGTCAAAGGAACTCCCAAAGCCAAAGGTATGTACCCTTTCTTTGAGTCTCCCATACTAAAACGCTTTAGTACTTTGTCTATGTACTTTTCTGGACTTAGTCCCAAAAGCCGATTCGATCTATCTCTATAGATTCGAATACCAAGTATTGTCTCAGCTTCACCTAAGTCTTTCATTGAGAAACATTTTCCCAACCATTGCTTAACCTTTTGCAATGTTGGAATGTCATTCCCAATGAGAAGGATGTCGTCCACATATAGGACTAGAAATACTATTATGCTCCCACTAACCTTCTTGTACACACAAGGCTCATCATCGTTCTTGATGAAGTCAAATTCTTTGACTGCCTCATCAAAACGAAGATTCCAACTTCGGGATGCTTGCTTTAATCCATAAATGGATTTTTGAAGCTTGCAAACCTTTTTAGGATGCTTGGGATTAACAAAACCTTCAGGATGTGTCATATACACATCCTTAAGTAAATTTTCGTTGAGGAAAGCAGTTTTGACATCCATTTGCCATATCTCATAATCATGATATGCAGCTATGGCAAGCAAGATCCTAATGGACTTGAGCATGACTACAGGCGAAAAGGTCTCGTCATAGTCTACACCATGAGTTTGTCGAAAACCTTTTGCTACTAGTCTACCTTTGTAGGTCTTATCAGCTTTGAGTTTGAATAGCCACTTGCATTCAATTACCTTAGCACCTTCCGGTGGATCAACCAAGGTCCAAACCTGGTTGTCGTACATTGATTGCATCTCGGATTTCATGGCTTCAAGCCAATTTTCCGAGTCTGGGCTCTCAATAGCTTCTCGGTAGGTAGTAGGATCCTCACGATCTACTAACTCAATAGTGTCACTATCAGTGATTAGAAATCCATATCTCTCAATCTCCTGACGTACCCTACCGAACCTTCTAGGTTCTTGTGTAATGGGTTCTTGTTCCACAACTGGTTGTGAACTTGATCCCATTTCCAAACCATCCTCTATAGGAGTTTGTGGTGCTTGAATTTCTCCAAGTTCTACTTTACTCCCACTGTCTTTCTTGAGAAGGAACTCCTTTTCCAAGAAAATAGCCTTGCGAGCAACAAATACTTTGTTCTCGGCTTGTGAGTAAAAGTAATATCCCTTTGTTTCTTTAGGATAACCCACAAACAAGGAGACAGTGGATTTGGACTCTAGTTTTTCAGATGTTAATTTCTTAACATGTGCTTCACAGCCCCAAATCCTGAGAAAAGACATATTGGGTTCTTTCCCAGTCCATACCTCTTATGGTGTCTTCTCAACTGCTTTAGTTGGAGTACAGTTCAATAGAAACGCAGCAGTTTCTAATGCATAACCCCAAAAAGAGATAGGAAGATTAGCTTGACTCATCATAGATCGAACCATGTCCAACAGAGTTCGATTTCTCCTTTCGGACACACCATTCCAATGAGGTGTTCCAGGAGGAGTGAGCTGTGAAATAATACCACACTCCTTTAGATGACTGTCAAACTCTTGGCTTAAGTATTCGCCACCTCGATCTGATCGAATGGCTTTTATACTTTTGCCAAGTTGGTTTTCTACTTCATTCTTAAACTCTTTGAATTTCTCAAAAGTTTCAGACTTGTACTTCATTAGATAGACAGAGCCATATCTACTGAAGTCATCTGTGAATGTCACGAAGTAGCTAAAACTACCTCTAGCATGTGTACTTAAAGGTCCACATACATCGGTATGTATTAATTCCAATAAGCCATTAGTCCTCTTGCCTTTTTTATTAAAAGGACTCTTTGTCATTTTTCCATGCAAACATGGCTCGCATGTATCATAAGACTCTAAGTCGAATGACCCAAGCACTCCAGTTTTGTGGAGTCTTGAAATGCGTTTTTCGTTTGCATGTCCTAAGCGACAATGCCAGAAGTAAGTAGGGTTCAATTCGTTTGATTTAACCTTCTTTGTATTAATGTTGTATATGGACTCTTTGTTTTGTAAATCAAGGATATAAAGGCCATTTTACAACATGGCATTGCCATAAGAAATGTCTTGGCGACGAATATGAGCATTGCCATTTTTAATAACAAAATCAAATTCATCATTATCCAAACATGAAACTGAAATAATGTTTCTGCTCATAGCAGGCACATAATAACAATTATTCAAAACAATACAAAGTCCGGAAGGTAAAGTGAGGTGATAGTCGCCTATCTCCATGGCAGCAACTCGTGCTCCATTCCCCACACGGAGGTCCACTTCATTCTTCCCAAGTAACCGCCTATTTCTTAACCCCTGCACATTTGAACAAATGTGAGAACCACAACCGGTATCCAATACCCAAGTGGTAGAAATAGAAAGGTTAATTTCAACAACAAAAATACCAGAACTGGACGCCTTGGCTCCATTCTTCTTTTGTTCTTCCTTAAAGAGAGCGCAATTCTTCCTCCAATGCCCTATCTTGTTGCAATGGAAGCAAGTGCTCTCAATCTCTTTGAGTTTTGGTGCCTTGGGCTTGGATTGGGCCTGAAGTGCACTCCCAACTGACTTGGGTTTTCCCTTTCCCTTTCCCTTTCCCTTAGCGGGTCCCTTCTTAATTCCCTTTTGAACCATTAGTACGGGATTGGTCTTTCGAATTTTTTCTTCAGCATTCTTAAGCATCCCATAAAGCTCAGTAACTGACTTGTTCATTGCATGCATGTTATAATTCATCGCAAATGGATTATAAGCAGCAGGCAATGATCCTAAGATCAAGTCAGTAGCCAATTCCTTTGGCACTAGTACCTCAAGCTTCTCAAGAGTATCAAGATACCCTTTAATCTTGAGTACATGGGTTCTAACAGGAGTACCCTCAGCAATCTTGTAAGAAATTAAAGCCTTTGTTGTCACGAACCTCTCGTGACGAGCTTGCTCTTGGAACATCTCCTTGAGGTGCACCATGATCGCATAGGCCTCTTGGTCCATAAATTGCTTTTGTAATTCAGGCACCATAGTGGCTAGCATCAAACAGGTCACATCATTAGAGTCACTTTTCTTGGTCTCAAAAGTTTCCTTTTGAACCACAGAAGCGTTCCTAGCAGGTTCCTCAGGTAAGGGTGCATCCAAAACATACAACTTCTTCTCTTGCTTAAGAACTATTCTTAAGTTTCGAGACAAGTCTATGAAATTGGTGCCATTCAATTTGTCCTTTTCAAGGACCGATCGCAATGAGAAATTGTTGTTTTAAGATGCCATTTTCAATCTACAATAAAATTTAGCAAGATTAAATGAGGTTTTATTTATGATCCCACAAACCGAATTAATATCCCTTTAAATAATTCGCGTTAGTGATTTAATGTGGGCCAAGATCCACTTTTCACAACAACTTATTAGTCAAGCTGAGCTTGTACACCTAACAAGTTAAGTTACTTAGGTAGGAAAACTCCAATCATGTCTCGTACATGACTCTTGGATCAAATGGGCTAACATCTTAAGATGTTATAGCACAACCCATTTATTAGTTGCCTAGGTCCGAGCATCCCTTTCCATATTAAGTCCAACCTACATTCACAACCCATGCCTCACAAAGATAATCGGGTGCATCTAGGACTCCTAGTCTACATGACAAATGATCGATGCCTTGGCATGTTTCGAATTAGGAAGGCAACTTTGTGACTTACTATTTTTAGGGATTCATTTTATTACGGCTTACATGGCATACGCTTTGTCATCCATACATAGCATGCATATATATATAATTGCATAAAGTAAAGCGTGACAAACATTGGCCCAAAAACCTATAACTAAGATTCTATACTATTACATAAGAATCTTCGAGTTGGGCTTCTCCACTCCGGTGAGCTTCGTCTTGATTTACAAAGTCTTCAAGTATATTCTATTCTAAGAAATAAATGAAACTTTTACAATAAAACATAATGGCTCGCAGGCCATATTTAATTACAAAAACCCAGGGCCCATGAATGCACCATGCATATCCATTCATCACACCAAACTAGCAAATAAATATACATAGCATTCATGGATAATACAAAGTCCAAATTTATTTAATTTGGCCAAGCCCATTAATGGAAATTGTGTACTTGAACCTTTAAGAGATGACCTCATGATGGGCCTGGGCTGAAGCCCAATGGACTAAATCCTCCTATTGAATAAGTTCTCTTAAAAATCCAAAACACAAACTAGTTAGATTTGTGCCATAAATCAACTCTAGTATAATTTCCAATTTTGCCATTTTTAATTTTATGTCATATAGCCCATAAACATTAAAAATGCATATAATATGTGCTAACATGAATTAAAAATAAAATCATGAAGAACACATATATAGTACACGGCATTCATGCAAAAACAAACAAACAACAAAAACTAGTTGTTTAATGCTTATGTAATGCCATAAAATGCACAAACATTTAAATAAATTTTATGAGTCATTTAATAATCTAAATAAGTCCATAAACATTGATTTAATATTCTGTACCAATTTGATCTAAATGTGTTTTTACCATTTTAATCAAAACAAAACAAACAATCTTGATTAAACATGTAACAAACACAAACTAGACATAGTTTTAAGTGATTTTAAAATTAATCAATTAAATTGTCATGGACCAGAATTAAAACCAAATTTAAAACATGTCCAGACCTGATATTTAATCTTTAAAAATCACTTACAAACATCCCAAAAACGTTTTTACATTTAATTTTGAAAACTAGTTGTTAAATTAGCAATTTACATGCCAACAAGCACCTAGTTTCATAATTAACATGTACCATCAGGTATAAATAATTAAATCCGACCATTACCAGCCCTAATAACATCTTAGGACAGTATATTAACATTTCATATTAATTATAATACCTATCTAATCAATTAAAATCGTTTTTACACCAAAACAATGCAAAAAACTCAAAACAGAAAATTTCAGATTTGCATGTTTTCATAATGACGATTTTTAATTAATTTTTTCATGCATCTAAAGCACTAAAATAAGCATGTTTAGGCTCTGATACCACTGATGGAATATGACATGGTATGAATATCATGATGGCACAGCGGAAAACAAAAATTTTTATCATACATACCATACATATCCAAAGCTAGAATCGAAACATGCAATTTTAGGGTTTTAAACTTACAACTTTAGATGCCTTTAAAACTTGATTTTGATGATAACCAGCAACCAAGAAGGATATGTCCACCTTAGATCTTCACCACCAATGCCAAGGAACAGCCTTTACGCCACTCCCTCTATTCTCACACACACACTTGCAAAGATGGCTTAAAATTAAGATTGCTAGCTCTATGATTGTGTATTCGGCAATGGCAATGATTTGAAGCCACAAGATCTGATCTTGTTCTTCCTTTAGGTTACTATTTCAGCCCGAGAACACAAGAGAACAAGAAAGATTTCTTTCCCCTTGAGTATTTCGGCCAAGAGAGAAAAATAGCAAAATGGCATACCTTTTATTCATTTAATTCATTAATATATATCACTCAATTTAAGTCAAGTGTGAGTGCCGAAAATTAAGTGTTAATTTCAGCCTCCATCACTTCCTAATTAAGAGATATATCTTAATTTAAATTCTATTAGAATTTAAATTCAAATGGCATTAGTCATTTAATCAAAACAAACTTACTTTTTAAGGTGATAAGTTGCCGTATTCAACTAGTATTTTAGTTTGAATTTTGGCTACTTTAATTCCCTCTCAAGTATTATATTTTGATTAAATACAAATTAGGATTTAATACTCAATTAACTTAATTATACATAGATAATTAATCAATTGAAATTAAACCTAGCACATGCCAACAAATTTCTCTCGTGACCAACATATTTGCCTAAAACAGCTAGCTGTTTTAGGCAAAATCGTGGCTTAACAGATTTGCCTAAAACAGCTAGTTGTTTTAGGCAAAATCGCACCTTGACAGTTTTGCCTAAAACAGCTAGCAGTTTTAGGCAAAAAAACTGTTTTTACAGATTTGCCTAAAACAGCTAGCTGTTTTAGGCAAAAATCTGTTTACCCATTTTATGCATTAATTTGACTTTAAATAAAAGTCCAAATTAATTTCCAATACACAATTTAAATATTTTAAGCCCAATGCTTTGTGTGCGATCCTATAGGTCCATTTAATGTTGGCAATGAATTAATAAATTAATTCAAAGGCTATATATATTCTCTAGCAAGATATTATAGCTTTCCAAATTAAATGAAAATGCATATGGCATTTAGTGACCTAATGCAATTTTTTATAGTCCCTTACCCATAAATATCAGAATTAATATAAGGCATGGAACTAGTCATCCTTATATATATTAATTCCTTTCCTGATATTCCAGTGATACTGAACTCTCAGATAAATAATGATTACTCATTATTTCATCTCGGTACGGCCATACACTTCTCAGTTCACTGATCAAGTGGCCGATGATATTTTCTCTCTTATTGAGAGGGGTAATCCCTTCACTTCTCTCATGCTCTCTAACATGAATTAATGCATACCCAATCATACCCGTACTTGTCACTCTGTTACGAGCACGTTAGGTGTATGTCAAAGTACACAGTAATTCATAAAGAGTTTCATAGAGATTTCAGGTCTAAGAACTCCGATACAAAACTTGCATATAAGAAACACTTATGACTTGTACCATGTAGTGTTCTCATGAGCGGATCGTATCTAGATACCATGTTCTTTAACATGTATTTATGATCTCTGATTAACACTCTTGTCCTAATGATCCGTAAGACAGAACTCATAATATCAGAGAGAGCATACTAGTCTTAATTCATTGTTATTCCCATAACAATGACTGACTAGGGATATTTAGAATGAAGTCTCATTTGTTTCAAGGTCTTACAACCATGTGCCTCACACATGATAACTTAAACCGAAACGTCATTCTTGGATAGTTTTATCAATTGATATGCACAGGAATACAAAAGATAAAACTAATGCCTTATTTTATTAATTTCAAGTGTTTCGTTACAATGCATTGGGGCTAGGGCTTACACTAACAATCTCCCACTAGCACTAGTCCCAATTGGGCATAGCCCTAAGACCGAACGCTCTCAAATGAGCTTCGTGCAGATTTGGACGTAACTGTTTCGTCAAAGGATCTGCTACATTATCTTCACTTGATATCTTGCTAACCTTGACGTCCCCATGATCAATGATTTCTCTGATCAAGTGGTACCTCCTGAGTATGTGTTTGGATTTTTGGTGTGACCGGGGCTCCTTGACCTGTGCTATGGCCCCGTTGTTGTCACAGAAAATTTCTAATGGATCTAGGATGCTTGGGACCACTCCTAATCCAGTAATGAAATTTTTAATCCAAACAGCCTCTTTTGCAGCCTCACTTGCTGCAATATACTCAGATTTTATAGTTGAGTCGGCAACAGTTTCTTGCTTCGAGCTTCTCCAGCTGACAGTACCACCTTTCAAAACAAAAACAAACCCGGATTGCGATCTAGAATCCTGAGTGCTGGTCTGAAAAGCAGCATCGGCATAACCTTGTATGACGAGCTCTTCTTGACCACCATACACCAAGAAGTGATCCTTAGTCCTTCGCAGGTACTTCAGAATCCCTTTTACAGCAGACCAGTGCTTCTCACCAGGGTCTTGCTGAAACCTACTGGTTATACTCAGTGATTGAGAAACATCCAATCTAGTACATAACATAGCGTACATGATAGATCCAATAGTAGATGCATATGGGATTCTATTCATGTTGTCCCTTTCCTCTTTGGTTTTAGGGCACTGTTCTTTAGTCAAAGGAACTCCCAAAGCCAAAGGTATGTACCCTTTCTTTGAGTCTCCCATACTAAAACGCTTTAGTACTTTGTCTATGTACTTTTCTGGACTTAGTCCCAAAAGCCGATTCGATCTATCTCTATAGATTCGAATACCAAGTATTGTCTCAGCTTCACCTAAGTCTTTCATTGAGAAACATTTTCCCCAACCATTGCTTAACCTTTTGCAATGTTGGAATGTCATTCCCAATGAGAAGGATGTCGTCCACATATAGGACTAGAAATACTATTATGCTCCCACTAACCTTCTTGTACACACAAGGCTCATCATCGTTCTTGATGAAGTCAAGTTCTTTGACTGCCTCATCAAAATGAAGATTTCAACTTCGGGATGCTTGCTTTAATCCATAAATGGATTTTTGAAGCTTGCAAACCTTTTTTGGATGCTTGAGATTGATAAAACCTTCAGGCTGTGTCATATACACATCCTCAAGTAAATTTCCGTTGAGGAAAGCAGTTTTGACATCCATTTGCCATATCTCATAATCATGATATGCAGCTATGGCAAGCAAGATCCTAATGGACTTGAGCATGACTACAGGTGAAAAGGTCTCGTCATAGTCTACACCATGAGTTTGTCGAAAACCTTTTGCTACTAGTCTACCTTTGTAGGTCTTATCAGCTTTGAGTTTGAATAGACACTTGCATTCAATTACCTTAGCACCTTCCGGTGGATCAACCAAGGTCCAAACCTGGTTATCGTACATTGATTGCATCTCGGATTTCATGGCTTCAAGCCAATTTTCCGAGTCTGGGCTCTCAATAGCTTCTCGGTAGGTAGTAGGATCCTCACGATCTACTAACTCAATAGTGTCACTATCAGTGATTAGAAATCCATATCTCTCAATCTCCTGACGTACCCTACCGAACCTTCTAGGTTCTTGTGTAATGGGTTCTTGTTCCAAAACTGGTTGTGAACTTGATCCCATTTCCAAACCATCCTCTATAGGAGTTTGTGGTGCTTGAATTTCTCCAAGTTCTACTTTACTCCCACTGTCTTTCTTGAGAAGGAACTCCTTTTCCAAGAAAACAGCCTTGCGAGCAACAAATACTTTGTTCTCGGCTTGTGAGTAAAAGTAGTATCCCTTTGTTTCTTTAGGATAAGCCACAAACAAGGAGACAGTGGATTTGGACTCTAGTTTTTCAGATGTTAATTTCTTAACATGTGCTTCACAGCCCCAAATCCTGAGAAAAGACATATTGGGTTCTTTCCCAGTCCATACCTCTTATGGTGTCTTCTCAACTGCTTTAGTTGGAGTACAGTTCAATAGAAACGCAGCAGTTTCTAATGCATAACCCCGAAAAGAGATAGGAAGATTAGCTTGACTCATCATAGATCGAACCATGTCCAACAGAGTTCGATTTCTCCTTTCGGACACACCATTCCAATGAGGTGTTCCAGGAGGAGTGAGCTGTGAAATAATACCACACTCCTTTAGATGACTGTCAAACTCTTGGCTAAGTATTTGCCACCTCGATCTGATCGAATGGCTTTTATACTTTTGCTAAGTTGGTTTTCTACTTCATTCTTAAACTCTTTGAATTTCTCAAAAGTTTCAGACTTGTACTTCATTAGATAGACATAGCCATATCTACTGAAGTCATCTGTGAATGTCATGAAGTAGCTAAAACTACCTCTAGCATGTGTACTTAAAGGTCCACATACATCGGTATGTATTAGTTCCAATAAGCCATTAGTCCTCTTGCCTTTTTTATTAAAAGGACTCTTTGTCATTTTTCCATGCAAACATGGCTCGCATGTATCATAAAACTCTAAGTGGAATGACCCAAGCACTCCAGTTTTGTGGAGTCTTGAAATGCGTTTTTCGTTTGCATGTCCTAAGCGACAATGCCATAAGTAAGTAGGGTTCAATTCGTTTGATTTAACCTTCTTTGTATTAATGTTGTTTATGGACTCTTTGTTTTGTAAATCAAGGATATAAAGGCCATTTTACAACATGGCATTGCCATAAGAAATGTCTTGGCGACAAATATGAGCATTGCCATTTTTAATAACAAAATCAAATTCATCATTATCCAAACATGAAACTGAAATAATGTTTTTGCTCATAGCTGGCACATAATAACAATTATTCAAAACAATACAAAGTCCGGAAGGTAAAGTGAGGTGATAGTCGCATATCTCCATGGCAGCAACTCGTGCTCCATTCCCCACACGGAGGTCCACTTCATTCTTCCCAAGTAACCGCCTATTTCTTAACCCCTGCACATTTGAACAAATGTGAGAACCACAACCGGTATCCAATACCCAAGTGGTAGAAATAGAAAGGTTAATTTCAACAACAAAAATACCAGAACTGGACGCCTTGGCTCCATTCTTCTTTTGTTCTTCCTTAAAGAGAGCGCAATTCTTCCTCCAATGCCCTATCTTGTTGCAATGGAAGCATGTGCTCTCACTCTCTTTGAGTTTTGGTTCCTTGGGCTTGGATTGGGCCTGAAGTGCACTCCCAACTGACTTGGGTTTTCCCTTTCCCTTCCCTTTCCCTTAACGGGTCCCTTCTTAATTCGATTTTGAACCATTAGTACGGGATTGGTCTTTCGAATGTTTTCTTCAGCATTTTTAAGCATCCCATGAAGCTCAGTGACTGACTTGTTCATTGCATGCATTTTATAATTAATCGCAAATGGATCATAAGCAGCAGGCAATGATCCTAAGATCAAGTCAGTGGCCAATTCCTTTGGCACTAGTACCTCAAGCTTCTCAAGAGTATCAAGATACCCTTTCATCTTGAGTACATGGGTACTAACAGGAGTACCCTCAGCCATCTTGCAAGAAATTAAAGCCTTTGTTGTCACGAACCTCTCGTGACGAGCTTGCTCTTGGAACATCTCCTTGAGGTGCACCATGATCGCATAGGCCTCTTGGTCTATAAATTGCTTTTGCAATTCAGGCACCATAGTGGCTAGCATCAAACAGGTCACATCATTAGAGTTGCTTTTCTTGGTCTCAAAAGTTTCCTTTTGAACCACAGAAGCGTTCCTAGCAGGTTCCTCAGGTAGGGGTGCATCCAAAACATACGACTTCTTCTCTTGCTTAAGAACTATTCTTAAGTTTCGAGACCAGTCTATGAAATTGGTGCCATTCAATTTGTCCTTTTCAAGGACCGATCGCAATGAGAAATTGTTGTTTGAAGATGCCATTTTCAATCTACAATAAAATTTAGCAAGATTAAATGACGTCTTATTTATGATCCCACAAACCGAATTAATATCCCTTTAAATAATTCGCGTTAGTGATTTAATGTGGGCCAAGATCCACTTTTCACAACAACTTATTAGTCAAGCTGAACTTGTACACCTAACAAGTTAAGTTACTTAGGTAGGAAAACTCCAATCATGTCTCGTACATGACTCTTGGATCAAATGGGCTAACATCTTAAGATGTTATAGCACAACCCATTTATTAGTTGCCTAGGTCCGAGCATCCCTTTCCATGTTAAGTCCAACCTACATTCACAACCCATGCCTCACAAATTTAATCGGGCGCATCTAGGACTCCTAGTCTACGTGACCAATGATCGATGCCTTGACATGTTTCGAATTAGGAAGGCAACTTTGTGACTTACTATTTTTAGGGATTCATTTTATTACGGCTTACATGGCATACGCTTTGTCATCCATACATAGCATGCATATATATATAATTGCATAAAGTAAAGCGTGACAAACATGGGCCCAAAAACCTACAACTAAGATTCTATACTATTACATAAGAATCTTCGAGTTGGGCTTCTCCACTCCGGTGGGCTTCGTCTTGATTTACAAAGTCTTCAAGTATATTCTATTCTAAGAAATAAATGAAACTTTTACAATAAAACATAATGGCTTGCAGGCCATATTTAATTACAAAAACCCAGGGCCCATGAATGCACCATGCATATCCATTCATCACACCAAACTAGCAAATAAATATACATAGCATTCATGGATAATACAAAGTCCAAATTTATTTAATTTAGCCAAGCCCATTAATGGAAATTGTGTACTTGAACCTTTAAGAGATGACCCCGTGATGGGCCTGGGCCAAAGCCCAATGGACTAAATCCTCTTATTGAATAAGTTCTCTTAAAAACCCAAAACACAAACTAGTTAGATTTGTGCCATAAATCAACTCTAGTATAATTTCCAATTTTGCCATTTTTAATTTTATGTCATACAGCCTATAAACATTAAAAATGCATATAATATGTGCTAACATGAATTAAAAATAAAATCATGAAGAACACATATATAGTACACGGCATTCATGCAAAAACAAACAAACAACAAAAACTAGTTGTTTAATGCTTATGTAATGCCATAAAATGCACAAACATTTAAATCAATTTTATGAGTCATTTAATAATCTAAATAAGTGCATAAACATTGATTTAATATCCTGTACCAATCTGATCTAAATGTGTTTTTACCATTTTAATCAAAACAAAACAAACAATCTTGATTAAACATGTAACAAACACAAACTAGACATAGTTTTAAGTGATTTTAAAATTAATCAATTAAATTGTCATGGACCAGAATTAAAACCAAATTTAAAACATGTTCAGACCTGATATTTAATCTTTAAAAATCACTTAAAAACATCCCAAAAACGTTTTTACATTTAATTTTGAAAACTAGTTGTTAAAATAGCAATTTACATGCCAACAAGCACCTAGTTTCATAATTAACATGTACCATCAGGTATAAATAATTAAATCCAACCATTACCAGCCCTAATAACATCTTAGGACAGTATATTAACATGTAATATTAATTATAATACCTATCTAATCAATTAAAATCGTTTTTACACCAAAACAATGCAAAAAACTCAAAACAGAAAATTTCAGATTTGCATGTTTTCATAATGACGATTTTTAATTAATTTTTTCATGCATCTAAAGCACTAAAATAAGCATGTTTAGGCTCTGATACCACTGATGGAATATGACATGGTATGAATATCATGATGGCACAGCGGAAAACAAAAATTTTTATCATACATACCATACATATCCAAAGCTAGAATCGAAACATGCAATTTTAGGGTTTTAAACTTACAACTTTAGATGCCTTTAAAACATGATTTTGATGATAACCAGCAACCAAGAAGGATATGTCCAACTTAGATCAATTGAGAAAACACAATGGGAATTGAATTGATTGTATTCTCTTGATTAACACTAAGATTACACCCCTATTTATACAAAGAGAAAGATAAAATTACACCTAAAATCTAGTTGTCACACACTATAATATACAGCTGTATAACAGCTGTACATGTCTTCTAACAGCTGTATAACAGCTGGAAAAGGCAGAATATTACAGCTTTAATCAACTACACAGCCAAGTCTCCCCCTCAAGTTGGTGCATAGATATCACGCATGCCCAACTTGGATAATGATGCATAAAACTGACCACTAGCAACAGCGTGGGTCATCATGTCAGCTAGTTGATTTGCACTCTTAATGTAAGGAACCTCTATTATACCAGAATCCAGGTTATCCTTGATATAATTCCTGTCAAGTTCAACATGTTTAGTTCGATCATGTTGTACCGGATTATTAGCTATCTCAATAGCTGCAGTGTTATCACAATAAAGTACCATAGGTTTCTTTGGACCAAATCCAAGTTCTTTTAAGAGAATTTTTAACCAAGTAAGTTCTGTGGTTGCATGATGGAGAGCCCGATATTCAGCTTCGGCGCTAGACAATGACACCACATTCTGCTTCTTACTCCTCCAAGTCACCAAATTACCTCCAACGAATGACACATATCCTGAAGTTGACTTTCTATCTAATCTAGAGCCAGCAAAGTCAGAATCTGTGTAACCCACAATATCTAAGTGCCCATGTTTGGAGAACATAATACCTTTGCCCGGAGAGGACTTCAAATAAGCCAGAATACGATTTACTGCATTCATGTGTCGATCACTTGGATTGTGCATAAACTGACTGACAACACTAACTGCATACGACAAATCGGGTCTAGTATGGGTTAAATAGATCAACTTTCCCACTAGTCTTTGATATCTCTCCTTGTTAGTTGGAACTTGATCAGGATAGATAGATAGACCATGATTCACTTCAATGGGAGTATCTACAGGTTCACAGGCAGAATTCCCAGTTTCAGCTAAGAGATCTAAAATATACTTCCGTTGGGAGAGGAAAAGGCCTTGTTTGGACCAGGACACTTCAACACCCAAGAAATATTTTAGAGTCCCTAAGTCTTTCATCTCGAATTCCTTTGCCAAATGGTTTCGAAGCTTCTCTATCTCACTAGCATTACTACCTGTAACAATCATATCATCGACATAAACAATAAGCAAGGTAATATCATCATGATCTCTCTTATAAAACAGAGTGTGATCTGCTAAAGCTTGCTTAAAACCATACTCCTTCATAGAGTAACTCAACTTGCCAAACCATGCCCTTGGTGACTGCTTCAGTCCATACAACGCCTTTTTCAACTTGCATACTTTTCCTTCTAATGGGAATCCTGGAGGAGGATCCATATACACCTCCTCTATCAAATCACCGTGGAGAAAAGCATTTTTTACATCAAACTGCCGTAATGTCCAGTCTTGATTGACCGCAAGAGATAAGATAACTCGAACGGTGTTCATCTTAGCCACAGGAGCAAAAGTCTCTTGATAGTCAATCCCATAGGTTTGAGTGTAACCTTTGGCCACCAATCTAGCCTTGTACCTTTCAACTGTCCCATCTGACTTGTACTTCACTGTAAACACCCACTTGCAACCTACCGTCTTTTTTTCCGGTGGTAACTCAACCATCTCCCAAGTGGAATTCTTTTGGAGAGCATTCATTTCTTCTTCCATGGCAGCCTTCCACTTAGTATCTCCAAGGGCTTCCTGAAAATGACTAGGAATAGACACAGAAGACAACTGAAGAGCAAAAGCAAGATGAGTTTCTGACAAGCGATGATAAGAGATAAAATCAGAAATGGGATAAGCAACATTAGAAGATGATTTGGAGAAGCCCAACCTATCAGGTTCTTTACGTTCACGAATGGGATATCTTCTACCATGATCGTGATCCGTAACTTGTGGATTCACAACAGCATTCTCTAATGTGACAAGACTAGAATCAATATCTGAAGTTGAAATTTTAGGAGAGGGAACACATACCTCAGGATTTATAGTAGAAGAGTCATCCGATGGCATGGTAACGTCATCAAGAGGGGCATTAGAATTAGGAGTCTCTTTTCTTCTTGTATACTTGTTTTGGAATAATTGAGCTGGTCTTTTGTTCTTTATCTCCTCAAGTTCAGACCCAACTTCAATAGTACAAATATCATCTAAAGGACAAGTATCATCTAAAGATTCCTTATTCCCCACATCAAATGAATGCTCCCCCTTACCTGAACTCTCCCCCTTTCCTGACATCCATAACTTCTTCTCTGCTAACCATAATCGTTCCTCTTCCCTACTACTAATCTCCCCCTGAAGAGGAACCATAGATACATCTCCAGAAAAATAAGATACCTGTTCACAGAACTGAACATCCATGGAAACATAATATTTACCTGTAGGAGGATGAAAACATTTGTAGCCCTTTTGAGAATTAGAGTAACCAAGGAAAACACACTTAAGAGCACGCGGATCAAGTTTATCCCTATAGATAGAGTGCACATGAACATAACATACACAACCAAAAACCTTGGGGCAAAGATTTAGAGCAGAAGGGATAGAGTGAAATTTTGATAACATTCTCAAAGGAGTTTGAAAATCAATGATACGAGCAGGCATCCGATTAATAAGAAAGACAGCAGTCATGACAGCCTCAGCCCAAAAACGTTTAGGAACATGCATAGTAAAGCTCAAAGCCCTAGCAACCTCAAGGATGTGACGATTCTTACGTTCTGCTATACCGTTTTGTTAAGGTGTATAAGCACAGGTGGTTTGGTGGAGGATGCCATGTTCTAGGAAGAAATTAGTGAGAGACTGATTAACAAACTCACGGCCATTGTCAGAATGAAAGACTTGAACCTGAGTATGAAACTGTGTGACAATCATTTTATAAAATTGAGGAATCAGATGTATAACATCATTTTTAGATTTCATCAAATAAACCCAACTCACTCTAGTACAGTCATCAATAAAAGACACAAAGTATTTGTGACCCGAAGCAGATGGAGTAGAAAAAGGACCCCACACATCAGTATAAACACATGAAAAAGGAATAGAACTTTTATTGAAACTGTTTTTGAAAGAAACACGATGGTTTTTTGCATAAATGCATTGTTCACACTTTAAACTAGAGGGAGTAACATTGCAAAATAACTTAGGGAATAAATGTTCTAAATAAGTAAAAGATGGATGTCCTAACCGACAGTGCCATAAAAGAATCTTTTCTCTATCAAATGTCTCTCTCTCTACTTGAAGTCCATGACTATGTTCAGATTTAAGCTCCTTAACCCCCTCCAAGTAATAAAGGCCGCCTCTTTCCTTACCAATGCCAATCGTCATCTTCGTATGATTGTCCTGAAATACGCAGTGAGAAGAATTAAACGTTACAGAACAATTGAGACTTTTGGTAATCTTACTAATGGAAAGAAGATTATTAGAGAGGGCGGGTGCAAGTAAAACAGATGACATAGAGAGTGTAGGAGAGACTGAGACATTTCCAACCCCGGTAATGGGCATAGAATTCCCATTAGCAACCTGTACAGACTTAACAGTAGACGACATGAGAGAGGTAAGTATGGAAGAATTACTAGTCATATGGTCAGTAGCCCCTGAATCAATAACCCAAGTGTTAGAAGCAATATAAGCACATGTCAAACTAGACTTACTTGCTTGAGGTGACACTTGAGAGACATGAGAAGCAGACGGTAGAGAAGTATTAGCAATAGCTATATGAGCAGATTTTTTGCTTTTCTTCTCAGCTTGCTTAAGTTTATACCACTCCGGATAACCATGCTTCTTCCAACAAACGTCTACTGTATGTCGGTTGCTGTTGCAATGGGTGCAGAAGTGAGAATTAGAGGTGGCAGAATCCATAGAGGCAGTATGAGGGGTGCTCTTTTGGACAGCCAGAGCTGATGCCTCAGAATGAGTTTCTGATCCCATGGTGACTTGTCTCTGCACTTCGCGACGAACTAAAGAATAAGCTTCCTCCAGGCTGGGTAAAGGTGAAGTAGCCAAAACACGACTACAAACTTGATCCAAATTATAGTCAAGACCTGCAAGAAACATATAGATTCAATCTTCAGAAATACGCTGCCTCTGTTTCTCAATATCAGCGGCACATGTCATGTCATTGGGCCTTCGATAATCAAGTTCCATGAAAATTGAATTCAACTCATTGTAATATTCTGCTAGAGATCGGCCAGCTTGACGCAATTGAAAGGATTTTTTCATCAGTTCATAGACTTGAGAAGAATCTGAAACATCAATATAGCTCCTCTTAACTGCATCCCAAACTGCTTTAGATGTCCCACACTGCACAAAGTGTGACATCAGATTATCAGTCATGGAATTAATTAGCCAAGACTTGACAAGAGCATCTTCAGCTTCCCATTCGTCATAACCTGGTTCATCCTCTGCAGGAGCAGCCTTTCTTCCAGTAATATAACCCTTCTTTTTTCTGCCAGCAATATGCATCTCTAGAATCTTGGACCAAACACGATAATTAGTACCATCCAATTTGATATGGATTGGAGAAGATGTCTCATGAATAGTCATAGCAGGAAGGTTTTTTCCATCTGGATTTTTGCTATCCGAAATCTCATTGTCAGTTTTAGGAGACATTGATGTCGGCTAGGGTTTGAACAAAAGAAAGGGCAGCAGCTAGGGTTTGAACAAAAGAAAGGCAGCGGAAGAAATTTTCTTTTGCTCTGATACCAAATTGAGAAAACACAATGGGAATTGAATTGATTGTATTCTCCTGATTAACACTAAGATTACACCCCTATTTATACAAAGAGAAAGATAAAATTACACCTAAAATCTAGTTGTCACACACTATAATATACAGCTGTATAACAGCTGTATTCCATGTCTTCTAACAGCTGTATAACAGCTGGAAAAGGCAGAATATTACAGCTTTAATCAACTACACAGCCAAGTAGATCTTCACCACCAATGCTAAGGAACAGCCTTTACGCCACTCCCTCTATTCTCACACACACACTTGCAAAGATGGCTTAAAATCAAGATTGCTAGCTCTATGATTGTGTATTCGGCAATGGGAATGATTTGAAGCCACAAGATCTGATCTTGTTCTTCCTTTAGGTTACTGTTTCAGCCCGAGAACACAAGAGAACAAGAAATATTTCTTTCCCCTTGAGTATTTCGGCCAAGAGAGAAAAATAGCAAAATGGCATACCTTTTATTCATTTAATTCATTACTATATATCACTCAATTTAAGTCAAGTGTGAGTGCCGAAAATTAAGTGTTAATTTCAGCCTCCATCACTTCCTAATTAAGAGATATATCTTAATTTAAATTCTATTAGAATTTAAATTCAAATGGCATTAGTCATTTAATCAAAACAAACTTACTTTTTAAGGTGATAAGTTGCGAATTCAACTAGTATTTTAGTTTGAATTTTGGCTACTTTAATTCCCTCTCAAGTATTATATTTTGATTAAATACAAATTAGGATTTAATACTCAATTAACTTAATTATACATAGATAATTAATCAATTGAAATTAAACCTAGCACATGCCAACAAATTTCTCTCGTGACCAACATATTTGCCTAAAACAGCTAGCTGTTTTAGGCAAAATCGTGGCTTAACAGATTTGCCTAAAACAGCTAGCTGTTTTAGGCAAAATCGCACCTTGACAGTTTTGCCTAAAACAGCTAGCTGTTTTAGGCAAAAAAACTGTTTTTACAGATTTGCCTAAAACAGCTAGCTGTTTTAGGCAAAAATCTGTTTACCCATTTTATGCATTAATTTGACTTTAAATAAAAGTCCAAATTAATTTCCAATACACAATTTAAATATTTTAAGCCCAATGCTTTGTGTGCGATCCTATAGGTCCATTTAATGTTGGTAATGAATTAATAAATTAATTCAAAGGCTATATATATTCTCTAGCAAGATATTATAGCATTCCAAATTAAATGAAAATGCATATGGCATTTAGTGACCTAATGCAATTTTGTATAGTCCCTTACCCATAAATATCAGAATTAATATAAGGCATGGAACTAGTCATCCTTATATATATTAATTCCTTTCTTGATATTCCAGTGATACTGAACTCTCAGATAAATAATGATTACTCATTATTTCATCTCGGTATGGCCATACACTTCTCAGTTCACTAATCAAGTGGCCGATGATATTTTCTCTCTTATTGAGAGGGGTAATCCCTTCACTTCTCTCATGCTCTCTAACATGAATTAATGCATACCCAATCATACCCGTACTTGTCACTCTGTTACGAGCACGTTAGGTGTATGTCAAAGTACACAGTAATTCATAAAGAGTTTCATAGAGATTTCAGGTCTAAGAACTCCGATACAAAACTTGCATATGAGAAACACTTATGACTTGTACCATGTAGTGTTCTCATGAGCGGATCGTATCCAGATACCATGTTCTTTAACATGTATTTATGATCTCTGATTGACACTCTTGTCCTAATGATCCGTAAGACAGAACTCATAATATCAGAGAGAGCATACTAGTCTTAATTCATTGTTATTCCCATAACAATGACTGACTAGGGATATTTAGAATGGAGACTCATTTGTTTCAAGGTGTTACAACCATATGCCTCACACATGATAACTTAAACCGAAACGACATTCTTGGATAGTTTTATCAATTGATATGCATAGGAATACAAAAGATAAAACTAATGCCTCATTTTATTAATTTCAAGTGTTTCGTTACAATGCATTGGGGCTAAGGCTTACACTAACAGCAAGGTCCAATAGCATTTATAATGCCCATTACATACATTAATTTGACTTTAATTAAAAGCCCAAATTAATGCCCGATACTTTATTTAAATATTTTAAGCCTAATGCTTTGTGTGCGATCCTATAAGTCCATTTAATGTTGGCAATGAATTAATAAATTAATTCAAAGGCTATATATATTCTCTAGCAAGATATTATAGCATTCCAAATTAAATGAAAATGCATATGGCATTCAGTGACCTAATGCAATTTTGCATAGTCCCTTACCCATAAATATCAGAATTAATATGAGGCATGGAACTAGTCATCCTTATATATATTAATTCCTTTCTTGATATTTTAGTGATACTGAACTCTCAGATAAATAATGATTACTCATTATTTCATCTCGGTATAGCCATACACTTCTCAGTTCACTGATCAAGTGGTCGATGATATTTTCTCTCTTATAGAGAGGGGTAATTCCTTCACTTCTCTCATGCTCTCTAACATGAATCAATGCATAACCAAGCATACCCGTACTTGTCACTCTGTTATGAGCACGTTAGGTGTATGTCAAAGAACATAGTAATTCATAAAGAGTTTCATAGAGATTTTAGGTCTAAGAACTCCGATACAAAACTTGCATATGAGAAACACTTATGACTTGTACCATGTAGTGTTCTCATGAGTGGATCGAATCCAGATACCATGTTCTAAACATGTATCTATGATCTCTGATTAACACTCTTGTCCTTATGATCCGTAAGACAGAACTCAACTTATCAGAGAAAGCATACTAGTCTTAATTCATTTGTTATTCCCATAACAATGACTGACTAGGGATATTTAGAATGAAGTCTCATTTGTTTCAAGGTCTTACAACCATGTGCCTCACACATGATAACTTAAACTGAAATAACATTCTTGGATAGTTCTATCAATTGATATGCACAGGAATACAATAGATAAAAAAATGCCTCATTTATTAACTAAAGTGTTTTATTACAATGTATTGGGGCTAGAGCTTAGACTAACAATAACTTCTCAACCCAATCCTTATATGTTTGCACAATCTTGGATAGGATTTTCTTCAAATTGTAATTAGTAGCTTATATGGCCTTGTTTGCCTATGGACAATAAGAAGATGACTTCTGATGTTAGATTCTATACTTTTAGAGCATCTATTTGGTCTCTCCTTGAAATTAAACCCTATTGTTAGATGCCAAATGATAGGGCACTCTATTCCTACAAATTAGATTCCTTTCGATAAACCAAGCAATTTTTTGCCCCCAGATTTTTTGAATGATTTAGTGTCCACCCATTTTATGAAATAATCAATGGTAACCATGATGTATCTATGGCCATTAGTAGTTATCAAATTAATCTCCCCAATGATATCTATTCCTTAAGCTGAATAAGGCCATGGTGATGGCAGTTTAATACAATTCTAAAATTTGCAAATGGCTCAAATCAGCAAAATGTTGACACTAAAAACATAAATTCATATATTTAGAGCAATCAACATTCACAGTCAACCGGAAGAATCCTTTTATCATGAACTTTTTTTGAGTTTCTTCCATAACCTTTTTGGCCTCTCTCTTATTCAAGCACTTTAATTGAATATTCTCAACCTATCTTTTGTATTGAATTCCATCTACACTAATAAATGGACTTGATAACTTTTAGATCATCCTCTAATCTTTCTTCATTGCTTCTTCAGGGAACTTTGAGCTTTCCAGATAATTTTAGATGTCATAGTACCATGGCTTACTACTCAAGCTTCTTAGATATTCCACATATAGCATCAACCTCTCTTCTTTGATGGACCATTCTCTTTCCACCTGGTGAATAACTAAAGATAAATCTTTAAATACCTCAATAAACTTTATACCCAGAGCTATCAATGCTTATGCCTCATATATGCAAGCTTTATATTCTGCTTCAATATTGGTCACTTTGAATCCCAGCTTCTTGGCTAGGAGGAGCTTTTCACCATTGGTCTTGATAAGGATTACTCCTACTCTAACTCCTTTGTTATTTGTAGCCCCATCAAAATACATCTACCAACTTTAGACCATTATGGCAGTAAAGTTTTCATCTAGAAACTCATATTCAACTTTATCCCCTTATAATGGGTGATTAGCGAGAAATTCCACAACTGCCTTCCTTTAATAATTTTTCTGGTTATGTGCTCCACTTCAAAATATTACAATAATAGAAGCCACCTCACCATTTTCCCTAATAGGGATGGTGCAAACAAAAGTTAACTAAGTGGGTTATGCTTAACCACTGTCTGAATCTTATAGGAATGGAAGTAGTTCTAAGCTTTTATGAGGCCCATATCACTTCTAAGCAATTTTGCTTAGCATCCACTTAGTTGGCCTCATATGGCAGGAACTTCTTACTCAAGTAATACACAATGTACTCTGTATTGGCTTTATCTTTCTGAGCTAACATAGTCCTTACTGAACCCTGTTGCACTGCTATGTACAACATCAAAAGCTGTGATGGTCTTGGTGGTTGAAGTTTTAGAAGATGTAGCAATTACTCTTTGATTATATTAAAGGCTTTCTAGCAATCATTATTTCACTTGATTGACTAATCTCTTCTCAAAAGCTTAAAATTTGGCTGCCATATAGAGGTGAGTTTAGCGATGAACCAGTTGATATACTAAATTTATCCTAAAAACTCTATAATATCTCTTTCCTTCTTTGGCATAGGCATTTCTCAAATGGCTTTCACCTTGTCTGGGTCTAATTCTATCCCTCTTTGGCTAATAACATGCCCCAATAGTTTGCCTAAGGTGACTTTGAATGCACACTTCTGGGCTTAAGGTAGAGGTTATACTTATCAATCCATTAGAAAAGCTTCTCTAGGGCCGCAAAATGTCCTTCCCTATTAATTGATACACTTTGAATTTCTTGTTAATCAAGTCACCAAAGATCTTAATGGCCATTCTCTAAAAAGTGGCTTTTGTATATTTCACCCTAAATGGTATGACCTTTTATGCATAAGTTCCCTATTCAATAATGCAGCTTATATTGATTCAATCTACTATCTTGTTTAAAAACTTGTTATACCCTACATACCCATTGATGAAACTATACATCATGCATGTTGTTGCATTGTTAACAAGCATATCTATATGTAGGAGTGGAAAGTCATCTTTCAAATATGCTTTGTTCAAATCTTGATAGTCGATACACATCTGTACCTTTCCATATTTCTTCACAATAGGAATAACATTTGCTAGCCAAGTAGGATATTGAACCTTAACTGAAAAATTGGCCTCAATTTATTTTTTCACTTTTTCCTGTACCTTTTCTAACTATTTTGGACTAACTTTTTGAAGCTTTTGCTTAAAAAGCTTACTATATATATATGTTAGAATGGTGTGTTATTTAACTTCTTTATCAATTAAAGGCATGTCTTCATATGCCTAGGAAAAGACTTTTTCATATTTTTTTAATATTCTTTTAAATTTTATCCTCTCCTCAGGAGTTATGTCTGATGCAATCTAAATCTCTTTAGGGTTATCCCTGGTTCTGACAATAAATGAAGTAGTTTTTGTTAAATTAATGTTAAATATGAATGAATCATGATTATAATTATATATGATGTAATCAGATAAGACATTGCAAAAAATAAGCAAAATTATTCATCTTATTAACTTGAGTAGATAAAAGTACATCATCATAAAAAAATTTAAGAATATAAATTACAACAGCAAAAAAAATCTATAGCTATTACACATGCTGAGCCCTTTTGCATCTGATTTAATTCTCAAAGGCCCTTTTTAGGGTGAAAATTTAGATAAGACACATAAAATTCATAAATTAGCCACTTCACAATAAAAAAAAGGTTTAGGCCAAATCATAGCGTTGATGGTCAACCTACCAAGGCATCTATAGTGGGCTCAAGAGGTAGGTATCATGGAGTTTTCATCTAATAAAATATTGGAAAATGAATCTAACCATTAATGCCCACACAAGAGAGGTGTTCTAAATATCACTCTTACTTATACCATGGTTAAGTGTTGTTTACAAATAATTTTTTATTGTTAATCCTCTATCTCCCTTCTCACACGATGCATCATGGAAATAAACACGTTAATCATTTAAAAAAGAAATAAGAAAAAAAAACAAAATAAGCTACTTAAGCTATTACATAAGCATATTATTTGAATAAAAAGATAAATAATATACCATATAGAAATTGGAATTTTTTTTGGGTTGGGAACATTGGTTCCATCATACATATTTACAAAAGACTTTTTTATGGTGTGGTTTTTGGGTGAAGAAATTGGACATTGGTCCATTTTATTGTGAAAAGCTCAAATTAATTAAGTAAAAATGGTTTTAAGTGATTATTCTTTTTACCATGCAAAACCATTTTATTACCACCTATTACAACCCCAAAAATAATACACCCAAGTAAAAAATAATAAAGATAAATAAATGATATTAAAATAAGCAATTAAAGTAAGTAAAGAGGAATAAAATCTAGTAGTAATGCACACCCTTCAAGGATGCCCAATCTCAAGCTCTCTCAAAAAATCCACAAAATAACATTAACACTCAAAAGAAAAATAATGAAACCAATAGTTAGTAATTTAACAAAGAAGATAATAATAATAATAATAATAATAAAAAATAAAAAATGTTTAGATATATAGTCTAGATTTCAAAACAAACATATAGATAGAATGAGAAAAATGCATGAAACATAATTAAATGATGCTTAAAAATATATCAATCATACAAACTAATTAAATATGAAAACAAACACATAACATTATGAGATAAACCTAAATAGCATGCACATATAGTTAAAAGAAGGATAGATGGACAAAATAAAGATAAAGGTCATGATGGGGTGGAAAGAAGGTTTCATTACATCTCGTATGTTGCTATAATAAACAACCATTGGTAAAGCCTTCTTTTCATCCATCATAAGATACAAAGATAGGAAGATGCAAGAATATACAAAACCCAACAAAGCTTATCCTAAAACTTAAACATGTGTATCTCTACCTTTAGAACATACAAATCTATTTCTAGAACTAGAAGGAGACTTTTAAAACATGCCAATAATTAAATTAATGATGAAAACATAATTGAAATAAGAAATAAAGCATACATTAATAGAGAATAAAGAAAACTAACTTATGTCATTCTAACATGTTATAACATATAATCAAGAAATATAAATGATAATGGCATTAAAATAAATCAAACAATTGAATTATAGAACATAGCATGAAACTTAAATAAAATCAAGTACAATAAATTTCATAGCAAAATTACAGAGATGGAAGGATACCAAAAATATTACGCTTAGGAAGTTTCTACTTTTTAATTTTAAAAGCTGCTTTCCAAGTCCCAATTCGAATGATTTCACATTTATGAAGATCAAAAACCTTTATGTGCTCATTTTATGTATGGAGAAAAGATTTCATAGAGCCTTGGTTCTTACGGACATCAATTTGTTTACTGTCTCAAGAGTTTGGTTTTTTTAGGATCCTTTCAAAGTGGGTTTCCCCCTTTTTACATCTAGGGTTTTTTTTAAGTACCCATCAAAAAGTTTTATTTTGTTTCCAATCCTAACTCCTAAAAATCTACTATTCAAATTATAATATGTGAATGAATAGTTCATATTTAGTTAATGTTTTATGCTTAGAATTGGGATATAATGTTTAGTGTTAGTTATTTATGCTTACAATTTGGTATCTTTTATGTTTTGTTTGTTTTCTATGATTAAGGAGTAAATAAAGAAAGAACTAGGAAAAAGAATGCAAAGTAAGCAAGGAATTCAAGGTCCTATCGCGAGCGTGACTTCCATCACGAGCACAACCTATGAAGGAAATAATAAGCAAAGGAAAAGGAAAATCAAGAGGACTTATGTTTTATCGCAAGCACTATAGAGGGAGGTTATACATTCAAATTTCAAATAAAGCTCCAAAGGGACATAACCTTTCTTTAAAGGTTGTGTGCCTCTAGAAGTGTGCTTGAAGGGTTGCATTGTTCTATAAAGAACTATAAAAGTAATAAAGATTAAAAGAAAAAGGGATAGTTTTTAGATAAGAGAAAAACAATTAGACATTTTTATTTTTGCAAAGAGATAGATGAGGAATTTAAGTTTTGAAAAGAAGACAAGATCAGGGAAGAAAAAGAACATTTAATGAGTAAAGGATTAAGAGACCAACTTTTATTTATCTTTCAATTATTCTTCTCCTTTTTGTAATTACTTGAATGATGTTTTTAGGAACTTGAACAACTATGTTAATATTTGTTTATTCTCATTAATACAAGTAATCTTTAGTTGTAGAATTCTCTGATGGTGTATTATTTGAATGTTCATTATAAGTAAGAGTATAGTTCGAGAGATATATTCTTACTTTAGGCTATTAGAAATTCATTATCATAACATTGTTGGAGAGACCAGGATGACTATTATAATTGTTATAAGTTCAATTGCATTCTTTTAATATGTAAATATAATACTCTAATTCTATAATGAGAGTTAAGGGTTGAATTAAACTTGCATATTTTAGGCAATTTATTTCATGTCGAGAGAGTGATTTAGAAATTCATGTCAACTTGACTTGCATATTAAAGATTAATTTCAGTCTAAGAGAATTATTATCAAGTTTCAATTTTGCTAGTACAAATTATTTATTTTATTTGTCTTCTTTGACCATATTAAAGTAGAATTAATTGATATTTTAGTTATAGTATAACACTAATAGTTTGGTCTTGTAACCAAATTAACGAACTTTATAAACAAGAATGAGATCAAGTCATAGTGAGCAATAACTAATCATTTCCTCATGGGAACGATATTTTAAGTACTAAATGGTAAATTGTATGCTTGTGAATTTAGCACAATAAGTGTTTTGCACCATTGCTGGGGCACTTGATTTGTGTTTATTACCATTATAATTCTTGATTTAAGATTTTGGATTACAATATTTAATTAGTTTTAATTTGTTTATCTTATTTTTCATATTTGATCATTCAAGTTTATGCCTAAGACAAGGAAGTCTAAAGAAAAAATTGAACCATTAAATCTAGAAATAGAAAGATTCATATCAGAAAAAAGAAAATCAGCCTAAAAGAGACTAAATATGGATGGAGAGAATCAAGAGCCAAAATTAATAGACTTCGATACACTAACATTAAATGGGACTTAACAAGGGGTTGTCATCCTCTAATCAATGCTAACTAGTTTAAGATTAAACCATCGTTATTACAAATGGCACTAAATAGTATATAATTTTATGGATTGCCAAATGAGGATGTTAATGCTTATTTAGTAAATTTTCTTGAGATATGTGATACTTTTAAAATCAATGGTGTATCAGCATATGCAATTATGCTTAGGCTTTTTCCTTTTACTTTGAAAGATAAGGCTAAGGCTTGGCTTAATTCCCTTGCAATAGGATCTATAACCACTTAGGACCAGTTAACATAAGCTT
Organism: Excoecaria agallocha; assembly: GCA_037975025.1. Classification (NCBI taxonomy): domain Eukaryota; kingdom Viridiplantae; phylum Streptophyta; class Magnoliopsida; order Malpighiales; family Euphorbiaceae; genus Excoecaria; species Excoecaria agallocha. The sequence goes on along the minus strand of CM075806.1, from coordinate 48,653,819 downwards.
TCTTATCAAAATATTTTCCTTTAGCTAAAACTGTTGAGATAATCAAAGAAATAACTACTTTTGTTCAACTTGTAACTAAATCTTTGAATAAAGCTAAGGAAATATTTAAGGAACTTCAGCATAGTTGTCCACATCGTAACCTTCCAAAGGCATTACTCATGCAGACATTTTATAATAGAGTGAATCGTACAACTAGAGGAATAATAGATACTACTGCATGTAGATCCCTTATGCAAAAGACTATGAATTTTGATTATAAGTTACTTAAAGAAATGGCTACAAACAATTGCATGTGGACAACTGAAAGGGTAAAGGTATCACCTTATTCTCCTATTAAAGGTTTTATTCTATTGATGTTGTTGTTGTATTGTAAGCACAAGTAGCAACTTTGACTCATAAGATTGTCAATTTGAACATGGAAGTTTCTCCAACACAAATTCATATAATATATGTTGTTAACTGATAATCTTGTTTTTAGTGTTTATTTTCTGGATAATTTTGCGTGCTTTAGTGTCTCATCCTGCATGCTTTTAGGGTTTTAAGGCTATATTAGTGTTTCTTATATTTATTTTAGTTATTTTGATTAATTTAAAGTTTTTAGGTGATTAATGGTCTTAAATTTCACTATTTGCAGGAAATTTTGCTAAGGCACGGCTGAGACAATTAGTCCCAGCCGTGTCCAATGTAGATGGCAAAACTCACTATTTCACCAATGGCCACGGCTGAGACAAACAGTTCCAACCGTGCCCAAACCAGGAGTCAAAGCGTACCATTTCTTAAAGGTCGCAGCTGAAACAAAGTGTCCCAGCTGTGGCCATTGCAAATTTCAAAATGTGCCGTTTCATTTAAGGTCGCGACTGAGACAAACTGTCCCAGTCGTGGCCATGGCAGCCTGCGAAGACACTTTTGATCCAGAAGCTTGCCACAGCTGAGACAAACTGTCTCAGCCGTGCCCTTTTCTTATGTCGCGGATGAGACAAAAGTGTCCCAGCCATGGCCTCTTGAACAGCTCTATATAAGCTGTAAAATTTTCTGCTTAAGGGAGTCTTTTCTAGGGTTTCGTGCTTAGAGTGTTTAGGTAGAGTAGAAAACGCAGTTTTTCATATTTTGTGGGTTTTTCATACTTAGATTTTGAGTTTTACTTATAAAAATCACTCTTTTAACTTATTTTTACTTCAAGAACACAAAGATAGTTTTAGTTTTAGTTTCTAGTTTGAAGATTATTTCTTACAATCAAAGTGCTGTTTGGAGAAGAAGAGAAGGAGCTTCATCAACTTCAAATCTTTAGCTTCAAATGGGTTTTATAGTTCTCACTCTTACTTTGTTCATTTTTTACATTATGGATAGTGAGTAGTTGTTTTTGTTGCTTGGGGAAGCTTTGAATCCCCTACTTACAATGTGAATATTGAGCATATTTTGATCTTTACATGAATGAATAGTCTATTTCACTGATACTTATTTATATTTCATGGGTTTTCAATCTATTGAATTAATTTCCATACATGGATGAATGATGTTCATCATATATCTTTGAATGTGTGTTGAGTCTAATGGGTTGAAGTCTATGAATAAGCTTGCTCAGATTTTCTTTCATGAATGTTGTATTTATTTAGACGGCTCCGAAATGGGATTCTAAATGTGCAGTAATTGTGATTTTAGGACTAGAGTGTGGAGTGAAATGGATGAGATTTGGGTTGTTTGGCTCCGGAATGGGAAGGCAAACCAAACTTAGGATATTAGACCCGTGCATAGGCTAGTTGCTGGGCTGGCTCCGGAATGGAAAGTTTAGCAACTAGAATAGCTGGCTCCGGAATGGGAAGCTTGGGTTAAGAGGGTTATCCCGAATTTATTCATGTATACCTTAAGATAAAATTAATTCACAATGGGTATGGGGTGGATGAGTAAACCTAAGCAACATTTTAATTTCTATACATTTTTATACTTGTTGATTTTTCTGAAGTAAACACATACTCAATTTATTGTTATTAGAATTAAACTTCCATTCATTGCATATTTTAGTTTTTAAAGTTTACCTTATATAAATTAAACAACTCATACACACTAAATTGGGAATTCCTTAGCATACGATTAATTTTCATAGTTCTCACACACACGGTTCCCTTGAGTTCGATATTGAGGGTCCTAACTATTCCCACTTTATTACTTATCGATCTAGTTCACTTGCTAGGGTCGCAACATTAACAAGGGCATACTAGCAGTGATTGTGGATTGTGAATAGCTAGTATGGAGGAGCAAGTTAATTTTATTTAAAGCTAAGGTCATGGAAACCTGTACTTTAACACTTATAATCCTAGTTGGCATAACCATCCAAATTTTTCATAGGGTAATAACAAAAATATAGCAGTATTGGCATTTCAATAGCCACAAGATCATTTTGGAGCATTAAAAGTGAAGATGGATAAATTTTTAAAAGGGATCAACTTAAAGATAACTCTTAAGATGAGAACTAAAAGAGGTTTGAATCAAAGTTTGATCAAATACCAAAGAATAAAGCATCTTCCATTCATAATTTAGAAGTTCAGTTGGGACAACTTGTAAATGCATTACTTTCAAGGAATCAAGGATGCCTTCTAAGCAATACGAAAGATAATCCAATGGAGCAAATGAAAGCAACAACATTGAAGTTAGGTAAAAAGTATGTTAATAACTTTTTTCAACTAATGAGGGTGGAATTTTGTAGGATCAAACGGACAAAGAGGTTATAAAGCCTTCTATCATAAGCACAACACCACCAATGGGCGTGACAAAGAAGAATTTGAAAAGAGTTATGAGTGCAACACCTAGCTTGGGCTCAACAGAGGGGGTTTTAAAGGCCAGAGTCTTCCAACCTTATCCATCATTTTTGTAAAGACTCAAGCAAAAGGATACGAATAAGTAATTCTTAAATTTTCTTGATAAATTAAAAAATTTGCATATTAATATATCATTTATTGAAGCCATTCCTCAAATTCCTAATTATACAAAATTTTTAAAATATTTAATTTCAAAGAAAATTAGTTAAGAGGATATTTCAACTATTACACTTACAAAGGATTGTAGTTCCATAATTACAAATAATTTAGCAACAACATTAAAAGACCTTGGTAGTTTTACCATACCTTGTAAATTAAGGGACATAGAATTTCTAATGTGTCTTTGTGATTTAGAAGCTAACATAAACCTTATGCCATTTTTTATTTTTAAAAAGTTAGGATTGGAAGAAGTCAAACCTACTTCTATGCTTTTTCAACTTGTTGATCAATCCATTAAGAAACCATATGGCATTATTGAATATGTGCTTGTTAAGGTGGATAAATTTTACCTATAAATTTTCTAATACTAGATTTTGTATATGATGCAAATTTCCCTTTAATTTTTGGGTAGACCATTTATGAAGACTAATAAGGCATTAGTGGATGTTTTAGAAAGGAATTTAATTTTTGGAGTAGGAGAAGATAGTGTTGATTATCATATAGATAAAGCATTTAGGTATCCAATGGATGAAAATGTATGTATAAGACTTAATCTAATCGATGCATGTGTGTTAGAAATTTTGAAGAATAAGGATCAAAAGGAAGAAAGCATTGGAGATAAGGCTTAAGAAAAGGTGGAGCAAGTTGATCGTCAACTTGAGAATTTGCATAGAAGTGAGAAGCCAATTCCACCATCCATTGTAAGTCCTTTGGTTGTTGAGTTGAAAGAATTACCAAGCCATTTGAGGTATGCATTTCATAGTGCTAATAATACTTTACCAATTATAATTTCTGGCAAGCTTATTTTAATGCAAGAAAATTTACTTTTAAAAGTTGTTAGAAAGAGAACTAAAAGCATAGGATATCAAATTTCTAATTTGAAAGGAATTATTCCTAATTTAGTTATGCATATAATTCACATGGAAGATAGGTATCAACCTAAGGTAGATAGGCAAAAGAGACTCAACCCAAATATGAAAAAAGTTGTTAAAAAAGAAGTAAGAAAATTACTTAATGTTGGCATAATTTATCCAATTTCGGATAGTGCTTGGGTGAGTCAAATTCAATGTGTTCCTAAGAAGGGGGGAATGACTATAGATAAAAATGAGAATTGTGAATTAATTTCTACATGAACCACCACTGGTTGGAGGGTTTGTATAGGTTATAGAAAGCTAAATTTAGCTACCAAAAGGGATCATTTTCCTTTTCCATTTATAGATCAAATGTTAGAGTGTATTACTGGTCATTCTCATTATCATTTTCTTGATGGATTTTTTGGTTATTTTAAAATTATTATATACCTTAGTGATTAAGAGAAAATAACATTTACTTGTCCTTATGGAACATTTGCATATAGAAGGATGCCTTTTGGGTTTCGTAATGCACTAGTAACTTTACAAAGATGAATGATTTCAATTGTTAGTGATATAATTGATGAAATCATGGAAGCATTAATGGATGATTTTTTCTGTGTATGGTGACTTATTTGAGTTATGCTTACATAATTTAGATAGTGTTTTGTTTAGATGTGAGTAGTCCAACTTGGCACTTAATTGGAAGAAATGTCATTTCATAGCAGAAGAGGGAATAGTTTTAGGTTATAAAATTTCTAGGAATGGCATTGAAGTAAATAGGGATAAGACTAAATTGATTGAGAAGTTACCTCCAACTTCTACAATTAAATGTGTGAGGTCATTCTTAGGACATGCAAGTTTTTATAAAAGGTTTATTAAAGATTTCTCTTTAATTGCTAAACCTCTAACTAATCTTTTAGTGAAGGATGTGCCTTTTAATTTTTCTACTGAATGTATAAGGCATTTGAGTGCTTGAAGAAGGCTCTTATGAGTGCTCCTATTATTATTTCACTTAATTGGAGTATTTCCTTTGAGATCATGTGTGATGCTAGTAACCTAACGGTTGGATGTATTTTAGGTCAACATAGAGATAAATGCTTACATGTTATATACTATGCTAGTCATATATTTTCAGGTCCTCAATTGAACTATACCACCATAGAAAAAGAGGTGCATGCTATAGTGTTTGCATGTGATAGATTTCATTCTTATATATTGGGGTTAAAAGTTATTATATATAATGACCATGCAACTCTTAGATACTTGTTTATAAAGAAAGATGCAAACCCTCATCTTATTCGTTGGGTCCTTTTATTACAAGAGTTTGCTATTGAAATAAGAGATAAAACAAAAGGATATGAGAATTTTATGGCTAATCATTTATCAAGGTTGGAAAATAATCAAGGGCCTGTGGAGGATTCAGATGAAAGTAATAAAGATTTTCCTGATGAAACTTTGATGTTGGTAAGGCACTTAAGCACTCCTTGGTTTGCTGATTTTGTTAACTTTTTTGCTGTAGGAAATTTGACACAAGATATGGCTTATCAACAAAGAAAGAAGTTCTTTTCGGATGTTAAGCATTACATTTTTAAGGAGCCATTCTTGTTCAAAATTTGTGATGATGGAGTCATTTGATGCTATATAGGTGAGGAAGAGTATGTTAATATTTTGACCCATTATCATTCAGCTTTCTATAAAGGTCATAGTGGAAGCACTAAGATAGCAGCTCGTGTGCTTAAATGTGGTTTCTATTGGCCTACATTGTTTCAAGATGCACGATCATTTTGTTTCTCATTATGATAGATGCGAAAGGACTGGCAACATTGGAAAGAGGGATGAGATGCCACTATCAAATATTTTGGAAGTGGAGATATTCGATGTATGGGGAATTGACTTCATAGGCCCCTTTCCAACATCATATAGGCAAAATTACATCTTGGTTGGAGTGGAATGTGTTTCCAAATGGGTAAAAGCAATGGTAGCACTAACCAATGACTCAAAAGTGGTAATTAAGTTCTTCAAAAAGCTATTCAGTAGATTTGGAGTGCCAATGGCCATTGTAAGTGATGTAGATATGCATTTTATTTACCATTCTTTTGCTTCATTATTCCATAAGTATGAAGTACAGCATAGAGTAGCTACACCCTATCACCCACAAACAAGTGTCCATTAGAAGTGTCTAATAAGGAATTAAAATATATACTTGAAAAGACTAGTTTGAATTCAAGGAAAGATTAGGCATATAAGTTAGATGATACACTATAGGCATATCGTATAGTATTTAAAACCCTTATTAGCATGTCTCTTTATAGAACGTATTTGGCAAGGCTTGTCATTTGCCAGTTAAATTAAAACATAATGCATTTTGGGCAATTAGAGCATTGAATTTTGATTTAAAATAAGCTGGTTCTAAAAGACAATTATAATTAAATGAATTAAATGAGTTACATCTTACTTCTTATAAGAATGCAAAGATATATGAAGAGAGAACTAAGAAATGGCATGATGCATACATATGTCATAAGAGTTTTAAGGTGGGGGACAAGGTACTTCTTTATAACTCAAGATTAAAGTTGTTCCTCGGGAAACTTAAATCTTGTTGGAGTGGTCCATTTGATGTAACTCAAATTTTTTATCATGGATACTTGAGCTCAAAAATGATAAAAGGGAGTTATTTAAGGCCAATGGCCTAGAGGTGTAAGGTTTACATAGAAGGAAGTTTCCATTATTGAGAGGTTTCATGTATCTTTCTAGGTTTGGTTGATGAAGTTAGTTAAAAATCTACTTAGATAATCTTTCTATTTAAACTTTTTTTAGTCATGTTGCTTTAATTTTATGTTTTTGCTTAGTGTTTATGGTTAATAATAAAGTTTGTGTGTTGTTCCACAAAATTGGTTTGTGTTTTTAAATATTAGCATTATTGCATTTTGTTGTACTTTGAGAAATTTTTCATATTTTGTCTTTGTCGCAAGTGCAACTTATGTCGCAATCATAACCCCATATTACATATTTTAAGTTTTCTCTATGTCGAATGTGTAAGGGTTATCGCAAACATAACTTAGCTCATTTCTAGGGTTCTATTTACCAGCTTCGTAGTTGCAACTTAGCATAGTGGATTCAACATGAATGTTATATTGCGCGTTCGAAAAGTTGCAGATTTTGAATTTTTAAGGTTTTTCCTAACCATTGTACCTATTTACTCTTCTATAAATTCAAAGTTTTCCTTAGAAACCTTTATTTTCTCTCATCAATTTCAAATTTTATATTTTCTTCTTCTTCTAACATATTTCTCTCTTATTTTTCTTTTCTTCTTAAAAGTTTTTGAGTTTTCTTTTATTTTATTTTTGTTATTTTTCCATAACTTCAACCATTGTTCATCAAGAGATAGTAGCAAACAAGGGCAAAGGGAAAGGTGTTGCAACCTCTTCAGATGAATCAGGTACTACCATTTTATCTCGTGCATTTAAAAGTCCTTTTACTCTTTTTACTGAAGACGAGGGTAAGAAATATGAATTTTTTGCTCAATAAGAAATTATGGGAATGTAGGATTTAGATTGACTTATTAGAAACCCTAAGAATTTCTCAGGTGGCACTTTTTAAGGGTAGTTTCCTTTACTCCATTTAATTTTTAACTTTTATTTATTTTATATTTTTGTTGTCCTATTTTTGTTGTTATGTTTTTAGTTTTGCATGTTTTTTACAAAATGGGGATATTGTGTCTTCTAAGTGGGGGAAGTTAGGTATTTTTGTTGAATGGTTGGTAAATTTCGTATTGAAACCACAAAGAGTAAATGGATAGGCAACGAATAAAATGGAAATTATGTATTTAATTAAATATCTAAACTACTTTGCATAGATTAAATTAATTTGGATTAAAGATGACTTAAATGATGGTATGAACATACATTAGAAATATGAAATAGTAATTCATTTAAGAACAAGTTCTAGATAATTATATAAATAAAGTGACTGGAGAATTTAGCCAAGATTCTTTAAAGCAACTCTCGCTGTCAGTAAAGATGTTTTCATTTAGAGTCTATAAGCACTCTCATGTCATTATAGAGATAAACAAAAATTATGAAGCTCTATGCCAATTCTTTAACCCCTCAAAGTGAATTCTTTAAGTCAAATTAAAGGAATTCAATGCTTCAAGTACATTCATTTGTTTTTCCATCAAAGAATTCCAACTCTCGTTGCGAATAAATTGACTAACATGCCAAATATGGTGGCCAATCATACATAGCAAATCAAAGCACACAAATGGATGTAAATCATGCTTCATTTATAATAAGAATAAACATGTCTTAAACAAATACTAGTACATATTTATAATGTACAAAGGAAACAAGCCAAATACATATTTGAATTAAAGATAAACAAAAGAAAGAGACTTATCTCTTGTTCCTTTGGCTATGTCCCTTTGTAATCATCTAATAAAAGCTAAGTAAAAATGTTTATCCAAAATAATAACTATATTTCTATAACCTAAAACATTGATTGATCTCCTTTTCTTTCAACATCTTGGATCCCTATTTGTAGAGATTAAGTCTACAGATATGTCACTTCATAATAGTTGTCAATCATGGAAAGTTGCCCTGAAAAGTCCTGATGGTTGGCTGAAGGATCGGGTGCAAAAAGGTGGCATCGTTTGAGAACAGGTGCTTTGTCCAACTCGTGAATGCCTTCACGAGTCGTGAATTCCATCAAGCCTTCTTTACTCATGATCTTCCCTCCGTCTCGTGACATTCCTGCTAACTCGTGAACTTGTGTGTGAGTCGTGAAGTTTTGCTGCCCTCCTTATTGAGTCGTGACTACCTTCACGACTCGTGAACTATTGCTGCCTAGTCGTGAATGGCTTGCTCTTTCTTCTTCACTCCTTCTCCACTCGTGAGGCTCTTCACTAGTCACACAAAATTGTCCGAGTCGTGAACCACTTCACTACTCGTGATCTTTTTCTTCGAATTTTCACCATCTTCTTCATTTCCTTCATACTTCACCAATTTTAACCCAAAAACAAACATAAACACATAAATTGAACATAAACTCAAAAAAATACATATAATATTACATATTTAGCTACATAAATAAGAGAAAAACACACATAAAAAGGTAGACATTTTATATGACATCAAATGCCCCCACACTTAAACCTTGCTTGTCCCCAAGCAAGAGAAAAGTGAGAAAATTTAATCCCAAGTCAAACTAAGTAAGTTAAATTACAATGCATTGCTCAATTTTTACTTAAGATAAGATTGAGATGAAATCAAATACCTTAACACTCAAAATATTAGTACATCAAGATTTAAAACATATATTCTAAGTTACCAAGTCACCTAAGTTTACTAAACCCAACATCAAGATAGTAAAGTCTCAAAACTAACCATGCTCAACAGAGAATATTGTTCATAAGACTTAAGAAGTTAAGACTATAGTTGCCTTTTTTGGACAATTAAAAAGCACACATACCTTTAAACCAATCTCATGGCATTTTTAGACTATATTTTTTTTTCATCTTTTTCTTTCTTTTTTTAGCATGGGTATACTTTTAGACTTTATCCCATGAATAGCAAGAGAATGTAGTATTGGGTGTATTTTACGCTCCATCCCATACTTTATTAAACTTTTGGATATGCATCTTACTGTATTGTATTATTTTTTTTAAATTTTCATTTTTTTCTCTTTTTACTTTTTACTAGTCCTCACCCATTATTGAAAAGCCTAAAGGTAAGTATTATGGTTCATTTTTTTTTCTCTTTTTACTTTTTACTAGTCCTCATCCATTATTGAAAAGCCTAAAGGTAAGTATTATGGCTATAGTTTCCATGAGGCAACAAAAATCAAAAAATCTTAAACTAAATGAGCATATTCTAACCTTAAAGCATAGTTAGTAAAGAGACTAAATAACCTAAAATGTTGAAAGAAGTAATAAGAGATAACTTAAAAACATAAAACACATGCCAAAAATCTTGAATAACTAATCAAATGAGTATAAAAAGTAAATGAATCTTCATAACAACCTATATAACATACAATATGAGCAATACTTATAACAAAACTCACTATAAAAGTTAGTCTACGTAAAGAAAAAGATAAACAAACAACAAAACACACAAGTGCTCCCCCACACTTAGAACACACATTGTCCTCAATGTGGAGAAACAAAACAAACACACAAATAAAAAGAAAAGCAAAAATAAACAAAAGCATAAAGGAAAGAAAACTCCCCTCAAATCATGGTGAAGGTGGAGGTGATAGGACCTCATAGCCCGCTTGGGCAATGAAAGTGTCCACCTTGTGTTCAAGACGGCGTTGACGATGAACCAATTGACTTGTGGCTTGCTCCAAGGAAGCCAATTGACTTTGGATAGCGGATTGATTGTATAGCAATTGATTGAATATGGAAGTGGTAATATTGGAAGAAGATCCAGCAGTTGGTGTGAAAATAGGTGAATGACTAGGTGTACCCTCCATAGGATCATCACTTTGCCCTAACTCCATTGGCCTTGACTCTTCCGAAGTACTTTCCATAGCAGCCACTTGGGGAGTAAAGTGCTTGGTAATTCCTTCCAACAAGAATGATATATAGGTGGTATGTATTGAAAGGAATTGTTAGTGACTTCTCTTCTTACAAATAAATGCTTAGAAAAATATATGCATGGAAGTACACCATCATAAATACGCAAATCAATATCAATTCCCCTAGCAATAGCAGCTATGACATGAGCATGTGTGATAGGGGACTCCGGGCGATTAACACAATTCAATAATTGTTTGAAAATCTAATAAGACCAACATATAGACTTACGATTATGCACACACCACATTAAAAATAGTTCATGACTAGAAACTCGATTAAATTCATGCTTGTTAAAAATAATGGAGGCAAGAATCTTATGCAAAATACAATATTTTAAGTCCAAAATAAACATTGATTTAGCCTTTCTAGCCCTATATGGTGTAGTCAAACCAGTAAGAAAGTTCCAAAAATCATTAGGCTGATAACTCTTAGAAGGATCACATAAACCATTTGGGCTAAAGCCAAAGATTCGATGCATCATGAAATAAGTAAGAGTATGATCAACACCATTCAAGCGAAAGTCTACAAGCCTAGGATTATCAACATTTTCTTTGAAATTTGTGTAAAACTCCAAAACTAAGTCAGTATAGAATTGCTCATGCATATTAACAAACCTCAAGAGACCACATTGAGACAATATCTCATTCACTTCATCATGAACACCCACTTGTTCAAGCAAAGAGTTAGGAAAATACTTACATTGAGATTTTGCTCTATTTTGAAGAACAAGGAATCTATTACCTTCATGAATGGAAGAAAAAGGGAATGGAGCACCAAAGTCGGTCTGTAAACTCTGTAGTGGTGCTTCATCTTCTCCTTGATGACCCCTTGAAGCTGCAATGTTCTTTGTCCTTACCATGGTTGTTAAAGAGAAAAGAAACAGAGATAACAATGTATAACGTGAATGAAAAGAAGGGAAATGGGAAGAAAATGTTGCAGAGAAAGAAAAACAAAGAGACAAAAGGAAATGCAAGTTACAGTTGAAGAGAAAGAAGTGTAAAAGAGGAGTAAAAGAAAGAGAATGAAAAGTAAACTACCACAGTATTTATAGAAGAAGAAGGGAAAATGAAAAGAGATGACGTTTAGAAACCCTAAATTTAAGTTATAATTGTTCCCCTCTTAAGTTTAAGTTAATCAAGGGTAGTTAATCCAATTAAAAACCACTAATACTCCTAATTAGAAGAAATAAAAGTGAAAGAGAGAAATGAAAATGAAATAAAAATAAAAACAGGAAGTGAAAAATCACGACTCGTAACTTTTGGAACAGTGCTTCACGAGTCGGCATGTACCTCACGACTCGTAAAGATAAGGTAATTTGTGTTGAGGAAGCAATGGTCACGACTCGGCAAGAATCTCACGACTCGTGAAAGAAATAGGGATAGACAAAAATGGAAATCATCACGAGTCGGTATGTACCTCACAACTCGTGAGCCCTGCGCTTCTGTATTACACGTGATATCCTTCACGACTAGTGAGTCTGCTCACGACTGAATAAATAAAGCCTCTGGAATACTCGTGAAGATGTTCACGAGTCGTGATGAACTCGTGAACATGATGCAATACTATAATTTTCTGCAAAATCTGACCAAACTTGAGCCAAAAGTTAAAATTACAACAGATAAATGAATCAATAAGAAAGAAAACTATAAACTACTTAAAACTTAACCAAAAATAAATCATAAACAAAAACTCTAATTTAAAAGCAAACAAAACACAATATAAAAATTCATACATCTAATAACTAATTTATATCATACAATCCTAAAACATCTAGTCTTTTGTATCATTCAAAAAAAATTCATTCAAACCGTTCCCCCGCAACGGCGCCAAAATCTGATGGGGATTTATTTGAACCCTTAGTCTCACTAGACTGCGTATAGGATGAGTAGGGTATCGTTCCAAAGGGAATGGGGTACATTTTGTGTTGAAACGACAAAGAGTAAATGGATAGGCAACGAATAAAATAGAAATTATGTATTTAATTAAATATCTAAACTACTTTGCATAGATTAAATTAATTTGGATTAAAGATGACTTAAATGATGGTATGAACATACATTAGAAATATGAAATAGTAATTCATTTAAGAACAAGTTCTAGATAATTATATAAATAAAGTGACTGGAGAATTTAGCCAAGATTCTTTAAAGCAACTCTCGCTGTCAGTAAAGATGTTTTCATTTAGAGTCTATAAGCACTCTCATGTCATTATAGAGATAAACAAAAATTATGAAGCTCTATGCCAATTCTTTAACCCCTCAAAGTGAATTCCTTAAGTCAAATTAAAGGAATTCAATGCTTCAAGTACATTCATTTGTTTTTCCATCAAAGAATTCCAACTCTCTTTGCGAATAAATTAACTAACATGCCAAATATGGTGGCCAATCATACATAGCAAATCAAAGCACACAAAAGGATGTAAATCATGCTTCATTTATAATAAGAATAAACATGTCTTAAACAAATACTAGTACATATTTATAATGTACAAAGGAAACTAGCCAAATACATATTTGAATTAAAGATAAAAAAAAGAAAGAAACTTATCTCTTGTTCCTTTGGCTATGTCCCTTTGTAATCATCTAATAAAAGCTAAGTAAAAATGTTTATCTAAAATAATAACTATATTTCTAAAATCTAAAACATTGATTGATCTCCTTCTCTTTCAGCATCTTGGATCCCTATTTATAGAGATTAAGTCTACAGATATATCCCTTCAGAATAGTTGTCAATCATGGAAAGTTGCCCTGAAAAGTCCTGATGGTTGGCTTAAGGATCGGGTGCAAAAAGGTGGCATCATTTAAGAACAGGTGCTTTGTCCGACTCGTGAATGCCTTCACGAGTCGTGAATTCCATCAAGCCTTCTTTACTCGTGATCTTCCCTCCGTCTCGTGACATTCTTGCTAACTCGTGAACTTGTGTGTGAGTCGTGAAGTTTTGCTGCCCTCCTTATTGAGTCGTGACTACCTTCACGACTCGTGAACTACTGTTGCCTAGTCGTGAATGGCTTGCTCTTTCTTCTTCACTCCTTCTCCACTCGTGAGGCTCTTCACCAGTCACACAAAACTGTCCGAGTCGTGAACCACTTCACTACTCGTGATCTTTTTCTTCGAATTTTCACCATCTTCTTCATTTCCTTCATACATCACCAATTTTAACCCAAAAACAAACATAAACACATAAATTGAACATAAACACATAAAAATACATATAATATTACATACTTAGCTACATAAATAAGAGAAAAACACACATAAAAAGGTAGACATTTTACATGACATCAGGACTCCCGAAAATCCTATCCCAAAAATCTTGCTATTAAAATAAATTTTGACTAAATCTCAAAATGTGGGAATCATGAAAAAACCCCACACACAAGCATCTGCAAGTGACAAATAGACGTTTGTGGAAAGGACTATGGAAAGCCAAAACAAGCCATCTGTTAGGAGATGGCTAGCAAAAAAATAGCCATAAATGGGCATTTGTTAATGACAGATGGCCATCCATCACAGACAACCCCTATTTTGGAAGATTTTTCAAGCACTTTTCTTATCCCCTATAGGTGAAAAATTAAAAATCATAAAAACATTTGGAAAACTTGTGAAAATCATATACAAAACTCAAAGTTTACGCTTTCCATTTAAAATATGAAAATTCCCTCATCAATGGGTAACTCGGATCTGGGTTGCCTCAAAACTCAGTGTCAACAGTTATCCCCCACTTAGGGAAACTTAGTGCACTAGTGCCTAAGTGAGCAGAAATTCGGAGTGAGAAAAAGGATGCATACCTGATGCTGTGAACCATTGAAAGCAATTTTTACCATCAATCCTTTGACATTTTGATCCTTTTTAGTTGAAACGATATTTACTACCTATTGTCAATGTCTTAACCCATCTCTCTAAAATGATACTTACCATCAATCTGTTGAGCCTACAATCTCTTTCAAGCCGAAATGATATTTACTATCAATCTATCAGTTTTTTTATCGCTTCTAGTTATTGTTATTTTTACCAGCATCTTGTGGATTTTCAACCCTTGTAGTTTTTACCGTCATTTTGCCAATGTTTCAACCCTTCACTACAAGAAAATATACTTTTTGTGATAAATTTTTTAGTGACGCATAAAATAATATGGTGACATTTTAATGAATTTTTCATAGTAAATTTTTCATAAAATTTCATAGTTCCAAAAATAATTTTATTTATAACAAATAAATGTGTCACAAAAAATGAATATATTGTGATGAGATAAAATTTTGTCACTTTTAATATGGAGGAAAAATTTTTAATCTTTTTCTTTTGGCGACAAAAATTTTACAACAAAAAATAAAAATTTTTAATATATAAATTCATCATGAAATACATATTTTCTGATTTTAATTATTTTTATCACAATTTAATGAATTAGTGACTATAAAATTATTTTGTCACAATAATTTTATTTATGACAAATAAATATGTCACAAAAATAAATATATGGTGACAAAATATAATTTTGTCACCAATACAATCAATTTGGGACAATAATAATATTTTATGATAATTAGTTGTAATATTAATATACGGCACATAAATTATGTCATAAAAAATAATTGAATTTATAACAAACAAATGTGTAACAAAAATAAATATATTGGGATGAGATACAATTTTGTCACCGTTATAATCAATTTGTGACAATAATAATGTTATGTCACAATTAGTTGTAATATTAATTACAAATAAATTATTTCATAAAAAATATTTTTATTTATTACAAAATAAATGAATCACAAAAAATGAATATATTGTGATGAAATATAAGTTTGTCACAAATACAATCAACTTCTAACTACAATAATATTTTCTCACAATCTAATGTAATAATAATTTTTGACAATTAAATTATTTTAATGATCAAAACTTAGTAAGATAATTGATCTTTAATGATCAAAATTTAGCAAATAGATGAAAATCTGATTGCTAGAAATGCATCAACAAAGAAGGGAATTTATCTGATGGTTAAATTCCAATTTTTAGTAACATTTTACGGAATGATATAATCCAGTCTTTAAAACATAAAAAATTTAATGGTTATTTCAAAGAAATTATCGAAGCTTTGTGGGCTTATCTATTTTGAGCAATTATTAAAAAAACAATAAAAAACTCTCTTCAACTGCTCGTGAATACATTAAAACTTGCCATTCTTTTCTAGTTTGTTCAGAAACCTACAATTGCTCCAAAGTACAATCAATTCCTCCTTTCACATCTCACAATCAAAGTGTTGGGAATTAATCGGTTACATACATCAAATGTATAAGCGGAATTTAAAATTTTTAATCAATATATCTGATCTTGCTATAAATATACAATATAAATATTAATCAGAATAAGAAAAATCACCTTTGATTTTTGTTGAACATTAGATTTTCCTTCTCACCAGGTTGTCGCAAATCACAGTGTCCAAAATTGAACACTTTCAATCGTAATCCACACTAGAGAAGGATCAAATGAGCCAAGAACTATGAAAATTACAAGGTGGCCAAAATTTCTTGATGCTAGCAAGGAGAGAGTGTGGCGGCTAGGGTTAGAAAAGAATAGAGAAGTTCTTTTCTTATGAAACTCTCTTAACCCTAATTCCCTTTATCTTGGATTTTTATAGTTAGGTTAAAAATCCAACTTCATAATGGGATTGGGCTATTTAAAATTGCTAGAGAAATATTAATTGGTCTTCTGAAAATATTATTAATTTATTTGGACTCAATTAAATCCAATTTAAGTTCTTTCACAAAGGACTATGCACATAACCCATAAACTAGGCCCTTTATGCATATATTTGGATTTAATCATCCAAATCAATTCTAAATCCATCCAAATTAAATATATAGGCTTCATAACACTTATGAAATATATTTAATTTATTTAGGTCCAAGAATTAGGTCTCTAAGGCCTTCTATTTAGAGTTGGCATGAAACCCAACCTCTGGTGGGTTTCTACGTGAAAACCAATTCTTCTAGGCCACTTATATTTCTCCAATGAATCTATTAATTATTATATTAGCCCTATAATACTTATAGTCTAATAATAATTAATTATGAAATACAATATTTCAATTAGGTCCATTTTTCATAACATTTCTAAAAATTCTACGAACATCTCTACTTGATCATAATTAATTAAACTCTTTAATTAATTATTCTCTTATTCATTTCTCTTCTCCTATAATAATATCAAATATTATTATCCTTTTCATTTTACCATTTTATCTTTTACTCTATATGTGTGTGACCTGTTGGGTTCCTATCCATATTAGTAGTATAATATGTAATTATGAGTTCTATCCAAAACACATATGATTTAAACATGTTTAAATCATTTTATCAATCCCTTATTGATATTTATGATACACTATTATACAAATCATGAGCGGCCTCTAGCTAGGCATCTTGACTACCCAAATGTTAGAAAAGTCAAGTGGTTTAACTATACCCTTCCATAGAAACAGTTACCGTGCAATTACTCCTTTCACCACTCTTATCTCAATTAGATTCTAAGTATGAATTTCTATCAACTCATATAAATGTAATTATATATGTTCTATTAATTTAACCAATGTTCCCAAAATGTCCTTTATGGATCCCTATCCATCTTGGCATATTACTCTAGCCATAGATTCTCTGAACAAGGCAATTATAAAATCATGCGAGATAACTTCCCTTAATAAATCTGGGATGGTGAATCCTTTATCAATTACTCAACTATCTTCAAGTAGGTCATGATATACCCAACCTCTTAACTATGTTCACCTCTAGTTGGAAGTAATCAGTTATGGAGTCAAAGTATATCACTTGCTACATAAGATAACCTTGGTGATCTCAAGTCTAAGGATACTTGCACAACCGCTATGAAGAGATTCCTCACTAACATAGATTTAATATCCATGTGAGGATTCTCTTTGCAAGTCTCCAATGAACTTATTCTTCTAACAAGCATCCACATGTTAGCTTTGATCATCTTCTATAATCGCAGTTATGAGAATCATTGCTTGAACTATTCAAGAAGCATAACATGTGCTAGTCTATCTGGATTAACAATATCCTATCTTGTTAATTCTATGACTAGGGATATTTAGATATTATCATATTTACATGCAATAGACATCTCATATCATGAACACTTTCATGATTGCCTTTGCATTGTGTTTATAATATCTAGGACTTCATTCATTAATTTAAGATATACAAACTCGTGTATTTAAACATAGCATTAATAAATGAATGATGCCTTTTATTAAGAATGTGAATTTATATATATGAAATACATCCCTTTTATATAGGCTATAGGATATACTCTCTAACAATCTCTCACTTGCATTTGAGCCAATCACTCATATGTCTTAAACCCATGTTATTTATATGGTGATTGTGCTTTATCTGGAAAAGTGCTTTGGTGAGGGATGGTTGATGGAAGAGTTTTATAGGCAATATGATTATAGTACCAATATAGAAGTTACCTTCAAAGATTTAGAGTTAATGCAGTAGAACCAAGAAAAGTCCTTCCATAGGCACTTTACTTGATGGAGGGATAGAGTGATGAAAATGAAGAGGAAACCAATCACATAGGATTAGATTCACCTATTCATCTAAAATACCAGTCCTTATTTAAAGGAAGGACTTAAGATTAAGGATTGAAAGACTAAGAATCCCTAAATGATATAACAATTTAGGCAAATGGGAGTATTTGGCAAAGAAAACTGGTTTTCTAGGTTTAATTGGTGGTGGCTATAGTAGCAACAAATGACGTTATAGTAACTCAAGTTTTAATAAAAGTATTGGTAATAATGGTAGTAGTGGAGGCCATAGTAGTAGAACTATAGAAGTGTTAGTTACAAAAATGACTCGGCAATGTTATTCGAATCTTAGTAAGTGGCTATCTTGGTGTCTTGCTGGCTTTATGTAAGAAGGGGAACTACAACCTTTTCCATTTAAGCTAGCAAAAAGCCAAGGACAACCAAGACATAGGTCAGATTGGTATTGTGTTTTCCACTAGTATATAGGGGCACAAGACTGATTATTACCGAACTCTGAGGGACTATTTCTAGGATTTGATTGCCACTTAACAACTTTCGAACCCAAAGAAGAAGGCTAAAAAGTAAGGAGCTTATAACACCAGGTCGCCATCAATATTTTTAGTAGGCTCGAGTTTGCTAAAATTATATGTCCTTTGAGATCTATATGGCAATTATTTCTTGGCTCTCACAAAACCTTGCAAAATTGAAATAGCTCAGATTTAAGTATGGGGATTTCATTTGTGATAAATAAGACTAGAACATCAGTTAGTTTAGTAGATATTTAGGTCATGAATAGTGAAGCTGAGTTGGTGAAGGCCAAGGATAGTGGTGAAGAAGGATCGCAAGATTTGTGGGATTCGAATAAAGATAAGAAGGAAAGGTAGATAGAAGAGACAATTAAAGCAATCTTAAGAAGCAATAGGGTTGTACATGAGATTGAAAAGAAGCTACCATTAGTAGTGACCAAAAAAGATAGAGTATCTAAGGATAACCATATCATCAAGCAGACAAAAAAGACACTATCATAGATTTCAATTTAGGAATTACTATAACAATCACCTTCTCACAAAAAAAAAAGTTAGTAGAAGCCTTGTGTGATTCCACTATTACACTAACTATATATCGTTTTGAGCTATTAGAAATGGTGAAAAGTGATACAAAATAGGATATTATTTTAACCAATGTAGACTTGCATGTAGAAGGGCACAAGCATAATCAACCTTAATACATCATAGTAAAAATGAATGGTGAGCATACGACATCCGTGATGATGGATGATGGCTGATCTATTAATGTATTCCCATTCATTGCCATGGCAACCTATAACATTGATGAATCCATGCTTACCAAGTCTAGGCTCATTATTACAACCTATGACAACTCGAAGAGATAGGCTACTGGCACATCCAAAGCAATTGTGAAGACATGACTTATTGAGGCAAAAGCTAAATTTGTAGTGCTTTAAATACCCACTAACTTTTCTATTGTTAGGTCGACCCTAGTCTATGATGGAATATGACATGGTATGATAATCATGATAGCACAGCGAAAAAACAAAAATTTTATCATACATACCATACATATCCAAAGATAGGAACGAAAACATGCAATTTTAGGGTTTTGAAACTTACAATAGATGATGCCTTTTATTCTTTGATTTTGTGATGTCCAGCAACCAAGATGCCTTTATCCACCTTAGTTCTCGATCACCAATGCCAAGGAACAGCCTTTTGCGCCACTCCCTCTATTCTCACACACACAATTACACCGTCGGCTTAAAAACGAGATTGCTAGATCTCTTTTTCGGTATTGTGTAAGGGTTATAGTTTGAAGCTACAAAACTTGATTTTGTACTTCTTTAGATTGCTATTACTGCTCAATAACACAAGAGAATGAGGAACAATCCTTTCTCCTTGTGAAAAATTGAACAAAAGAATTAAGAGAGAGAGAGTCACTATTCACGAGTTACTATTCATGCCACAAAAAAAAATTTTTTTTAGGGTTTTATTTCTTTTAATATATATGCTTATCCTTTGGCAAGTCATTAATCTGAATTCAACTATCCTAAGATAATTAATTCAAACTCTATCACTTCCTAAAGATAAGTAATATATTTTGAATTAAACTCCTTTGAATTTAAATTCAAATTTGAAATAAAACATAAGACATTTAAATAAATGAAATCACTTAATTAAATATATAAGTGATTTAATTTAATTTAAATTCCTTTAGGCTTTAATATTCAATTAACTTAATTAACACAAGATAATTAATTAATTGAAATTAAACCTTATGGGCTGAATTTCTCTCTCTCATGGACCAAAGCCCAATAGCAATATTATAACCCATTACATACATTAATTTGACTTTAATTAAAAGCCCAAATTAATGTCCAATACTTAATTTAAATATTTTAAGCCCAATGCTTTGTGTGCGATCCTATAGGTCCATTTAATGTTGGCAATGAATTAATAAATTAATTCAAAGGCTATATATATTCTCTAGCAAGATATTATAGCATTCCAAATTAAATGAAAATGCATATGGCATTTGGTGACCTAATGCAATTTCGCATAGTCCCTTACCCATAAATATCAGAATTAATATAAGCCATGGAACTAGTCATCCTTATATACATTAATTCATTTCTTGATATTCCAGTGACACTGAACTCTCAGATAAATAATGATTACTCATTATTTTATCTCGGTATGGCCATACACTTCTCAGTTCACTGATCAAGTGGCCGGTGATATTTTTCTCTCTTATCTAGAGGGGTAATCCCTTCACTTCTCTCATGCTCTCTAGCATGAATCAATGCATACCCAATCATACCCGTATTTGTCACTCTGTTACGAGCACGTTAGGTGTATGTCAAAGTACACAGTAATTCATAAAGAGTTTCATAGAGATTTCAGGTCTAAGAACTCCGATACAAAACTTGCATATGAGAAACACTTATGACTTGTACCATGTAGTGTTCTCATGAGCGGATCGAATCCAGATACCATGTTCTTTAACATGTATCTATGATCTCTGATTGACACTCTTGTCCTAATGATCTGTAAGACAGAACTCATAAGATCAGAGAGAGCATACTAGTCTTAATTCATTTGTTATTCCCATAACAATGACTGACTAGGGATATTTAGAATGATGTCTCATTTGTTTCAAGGTCTTACAATCCATGTGCCTCACACATGATAACTTAAACCGAAACGACATTCTTGGATAGTTTTATCAATTGATATGCACAGGAATACAAAAGATAAAACTAATGCCTCATTTTATTAATTTCAAGTGTTTCGTTACAATGCATTGGGGCTAGGGCTTACACTAACAGTCTACATGTTGGAAGGGCATGGTTTCATCCGGAGAAAATTACTGAAAAAATAATTGCTGAGAAAGTTACTAAAGTGGTGGTGATCGTAGGCTATATGGGTAGTTAAGAGTCGTTGGGAGATTCACCATCACGTAGAAAAGAAGAGGACAAAGAGAAGAATCCTACACACATAGACACAACAAAATCTACACAAAATACAACCCATGGCTTAATTATTTAGGTTTTTCAATTTTAGTTTTAATCAAATTTTTTAGTAAAGCAATTCAACTTTCAATTCAATACAATTTAGTTTTCAATTTACTACGTCTTTAAAGTTTCTTAAACTTTTTGCCGAAATAATATTAAAAGAACCTATATTTTCTATAAAAGTGAAGCAGCCACACATTAATGAATTTGAAAACACTTTAGATCTGTTCACTTACAGAAAATTGCTCCAGTTTTTCAGAAAAAATTTTCAAAGAAAATAAAAAATAGAGATCATATTTATTTTGGTCATTTTTCTAAAATAGAAAATAGAAAAAGAATTTTCCAGTATTTTAAAATAAAAAAGAAATTAGAAAACTAATAAAATATATTTTTCAAATTCTCTAAATAATCTTAATACACACATATATATTTATACATATATACATATGTACATACATACATATATATGTATATGTATGTATTTGTATGTGTATACATACATAAGTATATGCATGTGCATGTATATGTAGTACATGCATACATATGTACATATAGATATGTATATATGTATGCGCATGCACACACACACACACGCACACACACATATATATATATACACACACGCACGCGCATACGCACACGCTTATGTATTTATGCATATACATACATATACATATATACATATGTACATACATACACATACACATACATATACATGTATATGTATGTGCATACATACATACATACATATGTATATGTATGTGTAAGCATATGTATGTATATACATATATATACATATGAATATGTATATATACTTATGTACATACATATACATACATGTGCACTTATAATACATACATGTGTATGTATGTGCATATATTTACGTACATATGCATATACATATACATATGTATGTATGCACATACACACACACACACACACACACATACATACATAGATACATACATACATGCATACATACATACATACACTTATATAATGTATGTGTATGTATGTGCATGTATGTATGTATGTTCGTATGTATGTATGTATGTATGTACAGATATATATACATATATACATATACACAAACATACACACACACACATAGAGACATATATATATATATATATATAATCTCAAAATTTTATTGACAATATACATGTACAGCTATTTTTAAAAATATCTAAATACATAAAAAATAGATCTTTAAAATTATTGAAATTTTATTGAGGGTATTTTTAACTATATATGTTTCAAAAACATTATATTGGGGCATGAAATTTTAGAGCCATGGAGCCATTTTCATGCAGGTATGATTGACATATAAAAAGTCAAACTCATTTGATTTATATAATGATCAGTTTAGTTGGATTATTGTAACATGAGGCGGATGTAGAATGAAGGAAAGACGGAAATATTAATATAAAAGGCTAATAATCATTGAAGAAGCCAAATTGTTTTTACGAAAACGAGCATCCCACAAGTTTTGAGAAGGCCCTCTAATAGTGGCTTTGGGTCTCCATTAGCTGTAATTGAATTTAGTGACCAACTTTGTTGTTGACGTCTTGCAACATCAACTTTACTCTTCATGTGTGAAATATTCAAGGAATTTTTTCACAAATGCCACAAAAAAAAGACACGTTTCATATTTACACACTTCTATTTTTCATCTTTCTTAAATATTATTTTTTAAATTTTTTATTTTATAATTACCATTTTTAAAATTTTTACTTTTAAAAATACCCCATCCTTATTACAAATGATTTTTAAATGATCATAACATTTGTTACCACTAATTTTTGAAAGATCATGACATTTAAAAAGAAGTTGAAAGCTAATCTCAAATTTAAAAAGGTCCAGAATGAAAAAGTTATGGATTGGATTAATCAAAACCTCTTCTTTTTTCATAGAAAATAGAAGCTAATCAAACTAAAATAAATACTCTGAAGAACCCAAGTGACCCTTATTTCGTTCTTATGCTCTTCGTGTTTGTATTGTGACTTTTGATCATTCTACTTGAAAGATGGGAGGATATTTTCTGGGTTGCTTTGAACATAATAGGGAATCGTAATATTTAAGTCCTCATGCTAGGAGTAAGAGTCATCACAAGTTCTCTTAGTATTGGTTTGCAGAACTGTTTCTAACACAATACAAAAATAGGCATGAAAGGTTTGCTAAATATTCGTATTTTTATGACAAAAATGGAAAGTGGATTTGAGCTACATGGATGTTTGATTTCATTTTATCTGGGTTATATTTATTTTCTGATAACTATAGAATGGATGTTCGTTTTCATACAGAACAATATTAGAATTTATAAATTTGAAATTATGATGATTAAAATACGATTATTATTAAATTTATTTTAAATTACGATTAATTTTTTATAATTTTTGAATGAAGGAAGAATGACAACAATTAGAAGCATAAGCAAAAGAATATAGTAGCTGAGCAAAACAAAGTTAGTAAAAAGCTAAGAAGACTTTCTGCGGAATGTTGCACTCTTCAAGAACAAAACAACACCCTGTAGGTGTATCTTCTAATCCATCTAATAAACTATGCTTGGACTTTAAACCTTCTAAAAATAGAACAAAAGTTGTTTGTGAGAAGTCCTTAACTGATAGGTATAACAATATATCATAATTACCATTTTGTTGGTGGCCATTATACATATGGAATGAAAATGATTTTTTTTTTTTTTGCTTTTTTGCTATTCATTTGTTTAAAAAGATGATTTCCACCATTTGAAGTAATCTAAATTGATTTTTCAAAAATATGATTTTTAAAAACCTAATACACTATATTTAATTTTTATTCAAACTCAATATAGTGTATTTAATTTTTCCAAAACTTAATGCATTGCGTTCAATTTAATAAAATCCGATACACTATATTCAATTTTTTTTCTTTAGGAACTAAAAAATATGAATATATAAACAATTTAATTACATTGTATTCACTTTTGACAAACCTAATACACTATATTCAGCTTTTACTCAAACTATATATAATATATTCAGTTTTGCCAAAACTTAATACACTGTAATAAGTTTAATAAAATATAATACACTATATTCAATTTTTGCTTAAAGCTAAAAAATATTAATATATAAGCAATTTAATTACATTGTATTCGCGTTTAACAAACTTAATACACTATATTCAGTTTTTACTCAAACTAAATATAGTCCATTCAGTTTTGTCAAAACTTAATACACTGTATTCAATTTAATAAAACCTAATGCACTATATTCAATTTTTTTCTTTAAAGCTAAAAAATATGAATATATAAGCAATTTACATACATTTTATTCACTTTTGACAAATTTAATATACTATATTCAGGTTTTGCTCAAACTAAATATAGTATATTTCATTTTGCCAAAATTTAATGCATTGTATTCAACTTAGTATAAACTAATACACTATATCAAAAACTTGTGATATATATATATATATATATATATATATATATATATATATATATATATATATATATATATATATATATATATATATATATATACACACACACACACACACACACATGAATAAAATAAAAATGCAAAGGAATACGCTGGACTTATTAATGATGCACATTTGGTTAATTAAAAACAATTCAAAAACATAAATATGGCTAATTAAAAACTAGGGATGAGAAAAAAAATCGAAAAATATGGGTAACCGTAAAATCGATTCGAAATCAAAATAATTCTAATTGTTAACTGATCCAATAGACTCGGTTACAATTTCTAATTTTTATATTTTTTGTTAATAGTTACGATTTAGATTTTTAAATACCGGTTAACTGTAGTCCATGTTATATATATATATATATATATATATATATATATATAATTTCTTTTTATATCTTCAATTTTTTTCTATTTCTCTCTAAAATTTACATAAAATAATACTTTAAAATATATTTAAATTATAGTTTTATTTTTATAACTTAATTTTTTATATTTTTCTATAAAATTTATATCATACTTTAAACTAAATTTATATTATATCATTCTCTTTAATTATATAGTATTATTTTTATATAATATCCGATTAACTTTTATATATGTTATTTTTTATCATATATTGATGTTCGTCTTTTACTTAATAGCATTTATTTACATTTTTTTGTATTTTAGAGTTTATGTTATAATATTTAATATTATAAAAAAATTATTTGACTTAGAATTAAATATATTAATTTTCAATAAATATCAAATCTATTTTATAATATTAGCTATTAATTTATAAAATATGAATTTTGACTAGTAAATTATATTTGTTTCGTAATTTTTATATTAAATTATTTTACAAATTTGAAATAGAATTGAATTTTATATAATTTTTTTTATAAAATTTTATGTTACAAATTTTAATTGTTAACTGTAAAATATTTGTTAGCCAAATCGAAAAATTAAAATTAATGAACTAGTTAACCGAATGTGACGGATCGGTTAATAGTTAATGATTTTAAAAATTCGATATTAATGGACTGTTTAATTTTTTAACTCATGTACTAGTTAATCGATTCATGCTCATTCCTATTAAAAATAATTCAAAAACATAAATAGTCGCAAATTAAAAAATAATAGCAAATTAAATTTGCTTTTTGTTCCTCTGGCCACAAAGTAGCAGTAAAGCAAAACACGATTGAGCAAAGACTGGAATTGCTGAACGACAAATTGAGAGTGGCCGGTGGCTAGAGATGGCAACAAGTGAATGGTGATGGCACAGAATAATAAACAACAATTCGGAGTGAAGGAGTCAAGAGAGAACCAAATTAGGGGCTAAAGTAGAAACAGATTTGGGGCAAATACCTTAGCTGTAAAAATTTATATATTATATATATTAAAACTCAAAACAATATGATTTTGATTAAACTTGCTCGGCTAATAAATAAAAATCTAACTGAATAAACGAAAACAAAAAATATCAAATTTTACATTGTTTTATTAGATATTTAATTTCGATTCAATTTTGTGCACCAATGTTGATTTCTTTAACTGCTTTTGGAGCTGCTCTTCCTCAATCGGTTTCTTTTCTCCTTAGAAGTAATTACTAAATGTTAATAGATTGTATTTAAAGATAAAGGAAAAATAAAAATATATATATTTAAAAAAGGATATTTTTAAAAATTAAAAATATAAAAATAATTAAGCATTTTTTAAAATAAAAAATAAAAAGGAAATAAATCATATAATTTTCTCAATATTATTCAATTCATTTTTATTTGGTCAAAATTTAAAAAACATAAGGTTTTATTTTACCTCTAACACTACTTTACAGAACGAGCTCATTTGCTTTTTAAAATTAATTTACTCATAATATATTTTTTTAATTTTTTATTTTACTATAATTTAATTTTTTCATATCTTATTTTTTTAAATTATATTTAAAAGCCCCAAAACTAATAAAATACTTTTTATCAAAATTTTAAAACTAATAAAATCTAAACAGCTTTATACTGAAAATTTTCTAACTATAATAAATAGAAATATAAAGTTATTTGAAATAGTTAAAAAATAATTTTAAAATTCTTAATTAGGAATTCATAATACTTTAAAAGAAAAAATAAATTTAAAAAAATTAAATTGAGATAACATAAAATTTAAGTAAATATAGAAAAACATTTTAGTACTTAGATCAAATTTTCTTCTAATAAAAACTATACGGATAAATCTGATTTTGTTTCTCATTTCGAAACCAATGGACCAATCACGACGAAAAAAAAAAAAAAAAAAGCCGTTTGATGTCACAGTGGCAATTTTTCACCCAATCATATTACAAAAAATAATTAAAAAAGCCCTAAAGGCAAAACTTAACGGGTCTGATCGTCATCGGAAAAGCCCATGGAGCGAACCACCCAAGCAGAGCCGGCGACCACAACAGCTGCAAATACAGGAGGCACAATCAAATCTATCTTGGATCTGACAAACAGGTGAGCAGGCAAGCATACAATCTCTTCCGGTACGTCTAGCGGAATTCTAACAGTTCCCTCTATCTGGCATCCTCTTGAAAACCAAGACGACGCAGATATGGCTGAAACAAATGCCATCTCCGGAGCGAAGGATGCCACCGCCACAGTCGCCGTCAAAAGTAGAGTCCATGCGGCGGCGTAAAGTAGGAGCGGCCACCGCGTAGCAATGCGACGGCACAGAGAGGTAAAAAAAGCGAGGGACATTCTGAACTAGTAGTTTGTGGAAACAAGAAGGATCGAGCGTGCGTGTTCATATAGCAGGACCGAAAGCAAGCCAACTAACCTAACTACTTTAGTTAGGGATATTTGGAGATTAGTTGGCCACCTAGGGAGAACCACTCTTGATTCTATTGTCTATTTTGGTACACGTGTCAAAATATCTTACAGGTAGATATTTCCTTAAAACCCAAAATGCATTTTTGCCCCCATGGCTTTTGGGAAATCTACACTCAGCCCCTCAACTGGAAAATATTTAATTGAACCTTTTGACTCTATTTCGTTAATGTTCAATTGTACCAGAACTTTTGGCTTCTCAACTTCTATTCGAGGAAATGTCATTATCACATTTTGTAACCTTCTATGGCCGGTGCACGGGAACAAATTATAAGCGGAAGGACTAAAGGATAACAATACCGAGTTAGGTAGAGTCCTATATAGGAGCTTAATTACATAATTTAAAAAAAAAAATATTCAAGGGCCAGCAAATGCACTTTGCTTTTTTAAGCAAAGGAAAAGATGTTCAAGCCTATTGGCACAAATAGCATGAAGAAAACAAAGCAATACCAGAAAAACAGAGTTGCAATTAGATGGAATTTACAGGAACTTTCCTCTCTCTCTCTCTCTCTCTCTCTCACTCTCTTTTGTGTGTTTTTTATGGGTAGTAAATACTAAATAGTGGTAATCAATCAGAGTGCACAACTTATCATTGTTGTTGAAGCAATAGGATATGCCTCAAAAACATCCGGAACTTGGAGAAGAGAAAGCTTTCTCTACATGCAGTGTCAAGAATAAAAAAGCTGGGACTGAAATGCCGAGAGCTGCAACCATAATCACCACAATTGTCTGCAGGGAGATGTAAGCGTTGACAAAGAACACAACTGCAATGGAAGCGCTTTGCCACACCTTCAATTGTGCAAATGGTCCTTCCTGTTGCAAAAGCCAACATGCAAATTATGAAACTTGTAATTTCACTCGGTGACTAGCAACATATTGCAGTAAACAAACATCCAGCAATATACAAGATGATAGACAGATACCATATCATTCTTGAAGAGCATTCCAAGCAAAGCATTAAGCTGTGTATTGCATACTCCATCACCAATACCCAACATGGCTGCCATTACAAGTGGGTATAGAGCACCAAGTATTCCACCCGTTATACTGAAACAAGCAGGTGAAACTTAAGGTTCAACAAACTTTTACTTTAGCAAGATTACAGAAGTACGAAGCAGGAACCTGTATTTTAGCAGAATCCATAGGAATACAACAGCATGAAGAAAAGCTCCAGCAGATACTATCCAAGTAATTGACTGAAGACCAGATGTCAGTCGACCAGCAGCAAGCGAACACTGAAATAAGTAACATATCAATTTCAAACTATACATCCTCATCAATCAATCAAATTGCATGTTCAAAATGAAATTCAAAATGCAGAAGATTGCACTTCTTTTGAGCATGCAACTGTAAAACACGGCACACTTAAATTCTTCACATATAGAAACTACTAAAAAACTATAGTTTAGGTTCCATTAATGAAGGGAAACATTCTTCTACATCTAGGATGCATGTTTACGAAAAACTACACTTCAGTGAACATATCAAAGCTCCATGGTAATGAAGTCATAAACATCTCAAGCAAATTTTGTAATTGTGAAGGTGGAAAATGTGAGGTGGTACATAACCATATTTTGCATTTTCATACTTACTATGGCATCAAAAGCACCATACACTGCCATTGCACCACCAACTCCAGAGACACCAATTGCAGGAGTCACAATATCCCTGGTGAATGCAGCCCTAAGATGGAAGAAATTTTGTTTCTCAGTAAACAAAAATACAAGCATAGGGAAAGGAAAAGAAGTAGAGCATCATCCCCATTCTGCCATTGCAGAAGTCATTCAATAAACTGTAACCATAGTAGCTATAAGAAAATGCATATATCAAGTTAAAATGTACAATTACCATACAAATGCTTGTTGTAGTCCAGAATATGCAATTAGGGGGACTATCAATAGCATACGAATGTCAAGCAGAGGAGTAATGACCAACTTAGACAGTAATGTTAGACAAGAATAAAAACTGACGGGAGAATTCTCCTGTCCCTCTCCTTTACTATCTCGTTTGCTTAAGAAGCACATTAGTATAATACCCAAGGTTAGAATGCCAAGAAACACAATGAACAATAATGTTGTGCCGTTGGCATGTCCCTCCTGTGGCAATGTGAATGAAACAATATCAGAAGAAATTTAGACAACTATCTACTCTACATTAGATGTAGAATGAAATAAGATTACTTTCAAACCACATTAATATCAAACCAAAAGATTTATTTTATTAGGTGCATGACTAGATCTTGAAAAGGCAAACAAGGTAAATCACAATGACAAATGGTTTAAAATCCGTATGAATCAGGTTCTTTGATATGGGATGGTTTTTGTAACCTACATAAGAAATTAAAAAAGATGCAAAAACGAAAAAAAAAAATGGTTTAATAGATGAAAAATTACATTTTCCAAAGTATAAATGACAAAAAATGTATTCAAACAGGGAGTATTAAAATAAGCAATGGTCAATAGATCATAGAGCAGTGCATACCGTTCCATCTCTTAGAATAACAAGCGAGAGGAGATTTCCAACCAGCTGAATAATCCCACAAAAAGCAATAATGTAAGATGTTGCCAAAAAAGGTTAGCACTAAAGATCTACCATTGAATGGGATTGCACCAGAAAAATGTGTTTGTGGAGCATATGTTTATGCAGCCATTGATGAGCATCTTTTTCTCTACAATTCCCATTAAATGGTTGTAATAACATTTCCACAATCTGATAAATCATTTTCCCTCTTAACTAAATTTACTTGCACTAAATAGAAAGCAAAAATAGATTTTGGCACAAAATAGCATAAAGCACCTGGTGACTGGCAAACATTCCCCAAAACTCTCCATTGAAGTTACCAATAACAGTTCCTTCATGCAAATGGCAATCTCTTGCATGACTGCGTGCAGCAGAAGTGAGATATGTACCCTGATGGGCCATAATAATGTTTAGAAACATGTTGTAGGTACACAAATTATTATACCAAATAGAAGGAATATGATATAAACTAAAATATTCCCTTACACCTGTCCAACCCATATTATTGAAGCCGCAAAGCCAAGATACAAAGAAGCTGGCACCATAGTATACCTAGATTGAAAGAGAGAATGTTCAACTATGTGCGTAAACATTCAATCAATACAAGACGCCAATCATTTTCATTAATCCAGGAAAACTCATTCATCTTTAACACAGTTATACCAGATTTAAGAGCTTTTGCATGTTCGGTCGTAAGACCATATGATCATTGTTCAATTCAGACTTGTTAATGAATTCGCTAAAAATGAAAAGTATATCCAACCAACAATAGTTGGTGCACTAAATTCATAAAACTTTTTGAGCTTAGCAATAAAGATTAGAACTATATATGTATGTAGCTATTTGCCAATAAAACTGCTTCCTGAGACACCTTTAGAGCATGACTTTCAGTTAATACATTTCAAAAAAGAAGAGAAAAAAAAATGACTATAAATTCAGAAGTATTCAAAAGATGAAAACAAAAAGAAAGCATGAACTCCGATGATTACCATGAGGGCGACAAATTTGCAGCAATAAACAACCAATAACCGGTAGTTCCAAGAATCAAAGCAGTCTTTGGCCCCATAATCCGAACCACCAAAGAGGCAACTAAGGAGAAAAATGTAAAAGAGAGGTACAATATTCCTAGCGAAATTGAACCCAAATCCTGCTCCTGAAAACAGAAATCAAATTCAAAAGTGGAAAACCAACCAAAAAAATTAGGTCTTCAAGTCAAGCACAAGACAAAATTCCAATATTGGATTCTCTGTTCTTTCCGAACCAGTAACAAAAACTTGACCTTGGAAATTCAATAAACTCCATTAACAAAGATACTCACAGTATTGACCGTAGTCTCCAGATTCTGAGCAGCACCATAAGCAGTGAAGACAAGCAAAAACGCAGAGCTCAGAACATGAATATCTCTTGTGTGACTCTTCGTCGTATGTCTCCGCGAATTATCAACAACCAGGGGAGCCTCTTCGTCTACGGCATCCACAGAGGCCATCTTTGCTATCTCCAATTCTCAATTTAGTCAATCAAAGAATCGCTACTATATAGAGCCTAGAAAAGAGACAAAATTCCAAGAGAATAAGGTAAATGGAGAGCCGGCAGGAATCTCGAGAGCTAGAAGACACGTAAAAGAGGTTTTGAGGAGTTTCAGTAGATTAATTAGCACTAAAAATTACTCCGTCCGTTTGGTTGGTGAGAAAATGCATGAAATGTGAAGATCCTAAAGATTCCCTCATTGTTTGTACGCTTTCTCAGGAATCAAACGAAGCAGAAAAAGAGCTTGGGTAGACCGAAGAATCCGCTGATGAATCAGACGGCAAGAGAAGCAGACAACGACACAAATAATGTAAGTTAATATTGCTAGGGACGAGCATGGACCGGTTAACCTGATCAATTAGTAAAAAAATTAACTAGTCTATATAAATTGATTTTTTCAAAAGACTAATCATTAACCAGTTTATTGCAATCGATTAATCAGTCAATCGATTTTGATTTTTTGAATTGATTAACCAATTTTTTTGGGTTAACCACTACAATTATAAAATGCAATTAAAAATTTAAATTATCAAAATACTTAAAAATAAAAATTGAATAACATACTTAATTCAATATATTGTTCAAACTACAAACATAAAGTTAAAATATTCAAATTACTTTAATATTGAAATTACAAACTAAACACATAATGTTCAAATAAATTCAATACCTAAACGTCAAATAAAAATATAAATCACATAAATTTTTACATAGTTAACTTGCTAGTCATCAACTTGAACCACATTATGATTAGTTACATCACAAGCTAACTCTGCAATTAAAAAATCCAAAAAAAAAATCATAAATTAAAAGTTGTTAAAATCAACAATAGAAATATATGTAAAAAAAAAATCAAAATAAGAAAAAATAATACCTATCTCAACGTTTTCAAGTTCTTCTAAAACTTGTTCAACTGAAATTCGACACAAATAAGCGCTTCCACAAGCCTAGGAGTTAGATTCGATCGAAATGAATCAAGAATACGACCTCATGTGCTAAAAGCTTATTCTGATGCAACGGTTGACACAGGTATTGTCAGCACATCTCGAGCTATTGCAGAAAGTATTTAATACCTTGATGAATTAACCTTCCACCAATTCAATATATCAAAGCCTTCTTTATCTTCCTCAAGCACCTCATTGTTATATCTATCAAACTTAGTTTTTACTTCCCCACTACCTTTAGATACCTTTTGTTTCTTCAAAACTACTCGAATAATATCAGTAGTAACTCTAGACTTAACCTCATTTTTATCAAGCTCAACTGTTTCAATTGCTTCTTTTTGACTGGATAGCACTATTGATGCACCATAAAAGTCATACATGGCAGATAAAACTTTTCTCAATATTTTTTTTTAACTTTTCACTATTCTCATCACCATAACAATTCTCAATAATGATATCAACATATTCTAATTTGAAACGAGGATCAAGCACCACAACAATAAAACAACATAATATTCACATTATCAACATTTGCCCAATACTTATCAATTTTTTTTTCATTTTAACAGCAATTGCTTTTAAACCCAAATGGTCACTTTCGCACCATAAAGAAATCAACAAGCCAATACCATAAATCTGTCTCATATATTCATTTTCAGTGACATAAAGAGAGCCAGACAAATTCACAGTTGTTTCATAAAATACTTCAAGAAAAGGAAGCATACTTTTAGCATATTCCCAATCACTCATCTCCAGTAAACCACTCTTACACAAAAGCTCACTCACATACTTGTTATCGATCACCTCAAGTAAGTTAAAAGCCTTTTCAAACTTAATAGCAGACTTTAACATCAAATAAGTTGAATTCCACCTAGTATCCACATCTAAGCATACAAGACTCGAAGTGTCTAGCAACTCTTTTTTAGCACAATCTTTAAACTTACTCAATCTAGAAGGAGAAGATCTAACATACTTTATTGCATTTCGAATTTTCTCAATTAAAGTATCAATATCTTTCAAACATTCTTTCACAATAAGACTCAAAATATGGGCAGCACATCTCATATGCAAATATTCACCATCCAAAACACTACCCTCCCAACTATTCAATCTCCTTTTTAAATACTGAATACCCAAGTCATTTGAAGCTGCGTTATCAACAATCACAATAAAAACTCTACGGCTACCCCAATCAAGCAAGCATTTTTCAATTGTTTGACCCATGACCTCACCAGAATGACTAGAAATTGGACAAAAAGAAATGATCTTTTTATGCAAAGTCCAATTCTCATCAATGAAATGACATGTGATACACATATAACTCAAATTCTGAATGAAAGTCCATGCATCAACTGTAAGACAAATTCTAAAAGATAACTTCTTCAAACAACTCATCAAATTATTTTTCTCTTGTTTATAGAGATTGTAACAATCCCTAGCAACTGTAAAACGTGATGGCATAACAAACAAAGGTTGCATATGTTAGAGAGTATGCCCTAGAGCCCATGTAATAGGGATGTTTTTCATATGTATGAAATTTATATTCTTAATAGAAGGCATCATTCATTTATTAATGCTGTGTTTGAATACATGAGTTTGTAAATCTTAAATTAATAAATGAAGTCCTAGATATTATAAACACAGTGCAAAGGCAATCATGAAGGTGTTCATGATGTGAGATGTCTATCGCATGCAAATGTGTTAATATCTAAATATCCCTAGTCATAGAATTAACAAGATAGGACATTGTTAATTCAGACAGACTAGCACATGTTATGCTTCTTGAATGGTTCAAGCAATGGTTCTCATAATTGTGATTATGGATGATAATCAAAGCTAACATGTGGATGCTTGTTAGAGGAACAAGTTCATTGGAGACCTGCAAAGAGAATCCTCATATGGATATTAAATCTATGTCAGTGAGGAATCTCTTCATAGCGGTTGTGCAAGTATCCTTAGACTTGAGATCACCAAAGTTATCTTAAGTAGCAAGTGGTATACTTTGACTCCATAACTGATTACTTCCAACTGGAAGTGAACATAGTTAGAAGATTGGGTATATCATGACCTACTTGAAGATAGTTGAGTGATTGACAAAGGATTCACCATCCCAGATTTAACAAGGGAAGTTATCTCGCATGATTCTATAATTGCCTTGTTCAGAGAATCTCTGGCCAGAGTAATATGTCGAGATGGATGGAGATCCATAAAGGGCATTTTAGGAACAATGGTTAAATTAATAGAACATACATAATTAGATTTATATGAGTTGACAGAAATCCATACTCAGAATCTAATTGAGATAAGAGTGGTGAAAGGAGTAATTGCACGGTAACTGTTTCTATGGAAGGGTACAGTCAAACCACATGACTTTCCTGACATTTGGGTAGTCATGATGCCTAGCTAGAGGCCAATCATGACTTGTATAATGATGTATCAAAATATCAATAGAGATTGATAAATTGATTTAAAGGAGTTTAAATCATGTGAGTTTTGAATAGAACTCACGATTACATATTATACTGCCAATATGGACAGGAACCCAATAGGTCACACACATATAGAGAAAAGGGTAAAATGGTAAAATGACAAGGATAATAATATTTGATATTATTATAAAGGTAGAGAGGAGAATATGATAATAATTAATTAAAGAGTTTAATTAATTATGATCAAATAAATTTGTCCGCCGAACTTTTGAGAAATATTCTGTAAATTGGACCTAAATGAAATAATGTATTTCATGATTAATTATTATTGTCTTATAAGTGTTATAAGACTACTATAAGTGTTATAGGACTGATATAATAATTAATAGGACCATTGAAGAAATTATAAAGGGCCAAAGGAATGAAGAAGTTGGAGGAAGCCCTCTAGAAGAGGGCTACACGCCAACTCCATACAGAAGGGCTTAGAGGGCTTTTTCTTGGACCAAATTAATTTATATATGTTACATAAGTGTTATGGAACTCACATATTTAATTTGGTTGGATTTGAAATCCATTTGGGTATTTAAATCCAATTAAATGCACAAAGGGCCTAGTTTGTGCATTTTATGCATGGTCTTTTATGAAAAGATTTAATTTGGATTTAATTAAGCCCAAATAATTATAATTAATTCCAGAGGCCCAATTAATAATTCTCCAGCAATTTTAAAGAGCCCAATCTCATTAAGGAGTTGGAATTTTAACCTAACTATAAAAGGCCAACTAATGAGAATTAGGGTTAAGTGATTAAAACAAAAGGAAAGTCTTTTTTCTCTTAATTCTCTCTCCTTTTTGCGCCACTTCCATTGCTAGCCTCTTGGATTTCGGCCAGCCCTAGTTGAACACCAATTTGTTGGTTCAATTTACCCCTCTCTAGTGTGGATTACTCATTGGAGGTGTTCGATTTTGGACACTGTGGTTTGCGACAACCCGGTGCGAAGTAAAATCAACTGTTCAACAAAAATCAAAGGTGATTTTTCTTATTCTCATATAGTTATATTGTGTATTCATGGCAAGATCAGATCTAATGGTTAAAAAATTTTAAAATTCCGCTCATGTATGTGATGCATGTAACCGTTAAAATCCAACATGGTATCAGAGACAGGTTTTGCCATGGATATAAAATTCTATATTTTTTCTGCGGAATAAGTTTTGTTTTGTTTTGAGTTATTTATTTCATGAACTTTAAAATATTAGATTTGATTGTTCATGAATGAGAAATATTGATTTCTGGTTGTATGTGTGATCAAATAAATTTGGTGGAAACAAAAACGAAATTTTTGAAGCATTATGATTTGGGTTTGGCGTGAAACCCATTAGGGTTTGGCGTGAAACCCTAGGTAATGTAGGGGCTGTTCTAATTTAATTTCTTATGGATCCATTTAAAAATCATTTAGATGATATTTTATGTCTTTAATATGTGATATTAAGCCGTAGGATCGAACGGAATTAAAATCGAACAAGTTTTGCATGAAAACTAGTTTTGTCGAAAAGTTCGACAAATTGGTGTTCTTCGTGTGTTCTTGATGTGTTCATGGTTAGAACGACTTTTGATCTTCTAAATCTGATATATATGATATATTAAAGTGTTTTTAATTAATTGGATTAATTAAAATGGGCCTTAAATTAATTTGATTAATTTTAATTCATTAAAACCACTTAATGGGCTTAATTATGTTTACGGACTTGGTTTAAATTAGTGAATGACTTGGTGGGCCCAAGGAGCTGATTTAAATTAACTATTATAAACATTAATTAAGTTTATTAATGGGTTTTAAGGGCTGGAGTGGGCTTGGCTCATTCCAAAAGGCCCAAATGGTCCAAATGACACAAAACTAGTTTGTGTGTGAACACACTTAGGGTTTTTCTTCTGTGGGTTTCAGCCTACACTTGTTTTAAGTCCAAAATTGATTCTTTTGATTATTTAATATGATTAATTAATTAAATAATCAATTTATAATTAATTAATAATCAATTTGATTGATTATTAAGGCAAGAACACATTCATGCAAAAAGGTTTCCTAAAATGAAAGTTTCCAAAATGGAAAAAGTTTCCTAATTTGATCACATCATTAAAATAACTCAAAATATAGTTTCAAAGGTTGAAACAAAGTTAGTAATCCATTTCTTTATGCATTAGAAAGGCATATAAGGGTGTATGATTGGCATGATGGATAGTTATGGATAAAGCCCAATGTGATTGAGCATTATGCATGTTTTGGCCCAATGAGGACTTTCATGTCCCGGCCACTTTTTTTTGGTTTGTATTTCATTTCAAATTTGAATATGTAATTAGATTACTTAGATTAGAATTAGAAATAGAGATGGAGACAAATATCAAGGAGCAAGAAGGGCCGGATGGAGATCCAACAAGCTTGAAGATAATGTAATTATTTTCTTGTTTGAATCATGCATACTACCTAGGTGTGACCTTTTGATTTCCCTCTTGGCTCGGGGAAATCAATGTAGTGAAGTCCATAACTATACCATATTTGTATGCTTATATTTATGTGATAGATATAGGATGCATACCAATGTATGCCAACCATGTATGATGAGACTTAATTAACTAAAACCCTCAAACAAATACTAAGGTATATAAGCCTTCCATTAATTTGAGGAGAACCAGAGTTCTTTATAGTGTGGGTTGTTGACCACAGTCAAGCTCACATTATATCGAATATGTTCAAATCTAATGAAATGGGTCATCTTAGCTAGCCCATTAGTTTGTTGACCACAGTCAAGGCTAATGGTTCTAGAGGCAAGATTAGGGAATGCATATATGATATGCATGCATCAAGAGTTGATAACCTAATGATCCAATAGTTGTGTAGAGACACAATTGGTATATGGATACCTACCTTTCAAGGGTATGGAATTTGGCTTGTTGACCACAGTCAAGGTCAAATTACATATCAAGGATTGGATATTAGCCCACTAAGAAAACCATCGGGTTTTCTCGGATTATATAGTGAGGGCTATTAATTCGCAATAAAATAGTGGGAGTAAATGGATTAATTAAAGACCTTATTAATGCATACATATATATGAACATACTCTCATATCTTTTCTTTTTCACATCTAGGTCATCATCATGAGCACATCAAACATTAATATACGATCAATCTTGGATAACAAGCTGGTTGGTAACAACTATTCTGACTGGATCAGGCAAGTGAGAATTGTTCTCAGGGCTGAAAAAGATCCATTATGTCTTGGATAAAGATCCACCACCACTTCCATCAGATGATGCCATTGATGAGATCAAAGGCATTTATCGAAAATACATGGAGGATAGTGAAGCAGCAGCATGTCTGATGCTGGGTGCTATGTCCTCGGAGCTTCAGAAGCAACATGAAATGATGGATGCTAGAACCATCGTTTTGCATCTAGAGGAGCTTTATTCTTCTCAGGCTAGAACTGAGCAATATGAGATTGCTCGAGCTCTATTTAGTTGCAAAATGGTGGAAGGCACTTCAGCTGCTGCTCATGCATTGAAGATGTATGGGTATATTGAGCATTTGAGTAGACTTGGCTATGTTATGGATAATGATCTATACATAGATTTAATCTTGTACTCGTTGGCTCCAAGTTATGCACCTTTTGTGCTTAACTTCAACATGAACAAGATCCAAGTATCCATTCCTGAGTTAATCAACATGCTCAAGACAGCGATGGATCATTTAAGAAAGATCCAAAAGGTGTCATGGTTGTCACTTCTGCTAAAGGCAAGAAGCAAAAGAAGAAGAAGAAGATAACCAAGGCACAGCCAAAGAATGGTGGGATCTCCAAGAAGAAGGTTGCCAAGAAAGAGAATCCCAAAAGAACTTGCTTCCATTGTGGAAAAGATGGTCATTGGAAGCGTAACTGCAAGGCCTATCTAGATTCTCTTAAGGAGAAGAAGCAAGCTGTTGCATCTACTTCAGGTATTCATATGATTGAAATTAATACTTATTCTATTGCTTCAAAACAATCTTGGGTATTAGATACCGGATGTGGATCTCATTTATGTAATGATCTACAGGGGCTTAGAAGCTTTAGAAGAGTTGGAAAGGCAGAGATATGTTTGCAGTCAGCTACTGGACAGAACATCTCTACAACAGTTGTGGGGACTTACTATTTGCCTCTTCCTAGTGGATTAGTACTGGAATTAAATAATTGTTATTATGTTCCAGCCTTATCCAAAAGTATTATTTCTTTCAGTCATTTGATGAACGATTATGATATTTCTTTGAAGGACAAATGTTGTTACATTTTTAAGAACAATATGTTTTATGCAAAAGCTATCATTGAGAATGGTATATTTGTTCTTGATTTAATTAAAGAAGTACATAATGTGAATACCAAGAGAATGAAACATGATAATCTTAATACCTCATACTTATGGCATTGTCGTTTAGGCCATATAAATGAAAAACGCATGACCAAGTTACACAAGTCAGGTGATTTGGGATCATTTGATTATGAATCATTTGATACATGTGAATCTTGTTTATTGGGAAAAATGACAAAAGCTCCCTTTATTGGTAAAGGAGAACGAGCTAAAATGGTTTTGAACTTAATACATTCAGATGTATGTGGTCCAATGACTACACATGCCAGAGGAGGTTACTCCTACTTCATTACTTTCATAGATGATTATTCCAGGTTTGGATACATCTATCTAATGAAATATAAGTCTGAAGCATTTGAAAAGTTCAAAGAATTCAGAAATGAAGTAGAGAAACAACTTGGCAAAAGTATTAAAACACTTAGATCAGATCGAGGTGGAGAATACTTAAGTCAAGAGTTTCAGGATTATCTTAGAGATAATGGGATTTTATCTCAATGGACTCCTCCATATACACCACAACACAATGGTGTATCTGAAAGGAGAAATCGAACACTATTAGATATGGTTCGATCAATGATGAGCCGAGCGGACTTGCCTAAGTCCTTTTGGGGATATGCACTAGAAACTGCTGTTTATGTGTTAAATAGAGTTCCTAGTAAATCGGTTGATGTTACTCCATATGAGATGTGGAATAACAAGAAACCCACGCTTTCTCATATGAAAGTATGGGGCTGTCCTGCTTATGTGAAGAGGACAATGTCAGACAAACTGGATGTTAAGTCTGATAAATGTTTATTTGTGGGATATCCAAAAGAAACGTTTGGATATTATTTCTATCATCCCTTAGAACAAAAGGTGTTTGTTTCAAGGCATGCTATCTTCTTGGAAAAAGAGTTTCTCCTACGAGAAGACAGTGGGAGTAAAATTGAACTTGGTGAAGTTCAGGACCCACAAATAGAAGTAGATCAACCGATTGAACCCGAAACTGAATTTCATAATGATGAGATTACAGTTGAACCTGATTATACACAAAATCCTAGAAGATCTACTAGGATGCGTTATATCCCTGTGAGATATGGATTTCACGTTGATTCGGATAGAGGCATAACTGTAGTAGAGGACAATGAGCCTACAAGCTATCAAGAAGTTTTGAACAGTTCAGAACGTGATTTATGGCTTAAGGCTATGCAGTCCGAAATGGACTCCATGTATGAGAATAAAGTATGGACTTTAACTCAACCACCTGAAGGGATAAAGCCCATAGGGTGCAAATGGGTCTTCAAAAAGAAGACTGACATGGAAGGTAATATAGTTACCTATAAAGCTCGCTTAGTAGCAAAATGTTATCGTCAAAAAGAAGGTATTGACTATGACAAAACTTTTTCTCCTGTAGCGATGCTTAAGTCTATAAGAATACTTTTAGCCATTGCAGCTCATTATGATTATGAGATTTGGCAAATGGATGTGAAGACAGCTTTCCTTAATGGAAATCTTTCTGAGGACGTGTATATGACACAACCAGAAGGATTCACATCTGGAAATGGCGAAAAGGTATGCAAGCTTCAAAGATCCATTTATGGATTGAAGCAAGCCTCTAGGAGCTGGAACATACGATTCAATGAGACAATCAAAGAGTTTGGTTTCTCACAGAATGAAGATGAACCTTGTGTGTATAAAAGGGTCAGTGGGAGTGCAATTGTCTTCCTAGTTCTATATGTAGATGACATATTGATCATGGGAAATGACATTTCTCTTCTCCAATATGTTAAAATATGGTTATCCAAGCAATTCTCCATGAAAGACCTTGGAGAAGCATCCTATATTCTGGGAATAAGGATCTATAGAGATAGATCCAATAGGTTGCTAGGTCTTTCTCAGAGTACATATATAGATAAAGTATTGAAGAGGTTCAATATGGATCTCTCTAAGAAAGGGTTTATACCCATGGTGTATGGGAAACACCTTTCTAAGTCTATGTGTCCGCAAACACTAGAAGATAGAGAGAGCATGAATAGAATACCATATGCATCTGCAATTGGTTCTATCATGTATGCTATGTTATGTACACGTCCAGATGTAGCATTTGCTTTGAGTGTCACAAGCAGATTCCAATCTAATTTTGGAGAGGAACACTGGGCAGCTGTCAAGAATATTCTTAAGTACTTGAGAAGGACTAAGGATATATTCTTGGTATATGGAGAGGGCAGTTTGGAAGTAAATGGGTATACAGATGCCAGCTTCCAATCTGACAAAGATGATTGTAAATCACAATCTGGTTATGTGTTCATAATGGGAGGAGGAGCAGTTAGTTGGAAAAGTTCCAAACAAGAAACAACTGCTGATTTCACGACAGAAGCTGAGTACATTGCTGCTTCAGAAGCAGCCAAAGAAGCAGTCTGGATCAAAAAGTTCATAACCGAACTAGGAGTGGTGCCTAGCATTGTTGATCCGATTCCTTTATATTGTGACAACAATGGAGCCATTGCGCAAGCAAAGGAACCACGGTCTCATCAGCGATCCAAACATGTTCTCAGACGCTACCATCTCATAAGGGAAATAGTAGCTAGAAATGATGTGAAAATAGAAAGGGTTCCCACAGATGACAATGTGGCGGATCCCCTCACTAAAGCACTTTCCCAGATAAAGCATGATCACCATATAAATAGCATGGGTCTGAGACATATGAGTGATTGGCTCTAGTGCAAGTGGGAGATTGTTAGAGAGTATGCCCTAGAGCCCATGTAATAGGGATGTTTTTCATATGTATGAAATTTATATTCTTAATAAAAGGCATCATTCATTTATTAATGCTGTGTTTGAATACATGAGTTTGTAAATCTTAAATTAATAAATGAAGTCCTAGATATTATAAACACAGTGCAAAGGCAATCATGAAGGTGTTCATGATGTGAGATGTCTATCGCATGCAAATGTGTTAATATCTAAATATCCCTAGTCATAGAATTAACAAGATAGGACATTGTTAATTCGGATAGACTAGCACATGTTATGCTTCTTGAATGGTTCAAGCAATGGTTCTCATAATTGTGATTATGGATGATAATCAAAGCTAACATGTGGATGCTTGTTAGAGGAACAAGTTC
Organism: Excoecaria agallocha; assembly: GCA_037975025.1. Taxonomy (NCBI): domain Eukaryota; kingdom Viridiplantae; phylum Streptophyta; class Magnoliopsida; order Malpighiales; family Euphorbiaceae; genus Excoecaria; species Excoecaria agallocha. Next base: position 48,611,106 of record CM075806.1, on the reverse strand, counting down.
ATTGGAGACCTGCAAAGAGAATCCTCATATGGATATTAAATCTATGTCAGTGAGGAATCTCTTCATAGCGGTTGTGCAAGTATCCTTAGACTTGAGATCACCAAAGTTATCTTAAGTAGCAAGTGGTATACTTTGACTCCATAACTGATTACTTCCAACTGGAAGTGAACATAGTTAGGAGATTGGGTATATCATGACCTACTTGAAGATAGTTGAGTGATTGACAAAGGATTCACCATCCCAGATTTAACAAGGGAAGTTATCTCGCATGATTCTATAATTGCCTTGTTCAGAGAATCTCTGGCCAGAGTAATATGCCGAGATGGATGGAGATCCATGAAGGGCATTTTAGGAACAATGGTTAAATTAATAGAACATACATAATTAGATTTATATGAGTTGACAGAAATTCATACTCAGAATCTAATTGAGATAAGAGTGGTGAAAGGAGTAATTGCACGGTAACTGTTTCTATGGAAGGGTATAGTCAAACCACATGACTTTCCTGACATTTGGGTAGTCATGATGCCTAGCTAGAGGCCAATCATGACTTGTATAATGATGTATCAAAATATCAATAGAGATTGATAAATTGATTTAAAGGAGTTTAAATCATGTGAGTTTTGAATAGAACTCACGATTACATATTATACTGCCAATATGGACAGGAACCCAATAGGTCACACACATATAGAGAAAAGGGTAAAATGGTAAAATGACAAGGATAATAATATTTGATATTATTATAAAGGTAGAGAGGAGAATATGATAATAATTAATTAAAGAGTTTAATTAATTATGATCAAATAAATTTGTTCTCGGAACTTTTGAGAAATGTTCTGTAAATTGGACCTAAATGAAATAATGTATTTCATGATTAATTATTATTGTCTTATAAGTGTTATAAGACTACTATAAGTGTTATAGGACTGATATAATAATTAATAGGACCATTGGAGAAATTATAAAGGGCCAAAGGAATGAAGAAGTTGGAGGAAGCCCTCTAGAAGAGGGCTACACGCCAACTCCATACAGAAGGGCTTAGAGGGCTTTTTCTTGGACCAAATTAATTTATATATGTTACATAAGTGTTATGGAACTCACATATTTAATTTGGTTGGATTTGGAATCCATTTGGGTATTTAAATCCAATTAAATGCACAAAGGGCCTAGTTTGTGGATTTTGTGCATGGTCTTTTATGAAAAGATTTAATTTGGATTTAATTAAGCCCAAATGATTATAATTAATTCCAGAGGCCCAATTAATAATTCTCCAGCAATTTTAAAGAGCCCAATCTCATTAAGGAGTTGGAATTTTAACCTAACTATAAAAGGCCAACTAATGAGAATTAGGGTTAAGTGATTAAAACAAAAGGAAAGTCTTTTTTCTCTTAATTCTCTCTCCCTTTTGCGCCACTTCCATTGCTAGCCTCTTGGATTTCGGCCAGCCCTAGTTGAACACCAATTTGTTGGTTCAATTTACCCCTCTCTAGTGTGGATTACTCATTGGAGGTGTTCGATTTTGGACACTGTGGTTTGCGACAACCCGGTGCGAAGTAAAATCAACTGTTCAACAAAAATCAAAGGTGATTTTTCTTATTCTCATATAGTTATATTGTGTATTCATGGCAAGATCAGATCTAATGGTTAAAAAATTTTAAAATTCCGCTCATGTATGTGATGCATGTAACCGTTAAAATCCAACAGCATAGCACGACAAAAATCACGAAATCCTTCATGTTCCACAAATCTAAAAGGAATCTCATTAGAAATTATCATTTTAGCTAGACATCTCCTACACTTTTCTTGATCAAATTTCCAATGTGAAAGTGTATGTGTAGTCCTTTGGTCACTACTAGCTAAACTTTCACTTGGTAAAGGTTTAAATGTCAATGTTCTTTGGCTTTTTTCTACATTTGTTGGATATTTTTCTGCACCTACTCAACTAATTACTTAAACAACTAGTTTTACTAGATGATGGACATGCAAGAGACTTCTCACAATATTTGCAAGTAGCCCTTTGGTCACTACTATTGTTACTAGCAATTTTTTCAAAATGATCCCAAACCCAAGATTTTCGCTTACCACTCTTCTTCAATTTTGGAAGTGGCGGTTTTGTTGAATTTCCTCCTTGAGTTACCGTCTCTATTTGAACCGATTTAGTACATTCTTCATTTGTTCTATGTTCTTGCTGCAGTTGTCCTTGTGGAGTGGTACTTCCACTGTTTGTTGTAGAATTTTCAGCGGTACTTGATAAATTCTCCATAAATTCTAAACAAAACAAAGACATGAAGTTAATGGTTTGTATGTTTCACATAATTCAAAGAGTAAAAATGACATAATTCAATTTAAACTCTTTAAATTATTGTCTAATTAAGTACATGTATTCATCGTACACTTGAAATTAGGAGTATATGTATTCATCGTACACTTGAAATTAAGTGTTATCTCATTCATATAATACACTTTCAATGCACAACAGTCATCCATGAGCAACTAAAAGTAATTTCAATTAGTGTATGATCCTTTAATTCTGACGTCATATTACAAAGTTTAAATCTAATTAACCTCAAAACTTAGAAAATTAATAAAAAGTGCTAAATGCAATATATTTATTATGTATATTTTTATTTTTTCTAGTATTGGTATGACTTGGGATATTTCATAAATTATATAATTATTTATTTTATATACTATATATAGCATTAAATTTAAATATCATTTAAAAAAATTCGAACTCTTTTTCAATTATGTAACGACTCTATTTTTTATATAGCAACAAAATTATTTTTTTTTAGTTCTACATCTCTGTCGAAACAACCACCACTCTCTGTCTCTACATCTTTCTTTCTCTCTCTAAAAAATCAAAAAAACAAATATGACAACACCACACAAATTGGCCATTGCATCATCACAAGCAAGCTTGGAATGTTGCATGTGTGGCGATTTTGGCCTTTCTTCGAAGCTTTTTCAATGCAAGATTTGCCAATTCAGATCTCAACACAGGTACCCATCTTCCAAAAACTATAATTTCTTTCTGGGTTTTGTTTCTTTCGATCAAAGTTCAATTTGCTTTATTCCATTTCTGCAGATACTGTAGCAATCTCTACCCGAAAGCAGAATCGTATCAAGTGTGCAATTGGTGTTTGAGTCACGAGAGCAAAGAAAAATCACAAAATTCATCACAGATCTCATCTTCAAATAAGAACAGCAGTGAAGAAGAAAGCAGCAAGAATAAGAAATTAAAAAATCAAAGAGGAAATCTACAGTTGCAAGTGATGAGTAAGCCAATCAAGAAATAAAAATCACCTGAAAGATCACCGGTCACAACCAGAAGAAGACTGATTTCAAATGTTAAGCATCATCTAAGCATAACAAAGCAAAAAAATCAAGAAACCCATCATCTAAGCATAATAAAGCAAAAAAGCAGTGGCATCGGAGAGGGAGGAATTTAGAGACTAAATATAAGATTGAAGGTCGGAAATGAGATTACCTTCACGGGAGAGGTGAGCGTGAAGATTGGAGGACTCCGATTCAAGTGGGAAGAACAGAGAATGATGTGATTTTAGTTGGAAGGGGAGAGGGAAAAAAATAAATTGAACCACTCGGCTAACTGAAACCGACGGTTTTTTTAAACCGTGGACCAAAACTGAACCGAAAACCAAAAATCTATATTTTTAAAAACCTTAACCATTTTTTGGTTCGATTAACCTAAAAAATTTGTTCGATTTCGGACCGATTTTTCGGTTTTCTTTGCTTATCCCTAAATATTGCAGTTGGAAGACACAGATAATGCAGGGACATTTTTAAAATTAATGTGTTTTTTCCTAGGATAGGATAGGTGAGTAAAGGTTGATTCGGTTCAATAATCAAACTAAATAGGATTGTGCAAAATCCGATCCGATAGATTCGGAAAAACTGATCCAATCCAAGATATTCGGATAAGTTTATTTGGATTAGTAGGATCGGTTTGGATTTAATATTTGATAAAATTTCGGATTGATTTGGATTAAAATCCTCATAAATCCGATCTGAGCGAATACATATATATATACTCTTTTTGTTTTTTCACTCTGGCCCTCTTTCTCTCTCTTCTCCATCGGTTTCTCTCTAGATCTCTCTCTCCCTCTTTCTCCTTCCACCGATTTTCTTTCTCCTTCCACCGATCTCTAGATCTCTCTCTCTTCTCCTCCTCCTTCCACCGATCTCTCACTCCTTTTCCCTCTCTCCCTCTCTCCTTCTTCCATCGATCTCCCTCTCTCTTTCTCTCTTCCTCTCCTTTCACGGTACTCTTTGCTTTTATATATTTGAAGATCTCTTTGTTTTGGTGTTTGCTTCTCTCGAAAGAGATCTTTGAAGCTTCTTTCTTGAAGAAGATGAAGAATTAAAGCTACTTTCTTGGAGAAGATAAAGGATTGCTTTCTTTTTTGGGCTTTGGGTTTTTTTTTTTAATTTTTTGATCTTTTTTGTCTAATTTGTACAGAAGATAATTGATTATTTTTTGATGTTGTTTGATTAAATTTAAAACTTATAATTTTTTATCTTGTTTGGGTTATTGATCTTGTTTTTTGATCTGGGTTGTACGAAGATAAAATTTGGTATTTTTTTTATTTTTTGATTTGTTCTATGGTTTGATTTATTTTTTCATGCTTCTAATTTTGCAACTTTGTATAAGATTTATTTTGGTTTTTTAGTTTGTTTTCTTTTAAAGTTTTTGATGCTTTTGTTAATAGATTTTGAGTAAGAACTCTATTCCTATAAGAACTTTGTTCCTGCTGTGTCTGTGTAAAAGGGTGTTACTTGTTCATGTAAAATAGGTCGAGGCTCAAAAAAATTGGGTTAGTCAGATTGGGGCCTGAGTATAAAGTTGGGTAGGATTGGATGAGGAAATATAGGAAATTTTGGGTTTCGATTTCAGTTCGACTTGACTCGAACTCGACGATGCACACCTCTAAAACTGGATACAGAAGTTTTAAAATTTTAAGAAATTGAATCAATTGAAATAAAAGCAAATTGAATTTTTCGATCAATTCAATTCGATTAAATATATAATCGAAATTTAAAAATTATCAATTAAAAAATTATGTCTAAAAATTATACAAAATTACAAATCATAAAATTAAAATAAAAATATCCAAATTGAAAAAAATACAAGTCCAAGTTAAAGATACAATCCTAAAATACATAATAGAACGAAAACCATTCCATAAGGTTCATCTTCATTCCATCAACCTTCAATCCAATCATCAAAATCCCAAATCATCACAAACAATTACCTAAAAAATAGATATTAATAATTGATAAATGTTCGTATATAATTTGCATTTCAAAACAAAATAATTTACATATAAAAATAATTATCTAATGAAGGAGAACTACTACGCAATGCCATCCTATTTCCACCAAAACTTACAATGGGCAACTCTGAATATTGAAAATAAATTAGCTAACCATTACAAGCTCATGAAAATAAAATAAAATAACATTTTAATTTTCAAATATAAAAGGTTTAACTTATCATTTTTGTGGGAAATCAAATCTTGTGCACAAATCAAATGTTCCACTACTTTAAAAGTCAAAGAGCTCTTAAATAAATCTAGAGCTCTCCCTTTAGTGCTGAATGCCGACTCTGAAGCTACTGTAGAAACTGAAATAGCCAAAATGTCTCCAGCCATATGTGCAAGCATGGGAAACCTCTCAAAATTCTCCCTCCACCATCTCAAAATATCAAAATCTTCTCGATCTTCTTGCAATGCCTCTTTCAAATAGATATCTAACTCAGCCTTTCTCGTTTCCATAAAACTTTCATTTTTCTTTTGTCTTTTAATTAATTCTTCTTTAAAAACACCTTTTAATTTCCTTTTTGTTCTTACACTAGAGTTACTAAACTCAACATTGCTTGAAGGGCTCCAAAATGATTATGAAAATAAAGAATGACTACTTTCAAGTTAAACCACACACGTATTCTTATTAAGCAATTCAAAAAGTGTATCCCTTACTCTTTTGAACAACTTCTTACCATCATCATTGCCTCAAATTTTTCTCGAAAATCAAATACATGTGCAATATAAATAAGTTTATTCTTTTTTTTTTAGGATCACTCTAATATTTAATAAACTTTTCTTTCATCCTTAAACCCATGGCTTTAATCTCTAAATTAATTATCACTATAAGTCCACTTAAAAATTGATCCAATTATATATCTAATATCAATCTAAAAAGTGTTAGATATTACATATGATGACAAAAAAATGCGCATGGTGGCATCATAAAAATATTGTAACATACCACTCAATCTTTTCATAGTGGCCCAACCTACAAAAGGAATTCCATCAATATCAGGTGCTTAAACTTCAAGTTTAAAATATAGATCTAACATCTCAAATTTCTCAAATGCTTTCTCATATTTTTTAGCAACACATAATATTTCATAAGCTGAGTTCCATTTAGTTGGAACATCTAATTTTAAAGAATTTTTGCATTGAATATTACTATTTTCAGCACATTCTTTGGATTTTTTTTATCCTAGTAGGAGAATTTCTCACATATCTCACGTCATTCCTAATCTATTTAGTTGAACATCTCACCTCTTTTAAGCCATCTTTAACAATTAAGTTCATAATGTGAGCAATGCATCTCATGTGTAGATACTTGCCTTGTGCTATATAAGTCCTCTAATTAATAAGCTTATTTTTTTAAAATTACAAGCTACTTCATTGGCACTATGATTGTCAACTATTACTTTAAATACATTTTCAATCCCCTACTTAAGTAAATAATCAATTAATACTTTACTGAGTGAATCACCAGACTAGATAAAAATTCAATATTTTCTTATGCAATTTCCAATCATTATCTATGAAATGAGCAGTGATGCATATGTAATTCATCTTTTGAATTGATGTCCATATATGGGTGGTAAGGCATATCTTTTGAGATTTTTTTTTGCAAAACTTTTAAAATTGGTTCTTTTATTAACAAAAATTTGAAAACAATCGCGTGACACAGTCTACCTATTAGACACCTTTAATCTAGGGTGCTTTATACATAACCTTCTTAAACCTTTTACTTTCAACTACTTTAAATGGACATTCATCCTCAATGACCATTTTTATAATTACTTCCCTAATTTCTATTTGATTAAACTTCAAATTAGATAAACTACCCATCTCACCTTCACCCATTGGTTGTAAACACAATTGTTTTTGTGTGTTATTAACACTTTGTGGACTTTTTTTGACAAGAACTAAGGTGATTGTTTAGTGCAGTAGCGCCATTTCGCTTAAGATCACAACAAAATTCTTTACTACAATAATTACACTTGCCTTTTATATCGTCTGGCTCATCACTAAATTTGATGAAGTGTTCCCACACTTTAGACCTTAGTTTTATGGGCTTTCTTTTTGACTTCCCATCTCCACTTGAAGACAACGTGTTTGAATTTCCTCCCTCATTAGATGTGCCTCATGCTAATTGATGTGAACATTTGTGATTGTTCTGAATTCTAACACAATAAATACATCATTAGATATATAATAGTGCACTAAATTCTGCTAAAATATTTACCACTCAAAATGTAAAATTCTTACAGGTTTAGTGGATATATACTTCTATCAAAATTGAAAACGTAACTCAGAAAATCTTGCAAAATTGTTAAAGAGTAGTCAATATTTAGCAAGTTAATACAAATAAATTAATAAAAGTCATGATTCTCAATTCATACTAAAGATATTTGCAATTGTAATCAAACAATATATCCATTTCTTATAGTCAAGAAAATAATAGTAGTAGTAGTAGTAGTAGCAGTAGTAATAATAATAATAATAATAATAATAATAATAATAATAATAATAATAATATTTAAATAATTGCACATGGGATATGGGCATTGTAAAGCAAATATCTATACCGATGGTAGTAAAACCAAAATATGGGCATCAAAGGGGCAATGGATAATAATAACCATAAGAAGATAAGTGGGGATCATATGCAAATGAAGTGGAATATTTGTAAGCTAGACCATAAAATGACACACCTATCTACAGTTGGATTACAATTTAAACATTATTATTGGTTGATTGCAATTCACGGAGAAATAGGTTTCTCAAAGCACTTCATCTATTTCCAGATTAAACCATTCAAGTAACTGGACCACTTTGCTCAACTAAAATCTAATATAATAGATTAGGCTCTTTTTCTAGAATCAAATGACAATAAAATACAAACACTTTAACCAAATGATTTATTTTGAAGGAACCTAAGATGAGAAATTTATACAAGAAAGCTTAAAATAAATAAATTATCATTAGTTTGATTTTTCAAAATTAAATGATAAAAGAAAAAAAATCAAATGAAGAAAATCAAGAAGAAACATACTATTAAGAAAAAGAGTGATATGCTAACCTAGTCTGTTGCTCATCCTTCAATCATTCCCTGAGCAAATGAAGAAAATTGAGCTCAATGGCAACAATTGTGACTCACGACGAGTGAAGAATGATGGTTGTGAGTGGAGACAGTGGCGAATTGTTGCTCTGACAATCGAAGGGAGGGGGTGAGTCGGTGATATGGTAGTAAGAGAAAATAGGGTTAGGAATATGAAATGAGTATAGGTCTGTCTGAATAAGAGACTGAAGGAATGAAACTTGATAGGTTATACGGATAGAAAATGGTGTAGTTTTAAAGAACATATAAAACAACATTATTTTATTAATATATTTTCTCGATTCGATTTTTACATGATTTTTTCCTCCCAAAACAAAATTAAACTAATTGAATCTACTAAAAATCTTAAATCAAAATAGAATCCAAAAATTTGAAAAATCAAACCAAATTGAAAACATTGATCGGTTCGATTTTTGAGTTTTTACTAAAGTTTGCTTACCTTTTTTTGTGAAAAGTTTTTTGAAACAATGAGTTTTGAAAACTATTCAAAAAATTGAAATTTTTTGGGTCAATTTTGTAGGGGTCTTATGTGGTAATTTGTCAGGAGTGCAAAACTGATAAAAAGAAATTTATTGCATCTAAAATCACAATAATTGCTGTAGTTTTAGATATAGTAGACTTTTAATCAACTTCAATTTAGCCTCTATTAGACATACAATTTCCTTATGCCCTTGATTCTTACTTCTTTATTCCAAATTTAGCATATAACATGAAGACATTACTATTTTACCTTTATCTTTCTTTCTTGCTTTTATTTACAGTCTTAATTTTCATCTCATCTTATGAGCTTCCATATATTTATCTTAACTTCCTTTATTTTCATCTTTAGTTACTTCTTTACCTCTTTTTATCTTTTATAACCTATATACATGTTATTTATAGACATTCTTAGTTCATTTTATTATTCATATTATTAATTCATTTAGATTTTTGCTCCATCAGTTTATTAATATTATTAGATCATAATTCAATCCTTTGAATTTCATTGATTCATGGTTTTTCCCATAATTTTCCATATATTTACAACCCCTAATCATTACAATTGTTCACTTGTAATTGTTATATGTTATATGAAATGTTAGTTAAACCCTTGCATTTTATTTTTAATCAAATTATACTTTAACGCTCATTTTCTATTGTTTCCTATTCGTTTCATTATATGCTTCCTTATCTTCTTTTCACTATCCCCTTTACCTTATTAACTTTGACCTCTGCCATTCCTAGAATTTACGATTACACCCTTTTTCGTTTCGTTAATTCATGTTTCAATTTAATCTATTTATTAAGTTTTAGTTTAACTTGACTTGTTTATTTTGTACTTTTTACGGCATTTCCTTGAGTTGCTCCTAGTGTTAGTCTGATAGAAATCTCTTGACTAGATACATGGGATAAGGATCCTGAAGGTCCAAACATGTGAGGTGATCCTAAAGGATCACTGAACATAAACATGAACATGGCACATACTTGTAACTTGAGAACATGTGACATGGGTAAGACTGTTATTAGCCTACCAAACCGAGTCGTATGACTCAGACCGTGTTATAAATGTTTCTATGGCTAGCCAATTATATCTTGAGCTAGATTTAGCATCAGGCCAGACCACTAAGGGCAATATATCCTTCTTTTTACTTGCATTTGTTCTTTACATATAAATTTAAAGGTTAACACATGCTAACTTTTATCTGTTATAATAATCATACTTATCCTGAAGTAGACATACTCAATTCATCATAACCATATTTATTTTATACTTGCTTGCATGATTGTAAACAACAACATATGTATTATCCTTATGAAATTGTTCCTATATATATATATATATATATGTAAATAGGTACTTTCCATACATGTATATTTATTTAAACATAACATATTATCACATCTTTTACTTCCTTTCTTATTCCTTACTGAGCATATTACTTCCTTCACTTAATTACTTGCTTCCCATCATTAGAATTCCACTTAAATTTCCTTTTATTATCCTTACGTGTCACCTTTACCATTAGTTACCATACTTCTATCCGTTCATTATTTTATTATTTTCTCTAATTATCGACTATTTATGTAGTGTCCAGCTTAACTTCATGCTAAACGTTCAGCACAAGTCAATTTCATGTTATTTCATTGATTAACATCATCCTTGTACATATATAATTTAGTCCCTAATAGCATCTTTGTATGATTGCTTATATTTAAGTTCCTATTCAATTATTGGTTTATTTAATTAGCTTATTAATTACATGTTTCCTTGAAAATTTATCTTTATCATTCAATCCATTTCAATCCATTCTAACTTACATTAATACATATTTAATCAATATCAAACTTGAGTTTACACCATAATAACTTTAAGTAATATACTTTGCCAATATGGCAAATCTTTACATAAACTCATTGCTTTTTGAGTTAATCACTTAAATTACAATTTCAATTCTATTTTACTAATTATCTTATTCTAATCTTATTTACGGCATAATATCACTTAGGCATAACATATTCCAAATTCTTTAATTAATACATAATGCCACATTAACCTCATACTCTATTTCACTTTTATATCCATTTTTAAGTCTTATAGTCATTAAATGAGAGAAATTCATATTAAAATTCTATGTTAGTGCATTCGGCTGCAACCTTAGTTTTACTCTCCAATTTATTTTTTTCTTCATTTATTAATTATTCAACTAACTTACACATTAATTAATTATTTACAATTTTAAATATAAATTAACATCAGTATATTTTACTACAAATCCTAATACCATTTTTGGCCCAATCAAAGTTTCTCAATTTCAATTTATTATTTCCATTTTAACCATCCAAATCTTCATTTTTAAATTCCATTAACATGTTTCATTATTCATGCATGGTTTACACATAAAACGCAATATACATACGCTTAATCACACACAAACTTAATGAAAAATGAAGGATATTGTATCTACATACCTTAAATCTTTATTTTTCCACACTTGAATCTCTATTTCCTTCATTCTTACCACTTGAAACACCTTTTTCTTCATGAAATTCCTAAAATGGCCGAATACATACATCAAAGAGCCACCCTTATTCATGCCTCTTTTAATCAAATTAATAGCATAAATTCACTTTACGTACCTAAATCTATCTATTAGAGCCTTTAAGTTAATTGGAAACCATCATTCTCACTTACCTAATTTTTAGCATATAATCTTATTCCTTTAATTTCTACCACTTCTTTCACCTCCATAGAAGATTAGAGGCTATTATCATCCATTAGGGGAGCTAAACTTCACTTAGGAGGCTTGATTCTAGAGAAAAAATTAAAGAAATTGAAGAAAATGATAAAGAAAAGCCAATAAGCCATTTAGCCAAAGAGAAAGAAATTGGAGAGATGAAGTGAGTTGGAGAGTCTTGGGGAGAATTATGGAAACTTATAGATTTTTAAGCTATTTATAAGGTTAATTTGGATTGGGCTTAGTTCAACCAAATTATCTAACCACTCTTAAGCCCAATTACACATTTAAGCTTAATTACTTACTCCAAAATTAGTTCTCTTACTTCCAAAGCTCAATATCTCCCAAAATTAATTCCATAATTCTTAAAATATATAATATAGCCTCTATAAAAGTTTTTGGCTAAATTGGAGTCCAATTTCAATCTGGTTTACCAAATTCGATTCGATTAGCCAATTCTAAGTGTTATTGTAAAATTATTTTTTCACTGTCAAATGATCCTACATACAATTTAGGATAAATTTGAAAAGTTTGGCAATTTTTAGAGATCATTTACTATTTTTAAAGTCTCGATCAAACTTTTAGGTAATCTAAGCACTATTTGAATCGAAATTGTAAATTTTTCTTAGTTTTGACTTTTAAAGGCCTATTTGACCTCATTTTTTCTCCAAATTTTATCTTTAGACTAGTTACGACTAGTACTTTCCAAATATCCAATAAAATATTTTTACCCCAAGAACTTCGCAGGAGGTCACCCATCATTAGATTTCTCTGATGCATGCACATTTAAACTTATACTTTCAATAAATTTGAGTGCAATACTTATAATATAATCACACCTAAAATACTTCTTTCATAGTTCCTCAATCATAAAGCCCTTAAAATTGCCCAAGTGTCATTGTTCATGGCCTAAAAATACTATTCATGAAAATTACGATTTCGAACCATTACAGGTCATGTATATCTATCCATCAACTCCTTTTGCTTCAAGCTGTATGTTGCCTCCTTCATCCTTAATGGGTGTCCCTGTTACCTAAGTTGGTATAGATTCATTGTTGGGTGTGGTAGTAGCTATTTCACCTATAAATGGTGATGGTCCAGATGTAGTAGGGGTTCTGGATGGTGTAGTACACCGTAGGGTAGGTGAATCTGTAGAAACTATCGATAGGGAAGCTGATGCCTTATCTGGTTGTGCGCAGGATGCTTCCTGGATGCTAACCTCAATATTCCCTTTTTTCTCTTTGGTGGCATCTTTTTGGACCTAAAATATTTAAAATTGATTATTCCATATTAGAACAATATTAATTAAATATATATAATAAAATATCACCGATATAATAATAAATGTAATAATATAACATTATATTACTTATGCCAATTAATTGCTGTCATTAGTTAATTATGAATCAAAATCACCATCATCTTCTTTTTCTAAAGAATTAGAATCAAAGTCAAGCTCCTCTTCGGATCTCTCGCCCTCTATCAGTAGATCAAATCTTAAAACATGTATTCTAAGTTACCAAGCCACCTAAGTTTACTAAACCCAACATCAAGAATATAGAGTCTAAAAACTAACCATGCTCAAGAGAGAACATTGCTCATAAAACTTAAGATTCTAAGATTATTAGTTGCCTTTTAGGACCATTTGCAAGCACTCATACCCTTAAACCAATTTCATGGCATTTTTAGACGGAATTTTTTTCCTTTCTTTTCTTTTCTTTTCCTTTTTTTTCATATGTTAGCATGGGTATACTTTTAAACTTTATCCTATGAAATTAAAGTAGCAAGAAAATGTAGTATTGGGTGCGTTTTACGCTCCATCCCATACTTTATTGAACTTTTTAAGTATGCATCTTGTTTTGTTTATTTTATTTCATCATTTGTTTTCTTTTTACTAGTCCTCACCATTATTGAAAGGCTAAATGTAAGTATTATGGCTATAGTTTCCATGAGGCAACTATAATCCTAAAAATCTTAAACTAAATGATCAAATTCTAACCTTAAAGCATAGTTAGTAAAGAGACTGAACAACCTAAAATGTTGAAAGAAGTAAAAAGAGATAACTTGAAAACACAAAACACGTGCCAAAAGCCTTGAAAAACTAATCAAATAAGCATAAAAGGAAAATGACTTAACATAACAACCTATAGTATATACAAAGTGAACAATGCTTATAATAAAACCTACTGAAAAGTTTAATCTAAATGAAGAAAAAGACACACAAACAAACACACATACAACTATAATGTAAAACAAAACATGCAACACACAACATACTCTCCCCCACACTTAGAACAAATATTGCCCTCAATGTGAAGAAACAAAACAAAAAATAAAAAGAAAAAGAAACAAACTAAAGAACATAGGAAAGAAAACTCCCCTGAAAATCATGGTGAAGATGGAGGAGAGGACACTATATAGCCCAATTGGGCAATGAAAGTGTCCACCTTGTGCTCAAGTCGGCGTTGACGGTGAACCAATTGTATAGTAACTTGCTCCAAAGATGTTAGTTTATGCTGAATGGTGGACTGATTTTGCAACAATTGGGTAAACATGGAATGAGTGGTAGTTGAAGAAGATCCAATAATAGGTGAAATAGCAGCCTCATCACTAGGGACATCATCCATGGTATAATCACTTTGTCCCTGCTCCTCTTGCCTTGTGCCATCCGAAGTGCTCTCCATAATAGTTTCTTGTGGAGCAGAAGTCCCTACAAGGTCCTTCTAACAAGATCGTAAAAGCGGTGGAATGAATTGAAAGGAATTGTTAACAACTTCACCCCGAACAAAAAGGTGTTTAGAAAAATATAAACATGGAAGGACACGATCATAAGTAAGTAAGTCAATGTCAAGACTCCTACCAATAGCAGATATTACATGACCATGTGTGAAAGGAGACTCCGAACGACCAACACATTGCATTAACTGATTAAAACTCCAATAAGACCAATAAACTAATTTGTAATTATGCACACACCACATCAAAAACAACTCGTGATGGGAGACTCTATTAAATTCAAGCTTGTTAAAAACAGAAGCAAGGATCTTATGCAAAATCCAATATTTCAAATCCATGATGAACAGGGAATTAGCCTCCCTAACCCTAAATGGTGTGGCCAAACCAGTCAGAAAATTCCAAAATACATTAGGTTTATAAATCTTAGGAGGATCACATAATCCAGTTGTTTGAAGCCAAAAATTTGATGCATCATAAAATAGGTAAGTGTATAATCCGTACCACCTAAATGAAAGTCTAGCACCCTAGAATTTTCTATATTTTCCTTCCAATTGATATAAAATTCTAAAACCAAATCAGTATAGAAATGCTCATGAATATTGACAAAACGTAGCAACCCACATTGAGACAACGTGTCATTGACAGCATCAAGCATACCTACTTTTTCAAGGAAAGAGTCTGGAAAATACTTACATTGTGAGATAGCCCTATCCTTGAGAGTAAGAAATCGATTACCTTCATGCACGGAAGATATGGTAAATCGAGCACCAAATTAGGTTGAGAAACTTTCAGGTTGTGCCATATCTTCCACTTGTTGTCCTTTTGAAGAGGAAAGGTTCTTTGTTCTCACCATGATGGGAAAAAAAGAAAAAGACACAGAAAGATTGCAACCCCGTAGAAGTAAAAGAAGAAGAAACACACACACATATGAGTAACAGAGAAGAAAAAAAAGTAAGAGAAGAGAAAAATTAAAGACAAAGACAAAGGGAGACAAATGCACGAGTGAAGAAGGAAAAATAACTATGGGAAATAAAAGAGGTAACGGCAATATTTATAAACAATTGAAGAGGGAATAGTGAATCGACAGTGAAAAGTCACGTTGATTTACAAAACCCTAATGGCAGTTGTAACTCCCCCTTTATTTACTCCCATTTTATTTTAAATTAATTGATTACAGTTAAATAAAATTAAAACATAATGGATAACTAATTAAAATGAAGAATAATTAAAATAAAGGAAGAAAAATAAATTAAGAAAGAAAACAATCCGTAAATCATGACTCGGTAAAAAATTTGAAACGGTGGATCATGAGTCGATCAAAACTTCACGACTCGTGAAGAAGGTGATTGTGCCACACATGAAGGTATTCATGAGTCGAACCTATACTGCACGAGTCAAACAAATGTTCATGACTCGTGAAGTGTTTGCTTTTGGAGCACTCGTGAACATCTTCACAAGTCGAACCTTACTCATGAATGTTTCCCTGTGCTGCAACTTTTCAGCAAAAAATACCAATCTCGATCCAAAACTCAAGAAGACAAAAGAAATATTAGACAATAAAAATTAAAACTATAAAATACATAAAACAAAATCAAAAAGTAACCATAAAACTAATAAAACCTAAACTAAGATAACTAATCCTAAACAAAAACATTTTTATCCAGGAAATGAATTCAATAAAGGAATCGTTTGGGCAGGAACTAATATATCACCAATGAAATAAGGCTTCAATCTATGTCCATTAACCTTAAAGACCACCCCTTTGTCATTAGCAATATCAGTAGCCCCATAAGAAAAAACTTTAACTACCTTGAAAGGACCCGACTATCTTGATTTTAATTTGCCAAGAAATAGCTTTAATCTTGAATTATACAATAAAACTAAATCACCAACCTTAAATTCTTTCTTTAATATATGCTTATCTTGCCATAATTTAGTTATCTCTTTATATAACTTAGCATTTTCATAAGCATTCATACGAAGCTCCTCAATTTCTTGCAATTGAAGCAATCTCCTCCTACCAACTTGTTGCATATCAAAGTTCAATACCCTAGTTGCCCAATAGGCTTATGTTCTATTTCAACAGGTAAATGGCAAGATTTACCATAGACCAATTGATAAGGAGTAAGGCCTATAGGGGTTTTAAAAGATGTTCTATATGCCCAAAGAGCATCATCTAGCTTAAGTGCCCAATCCTTTCTTAATCTAGAGACCATTTTCTCCAATATCCACTTAAGCTCTCTATTGGTAATTTCAACTGGCCCACTAGTTTGAGGGTGATAAGATGTAGTAATTTTATGAGTTACATTATATTTCTTCAATAATTACTTTATAACCTTGTTACGAAAATGAGATCCACCATCACTAATAATTGCCCTAGGTGTTCCAAATCTAGGAAATATAACTTTCTTAAGCATTTTCTTGACTACCTTAGCATCATTAGTAATGGTTGGAATTGCTTCCACCCATTTCGATACATAATCAATCATATCCAAAATATATCTATTACCGAAAGAACTAGGAAATGGTCCCATAAAATCAATACCCCAAACATTAAATAATTTAACTTCTAAAATACCATTTAAAAGCATCTCATTCCTCTTAGATAAATTTCCCATTCTTTGGTACTTATCATAACTAAGCACAAATTCTTTTACATCCTTAAACAATGTGGGCCACCAAAACCCAACTTGCAACACCTTGGAAGCTGTATTAGAAACTCCAAAGTGACCGCCTACAGCATATGAATGACAATGAGCCATCACATCACTCACCTCCTCATGAGGAATACACCTTTTAATTCGCCCATCAGCACATCTCCTATATAACAAAGGTTCTTCCCAATAGTAAAATTTAACATCATGAAGGAATTTCTTCCTTTAGTTGTCAATATGAAAAGTTACCTCGAAAAGTCTTGATGGTTGGCTGGGAAATCGTGTGCTGAAAAGTAGCATCGCTTGAAAATAGGCGCCATTACCGACTCGTGAATGCCTTCACGAGTCGTGAACTCCCTCAAGTTGCCCCACTCGCGAACATCCTCCATCTCATGAAGATCCATTTCTTTGCCTACCGAGTCGTGAATGTGTTGCCTCTGTTTCACTCGTGAGCATCTTCACTTCTCATGCATCTCTGTCCGAGTCGTAAACATCTTTAGGTCTCGTGAGCCTCCCCTAATTCCTTCAAGTTTCCTCAAGATTACTTCATATTTGTACCCAACTTGATATATAACACAAATAAACACATAAACTGAACAAAAATATATAAAATACACATAATATTACATACTTAGCTACTTAAATCAAAGAGAATATGCATTAAATACTATACCATTTTATATGGTATCACATGCGTACCATTCTTAGTGACTTCACTAAGAGCATAGTCCAAACGCTGAAAAAGGACAAAATGCCCAGAACTTTCGAAAGAGATCATGAAATAAACTTCCTGACCGAAGACTTCAAAAGAAGAAGGAACAGGGGGGTCTCCATCAATGAGCCACAAGCTCATGATAACAGAAGAGCGAAGGTCAAAACCCTTAGCAAATAAGATAAAAGGAAGGAGACAATGTCCTCGAGCAGAGACTCCCCATATATTCCCAGCAGATCTTCCACCTCATCCATTGGGGACGATCTGTCCTTTATGTGCACGGCAAACTGCAGCCGCACAAAGAGGCGGAGAGACAAGTTTGCCTCGACAGCCATGAGCAGGGAAGACAAATGATTCAAGTAGAAACTCAAGTAGTTTGGCTTGATGGGTCTTAAAAAAGGCATGTTCGAGGGAAACACCTGCGAAAATACAGCCTCCCCATTTTGTAGGGAGATCACGGAGTCCGAGCTACCTCTCAGGTGGATAGATGTGGTGATGGAATAATATACAGGTAAAACTGACTCTCCACTCATCTTGCAGAATATCTAAGCAAAGTACAAGTTTACACCTATGATGAAAGGATTGCCTACAGGATATTCCCCACCACCTTGGGAGGAGATGCCCTTAACTAGTTTCACGAACTCCCACAGAAATAAATCACTTCCTTCTGATAACTCAAGAAACTGTTTATCACACGATTTATTGTACAAACATGAGCGCCAAAATCTATGAGCGATTTGTACAACCTCTATCAAAGGACCGATAAAAGTCTTCTAGACTACATCGACAGGTTCCAAGCCATAATATTAGAGGTGAGGAATGTAATCATGGAAATTGCATCCAACGCTTTGGCCAATGGAACTGTTGATCGGTCATTGTTTGAGTCAGTTACAACAAGGCCGCCAGCCAATTTTTCGATCTCATGGAAAGAGCTAGGCAACACATTCAGCAGGATGATGCCTTGAGATCCAACCGAGACAGATGGAGCAACGTTATGGACAGACTCCAGCACCTAGACGGACAGTTATTTAATAGAGCTCCCGTATCCGAACGGATAGCAAGGAGTCCATTTAGACCATCTAAGTAACAAAAATAAGAAAAATTAGCTAATATTTCAATAACTTGGTCAATAAAATGCAAAGGAAAATGGTCCTTTCTTGTAGCCTTATTCAATTTCCTATAATCTACACACATACGCCAACTCGTGATAGTCCTAGTAGGAATTAAATCATTATTATCATTATGAATAACAATTAAGCCATCATTTTTAGGGACAACTTGAATAGGACTCACCCACTTACTATCACTCGTGGAATATATTATGCCATTATCAAGTAATTTAATGATTCCCTTCCTCACTACCTCCTTTAGAGTTGGATTAAGCCTTCTTTGACCTTCAATTGAAGGTTTAGAATTCTCCTCTAACAAAATCCTATGCATGCAAATTTTTGGTGCAATCCCTTTTAAATCACTTATAGAGTATCCCATGGAATTTCTATGAGCAAGCCAAATTTTTGGTAAATGCCTTCACGAGTCATGAACTCCCTCAAGTTGCCCCACTCATGAACATCCTCCATCTCGTAAAGATCCATTTCTTTGCCTACCGAGTCGTGAATGCCTTCACGACTCGTGAATGTGTTGCCTCTGTTTCACTCGTGAGCATCTTCACTTCTCGTGCATCTCTGTCTAAGTCATGAACATCTTCAGGTCTCGTGGGCCTCCCCTAATTCCTTCACGTTTCCTCAAGATTACTTCATATTTGTACCCAACTTGATATATAAGACAAATAAACACATAAACTGAACAAAAATACATAAAATACACATAATATTACATACTTAGCTACTTAAATGAAAGAGAATATGCATTAAATACTATACCATTTTATATGGTATCACATGCGCACCATTCTTAGTGACTTCACTAAGAGCATAGTGTAAACACTGAAAAAGGACAAAATGCCCAGAACTTCCGAAAGAGATCATGAAATAGACTTCCTGACCGAAGACTTCAAAAGAAGAAGGAACAGGGGGGTCTCCATCAATGAGCCACAAGCTCATAATAGCAGAAGAGTGAAGGTTAAAACCCTTAGCAAATAAGATAAAGGGAAGGAGACATTGTCCTCAAGCAGAGACTCCCCATATATTCCCAGCAGATCTTCCACCTCATCCATTGGGGACGATCCGTCCTTCATGTGCACGGCAAACTGCAACCGCACAAAGAGGCGAAGAGACAAGTTTGCCTCGACAGCCATGAGCAGGGAAGACAAATGATTCAAGTAGAAACTCAAGCAGTTTGGCTTGATGGGTCTTAAAAAAGGCATGTTCAAGGGAAACACCTGCGAAAATACAGCCTGCCCATTTTGTAGGGAGATCACGAAGTCCGAGCTACCTCTCAGGTGGATAGATGTGGTAATGGAATAATATACAGGTAAAACTGACTCTCTACTAATCTTGCAGAATATCTAAGCAAAGTACAAGTTTACACCTATGATGAAAGGATTGCCTGCAGGATATTCCCCACCACCTTGGGAGGAGACGCCCTTAACTGGTTTCATGAACTCCCATAGGAATAAATCACTTCCTTCCGATAACTCAAGAAACTGTTTATCACACGATTTCTTGTACAGACATGAGCGCCAAAATCTATGAGCGATTTGTACAACCTCTATCAAAGGACCGATGAAAGTCTTCGAGACTACATCGACAGGTTCCAAGCTATAATATTTGAGGTGAGAAATGTAATCATGGAAATTGCATCCAACGCTTTGGCTAATGGAACTGTTGATCGGTCATTGTTTGAGTCAATTACAACAAGGCCGCTAGCCAATCTTTCGAAGTCATGGAAAGAGCTAGACAACACATTCAGCAGGATGATGCCTTGAGATCCAGTCGAGACAAATGGAGCAACGTTATGGACAGACTCCAGCACCTGGACGGACGGTTATTTAATAGAGCTCCCGTATCCGAACAGATAGAAAGGAGTCCCGAAAGAGCCTCCACTTCTAGAAATCTAGGAAAAAAAAAGTAGGCCGAGCGGTTCAGGTCCAATCGGGGCAGTGGCCAACAGACTCGAACCTTCACTTCGCTCAATACCAACCCAGCACAGGCGTTGATGTGGATCAAGAAAAAAACCAAAAGATGAATTGGCCCAAGAAGTTGGATGAGAGGAGCAAAAACACCTGAAACCACAACAAGTACTGCAAGTTCCACAGAGACGTCGGTCATACAACCAACGAGTATTTTTAGCTAAAAGAAGAAATTGAGCAACTCCTACAAAGGGGATACCTCAAAAAATTTGTAGGTCCGACTAGAGGGGCAAGTCCTTGTAGATAGTCGAGCCTTAAAAAAGATGATTCCGACAATGAGCGAAGAAAATCGAAGAATATAGATCCTCGCCGACCGTACGCCGGGGTCATAAATATAATCACTGGTGGGTCATCCTATGGAGAGGACCTCTTCAGAAAAAAAGGGAGAAAGGTGTATACATCTCCCAGACAGCCGAGCGGCCAACCCCAGTCACCATATCCAGTGAGGATGCACGAGATGTAATGTTCCCTTATGAGGATACTCTTGTCGTCAGAGCGTGAATCGATAATTTTGATGTAGAAAGGATATTGGTGGACAATGAAAGTGCTTTAAATGTGCTCACCCTCCAAGTTTACAGAGCAATGGGCCTACCGATCGAGGAACTCAAGCCAAATACCACACCACTGATTGGACTCGGCAATGCTATCATTCTGGTGGTAGGATCTATTGAGTTATTCGTCGAGCTTGGCCAAGAGGCCCTAGCCCATACCTGCAAGGTAATTTTTATGATTATTGATATGGTTTTCGCCTATAATACCATTTTTGGTAGGCCTCTACTCTTTCAAACTGGAGCTGTCACCAGCATCCGGTATATGGTGATGAAGATCCCAAACAGGGAAGGCATTGCCATTCTAAGGGTTGACCAGGAGGCATCGAAAGAAGCCTATGTCATCATGATCAAGCACCAAAAAGAGGCCATGATGGTGGAACCAGGGCTAGAACGATTTGAGTAGACGGAGGGGCAGAGAATGGATCCCGCAAAAAGAGATCAAGGCAAGGACAGTGTCAAAAGGCAAGAGTGTTCAAGTAGGCACCAGCATGAGTGCAAAGGTCGAGGAGGCCGTCATGTAAGTCTTGATGATTAACCAGGCATCTTTCGCCTGATAGCCAGAAGACATTTCGGAAATCGACCCTAATGTGATCACCCATAAACTTAATGTGGATCCAGCTTACAAGTTGATCAGACAGAAGTTGTGAAGGCATGCTCTCGATCGAAGGAAATTCATTTCCAAAAAGGTGGACAGACTATTGAAAGCAAGTACAATCCAAGAGGTTGACTACCCGAAATAGTTTGCCAATGTTATGCTGGTAAAAAAAGTTGAAAAAGTTACGAATGTGTATAGACTTTACCGATCTCAACAAAGCATGTCCAAAAGACAGCTACCCGTTACCTAGCATAGACCAACTGGTAGACGCCACTGCTGGCCACACCATCTACTCCCTTCTCGATGCATATGCTGGATACCACCAAATTATGATGTGGTTGTTGGATCAGGAGAAGACTAGTTTCATCACAGATGATGGCACCTTCTGCTACAAGGCCATGCCGTTCGGACTAAAGAATACAGGTGCCCCATATCAGCGTTTGATGAACAGAATCTTTAAAGATCAAATTGGGCAGAATGTGGAGATCTATGTGGATGATATGATCGTTAAGAGCAAAAGCCCTGAAGAACATCCTGTTGACCTAGCAAAGGTCTTCAACACGCTGAATAAGTTTCAGATGAAGCTAAATCCCGAGAAATGCATTTTCGGAGTGTCCTCAAAAAAATTCCTCGGCTTCATGGTCTTTCAAAGAGGTATTGAATCCAATCTTGACAAAATAAAGGCCATTTGGAAATGTAACCTCCGAGTAGTGTGAAGGATGTTCAGAAACTGAATGGCAGGATAACAGCCCTCAAAAGATTCATCTCCTCTTCGGCCAAGCGATGCACCCCCTTCTTTAAGAAATTGAGGAAGAATGAAGCTTTCAGCTGGGAAGCTGACTGCCAGCAAGCCTTCGATGAATTAAAGAAGTTTCTTACTAACCCACCACTACTCAACCAACTGCTTCCAGGTGAAAATTTGTACCTATATTTGTCAACTTCTGGTGAAGTTATTATAGGTATCCTAGTTAGGAAAGAAGGAACCCAGCAGCTGCCCATTTATTATGTGAACCAAGTCCTCAGGGGTCCAGAGTTGATGAAAGGTCCAGTCGAGCAACTCATCATCGCCCTCTTGATGTGCATAAGAAAACTAAGACAATATTTTGAAGCACACAAAATATTGATCTGATCGAGTCAGCCTCTCAGAAAAATTCTCCAAACCCCGAACCTAGAAGGAAAAATGATGTAATGGGCAATCAAGCTCCAATCATAGGACGTGAGGTATGAACCCAGGGAAGCGATAAAGGCTCAAGCTTTGGCAGATTTTATTGCCGAATTTACTGATGAAGAAATAATCGATAAGTACGAACATACAAAATGGGAAATAATCGTGGATGAAGTAGCAAATGACATCCAAAAAGATGCAAGCATCATAAAAATAGGCCCCTTGGGCATTGTCATAAGGTACGCAATAAAACTCAGCTTCAAGATTTCAAATAATATGGCAGATTATGAGGTACTTTTGCAAGGCCTGAGACTTCTCCACGCCATCCGATCGGAGTCGGTCATCATCAAAAGTGACTCCCAGCTTGTGACGAGCCATGTCTTAGGCACCTTCGAGGCTAGATAAGCCAACATGATACAATACCTGACAAAGATCAAGGCCGCATTGAAGATGCTCGAAGAATGTGGATCCGAATGGATCCTATAGAATATGCCGAGGGATCAAACAATAGTTGTTGATCGACTTGCCAAGATGTCAACTTCCAAGCAAGGGATGATAAAAGAAAACATAATTGTTGTCGAACAACCGACCTCCTTCTTAGATGAACCAGAAATGATGGAGATTGAGCCAGCTCAAGAAACATGGATAAGCTCCATCAAGCGGTACCTACAAACAGGGCAGTTGTCCGAAGATAAAGTGGAAGCCCGAAAGGTATCCCGTAAATCCTTGAATTGTTCTGTTATTAACGGTGATTTGTTTAAGAAAACTTTCAGTCACCCCTGGCTCAAATGCGTGACGAAGAAGGAACAAGACTACATCCTAAGGAAAATCCATAAAGGTATTTGTGGCGCTCATGAAGCTAGTAGAACCATGGCGAGGAATACTCCAAACCGAATACTTTTGGCCAAGTATCTTCAAAGTTGCCCAGCAAAAAGTAAGAAGGTGCCAGCAATGCCAAATCAATGGAAGAGTCATCAAACAACCGGCAGCAGACCAATAACTGATCAAAATTTTTTGGCCATTCGACCAGTGGGGCCTTGACATCCTAGGACCTTTTTTCCAAGAAAAAAGGCAAATAAAGTTTCTCCTTGTCACCATCGATCACTTCTCCAAATTGATCAAGACAGAGCCTTTAGCAACAATCACGGCAGAAAGGATGAGAAATTTTGCATGGAAGGATATCATTTGCAGGTATGGCTTACCAAATGTCTTTGTTACAGATAATGGCAAGCAGTTCGATAGCTCCATCTTCAAAAACTTTTATCGAGACCTCAACATCAGCCTGAAGTTCACCTCAGTCACCTAGCCATAGAGCAATGGAATGACCGAGATCTCTAATCGAACACTCCTTAAAAGGTTAAAGAAATGACTGGGCGAGTGTTGCGACCCTAGTAAGTGCACTAGATCGACAAGTAATAAAGTGGGGTATAGTTAGGACCCTCAATATTGAACCCAAGGGAACCGTGTGTGTGAGAACTGTGAAAATTAATCGTATGCTAAAGAATTCCCAATTTAGTGTGTATGAGTTGTTTAATTTGTATAATGTAAACTTTAAAAACTAAAATATGCAATGAAAGGAAGTTTAATTCTAATAACAGTAAATTGAGTATGTGTTTACTTCAGAAAAATCAACAAGTATGAAAATGTATAGAAATTAAAATGTTGCTTAGGTTCACTCATCCACCCCATACCCACTGTGAATTAATTTTATCTTAAGGTATACATGAACAAATTCGGGATAACCCTCTTAACCCAAGCTTCCCATTCCGGAGCCAGCTATTCTAGTTGCTAAACTTTCCATTCCGGAGCCAGCCCAACAACTAGCCTATGCACGGATCTAATATCCTAAGTTTTGTTTGCCTTCCCATTCCGGAGCCAAACAACCCAAATCTCATCCATTTCACTCCACACTCTAATCCTAAAATCACAATTACTGCACATTTAGAATCCCATTCCGGAGCCATCTAAATAAATACAGCATTCATGAAAGAAAAACTGAGCAAGCTTATTCATAGACTTCAATCCATTAGACTCAACACACATTCAAAGATATATGATGAACATCATTCATCCATGTATGGAAATTAACTCAATAGGTTGAAAACCCATGAAATATAAATAAGTATCAGTGAAATAGACTATTCATTCATGTAAAGATCAAAATATGCTCAATATTCACATTGTAAATAGGGGATTCAAAGCTTCCCCAAGCAACAAAGACAACTACTCACCATCCATAATGTAAAAAATGAACAAAGTAAGAGTGAGAACTATAAAACCCATTTGAAGCTGAAGATTTGAAGTTAATGAAGCTCCTTCTCTTCTTCTCCAAACAGCACTTTGATTGTAAGTAATAATCTTCAAACTAGAAACTAAAACTATAACTATCTTTGTGTTCTTGAAGTAAAATTAAGTTAAAAGTGTGATTTTTACAAGTAAAACTCAAAATCTAAGTATGAAAAACCCACAAAATATGAAAAACTGCGTTTTCTACTCTACCTAAACACTCTAAGCACGAAACCCTAGAAAAGACTCCCTTTAAATAGAAAATTTCGCAGCTTTTATAGAGCTGTTCAAGAGGCAACGACTGGGACACTTTTGTCTCAGCCGTGACAGAAGGAAAGGGCACGGCTGAGACAGTTTGTCTCGGCCGTGGCAAGCTTCTGGATCAAAAGTGTCTTCGCAGGTTGCCATGGCCACGGCTGGGACATTTCGTCTCAGCCGCAACCTTAAATGAAACGGCACGTTTTGAAATCTGCAATGGCCATGGCTGGAACACTTTGTCTCAGCTGCGACCTTTAACGAAACGGTGAGTTTTGCCATCTGCATTGGACACGGCTGGGACAAATTGTCTCAACCATGCCTTAGCAAAATTTCCTGCAAAAAGTGAAATTTAAGACCATTAATCACCTAAAAACTTTAAATTAATCGAAATAACTAAAATAAAAATAAGAAACACTAATATAGCCTTAAAACCCTAAAAGTATGCAAGATGAGACACTAAAGTGCATAAAATTATCCAAAAAATAAACACTAAAAACAAGATTATCAGCGAGGCAAAAGGCAACTTAATGGAAGAGCTGTAAAATGTCTCATGATCTTACAGGACCTCTCTAAGAGCTGGTACTCATCAAACACCATTTTCCCTTATCTATGGCTCTGAGGCAATGATACCTATAGGCAATGATACACGGTAAATTTCGCATTCTATTCTGACCATATGAACATCTAGGATAGATGCCAAGATTTGGACTTGATAGAAGAAAGAAGAGAAGATGCCTATGCCAAAATCGCTGCTTACAAACAAAGGGTCGGTAGATAGCACAACACAAAAGTAAGGATAAGAACCTTCAACGTGGGTGATCTGGTGCTCAGAAAGATAGATATAGGCAAAGAAAATGTCGGAGTTGGGAAGCTAATACCAAATTGAGAAGGTCCCTACGAAATCTCCAAGGTTCTAAGCTCCAGTACGTATAAGCTCAAAACCCTTGAAGGATCGGACATCCCCAGAAGTTGGAATGTCGAAGTACTCAAGAAGTACCATGTATAATCTTGTATCGAAATTCAAATTAAATAAAGAAAATTTTCTCCATCTTTGAAAAATGTATATTTACAACTACTCGTTTGTTAGGTTTGATGTTTATTTGCAGGTTATTTATTTTATTCCAATCGATGCTATTAATTTCGACCGATGCAAATCCCGATTGATGGTCATAGTGACTCCGATCGGCATTACATTCCCAATCGATGTATCAAAATTAGTAAAGCTTACTCGCTAGGCTTAAAGTGTATCCCGAGCCAAAAATGCAAAAACTTTTCTCCATTATAAGTTTGTCTGCTAGGTTCGATGTCATTCATCAATCAAAAATTCAAGACGTCTCCATTTAATCTCCACCGACTTATTCGCTAGGTTCGACGTCTATCCCGAACCCAAAATGTGAAAGTCAACAATTGAGTAAACAATTATCGCCAAGATGAGTCATCAATCGCCAAAATTGAGTAAACAATTACCAAGATGACTCTCCTATGGATAGCCGATCTTTATATCCGATCGGATAACACCTCAAGTGAACGTAGGACTGAAAAATTACTCGTCACGCTTGACGTCATGCGCATCAAATATAAGTCATAACTCTCATCAGAATGAATCTTGTTATCTTTTAAAATTCGATCGGATTAATCGATCGCTGACCCTAGGAGTTATGGATTAAAATGCTTGAAAAGTATCTTCAAATTCAGGAAGTATTCTCCTTCGTTGATTTCATATATTCTCCATGGTTGATTCTATATATTCTCCTTAGTTAATCTTATATATTCTCCTAAGTCAATTTTATGATGGATCCTACTTAAATGAGAAATTGCATTATAAAGACGCAATTGAAATGAAAATCGAATTGTATTCATATATGAAAAGTTCTACAAGTTACATTTGTTGTTGTCAACTCTACAAAAAAGAAGAAAATATACTAAAGAAACAAAAAAAAAAACTAAGTCTCTATATCTACTATTTCTACTGTGGCAGCATTCGAATTGATAGCAGGCTTTATAGTAGCCTCAGTAGAAGGCTGGCAAGATCCGATAGCTTCGTCAGTAGCAGGCTTTAATGGCAGAGGAGCAATTTCAAGCTCTGTCGGTAGAGGGGCAATAACCTCGGGTTCTGATGGTAGGAAAGGAATGACTTTAGGCTCAATTGATAAACTGGGGACTGCTTGAGATGAAGGTTCTCCATTCCCCATTCCCTTAGTCACTCCAATCTAAGGGGCCTCTTCCTCATCGTCACTAGAGGGAGGATAGGGAAGGCTCCCCGAATCCTCCATCCAGTAAATATCAGCTTCAGGAAATCACTAGCCGGCTGTAAAGATCAACCAAGTCAGCAACTTACCTTAGGCTTCACCCAACTGATCGAGAAGCTCTTCTCTTTGAGAGTCGAGCTCTTTTGCTAGCCTCTCCCCTCATGCCACTTCCTTATCTGCCAGAGTTGTCTCTAGGGAATCCCTCTCAGCCCGAAAAAGGTCACACTCCGACAGAGCCTTATCTTTGTCCGTGTTGGCTTTAAGGCAATCAATTGAAAGTTGTGAACATTCACCCCTTAGCCTGCCCACCTCCTTCTCGTACAGTTTGCACAAAGCATTGTCCGTGGCAAGACGCACAACGTCTCCCTTCAAGTGGTCCACCTCGCTCTATCGAGACTTGAGGTTTTGGGCCAATCGGGCTCTTTCCCTCTTCAGCTCCTTCACCTCTAACCTTAAAATCATAGCCTCTTTTTTAGCTGCATCACTAGCAACTTAGGCTTCCTCTGCCGAACAGCATCCTCCCACTTCGACCGAGGCAAAAACCGTCATGCCATGCAAACACAAACCTCTTTTTATTAGCTAAGAAACAAAGAGGAGGCAATGGTCAATCAAAATATAATAATCAGTAATAACAAAAAGAGAAAATAAAAGGAGGGAGAAGAGCAAAGGAGAAGTGGAAAATAGGAAAGGAGCACTACCTCTATACTTTGCTGCCGAAATAGATTGAACTCTCAAGAGAGCAAGTTGAGCTCTCCCATTGCCTTAAAATCGTTGTCTTGTGTGAGATCTTGGCAGATAAAGTTCGGCATGCCCCTGCTGGTCACGATCCAATCCTTCCTGAACTGCTTCTTTAGGATATCCTCCAAATAAGGAGAGTGACTCTCGTGAACTCTCCCTGAAGACTATCGGAGGGACTCACCCTGGGTAATTTCTTTTCCTTTTGCAGCGATCTGGGCATCCACAATAGCCACTGCATCAGCAGCCTTCTTTTTTACTGCCTCTTTCGTCCTCTTTTGCGTCGCCTCATCTATCGACCCCCCATTTTCTGAGTGAACGATCGAGGGATTAGGGATGGTTATGGCTTTTCATTGTCAGATTTATCTTTCAGCTGCAGTCGCCTAAGTGGATGCTGTCCCGCCACAATCGAAAGGGGCGCTGCCAATCCAGTAATAGTTAAAAGAGGACGAACGGCAGGGATAACCACTATAGCAGGAGATGAAGTCACAGCAACAGCAATGGCAGAGGGTGAAGGAGCACTTGCCACGCTCTTGAAAGCATGAACCTTCGAGGCAGGCAAGATCTTCCTCTTCCTAGTCCTTTTCTCCTCTTTGACCAAACGCTCGGCCTCCCTCTTGGCCCTGGCCCGATCAGTGAGCTATTTCACTACATCATCTTCTTTCACCATTTCGACCACAACTGCATTATAGAATCAAGCAAGATAAGTATTCTGTTCAAAACAAATATAATAGATGCGCATGTAATGCATGAATTACTAAAATGTATGCCTTCCCCCTCGTTCCCATTAAAATGCTCACGTTCTGCATTCTCGCCAGCCTCAGAGCTTGAGGATCCCATCAACGTCCCCTAGAGAAAATTTGAGTCGAAGGGTTATCCTTTCCTTGCCATGGCATCCATCAGTTTCTTGATGTCATTTTTGTATAAAGCCTGACCGACTGCCTGATCCCTCAAAATGGTGGCTCTTGCCGATCAAATGAGTGGTACTCCAAAACCACTAGCCATGCCAACTAAGAAGTATCTCTCCCTGAATCCTTTCATAGAAGATAGGACAGTGAAGAGTTTTCGTTGCTATCGACTGGTGAAGTAGTATTTCGATCCATCACTCCGATCGAAAATATAAAAGAAGTGAGTGAAGAGATCTAGGGTTGGAGCCACCATTTCTATTTTGCACAGGATCTTGAAGCAGACCACTATCCTCTATCCATTCGGATGCAATTGATTAGAGGCAATTCCATAATCCCTAAGTATCGCCATCTCGAACGCACCCAAGGGAAGCTTCATCCCTGTGTCCAAGCTCCATAAGTGGCAGATGAACCATTCATTCCTTTCATAGCCAAAAGGCCCCTCCGTTACTACCATGAAATCTGGACAGGCCATCACTAACACTTCTGCAGAAAAATAATACTGTGATGGAATTCTTACCACTTCCTCTTTTGTCAATCGTGAGGGATGAGCGAGAGGTTTTCGATTCTTGTATTCCTCAAAAAAACTCCTATCTATCGACTGGCTGCTGCTTGAAGCCATCTTTGGTGGAGGGGGAGAAATAAAGAATGTATATGATGAATAAGAAAGAAAATCAAAGGGAGGGGTTGTTTACTTACTTGGGTAATCTCGCAGAAACTCTGAAATCTCCTGAATTTGAAAGCCAAGGATTGTTACTAAGGGTTTCAAAGAAAATTTGACAGAATTTCGGTAAGGATCGCTAGAAAATGAGCAAAACTTGCACTAAATTCACCTATTTATAGGATGAAATCTTCTAAAATACTCCAAGCACCTCTCTACCGGATGACCGCCACGTGTCGCCAATTCATTATTATGTTACGGAGAACGAAGCACCGCCCTCGACACGCGCACAGGCATTAAATACAAAATAATTGTCTGAAATGAACGGACGCAACTCTTCAAATTTGCGCCTCCTGAAAATTCAAAAATTTCGCCAAAAAACCTAATTAACCCGATCGGACCATTTGGAGGGGGGACAAGTGATAACCATGGAAATCTTATTTCCCAAGGCGCAATCAGCCGACCCAATTGCACTGAAAGGGCCTAAGGCCCACTAGCAAAAAGGACAAAATATGAGCTGAAAAACAAGACAGAAGAGCCTGATATCCGATCGGACTGATGGAACGTCGTGTCCTATCAAGTTCGCTGACATGAGCCAGCACCGATACCTTCCATCTGCTACCTGTCACATCGCCGCTCACCTACTTTAACTGTCAGTTATCACGCCCCTCTTATAAATAGTAAAAAACGTAATGGCTCAAGGTATTGAATATCTGAGATTCTCTCTCTAAATATTATCTCTCAAGAAAGCTAATAACTTAAGTTTCGGAGTGCTAACGCTTTGTCCGACCGGACACTCTTTCTTGCAGGATCAGTCATCCGATCGGACAACCCAACTGCCAATTCTCTTTCTCAGATAAAGTTATTACACGCTTTATCAATAAGAATCAATAAATAACAAGAGATAATTTAAAAAAGAATAAATATTAATAGTAATGGGTAATTTAATTTTTAATAATAATTCAAAATTTATGTGTTGTATAAAAATAGTGATGAGTAATTTATATTTGTGTTAAATAAATTAGGAATAGATCATAAAAAAAAAGTCTAAAATTGTGTCTTTTAAAAAAATACTTACAAAAAATAATTTTTTATTTTATACTTTCTATTTTTTTAAAAAATTAAAATATTTATTTTCTGTAAAAAAAAATTAAAAAATGCATTCATTTATCAACAAATAAAAAAATTAATGTATATACACACACACATGATCTCTGTTTTCAGTAAAAAACTTTTTTGAAAAATTTAAACAATTTTCTATAAGTGAACAGTGAAAAACATTTACCAATTCCTATTTCAAAAAATTAACCAAACACTCAAATTGAACTGTTGGAATAGCAAAAAAAAAAAACCTTAATAACTCGTTAAAGTTAAACCAAACACTCACTGTATATAATTTCATAAAGAAAATATACATCTTAATTTCTTAAAATATTAAATTATTCGAAATACCAAATTATATTATACTGTATTATTTTATACCAAAATAATTAAAAAATCATACCAAACTGTACTTAATTTTTATAAAATTGTACCAAATTATTTCGAATTTTCAAAACAATTACAATACTTAATTTTTAAAATATCCAAAATTTTAAGATAATACGAAAATTTTTAAATCTCCAAATTGGATCGTACCATGTACACCCCTACTTATAAGTTGTTAAAACAGACAATGTAGTGTAAAAAAATATCATTAATAAACAGAAATTTTCATAAATGCATAATATATATATATATATATATATATATATATATATATATATATATATATATATATATATATATATATATATAACGAGAGATAATTTATAAAGGAATAAATATTAATAGTAATGGATAATTTAATTATTAATAAAAATTGAAAATTTATGCGCTGTATAAAAATAGTGATGAGTAATTTATATTTGTGTTAAATAAATTAGTAATAGATAAGATATATGTATATTTTCCATCAAATTTCGAAAACTTTAAAATAGAATAAAGTAGAATAAAAAAATGATTTGTTAAAATGAGAGGGATGGAATAGAAGTTATGAACGTCCACCTTAAAGCTTTTAATTCACAACAGCAATAAATTCTTAAAAATGCGTGCCACAAAAAATAAAATCCCGGAAACTTCTGGAGATACTTGAAATTAATAGTCCAAATGATTACCTGGAAATATACCACGAGTATAATGTTATTTGCTGATAACTCAACTACAGTCTACCACAATATCTATGGCCAGAAGAGTATTTGCAGCAACCATTAGGAATCTGAGGCTAAATAGGCAAGGACAGCGTATTCATAAATTCTGGAAACTGATTTAGATTTTAAATTCACAAAAATTCTGCCATCAATCTTACTAACCAATTTGATCCTCGGTTTACTCTTCATCTGTACCCTTTCTTAGGTCTTCGTCTGTCAAGGACACCTCCAAGACTGGCCAATGCATCTTGGAACTTCCGAATTTTGAGAAACCCCCTTATCATGTTTATTTCATTTTGTGAGAAGTTTGCTTTGTCCATAATTATGTCAACAAGCTTAGCTAGAGTTTCCTCCATAGGTAAAGCACAAAGCCCCTCAGCCAGCATATAGAATGAAGAGAACTCGGGCAAAAATCCCTTCTCTGCCATCTCAATCAAAAAATCAACAGCTTCACCAATTGGTCCTCCAGAGTTACACAGACCACGGAAAACAATCTTGTATGTGACAGCATCCGGTGGACCACCATTCTCCTCCATTTCTCTGAAAAGCCTCACAGCTTCTTTTGTTCTTTTCCGTTTAAAAAGTGCTTGTATTACAGGATTATAGGCATGAGGAGTCAAAATCATACCTTTCATATGAATGGATCTGAGGAGCCTATTTGCTGCCTCAATCCTACCTGCCTTGCACAGCCCGCCAATCAGGGTTCCATATGTGACAATGTCTGGTTCACACCCATTGGAAGTCATGGTTTGGACTATATTGGCTGCTTTTTTAATGTCTCCTTCCCGGCAGAAGTGGGTAAGCATGGAATTGTAAGTGAATTTGTCTGGCTTCAGTCCTTCCATTATCATCTGGTCTATCAGTTGAGCAGCCTCCTGCAGCCTCCTGCTCTTACAGAAGCCATCTATAAGAGTA
The DNA here is from genome assembly GCA_037975025.1 of Excoecaria agallocha. Taxonomy (NCBI): domain Eukaryota; kingdom Viridiplantae; phylum Streptophyta; class Magnoliopsida; order Malpighiales; family Euphorbiaceae; genus Excoecaria; species Excoecaria agallocha. The sequence continues at coordinate 48,577,750 of CM075806.1, read as the reverse complement.
TTGTAGGTCACTGAATTTCTTGAAACTCCTTGGAGTTCCATCTGGTCAAAGATCTCTTCTGCTACTTCGATCTTCTTATTTTTGCAAAACCCATCAATCAAAGTATTATATGTTATCACATTTCGTGCACAGCCACTCAATTCCATTTCTTTAAGCATGTCCAAGGCTCCCTGTAGATTCCCTCTACAACAAAGACTATCAATCAACATATTGTATGTAAACTCGTCAGGTTGACACCCTTTATCCTTCATCTCCTCATAGAGTTCCAATGCAATGGTATGATTTCACATCAAGCATAGACCTTGTATGAGAGAATTAAATGTGCAAACATCAGGTATAATCCCCTTTTTAGTCAGAACACGAGCTAATTTAGTAGCCTCTTCAATTTGATTTTCCTTACACAAAGTACTAATCAAAGTGTTGTAAGTAACTGTGTTTGGTGAACAATCCCTCAAAACCATCTGATCAACAATCTCCACAGCCTCTTCAACTTCACCCAATTTGCACAACCCTGAAATCAAAGTGTTGTAGGTGTACACATCCAGATCAAACCCCTCTTGAAGCATCATGTCCATGACTTCTAAAGCATGCTTAACATATCCAGCCTTGCACAATCCATTCACCAATGTATTAAACGTAAACTTAACTGGATAAAACCCGTTACTCGACATCTCATCAATAAACCTTAACGCTTCCTCGATTCTGCCCTCTTTGCAGAACCCATGAACCAAAACATTCACAGTGACATTGGTAGCAACACATCCAACATCCACCATTTGTTCTCTTACTCCCAGTGCACCATCAAGATTTCCTTCCTCAATAAAACCCTGCATTAGTGTAGTGAATGTCTTCTCATCAGGAGACAAGCCATAGCTTGACATCTCCTCCATCATCAAAATGGCAGGCCTAATTTGATGAGCTCTACACAAAGCTTTGATCAATATATTAAAAGTCAAAACATCCGGCTTAATTCCTCTACTAACCATTTTAGAATGCGCAGTTTCAACTAATTTTAGCTTATTCCCATCAACAAGAACATTCAACAAGAAATTGAAAAAATAAGTGTCTAATTCCAACCCAAACTCTACTTCTAGATTTTCAACAATGCCAAGAATTTCATCGTATAATTCAAGCTTCGCATAACTTTCTACGAAAATGAACAAAGTACCTGTACCCATCTCGCAACCAGAACCCTTCATCTCCTGCAACACGTCCTTCATCGAATTAAAGGAGCCAACTTTGCCAAGTTTGCGAAGGATTTCCTCGTAAATGGAAACATCTGGCTTGAAATTGGGCTGCTTGGAAGCCCAATCGAACAAGCTAAGAGCGGCGATTTAGTCGCTTTGGCGACGGAGAGTGTCGAGCAGTTGATCAGATGTAAAGTCTGGGGAGAGCTGGATTGAATAGGAGAAAGATGATTGAATAGCAAGTGATGAGGAGTGTTGCAGCTCGGATCCAAAAGAAACAGCGGAACTGGAGACGGGTTTGTAAGAGAAAGAGAAAGGATGATGTTGTTGAGAGAGAAACCAAGGGTAGCATTTGAGACATAAAGAGAAAGCCATAGAGGCAATTTAACAAACATATAACATGCAATATATAAATTGGAGAAGGAAAGCTTTGGCAGTTTTCACTGAAGCTGGAACTCTCTACCCTCAACCATTTCTGCAAGTTTCTTAGTAGCAAGAACCTATTTCAGCACTCCTGAGGAGAGGTAGTGTCTGCTGAGAGGATAAATGCAAGTCAAAATTCAAGTTCCATTCAGAGAAATAATTACATTCCAGTTTTAAGTTTCTTTTATCCTTTCAAATTCCACTCCACAATTTTATGTCTAATTCTCTCTCTCTCTCTATATATATTTTACTATGTATATATATTATATATAAACCTACCAATATATATATATTTTACTATGTATCTATATTATATATAAACCTACCAATAGACTTGGCAAATAGATCGGACATATGGTTTTGGATTCAAATCACTTCGAGTTGGGTTGTATCTTGGATCACAATTAGAATAAAAAAAAATTGGATCAAAAATGAAAATTGAACCATAAACTATTTGACATATTTGGTTTAATATTTGGTTCAATCAATTTGATTTTGGTTCGAATCAATTTTAACTTCTTTTATTCTCTCTACTTAAGATATATAATTTATATTATATATAACTTATCATATTGATCGGTTTAATGTTTTAAGTGTTCTGAGTCAACTTACCCTATGATCAAACATGTCACCAATCGTGTGAAATTGTGGCCAAAATTTACAAAAAAAAAAAATTAATACTCATATTCTGGATGGCATTATTTATTTCGAAAAATACTATTTACAGCTCAGAATATACCATTCACAAACTTAAAAATTTGGGATAGTACATTATATTTCAAGTTTGAGATGTTATGATTGAATGAAAGAAAATTTGATGGAGCACAGGTGAGCAGCAACAACACAAAATGATAAATAAGTCGTGCTCAGCAAAAAAACGACTAATTAGGGCATAAACCAAAAAAAAAAAGAATATATAGGAAAATATAAATAATAAAATACAATATATACTATATATCACTTAATTATTATTTTTCACTTCATTTTTTTTATCTTTTTCAATTTTAAATTAATTTAATCAATTACATATTTTCAATTAAGTATAATTTTTATATAAAATGATACTAATAAAATATTTGAAGTCATCTAAATTTAATCTACAAAAAAGTATTACTATAATTATCATCATCATCATTATTATTATTATTTAAATTTAAATTTTTATAAAAAAAGATTACTTGCAAAAATAATATTATCTGTATATATTTACATTCCAATAGGGGAATTTTTCTCACATCTATGCGCTTGGGTTCTTGAAGACACTATTTGAGCAATCTACCATCAAGCTAAGGGTTTTATTGGAGAAATTAAATTTCTAATTTCTGATAATTTTTCCGCAACTAACTTTAATCACATGAATTCTAGTATATTTTTATCAGAATTTAATAATTTAAAGTGTAAGTTATGGAGGTATAACATTAGGATGTGTCTCCTTGGTGGGATTTGATTCATTTAAGTTAGTACATTAAAGATTCATTTGACGAAATTTTTACTTTAACTTTTGAATAATAGAAGAAAAGTAAAAGTTACAGCTTTTTATTAGGTGTTTGAAAAGTATTTGCTAAAATAACTTTTTGTTTGAGAAGAGCTTTCTATGTCTATATGGATTAAGTGCTAGTTTCGCAAAACTTATAAAAATAATTTTTTTAATTAATAAAAATTATATTCAAAAAAATTATATCTTAAAAAATAGATAATTATTTAATAAATAAAAGTAAAAAAAAACTTATAAATTGAAAAGTAGGTTATCAACTATTTGATTAATAATGCGATTAGAAATAACTTTTTAAAATAAAAAGATGAAAAAGGACATATATAATTTTAATATATTATATTCAATATCTCACTAGAAAATAATAATTATTCCCACTTATTTATATTTTTTTTACTCCACTAAACTATTAAAAAATATATAGTTAAATAAAAATAAAAATAACATAAAAATAAAAAATATATATGTTGTTTTCATAATTTGTCACACATATTATTTTTTATAATTCTAAATCATTAAACTAAATTATTTTTTCTACTAAACAAAAAGCAATTTGATCATATATAAAATCCATTTTTGTACTTCTACCACTCATATAATTTTCTGAATGTGAAGCATGCTCGGCATCTTCAAAATGAATAAGTGGCACAAAATTTGGGTCTTCATCAAGTCTCGTAAAAGCTGGAACACTTGAATAATGGGTTCGGATATAGTTATGCAATGCCATTGTTGCAACCACAATGTTTGTTTGAGTTTTAAATGGAAACGAAGGCATATCACGTAAAATTTTTCACATTTGTTTCCAAACTCCGAATGTTCATTCAATACAACTTCTAAGAGATTAATGAGCACTGTTAAAGATTTCTTGATATCCCTTTGCAGGTTCACCACGCTGAAAATCAGAAAGATGATATCTTACCATTTTGTAAGGTCGTAGATATCCTCTCATTTGTGGATACCCTGCATCCATCAAATAATATTTGCCTATATTTGAAAAACAAAAATAAAAGTATTAGTTATATAGAACAATAAAAGCATTTTATGAATTGACATAAAATAAATTAAATTGAATATTACCATGAGGTGGTTTTGGAAAATTTAATTCTTTTTTGTTGATTGCAAGAAAAAATATGCATGTATCATGTGTCGTTCCTTACCATCCAGCTAATACAAATGTAAACTGTATATCAAAATTGCAAGCAGCCATAATATTTTGTGTTGGTATTCATTTCCTTCTTAAAAATGGTATTTGGTTTTCTGAACTTATACGCGCCGATACATGTGTACCATCAATAGCTCCTATGCAATCCTAAAATATAGAGATACATACATACATATATATAAATAAATACACAACTTTTTTGAATTTTTATGACATAAAAATATAATATTTAGAAATATTATCTTAAAATAAGGCATGTATCTACTGTTATGTAGAATTTCTGGTGGAATTTCTTGACATTTATCATCTTTAGGCTTTATTAAGTCTTTTGCTAACAGACAAAAAACATCCAACACTTCTCCAAAAACTCTACTAATAGTTTCATCTGAATGTTGAAAACGCTTTTGAGCATGCCTATTAGATGCTCCTTGAGCAAGTATGTAAAGGCAAATGCATACTTTCTCAATTATTGACATATTTTTACTATATTTCAATCCATAATTGAATTGTAAATCAGAAATTAATTGGAATACTACATCTTTTCTCATTCTAAACATATTAATACTACGTTTTTCATGACATTGCATTATTTCTAATAGCCATTTTATTCCCGTTTGATAAGATATCATACAAGGTTCTTTACATATAAATGATGCATAATACTCCCCTATTGATGTGGTTGCACATGTGACACTTGATAAGAATTCTTTTTCATCACTATCAAAATCATCATTATGATAGTCATAATCCATATCTAGAAAAAAATATAAAAAATATCATTATGCATGAGAATCCAAATAAATAATATATATATATATATATATATATATATATATATATATATATATATATATATATATATATATATATATATATATATATATATATATATATCAAACGAATATAGAATTGAAATCATTTATAGTAAAGAAATAGTTATTAAAGAAACATATAAAAAGTACACGAGTCAATTTTATAATCAAGAGCAAATGACATTTTTGTGAATTAATGGCAAAACTATGATCTAGAAAGGGAAGGTTCTGTGTATATTATTAATAAAGACACATATGAAATATGATCGAATAAATTCTCCTAAACAAATAAAGCCAATAAAGATGTACACATGAAGATGTAAAGCAACGCATGAAGATATGCAGCAACACATGAAACGAAAATAGTAAAGAAGATATGAAGATGTACAACAAATATAAAACGGAAACACAAGATGTACACAACACATGAAAGTAAAGAACACATGAATATACAAACACACACACACACACAAACGCACGTGTTCTTTGTCTTATAAAGGACTTGACGTCACAAATCATCAGGTCTTATTTAAGTCCCATTTGAATATATATATATATATATATATATATATATATATATATATATATATATATATATATATATATATATATATATATATATATATATATATTCACACACATGGCATGTTTTCTCTTTTATTTTACTTTTTATTGATTTTTTATTCTTCTTTTTGTTAGATATTTGCTAGGGTTTTTGAACTAAGAACATATAGCCACCTAAACACTAAAAGCGACACAATCAAAATTGTAACAATAATAGCAAGAATGAATTGAAAAAAACATAATAAAAAAAATTAAAATCCATAGTAGGTATTAAGAACAATAAAAAAAAACCCAACCAAAATTGAAAACAATTATCCATGAAAAAATTGTTATAAGAGAGGAAAAATTATAATTACCTTTATTTTGCCCAAGAAGCAATACGAATTGAAAAAAATTTTGTTCTTTTAACTTCTAATGATTTTGGATGATAAAAGATGAGAATACAGAAAAAACAGAGAAATTGTTTTTACGATAGATGATTTTCAGTGGTAGGAGAAAAGAAAAGAAAAAAATAGTTTTTTATATTAGATATATTTGTTATTATAAAATAGAATAAAGGATATTTTTGTCCTAAAAAAATTTTAAATTAGCTTCCCTGAAAAGCTAAAATTTATATTTCCTAAAAAGCTTCAATTTATATCAAATATGAAATTTTTTCACTTTTTACAAAATTAATTTTTCTAAAATTAACATTTATCAAACACCTATTTTGATCTAATAATCAACTTTTTTTTCTTTTCAAAATCAATGCCAAACAGAGCCTAAATATGGATAAAGTCAATATAATATAGATAATGAATATTGTACCACTTATATTATTATACTAATTTTTTTAAAAAAAAATAAAATACCACATCTAAATATATATAATTTATTTATGAATAAAATCTCTATTATCCTATCACAAACAACTTCCATTTGACTCGCATCAATGGTTGTACTGGTATCCAATCCATCATCATATACCACATAACTTTCTTTAGTATTAGGTATCTTGAATTCCAAATTGTTTATAACATCTATTCTTATAAAGTTATGAAGTGCCATTGAAACGACAACAATTAGTCCCTGCTAGAAAATAGGCAAATTATGAGGGACAAATCCCTCGCTAAACAAAATCAGCGAGAAAAATGTGAAGGAAAAGTCTTTGGTCTCTATATTGATACAAATAGAAATTTTGCGAGGGATTCGGCCTCACTAATTAGCGAGGGAAGTCTCCTTATAAAATATGTGTCCTTTGTTATTCCCTAACAAATTATTGAGCAAAATCCCCCATAATCTAGGAACACTTTCTATGCCATATCATCGAACATCAAAACATCTCTCATTATTGGAGCACTTTGTGTGCCATCGTAACGAAAAAATTGACATCTTCCAACCTTGGGACACTTTGTGTGCAATTTAGCCGAGTTTCCTAAGCCATCTTTGGAATTCAATTACCTGAGCATATTTAATTTCAGAGAACTTTAATCATTTGGATAAAGGCTTCATTTATTATATATAATACATATATTTACTTTTACTATACTTGGTCATGTGCTAAACCTTACCAAACTTTAAATTTTTTCCTTATCTAAGTTTGAACTAAGTTGGACCATTGCAAACTATGCTCTAATCAATATCAAACCATCTTCAAAAGAAATATATAAATAAAAAATAATTTTAGTTCATAAAATGTGCAAGGAAATTCCCATACAGTATTGAGGAGAAAACTTTTTATGATGTAAGTCCTTTGCAAAATATATATCTCTTGTTATTCCCTAGCAAATTAGCAAGGTAAGTTGTTAGCTATTTCCTACCAAAACATGTGTCCCTAACTATACCCTAACAAATTTAGCAAGGGATTGTCTTTAGCAAATTTTAGTGAGAAATAAATCCAACATAAAAATGCATCGCAAATAATTACATTTTTGTCAAGGATATTCCCTCACAAACATATTTGTAGAATCCAGCATCTCCCATTCGCGGGACAATTTTCGTACTATTTAGCAAGAAACAGTCCTCGTAAAGTCGTTGCTATAGTGCGTGCCACCAATTTTGCATCTAAAATTTGTGAGAGATCATTTTTCCATCACAAATGCATTGCTATTTGTATAATTTGTTGCAAATCCCTTATAATTTTATTGCAAAACAAACCCCTTACAAAATTCCCTCTCTATTTTGTGATTTTTTTTGTAGTGACTACTTGCACTACAAAAAAGCTGCTAATGAATTTCGTCGCTAAAATAAATTAGCGACGGCGCGATGAACAGTCGCTAATAGCCCAGTCACAAATATATTAGCGACTGAAGCGACGGAATCAAAAATCAGTCGCTAATTTAGTGACAAAAAATTTTGTTGCTAATTTATTTTTTTTGTCACTAATTTATATTCATAATTAGTCATGGTATAATAATAATAATTTTTAGCGACTACATTTTTGTCGCTAATTTGATCGCTAATTATAAATTTAATGTAAAGGTTAGCGACGAAATATTAGTCGTTAATTTTGTTGCTAATTATTTCTTAAATTCTATCTATTACACATTAGCTACAGTTTTCGATCGTAAATCCATCGCTAAATTATTGCATGATTGAATTTTTTTCTTTTGCTGTATTTTAAAATTTTAATCTCTATTTATTTTTTTTTACAAATCCGAGATTTGACTTGTTAACTGAAGGCACATTTGCAGTCATAGAGTTTTTTAAAGGGAACCGGTGGATGCCAATTTATGATGATGATTTTAGCTTTAACTAGCTTAGCAACCATTGAATGGGAGGTGCTGGAGAAAGCTAGCGCTGGAATTTATAGGCTAAGGCACTTATTCTTAACTAAAAAAATAAGCAATTCCACTGTCGAATATTTCACTGGTGCATCTAGTGCATTTACAGTCTCTTAGATATATTAGGTATACAACAAATGTTTTTTTTCTTTGAAAATAATGTAAAATTTCTCAAATTCAACATGTGGTTTCATAGAGGTTAATTTATTGGAACAACAAGCCAGCATACATATGGGAAATGAAAGCACATGCTTATGAGAGAACCTGTTTATTTTTTCATAGAAATGATACATTGAAGACTCTTTCCTCCAATCAGCAAATCAAAAGCTTTATTGATGCCTTCGAAATTTATCTCATGCGTGACAAACTCATCCAACTGCAGTTCCTGAAAGAAAAAAAGGCAAATATAAGTACAAACCCATTAAGCTCCTGATTTCATAAATATATTGATATGATCTAAGAGCCTCTCATCCTTATCAATGATAGAAAAGATAGACATTTTGTTGAGAAATAGAAAAGAACTAAATAAGAAGAAACTGGAAGAGAAATAAATTAACAGCTATTGCTTAATTCACCTTATCTCTATAACGTTTGAGGAGAATTGGGATGTCAGATTTAGCTTTAAGACCTCCAAACAGTGATCTTGTGAGGATTTTTCCACTATAGAGGACATCAAAAGATTTTAGGCTCATTCTGCACCTAGTTTGTCCACTCCCAAGGATGTTAATCTAACACATTTAAAACAATAGTCTACCCCTCCATCTGTTATCTCATTAATCACCTTTGCACGATGGGGTTGGGAATGAAAAGCATGAAAAACAAATCGGTTGATTAAGGAATAAAATATCGCTTTATAAAACTTTTTGCCTACACTTGCCCTTCCCTATGACACTTAAAATCAAAAACAAATAATCTCTTTGTTATTCAAGGTATGTTTAATTAAGCAAATGAATTTTAAGAATGGAACACGAGAAATTTCATCTTCAAGCTCCAAAACATTACTTGTTAGTTGTCACATCTTTACAAAATCACATTTTGAAGAAAGCAATCCCGTCAACCATAGCTTTCGCATCTGCTGAGATTCACCCATGCATCTTAACTCTAGCCTATGAAAGATATGTTACTAATTCTTAAGAATTTGCAAAATAGAAAATCACACAAACTTTTACTGCTATTAATATTCCATCTCAAGATTATTGAGTTGACAAGTATAAAAGGTAATATGATGAATTGACAGAAGACCTGGCTCACAGATTTATTCTCCATCTCCCCAACATTGACAAAGTCTGAGTCCAAATCTCTTCCCTATTTGAAAAATAAAAGAAAAGAAAAAAAGAGCATCAATCATCAATCAGTCGATGCTTAATGCAGTTAGTCGATGCTTAATGTAGTTCTTATTAATTAAGCCTTTCCTTTGTCTTGTTATTATCAGCACATATATACAAGTAACTATGGCACAAAGCAAAATCATACAAGTTTGTTGAAGTAATTGATTTAGCTATATTGCACAAAGAAAAATCATACATGTCTGATGCCTAAAGGAAGGCAGAGAAGAGCAAAATGAATGATACTAACCGCTAAACATGGGAATGATTATGTTGCCCTCCTTTAACTCTTCTACTTCTTCTTCTACGCTCTCTACAGCCCTATAACATGCCAACAAATTGCATAAGAGAAATCAAAAACCCTTTGGCTATACTTATAGTGTGAGAAGAGTTAATGAATCATACTGCTTTAGTTAGCACAGACTGTTAAAAAAGAAATCTAATAAAATGATAAGAAAAGTTGCTGAAGTTGCTTCATTTTTCTTCATTGGTTTTAATTTCATAGGTTACTGGAATTATCACTACCCAAAACCAATCTTAATTACACTGTTAGCGTTTCTCACATAGTCACCTTAGTTTACTGATATCCAAAGGAATAGAAAGCATGAGGTTTCAAGTCCATATTAGATTCTATATTTTTTAGAGAGGATAGTGAAAAATTTTGTAGTTTAAAATATAGAGAAAATTAAAAGTTTTATCTTTGATTGAAACAATTGAGGAAAGTACATCTAATAGAAAGTGCTAGATGTGAGATGTCTACTCGAAAAATAAAGAAGAAAACAAGGTCTATTAACATATGATATCAAATTAAGGAAGATAACCCACGCTTCAAGTTGTTTGATGCAAGAAAAAAACTAAAATCTCACATGTAATGTTTTATGTTAATACTAATAAATGCTAAACTAGCAAATACCAAACACATGTATCGAATCTCAGATACCAAATAAGATAATTTTAATTGACATAACCAAATCAAATGAGAGGAAAAACCTCAATGATTTAGTTTAGTTATTTTTTTCCAATTATCTACAAACAAAAGCTGCAATGCCAAGTGAAGGGAAAAGGGATATTCTTTAAGGATTTGAGAACTAACCAATAACCACTACTAAAAATATGCAAGTTAGCGACGACTGATATTTTTTCGTCGCTAAATCAGTTTAGCGACGACTTTCATTTTGAAACAAAATTCGTTGTAGCAAAATTTAGCTACAATAAGAAGTCGTCGCCAAAATTTAGCGACGACAGAATGTTGTCGCTAAACATTTGTCGCCATTTTGCTACAACAATGTCCACGCAAAATTTTGCGACGACAACATTTTCGTTGCAATATTGCTACGACATTATTCATGCAAAATTTTGTGACGAGAATACATTGCTATGACATTGTTCATGCAAAATTTTACGACGACAGAATTTTCGTCGCAATATTGCTACGACATTGTTCATGCAAAATTTTACGACGACAGTATTTTCATTGCAATATTGCTACGACATTGTTCAGACAAAATTTTGTGATGATAATATTTTTATCACAATATTGATACGACATTGTTCACGCTAAATAGCTACTATTCAAACATGCTAATCCCTCACTAAATTAAAATTATTTTTTTTAATTTTTAGATTAATACAAAAATTTCATCATTTAAATGAACAACCATAGATGAAATATTTATATTTATAGACTACTTAATATTTAGTACAAAAATATATATATATTAATGAAAAGATTATTATTTACAAATGGATATCATTATTAATTATATATCTAAAATAATACACATATATATAACAATAACAAATGTCATCCAAAATGTCATACTATATACTTATAACTATAATGTAAATAGATACATTTGCTCCTAAATCTATTGCTGAAAAAAGTTGTTGTATCTCCATCTATTGCTGGATTTGTCTGACCCGCCGATCCATCTTTTGTTCATGCTCAGCACAAATCTCAACTTAAAACTCAATCCGCATAGTGGACAAATATTGCAAGTACAAGCTATGAGAAATAAATAGAAAATTAATACAAGGGTGTGAGGAATTAACGTGCAATTTTCTTGATTTTCTCAATGAAACTAAAACTTTACAGAAGACAACAATGCCATGTAAAATGTTGATTTTCCCTACTACTAAAACCAAACCCCTTTCTTCATTTCCCAACCAATAAATTTTATATAAAAATTACAACCACAAGTCACATAATAAAAGTCAAACCAACCAAAAACCAATGACTCATTTGGAATCAAAAACTAAAATGCACTCAAACTGTTTCACTAGTCAAAACTCGAAACTTCCCATCTGCCCACAGTTTATCACCTTCCACACTTCTCCATCATTTGCAAAGCGAAAAGAAGAAGAATTCTCACATTCAGTTAAAAAAAAATCGATCATGCATGTGCACTACACAAATAATTCTTGTAACTAATTAACAGCAATGCAAGTTTGTTATCTAGTTTCTATTTCCTAAATCAACCATTATATCATAACTAAGAAAAGAAAGCTTGCCTGAATTACGATCTCTGTTGTCCATGGTACAGTCCACTGGCTCCCAATTGCCCTGAAAATAACATCTATAGCCTAATCACATCTATAGAGAAAAAATAATTAGGATGATAATCACACTTCAATATACACATCAACAATTATTCAGAAAACAAAGGCTAATGTTGATAATCCATTCAAACAAATGAAATCAAGAACATACAAATAACGGATTACAAAAAACCTTCCCATGCAAAAAATCTGTATAAAATTAAAAAAATTATTTTTGGCTCCCAATCTTAATTTTCTATTAATGTTATACCATACTTTGTGGCCATGTACTTGAGTACTTAGCAATTACAGCCGTTCTCATGCATGAAAAGAAAAAAAATTACAGTCGTTCTCATGCAAAATTAGCAATCCTATATCTACTTTATAACAATTTATATTTCTAGGTTACTTAAAGCATACATAGGTTAATTTGATTAATTAATTGAATGGAATATAAGATCATGGCAAGATGACCTAACGCTTAATGTTGTGCATATTATTATTTATGTTGGGCAGGTATTACACCCTTAATAATTCAGTTGGGCAACAATAATTGTGTTGTGCATATTATTATTTATAATTGTCTTAGCCTACCACTTATGCACCATTAGAGTAATAAATGAATGCAACACGCAAATAATACCTCATACAGTTGAATATTTTTGGCATCATAAAACTTCCCAATGAAAGGCTTGGTCCAGGATGTGATCATTGCCTGTTAAGAAAAAGTAGCAATATTGATACACAAACAAAAACCCTGCCAGGAAATTCATGCCATCTTGTCATATATATATATATATATATATATATATATATATATATATATATATATATATATATATATATATATATATATATATATATATATATATATATATATATATATATATATGTTTTTGTGCGTGCACGCGTGTGTTAGGCACTATCTTTATAAGGACAATGGTGCTAAACATTGTAATGTCAGCTTGAACTCTAGCAATTTATCTAGAAAATATATCCTGATCTTTTCTTATAATTTATTGACCATTAAGTAGCATTTTCTTGCAACAATTACAACAAAGTGCCTGATCTAACATGGCTACGGAATCTAGTTACACTACTTAGAAAGTTTAAGTTTAACCATTTATCAGAAATTAAGCCACTGTTCAAGTCTTTCAAACTAAATTGAAATTCAAGCAAATATGTCATTATTGTACTAGTGATAATACAACCTAGTATTTAGTGAAGTATGGCCATATGTATTGCAGAATTGACAAGCACAATCAAAAGAAGTATATTAGCAAGTACCAAGCACAAGATAAAACCTAGGATAGTAACCATTTCAATATTTTTACAAAATTTCAGGAATTTTTATGGGTAATTGAATCATTTGTTTGCCTCTTTTTCATTGGAAGTCTAAGAATCAAACTATTTAAATAATATGCCTTTCACCTCATTTATTTTTCTTCAATATGAATTTTCCCACTAGTGTTTACAACACTAGCTAGTATGAGAGAAGCATAGAGGACACAATAAATTTTCTAAGAACCCAAAAGCAAAGATTATGAAAAAAAAATAACAACAACAAAAGTCCTCATCGAAGACAGCAGCATCCATTACACTATTTTGCCAAACCAAAGCTAACAAACATAGCCTGTAAGGTATATGATAAATTTCAAAGTTTATTCCCATTTACGAACAATCTCAAACCATATCAGAGATAAAGGATACCTTAGCATGACCAATGTGTAGATATCCATTTGGCTCAGGAGGGAAGCGAGTAAAAACTTTTCCTCCTGTTACCTTCAGGTGTTTATCAAGCATTTCCTTTGTGTTGCAACATCTCAAAACAGAGTTGTTATTGAAGAATATTTCTGTATACACCTGATGTTCCATAAGAACTTTTTCAAATGAGCTATAAAAAAATAAAATAAAATAAAAAATGGGCCTATTTTCATGTGGGATAATGTGAAACAAAGAGTTGAAGATCTAATATAAAATTTTGCAGTAAATAACTATAGGCACTGAATTGATTCAACCGGGATAGAAATATTATGTTGGAACCAAAAACCTGATATTGCATGAGTTTCTAATGAACAAGAAATCATCAAAATTGGAGAAATGTCAACAAATGAAACATTACATAGATATAACTGTTTTGACAAATATTTGTGAAAAAACATAATTAGCATTCACCAAATCACCTTGACTATCTTTGGATCAGCCCATGGAAGTCTCTTGCGAACATGCCCAAATAGATCACCGACTGCAAATAAAATCATATCAGCCAAATTAAGATATTGTTATCAATAAGAAATAATAAACTGTAATAATGTAAGCAAGAATGCATATGCTGGAATACCAGACAAAAGAAAAGCATAGTCATTACACAAAGCTCTCTTTCTCCTCCACCTTCTCTTTTCTTCCCCAAAAAAAGTGTTTTGTAATACTTATGAACATTTTGTTCCAAATCCCACTCCTTTCCATAGAAGCCCACCACATGGTGGAGTTTGCTTGAATTAAAGACAAATCATGAAGATTCATAATGGTACAATAGACCAAGCACCACATAGTTATATATATATACCAGATAGATCTATGGTAAAGGGAAAAAGAGTGAAGCAGTAACTTTAGAATTAATAGCAACCATTTGTTCCATAATGTAGCTCCAGAATTGATTCCTTATTCTGTTCAAATACTTCACTAACAGTCTTTTCAATGTATTCTTCAGAGACCTCAATACTTGTGCAGAAGTATAAATCTATCAACATCTACCCCATTTTGAGGAAAGTAACCAACCAACGAAATCAAATAACAAACCCAAAAAAAAGTAAAATTATGTAAACTAGTAAACAGATGAACAGATATTGGGGAAAAAAGCAGCAATAAGAGAGGAAAAATGTAGTAAAATCCTCAAGGTTCTAGCATATCTAAGTATATCCAATTAGAACGACAACCTACCAACACCACATGCTTCTTTAAATTCATTCAATTTAAGACTCTTTGATGCAGCCCTAGATAACAGTTTCCTCCAAAGAAGAAGACCAAGCAACAACCGCACATTCAAGGTGTTTATTAACAATAAAAAAAGAGTTAAAATAATATCTTGCACACTCACCCTCTCTGTTAGCACTCCCTTGCCTTGTCAAAGCAAGGTAACCACGCCTTTCCACGACAAATTGAGAACAGTTACCAGACTTCCACCATCTTTCGCAGAAATAATGCCCAGAGTTGCTTAAATTGGGCATTGTAATACATGAACATGACTTTTCCCCAACAAAAATCAAAGCAGACAACAAAATTAAGTAGACGTGGAAATACACTTCTCTCGTTTTTTCCAATAAATGGGAGAGAGGGAGAGGGATAACAGGGCAGCAACACAAAAGGCAAGGTTTTAGGGATTTAGAAAAGATGAAACCCATCAACTTATCTCGCTAAAAAATTCAGGGATTTAGCTACAACATGCCTGTCGCAAAATTGCCTACTTTCAAAGCTAAAAATTTTGTGAGAGCTATATTATCTCAATTTAATTATTTAATTATATAACTTATAATAATTGATCATAATTGATATTATTGAATATAAATATAATAATTAGTTTAATTTAGTTAGTTAAATTTATTAAAATAAATGGTTTAATTAAATGTAAATGAAATTTAAATATTAAAAATCAAAATTACATAAAAATAGTTAAAAGTAAAGTATGAAATAATATATTTCAATAATTAGCGACAACAATGTTATCGCCAATAGATCTAATTTTTTTTCAATTTAATTATTTTATTATATAACCTAAAATAATTAATCACAATTGATATTATTGAAAATAAATATAATAATTAGTTTAATTTAGTTAGTTAAATTTATTAAAATAAATGGTTTAATTAAATGTAAATGAAATTTAAATATTAAAAATCAAAATTATATAAAAATAGTTAAAAGTAAAATATGAAATAATATATTTCCTTAATTAGCGACAACATTGTTGTCGCAAATTAGCTACAACAATGTTGTCGCCAATAAATTAATAGGAATGGAATAGTATATTTCCTTAATTAGCGACAACATTGTTGTCGCAAATTAGTTACAACGTTATTGTCGCTGATTAGCTACAACAATATTGTCGCCAATAGCTCTACATGAACGAAATAGTATATTTCTTTAATTAGCGACAACATTGTTGTCGCAAATTAGCTACAACATCGTTGTAGCTAATTTACGATAACAATGTTGTCGCCAATAAATTTATTTTTTTTTCAATTTAATTATTTTATTATATAACTTAAAATAATTGATCACAATTGATGTTATTGAAAATAAATATAATAATTAGTTTAATTTAGTTAGTTAAATTTATTAAAATAAATGGTTTAATTAAATGTAAATGAAATTTAAATATTAAAAATCAAAATTATATTAAAATAGTTAAAAGTAAAATATGAAATAATATATTTCCTTAATTATGTTGTCGCAAATTAGCTACAATAATGTTGTCACCAATAAATCTATAGGAATGGAATAGTATATTTCCTTAATTAGCGACAACATTATTGTCGCAAATTAGCTACACCGTTGTTGTCGTTGATTAGCTACAACAATGTTGTCGCAAATAGCTCTACATGAATGGAATAGTATATTTCCTTAATTAACGACAACAATCTAATTATTTTTTTTCAATTTAATTATTTTATTTTATAACTTAAAATAATTGATAACAATTGATATTATTGAAAATAAATATAATAATTAGTTTAATTTAGTTAGTTAAATTTATTAAAATAAATGGTTTAATTAAATGCAAATGAAATTTAAATATTAAAAATCAAAATTATATAAAAATAGTTAAAAGTAAAATATGAAATAATATATTTCCTTACAACATTGTTGTCGCAAATTAGCTACAACAATGTTGTCGCCAATAAATCTATAAGAATGGAATAGTATATTTCCTTAATTAGAGACAACATTGTTGTCGTAAATTAGCTACAATGTTGTTGTCGCTGATTAGCTACAACAATATTGTCTTCAATAGCTCTACATGAATGGAATAGTATATTTCCTTAATTAGCGACAAAATAGTTGTTGTAAATTAGCTACAACATCTTTGTAGC
Source organism: Excoecaria agallocha (assembly GCA_037975025.1). Lineage (NCBI taxonomy): Eukaryota > Viridiplantae > Streptophyta > Magnoliopsida > Malpighiales > Euphorbiaceae > Excoecaria > Excoecaria agallocha. The sequence continues at coordinate 48,560,395 of CM075806.1, read as the reverse complement.
TAATTTGCGACAACAATGTTGTCGCCAATAGATCTAATTATTTTTTTTTCAATTTAATTATTTTATTGCATAACTTAAAATAATTGATCACAATTGATATTATTGAAAATAAATATAATAATTAGTTTAATTTAGTTAGTTAAATTTATTAAAATAAATGGTTTAATTAAATGTAAATGAAATTTAAATATTAAAAATCAAAATTATATAAAAATAATTAAAAGTAAAATATAAAATAATATATTTCCTTACAACATTGTTGTCGCAAATTAGCTACAACAATGTTGTCGCCAATAAATCTATAGGAATGGAATAGTATATTTCCTTAATTGGAGATAACTTTGTTGTCGCAAATTAGGTACAACGTTGTTGTCGTTGATTAGCTACAACAATAGCTCTACATGAATGGAATAGTATATTTCCTTAATTAGCGATAACACTGTTGTCGCAAATTAGCTACAACATCTTTGTAGCTAATTTGCGACAACAATGTTGTCGCCAATAGATATAATTATTTTTTTTTCAATTTAATTATTTTATTATATAACTTAAAATAATTGATCACAATTGATATTATTGAAAATAAATATAATAATTATTTTAATTTAGTTAATTAAATTTATTAAAATAAATGGTTCAATTAAATGTAAATGAAATTTAAATATTAAAAATCAAAATTATATAAAAATAGTTAAAAGTAAAATATGAAATAATATATTTCCTTAATTAGCGACAACATTGTTGTCGTAAATTAGCTACAATAATGTTGTCGCCAATAAATTTATAGGAATGGAATAGTATATGTCCTTAATTAGCGACAACATTATTGTCGCAAATTAGCTACAACGTTGTAGTAGTTGATTAGCTACAACAATGTTGTCGCCAATAGCTCTACATGATTGGAATAATATATTTCCTTAATTAGCGACAACAATCTAATTATTTTTTTTAATTTAATTATTTTATTTTATAACTTAAAATAATTGTTAACAATTGATATTATTGAAAATAAATATAATAATTAGTTTAATTTAGTTAGTTAAATTTATTAAAATAAATGGTTCAATTAAATGTAAATGAAATTTAAATATTAAAAATATAAATGATATAAAAATAGTTAAAAGTAAAATATGAAATAATATATTTCCTTAATTAGCGACAACATTGTTGTCACAAATTAGCTTCAACAATGTTGTCGCCAATAAATCTATAGGAATGGAATAGTATATTTCTTTAATTAGAGACAACATTGTTGTCGTAAATTAGCTACAGCGTTGTTGTCGCTGATTAGCTACAACAATGTTGTCGCCAATAGCTCTACATGAATGGAATAGTATATTTCCTTAATTAGCGACAAAATTGTTGTCGTAAATTAGCTACAACATCTTTGTAGCTAATTTGCGACAACAATGTTGTCGCCAATAGATCTAATTATTTTTTTCAATTTAATTATTTTATTGCATAACTTAAAATAATTGATCACAATTGATATTATTGAAAATAAATATAATAATTAGTTTAATTTAGTTAGTTAAATTTATTAAAATAAATGGTTTAATTAAATGTAAATAAAATTTAAATATTAAAAATCAAAATTATATAAAAATAGTTAAAAGTAAAATATGAAATAATATATTTCCTTAATTAGTGACAACATTGTTGTCGCAAATTAGCTGCAATAATGTTGTCGCCAATAAATCTATAGGAATGGAATAGTATATTTCCTTAATTAGCGACAACATTATTGTCGCAAATTAGCTACAACGTTGTTGTCGTTGATTAGCTACAACAATGTTGTCGTCAATAGCTCTACATGAATGGAATAGTATATTTCCTTAATTAGCGACAATATTATTGTCGCCAATAGTCTAATTATTTTTTTTCAATTTAATTATTTTATTATATAACTTAAAATAATTGATAACAATTGATATTATTGAAAATAAATGTAATAATTAGTTTAATTTAGTTAGTTAAATTTATTAAAATAAATGGTTTAATTAAATGTAAATGAAATTTAAATATTAAAAATCAAAATTATATAAAAATAGTTAAAAGTAAAATATGAAATAATATATTTCCTTAATTAGCGACAACATTGTTGTCGCAAATTAGCTACAATAATGTTGTCGCCAATAAATCTATAGGAATGGAATAGTATATTTCCTTAATTAGCGACAACATTGTTGTCACAAATTAGTTACAACGTTATTGGTACTAATTAGCTACAACAATGTTGTCGCCAATAGCTCTACATGAATGGAATAGTATGTTTCTTTAATTAGCGACAACATTGTTGTCGCGATGTTGTAGCTAATTTGTGATAATAATGTTGTCGACAATAAATTTAATTTTTTTTCAATTTAATTATTTTATTATATAAATTAAAATAATTGATCACAATTGATGTTATTGAAAATAAATATAATAATTAGTTTAATTTAGTTATTTAAATTTATTAAAATAAATGGTTTAATTAAATGTAAATGAAATTTAAATATTAAAAATCAATATTATATAAAAATAGTTAAAAGTAAAATATTAAATAATATATTTCCTTAATTAGCGACAACATTGTTGTCGTAAATTAGTTACAACAATGTTGTCGCCAATAAACCTATAGGAATGGAATAATATATTTCCTTGTTGTCGCAAATTAGCTGCAAAGTTTTTGTCATTGATTAGCTACAACAATGTTATCCCCAATAGCTCTACATGAATGGAATAGTATATTTTCTTAATTAGCGACAACAAGATTGTCGCCAATAGATCTAATTATTTTTTTTAATTTAATTATTTTGTTATATAACTTAAAATAATTGATCACAATTGATATTATTGAAAACAAATATAATAATTAGTTTAATTTAGTTAGTTAAATTTATTAAAATAAATGATTTAATTAAATATAAATGAAATTTAAATATTAAACATCAAAATTAAATAAAAATTTTAAAATGTAAAATATGAAATATGATGTACTCATTTTTGTAAGCTAATTAAAATAATAATTTTAATTCTAGCCAATATAACTATACCAACAAACATATGAATATATTACTGAATTGGCGACAACAATAGCTACAACTATGTTGTCGCCAGTAAATTTATATGGATGAAATTGTATATTTTGCAAAATTAGCGACAACATTGTTGTCGCTAATTAGCTATAACAACGTTGTTCTCGCTAATTATCTACAACAATGTTGTCGCCAATTGACCTATATGAATGGAATAATATATTTTGCTAAATTAGCGACAACAATGTTGTTGCTAATTAGCTACAACAATATTCTCGCTAATTGGCGACAAAAAGTTGCTACAACAATGTGTTCGCCAATAGAGCTATATGAACAACATTGTATGATTTGATAAATTTCCGACAACATCATTGTCGCAAATTTAGCTACAACAATGTTATCGCTAATTAGCGACAATAATGTTCTCGGTAAATCTGCTTTTATCCTCGCAATTTTTTTGTGCCAAAAATTTGGCGCGTGATATTAGATACAACAATATTTTGTTCTCACTAATTTGTCGCAATATTTGTTTTGCCACCAACTCTTTCAATATTTGTGACGAAATTCATTTTTTATCACAAAGTTGTCGCTATATGGCGCATTTAGCAACGAATTTTATTGTTGTCACTAATTTTCATTGCTATTCTGCATTTTTTTTTGTAGTGAACATTTTGAGTACGAGTAGCCCTGATAATGATCTCAGTACACATAGGGGTAACCCTAACTTCAACCCTAGAGTATCCATCCTCAGCAAGCTCTCTAGTTAGTACCTCATTTAGCTCCATGTAGAAAACTCCATTAGCAACGAACTGTATAAGACAAAATGAATAATCTGCCAATCGATTACTAATCAGACAACACAAAATTTGTCAATTGATTGCTAATCAGACAACCAAGATAATAATCTAAATTTTTTCTTTTGCATCTCTAATTCTAAGAACTAATTATATGTATATCTTATGAAACTATATAAATATATGCACTTATATCTATAGAGCATTTATGGCCTCACCTGAAATTTACTAACATTGACTTCCCTAATTACCAAAATCTCAATAATCCTAGTTTGATGAAGCTGTACATATGAACAAATATATATATATATATATATATATATATATGAACATCATCATTCATAAAGCTCACACCATTTGAAATAGTTTCTTTCAGATGCAATAATGCAATATTTTCTCTCTCTCAAAAAGTATTCTAAGTGAGCTACCTATGCACTAGTCAATTGCTAGGTTTCTTTTGCTTTTTAAAATGAAATCAAAGCTGTTTTCTTTCTCTTTAGAAGTTAATACAATTAAGCTTCTGGTGTGTGATTTTAGTAAATTGGTAAACATTAACAAACTAAAAGCAAGATTAAAAGGACTCTAATTCACAAAAATCAGGCGGTAGTCTTTGATTAGTTACTTTTTGATTAAACTTTTACTCTAAAATAAGGACCCATTATCAAAAAATTTCTTCTCCTCTTATTTGCAATAATGAAATGATGGAAAATTTTGCATGTGAAGCAAATTTCAATTGTCAAGTGAGAAAGATTCTTCTTAAATCCTACTCTCGATTTTGATATTTCACATTAGTATGTTTTCAAGTATTTTTCCATTAATGATTAAATGCATAAATATGCATTCTCAAATCTATAAATGTGAATGAAAATTTTATTTAGTACAAGTGGATTACCTGAAGTAGGGTACAAAATAAGTTAGTAGCCTTGTCTGCTTCTAAAGCCATATGATTTTCATGGACCAAACTTTCATGGGCAGCATCTAGGAAACGTTACACTTGCTCAAGAAGATCAACCTGAAAAAGATTGATAAAGAAAGAAAGACTTAAATTGAAGGCAATAAAGCAAATCAGCAAATATTCATAGTTGACAATTGCAGCATATGTAACATAGTTACAACATCTCGTAAAATACTGAAACAACAAGCAGCACTAACAAAAACAAAAAGGAAGACTAAAAGGAAGATTAATAAACCATGCAATAGAACTATTGTGTAAACAATACTAGTTTAATAGTTCATTTTAGAACTAAGGATAAGCATTGGTCAGTTTTTGTACTTAATGATTGACCCAAACTAATTAAATGAATTTATTGAAAAAATTAGAACTGAAATGAACTGAACAACCAAGTGACCAAATAGAGTAACTTATATTGGTCGGTTCGCTTCAATTATTTAGTTATAAATGAATTGTGCACACCCCTAATCAGTATAAATATCTACAACATGGATTGAGAATGTTTGCTGTTAGATAATATACTCACTGGATCCTTCTTAACCAGATGTCGTAGAGTAGAGACAGAGAAAAAAGAATGTAAGAATTTTGGGATGATCTCTAAGAAACTCCTAAAAATCATTTAGAACTATGAACCTAACTTGGAAGAACTAATTTTACTCTAAAATTTAGTTACAAGTTGCAATCATTTAAAAAAAATTGATCTAGCGATGATGGCATAGTGTAGCTTATTCTCTATCAAAATTGAGCATTTCCAAAGAAAATGCTATATTTATAAAATTCAATCAACCTTTTGGATCTTTCAGTTCAAAATCTAGAAACTACGGTTTGTTCTACTTCATAGCACTACATGGGAAACAAATAAATCGTTCTATTTACATACATCAAAATAAGTATAAAAAGTAGAATAAAGGAGATAAAATTGCAGACATACTCTAGCATAGTAGCAGTTTCTTGCTAGGAACTGATCTCTGCAATAACAGACTTGGTATATTCTTCCATTAAAGCATAAATACAAAAAAAATTATAGACAACCTTGGAAAATTGAACCCAGTACAACCTAAATAAAATCAAATACTTGGACATGAGATACATATGAGAATCTCGAAGCCTCAATGGGGACAAAAACAGTCCCTTGAGCCAGTAATTATAGGTACAAAAGTAGTTTTTGCCACATGTCAAACACCAAATGCTAATATGCTCAACCTATGTAAAATGTAAACATCTATACAAAACTCAAATAAATGGCATACCTTGAAATACCTTCCCATTAATTTTAACCTCATATGATTCCATGACCTCTTGGATAGCAGCACTGACATCACAAAGATGCGCATCAATCCTATATTCCTAAATAATCAAAATGAGTACATGATCCTTAATATTCATATTATTTCAGCCTACAAGTATCAAGCCTTCAATGTGGTGTAAGTCTTAAGTACTGAAAATGAGGATGGATGATGTAGATGATACATAAAAGTAGAGAGTATGTTCAATCAACATGCAGATGTTTTCTTGGGTTAGTACTTCTGATTTTCCTTTCCACTTGAGAACATATGAATTTTTAGGTCAAGAGTAAACGAACAGGAAGGGGGAAGAAGCCAGCAGTCACCTTAAACATCTAAGATGTCACTCATCCATCTCCCTTCCTTTCACTTTGTCCTACTTTATTCATGTCAAACATACAGTGGAAAATAAAGATACTCAATGAAATGAACATGAATTAAAAAACTCTAATAAAGTAAAGCTAACATCACAAGTGTTTTGCAAAGTAAGCAGGGTGTGATCTAGGATGATTAATGTTAAAATAATAATAATAATTAAAAAAAAGTGATCATGCTAATAACAAAGAAACCTAACTTGGAGAAAATAAACCCCAGGCTCTTAAACTTTTAGAAAACTATGGAATCAATCAATTAACTAAAGCTTGCCTTTTTTGAACACCAATTAGGCAATCCCAAGTGAACCAGAGTTGGATCTGGGTAAGAAGGAGAGAAACTCTCAAAATTAGGTTGGTAATCGAATCTACAGAATGGATTAACTGTAGAGAGAGAAGATGGGCTGGCTGTTATATCGCTGGCACAATGATGATGTCGGAGTTAGGTCGTAGTCGGCGCTGGTCTGCCCTTTTTCTCCGATCTCCTTTTCTTTCTTTTTCTTTCTCGCTCTCTCTCTCCCATTGTCTGTTCTATTTTTTTTAACAACTGTGGCCACTGTAACTTTCTAGAGTAAAATGCTCTTGGTCCCTCCACTTGGTTTTTATATTTTCTTACTTAACACACACAATATATATATATATATATATATATATATATATATATATATATATATATATATATATATATACCAATTTGTTGCACATATTATTTAATTCTAAAGATTAACATTAATTTTCTAATCCCATTATCAATATAAGGCTCCATTTTATAATTTAATTATAAATCTCAAGATTTTAGAGCATTACAATTCAGTCATTGGATTGCCAAAGTGTATAAGCAAAGGAATTTTCAATTGACTTTATATACTTATTTCTAGAGAAAAAAATAACTTTCATAATAATTATATATTTATAGGATAAATTATTTTGATAAAAATTTATTATCAATATAGTCACTAAATAAAAATTTTCATAAATTTAGTTTAGTTTAACTTATAGTTTAATTAATTTATTGACTGAAATTAAAATTTATAATTTCATGGTTTTAAATTAAAGACACAGCCTTATCACCAATATATATATATAAGTTATTATCAGACGACTTAAGTTTTGTGGCATTACCATTTCATTGTTATAATACTCACTTATTTTATTTCTAATTTATTTTCGAGTCTAATTTGTTAAATATATTTTAATATTGAGTTTTCCAAATAAATTATTTTTTATAAATACAAAGTAATTTTTATTATTTTATTAATTAATCTCTTCATATTTTAGTTCAACTGATATTGATAACTATAATTTGAGCATCTCATATACCATCTCAATTTATTCTATTAGAAGCAAAAAGGTTTTTAACATCAATTAAGTTTGAAATTAAAAAATTTAATAACTAATAAATTAAATAAAAATGAGACATGGCCATTTATAAATTATAAATATTTATATTATTATTTTATAAATATTTATTTTTATTAATCTTCATAATGCAATTATATAATAATTGAAATAAATAGTTTATTATTATTATTATTATTATTATTATTATTATTATTATTATTATTATTACTTGAAATTATACATAAATCACGTGACTAAAATAAAAAATATAATTTTTTTATTTTATTTGCGATGGATTAGTGACTGAATATTTGCATCGCTAATCTTTTTACTGAAATAAAATACTATTAGCGACAGAACAATTATGTCGCTAAACCATCGCAAAAAGTGATGCTATATTTTCCCTCCAAAATTAGTGACTAAAACTGTTATCACTAAATTTTCTAGAACAAATTTTACAAAAAAAATTAGCGACAGAACTATTGTCACTAATTTCGTCACAAAACATGGCGCGTATATTTCCTGCCAATAATTAGAGACTGTTTATTCATTCCGTCGCTAAAAAATAAAAAATAACCTTTTCACGATGGAATTAAAAAATAATCGCGAAATCGTCACAAATTTGCGACGAAAATAAAATCGTCGCTAATTTATAGTTTTTTTTGTAGTGTTGTTTGTCAAATTTGTAGTTTGACATATTTTGTAATATTTTCCAAAGTGATTTTTATACTCCAAAGCAACATTCAATGACATTTCTTAAGTAAGAATGTGCAAGATTAAATATTTCTCGAGGCCGTCTAAGTTGACTATCATGTCCAAAAATCATAAAAATGATATCTTTCTCCCTTATAAAGGTCTAAAAAATCTTTTATATTTAGATAGCCTACATCAACCAAGTAATATTTATTTGCAAAATTATTACCAAAAACCATGAATAATTAGTATTCATGCAATATAAGTTAAATAATATGTAAAAATACTATTGAATTAATAATACAAACCTCCTAATGGCTTAGGAAATTTTAAATCATTGTTTTATAATACCTCTAAAAATATACATGTCATGTGTTGTACCTTTTCAGCCTAACCATACAAATATAGATAACATGCATGTCAAAACTACACATAACCAAAATATTTTAGGTAATATATCCTTTTTTCCAATACAAGAAATTTGTTCATTTATTGAAGTAATGCATAAACATATGTTCCATCAATGGCTTCAATACAATTTTACTAATAACTAAATAAAAAATTGTTATTAATTCAAAAATTTAAGAAAAACAAAGTGTCATGTTCTTATAATATATAAAAAGCATCTTTTCCATTTGAAACATCTCTTAACATTACTTATCATTTCCATAAGGTAATTTGGCCCAGTATGAAAGAAATCTCCACATGGTTCCTTTATAAACAAAAATTGTTATGATGATGTATAATTATTTTTGCAATTGTTAGCATAAGGTCATCAAATTCAATATCTTCTTTTATAATTTCTCTTTTGAATTCTTCATATAGCTCTTCATTTGATTCGTATCCATTTTATAACTGTTCAATCAATTATAATTTAATTTTCATATATATACAAAAAGTATAATAAAAAAATAAATTCAAAAAATTATTAAGAAGATCACATACATTTGCAATTTAATGTTAATAAATATAAAATATAAGATTTCAAGTATATTGCAAAAAATGAAAAATATAAATTCAATTCTCAACAAAACATGAATTCCATAGGACTCGTAAAACATAATAAATTCTTTGTTTTAACAAATAACTAGATATTTCAGAGCTGATATTGTTGATACTTGAACTATTTAATTTGATACTTTGGTTCTTTTAAAGCTATAAATGTAATGCCCTAAAAATCATAATTCATGTGAATAGTACTTTTTGGATAGAAAATGCTGACATCGATGATGAATAATATCATTTGGGACCCATCGGAACTCATAAATGTTTTCTTCACTACTAGAAAGTACTATTCATGATGACTTTGATGACATAATTTAAGGTAAATTAAGGTTAATTGGACCACCAAAAGTAAAAAATAAAAATAAGTAGTGGGACCGTAAAAAAGGGTTAACCAATTTTGATCAGTCTTAAAAAATTGTTTCGGACTTTAATTTTCTTTTTATCATATGGGACCATTAGAAATATTCCAAATAATTTCTTAAAAGTGAAAAATGAATTTTTGGATGACTTTGAAAAATTGACTTTCGAACTAGTAATTGTAGTTTTAGGACCAAAAATGTATTGAAACATGCTCATTTTGATCCAAAATTTTAAATACACATAAATAATATTTTTTATATATTTTTAGACTAATTTTGATAGAAATTGGATAATGAAAATGTTAGGCCAATCATAAGGTCACAAGTGGTAAGTTTGGGCCTTTAGATTGAATAGTGCTTAAGGCATCATAACCATTTATTTTGGGATATGTTAAAAGCTAGAAATTATATTTTTCATCCAAGAAAATTGGTTTATCTTCCTCTTCTCCAAGCTGTGACCCATTTTCCACCATTTCTACCATGAAAGCTTACCTTCATGCCTAATTTTTCTTAGTTTCTCCCTTAACATCCACCTTAAATCACTTAATTAGCCTCCTCTCCACCTAATTCAAGTTATAAAAGTTTAAAAAATGAGAAATTAAAAGAAATTTCAAAGAGGAAATCTTACTCAAGTAAGTGAATCTAAGTTTTTATGTTAGAACCAGGTTGGGAAGGGTAAGGATACACGAATTTAAGTATTTTTAAATTAAAATTTTGATAAAAAAATTGATAAGAAATGCATGCTCTATTTTAGGTAGGTGATGAAATAGAAGAAGAAATGGAGAACAAAGAACATAAAGGAAAGGAGAAGGTGCCTTGAAGTGTTAGAACTTTAGTTAAGGTATATGGATACATATACTGGCTTATATCATAAATTTAGGGTTATGGAACCTAAGAAAATCACATGAAATTGGCATGTAAAATTTAATTGATGTGTGATTAATGTAATTGGATGTTAATTAACTAGGAAAATGACATTAGAATAAAAAAGGAACATAATGATGACATGATATACAATTTGGCTATAAGTGAATATTAGGTTAAATTGGTATTTATGATGAGATTAAGTGGAACTAATTGTGAACTATACTTGAATATGACATATAATATGATTTGTAAGGGAATTGGTAGAAAAATAAATTTTAAAAGTAATTAAATTGAAGCGGTTGAATGGTGACTTCAAGTGAAATGCATAGTTAAGTCATGGTTTAGTAGTGGGAATGCATGAATATTGAATAAAACACAAAAATGATGAAAAATGGAATGAGAAATTAATGTATACATGGCATTAAGTGAAAAGACTGAATGTAAACTTAAAAGTAATGTGATGATGTATAATGAAATATGTAATTGTGAGTAGTGGAAATAATGTATAATGATAATGGCAAAGGAATTAAGATATGAAATTAGTATATAATGCATAACATGTGAAATTAATGGAAATTCTAGAATAAAAGGCAATTTGGCATGAATTATAAGGTTTTCCCTTAGTATTAGTTGAGAAACTAGGAATTGAGATGTAATTGATTAGCTATAGGGGCACTATATTAGAAACCACGATAACAAGTCATAGTGACTTGCATAGTGGATGAAGGAGGTTTCACACCAAATATAAGAGAAAAAAATAGAGAAAAGTGTGACTTTGATGTGATTGAGACTGATGAGGACCTATGGGGTCTATAATCTTGCACATCCAGTTCACCCATTTAGTTTTCAAAATTATAACAAGGGCAAAAAAATAAAAAAAATCAAAAAATCAAAAAGGTGAGAGTGAAATGTGATTAAAATAAAGAAAAGAACTATAGTAAAATTCTACGCATAATTGGTAAATACAACTACCTAAGTGGAATTTGCCATAAAATAGGAATAATAGTAATAAAAAGATGAAATTTAATGAAGTAAGGGTAAAATGGTCACCTTAAAATAAGTTGATAACTTTAAAGACTAAATGATAATTTTGGTACTTAATATAAAACAAAGGGAAAAACAATGAAAAATGAGGAAAAAGAGTCAAAATAGTATAAGTGAAATAAAAATGATTATTAAGAGGGTAAAATGGTCATTTTCTAATTAATAAAATTTATTAAGGACCAGCTAGTAATTTTACATGTAGATAGTGTAAATAAGGGTTAAAGTGAAGAATGAGATCAAAAAGTGCCTTTAAGAAAGATAAAAAAGCAACCTAGAATACAAGTTTAATTTATTGAAAAATAAAAATATAACAATGTGTATATAAATAAAAAATAAAAAAAATATATAATTAAAAAAATGAAATAGTTTAGTAGTGTATCCACCACTAAGTATTCAATATACTTGGCATGTGGTTTATTTACTATCCATAGGGGGCAAATAGTAAATTGATATAAAGATTATAGGTGGACATTATGCTAACATGTACATATAAGAGGAATTTTTGAAATAGATGTACTTGTTTTGGTTGTAATTATATTTTGTCATCCTTTTGTTTGTAATGTGTATACAATGGGTTGTAATATAAGCTATTATTTATGAGTGAAGGGTACATTATCATGTGTATATTGTGTATGATAGATTGGAGATATGATTGTAATATGGATAATTGTGGTTACACATGGGACTGGATTATATATTGGTGGTTGATGGTTGATAGAATGCGTTATTATATATATAGCAATGGGGATAATATGACTTAAGAGATAGAATTTAATACATGAAATTGATAAAGAATATTTGGTAATTAATTTAAGGAGAATCACCGCTTGTTAATTTGAGATAAGCAACAGGTAATTGGGACATTCCAATACTCAGACCAATATCTGGGTATAGGGTATTGTAACCAAAATCACTTCATTTTCTTTCTTTGAAAATAAATTCATGCTAGGCTTGAAAAGAGGCCCCATTGGTTCACAACTTAGAAGTGTAGCCACTTATTAGGAACTTATTGAGTGCTACATCTAGGCTAATTGGTGCTCATATAAGAACTCATATTTTTAACAACCTTACAAAGTTCATCTAGTCGTTTGGACATTTTTAACGTTTAGATAGGTTTCTTTTTCCCTTATTTTGTCATTTTCGATAGGCTCAACCATATTATTTCTATCATCCTTATTTTGTCATTGTCACCATCTAAGTGTTCAATTATCTTATATAGACATTGGGTCCAAAGGTAGCTCTTGATCAGAGTTACCTAATGAGAAAATGGTTTCTCATAAATAAACAAGGAATGAAAGTGTCTAGCTTTCTCCCATATTTTATATTTTCAAAATACTTTTTAAGCTCTTCTACGGGTTTTACATATTTAAAAATCCTTTCTAGGTGTTTTTCCTCTTTTTTCCTGAGAGCGAGATCAAAATGGATTTCAAGAATTAAAAAAGTCAACAATCAAAGTTAAAGTCAAAAGGCCCTGAGTCACTCCCTTGACTCATGAGTTAAGGCTATGACTCACCCTCTAAACCTATTCTACATGTGGAAATTAGGGAAAAAATATGTTAAAAAAATCTACTTCCATCCTCATCCAAAATTAATGTTTTCGAATATTTTAAACCAAAAGGATAAGATTTTTAAAAGGGGTTCTCTCTCTCTCTCTCTCTCTCTCTCTCTCTCTTTCTCACACGTCCACTCACACATGATCTATTTCTAAAAAAATAAAGTTACAGAGGAAGCAAGAAATGGGAAAAAAGCCATAAAGTACTTGTTCTTTTGTTTTGTGGTGGAACCAACACCGAAGGTAACATTTGTGAGCCCTCAAACCAATAAATCTAGTCTTTAATTGTATATTGCAGTAAATAGCTTTTAATTTCCTCAATTTCTTGATTTTGTCTAATCTTTGAATTCATTGATTTGAACATGTAAAACACTTCATTTCTTGTTTTGTATGATTATTTCATTCATTATGCTCTATAAACCAATTTAGATAGTGTAAAAATTAAGTAAATAAATTAATTAGAGTTTACTATTCATCATCTTCTTTATTTTGTCCAAACTTTGAATTAAATGTTTTCTTACTTTAAGTTGTATTTTTAGTGTTTATATATTGTTATTTATGCTTAAAAATGAGTTTGGGGGTGTTTTCTTGCATGAAAATAGCTTTAAAATGAGTTTAGGAGCTTCTCTTGGCCATTAATGGTATTTTTCAGCTTCCGTTTGTGATTTGAGTTGAGTCATGCCCTTAACTCATTCGCGAGTCATGTTCCTAGGTCGTGAATCATGAATGACCTTTCTGGGCCATGACTTATTCGCGAGTCACATTCCTGGACCTTGGCTTGCGTGTCACACCCCTACGCCCTAGACTCATTCATAAGTCACACCCTATGGGTGTGACTCACCTTTTTTCCTTTTTTTTTCTTCCCTTTTGCTCTATGACTTACTCTTTTGGCTCCCTTTTACATGCAACTCACTCCCTTGACCCATTTTCACTCATTTCCTTTGTTTTCATAATTTCTTATTTACTTATTATTTATTTTATTTTATTAATTTCTTTTCTTGTATTTATTCATGTATTAATTTGGCATTGAATTTATTTGTTATTCTTTTTAATTTATGTTTGCTTATTCAATATTGATCCTATTATTATTAATATTGTTATTTATCATATAATTTAGATAATATGCCCCATAATATTATTTATGTGTTATATTTTATTTTAATTTATGCATTTTATTGTTATTCACATTTAATATGTAAATTATGCATTTTATTGTTATTCACATTTAATATGTAAATTATGCATTTACATGATTACACATGCACTTAATTCTTTTTAATTCAATTATTTTATTATTACTATCATTGTGGTCATATTATTATCATTTCTTATGTTGTTGTCGTTGTCGTTGTTGTTAATTTTTTTATTGGCAATTTATTTAAAAGTTTTAGCATACACATGCCTATAAATGCTGCATGAATTCCCAATGCATTATGCTTTTTATGTCTTTTGTCTAACTTATTTCTCTTATATTAAATTAATTATTTATTGCTTACTATTTGATTTAATTCGTTATTGACCAATATTATTTTCTATCTTTTTTAATGCACATAACCCATTCACACATTAAATTGGGCTGGAGAATTTTAGACTAAGGTGGAGTGGATTAGCCTAGGATTAATTTCCTTATTTATTCATTTCTTTTGGTCCCATAGTATTATTTTCTCTTCTGTTTTTTACATAATTGGTTGTAATAGCTAGTACAAAATGGATTTTTGGACGATAATTAAGAAAATTCATATTAAATATTTTTTACTCAATTAATTGAGTTTTTCCACTTAAAATGGACCAATGTCCATTTTTCATCCCAAAATCACATAAATTATTCTTGTATAAAATATACATGAGGGAATCAACGTTCCCAAATCAATCAATATCACAATTTATGCATGTTTTACTTGTATTATTATTCTTTCATGCCTTTCTTTATCTATTTCAAATAAATGATTTTTTCGAGCGTTAAACTAAAAACTCACCTAATGATTTTATACAAGTTTGAATGGAATTTTTCTATAACAAAATGAACCAATATCCCTCTCTTCTATTTGTAAAATAATATGTAAAAATTAAGGATTGTCTCTATAAATACAAATGATTCTTTAACCATAAAATTAATAAACACGATTTTTTTTCAAAAGTCGCATGGGCCAATATCTTCTTTTTTATCCAAAATACATTTTGAAATTCTGCCTTTTTGTGAATATGCATGTGAGGACCAATGTCCCCATCTAAACAAACTTAATTCTTCAATGCTTTCTATGGAATGTTTTTGCAGCATTCCATATTTACGCTTTACAACTTTTTAATGCGCTTGAATATGCATTTTACTTTTTTACCATGATAACTCATGTGAGGAAAATATAAAATGAATTAATAACTAAAAATCATTTGTATAACATTAACCAAGGGTATAAATAAAAGTGAGGTCCCAAATCATCTTGGTTTCAGCCTCATAAGGTTAGAAGTCACTTTTATAATATTTTATTGGGTGGTGACTTTATGATACTTACCTTGTAGTGCCTAGTAGACACCCTCGTAAGTTGATCGTCAATAATAGATGGGAATAAAATACTATCTATTGTAAAATGATTGGCCTTCAGGAGTCAACTGAACCTTAATCCAAACCTTAAAAGTAGGGTTTGCCATGAGTCATAGTGGTGACTCCGTTAGGGACCCATAAGATTTTGCTCCGAAAGTACCTTTGGTTAATTTAATATAAATGAGTTTAAATTTTAAGATGTTTTTATCTCTTTTCGAAATAAATTGCATTGCATTCATACTAGGACCTTAGAATTAAGTTAGGCATCCCTTTTTTAGCCCCGGTGCATTCCTAAAGCATGACCCTATGTTCACTTAATATAGGGAAGTGCCAGAAAGGACCACCAGCCTAAGCCTCGAATTTTTTGGTGTATCTAATGGTGACCTAATTGGTTGTTATACTCATGATGAGCTAGATCTATTGGCAGAGACCATGCTTAGGTAGCCCTAAAGCTATATTACCAGACTAAAAGCCCATGTAATGGCATAGATAATCCATTAGGGGGCATGCACCATAATACCTTACTTATGATATGGGGCTTTATGTATTGAATAAATTCAAATTTATATATTTGCTCATTAAAGGCTTTCATACCTTGGTGGGTGCATTTTAGTTTACTTGGATTGTTTAAATACATAATGGCCATACGCATTCAATAGGTTTTATGTTAACCCATAAGCTAATCCTACCTAGGAAAGAAACCATACAACTTCCTATGTGGGAGCAATAAGGTTAGGAGGATTTTCCTTTCTTTTGAATGTGTTTGTCTATATTGCATACACATGCATGTATTTTTAATAAAATGGCAAAAAAATGGTAACAATAATAAATAATAAAATATACATTTTTATGTGCATCAATTTTTGATATATATGCATCTCATCTCATGTGTATTGTTTCTGCTTGCATAAATCGTTCTATGTAATAAGAATTTAAACATGTAAATCTTGTGTGCATAATTTTTCTACCAAATAAAATGTGCATGTGCATGTATATCATTTTGTGTGTAGGCAACAATAATGATATGATAATGTGGATCATGTGCATTCTATGTGTAAATTTTCTTTGCCATACAAACATTTGTATTTTATTTTGTATGCCATGAAAATGAACACTTTGCATTAACTTTTTTATTAACCTATATATTTTTCTTTGTGTATAGAATCCTTCTCATACATTATATGCGTGACATGTTTATGCATTACTTGTATGTTACACATCATTGTGTTTCATACTAACATTTGAGTCATACATCATATGTGTGTCATTTATGTCCATCACTTTCATACATCGCTGTGTAACATATTCACCATGCATCATATATATAATACATTCATACGTCATGCATCACACATATGCGATGTACTATATGTGTATATCTAGCATGTCTATATGTCATGTGCATTTTATACATTGCACATTATCATATGCATACATCGTATGCCTATCCATTCGATGCTTCATGTGTGTATCTAACATGCTCATTCATCAAGCATAGAATATAGATATCATTCACGTGCATCATAATGCATTAACACATATCATATGCTTATACATCATTGTCATAATACAATGATTGACTCATGCATCACATGTATTTCTAACATATTCATCCTCATACATCATCCAATATATATATCATTACCATGTAAGAAGTGTAAATAATAATAAAATAACAATACATTAACATTACCATGGCATAAACATGTATTAAGTGTGTATGTTTGTATTAATACATGTCATAGCATGCCTGTATTAACATACATCATGATACATACATGCCTATACTGCATGTACATAGTGATGCCTATCATGACATGTACGTATTAACATACATCATGACATATGTGTGTCGATATTCCCTATAGCATCTACCATATGCATATTGGATTGTACATGTAAATATTGACAAGCATCTAAGAATGTATTATGGCATACGCATATATCTATCGTTCATGCATATGTTGATGTGTGGTAAAGTATGAACATATAGACATGCATTTTGGTATATACATATTGACATGTAAACACATATTATAACATGAAAAAGTTGACATTTGTCATGACCTGAATGTATAAACATTCATTATCCATTATAACTTGTACAAATACATGAGTTATGACATGTACACTTAAATGTCCATCATGTGCTATAGTATGTACATATTAGCATGTACCATGGTATGTATGTATTAGCATACACTATACACACACATGCCATCACATTAGCATTAGACCCATCATTGTATGCACATATTAGTATTCATTGTAGCTATATACATATACCATTCTAAGTGTGTATTAACTTATATTATAGCATGCATATGTAACCATCCATCATCATATATATGTGCACAATTAACATGTATCATAACATGAATATATTAGCATACATCATAACACGATCATATTAGTCATTGAGTTGCACCTCATGCATATTGCCATATGCATATGCACTTAGACATCACATTTACCTCATGTTGGATCATGTATACAAAATAAGTGCCATGCATATCCCATAATTGCATGCCATATTGTGCCTCATGCCACACCTTTTTTCCAAGCTATATGCATACGCATCATTGTACTACATACCATTATAAATGAGGTGTGTCGAGAACATGTAGATTGTTATATCATGTATCATACACAACCTATACCATGGACATATATGTCATATATCGTAGACACATATTTTTGTGCCATGTCATACATTGTGAATACATCCCATTGATAATATACCTGCATGTTTATAACATGACATACATCATATATCTATGCCACTCATTGTATATGCTCATTCATATATTGTGTCATATCCCATGCTTTGAATTTTTTTGCATACATCTTATATTGTCGTGCATGCGATTTTTTACTATACCACGTAATTCATTAACATGCATTATTATGCTACATTTTATGCATCTTAGTTCATATCACATACATGCAGTGTGATTGTGTAAGTCATGTTATGTACATGTATGTTGTATATCACGTGTATTCATTCATATAACATGTCATACTTTATGTAAATTAAGCATCATGCTTGAAACATGTCATATATGTATACATCATGTGTCATGTATATTTATTCTTACGATTATGCAACATACATCCTCATTATACATATGTTGTGCACATATGCATTGCCTGTCATGCCATATTAGACTTTGTTTTTACTTTTCCATTGTATGCCATATGTGTTTTCCACATACGTGTGCTTTATGTAAATGCATCTTGAAAATAAAATGTAAAAAATAACAAAGTTTGTATATATCATTTTATGTGTGCATTCTATATATATAATTTTGGGTATAAATTCTTGGCATGCATCATCTTGACCCTTTGATTTTGCAGGCATCTTAGACTGCTCACCTAGGTGGATTAAAAGATCAGGTGATCACTCTATCAATAAATTTTCATAGAGGTCAAAGTTTAGCAAGCAAGAAATGGGTTCAAGGCTAGATTCAAACTTAGATTTAGCCTTCAAGTAGTCAATAGGGTACTTAATGGAAATAACCATTGTGGGCCCTCTATAAAAAGTTGGTACCTTTGACCCCTACAATCTAGATAAAAGATTTGAGGACCTCGAAAGGAGAGTCATATCGATAACAATTGAACTTATAGCTGTACTAAGTAAAAGGATTGATGACCTTGAAACAAAAAATGTTGCTTAGCTAATAGCTAATTTAGCTTTAGTTTCTAGCATTTAGCCTCTGATATTAGATGGTGTAATACCCCTAAATAATTGGTGTCATTGGCTGGATGAGAAATCAATAGATGATCATGAGTCCTTTATGTATATGTTTATGAAAGCAAAAAATATCAATTCCTTTGATCTAGGAGGTAGAAATCATGACAGTGGCCATTGAAGCTATAACAGTATTGGGACAAATAAAATGCTTGCTTTAAGTAGCAATAGTAATGCTCAAAAGATAGCAAGGGCATTAACCACAGAGGAAGCTCAAAAAAGGTACTCTAATTTGGATAGACCTGTCTTGGCTTTTGGTGCAACTGATCAAAATAAGGAAATTGCATCCTTTACCATCGAAACTAGCCAAGATATAGGGCTTGCCAAGTCATCAGGCTGATTAATTTTATGTTTTTCACCAACACAGTGACCACCTGATGGAAAATTATAGAACTTTAAGAAGCCAAATCCAAGACCTTATTAATGCTAAGCAAATTGCAGATCTATAGGACAAAAGGAAGAGATGAGTTATGTTGCCGTCAGTTTTTATATCTGACTCAAGTTTGTCAAAATGATTAGAGAGTTGTGGATTCTATATATCAATACCAATCTTGGGCGCATCATTTAGAGAAAGGGAGCCTTAGATGTTGAAAGACTTTTTACTGCCTGCACTTGTAGTAAGAAAAGATGCAATATAGGCCACTTTTTGCTAATATAAAATTGCATATATTTCTTTAGCCATGTTAATAATATGAGCTTTCGCATGTATTCCATGTCCTATTTTATTGCATCATGCATGATAATAATTATGATTTAATTGTAAGAGACATTAATTCAATAAATACTGCTCCATTTAATTTTAAGGAAAAATAACATTTTGATTACATCTAATGTGACTCTTGAGGTGAGGTAGGTTGAGAGAATGAAAAAATAAAAGAAAAATGGAAAATAAAAGTCTTGGCTTGGACCTAATATGACATGACAATAGTTAACGAAAACACTGCAAGATATGTTGACTATGCTCATCTAAATGATAGACCATTTAAATAGCAATTTCGAAGAGTTAGACCAGAAGGTGTAAAAAATGAGATGAAATTCCAAGTGACAAATGTCGAGGAGATTAATGGGAAACTATAGCCTCATTGCTTGAAAGAGTCAAATTTCTTAAAGACGCCTTAAAGAAGGATTAGAGAATAATCTACAAGTTGATACCTCGACTTATTATCTCAAGTGGAGCATTGTGTGAGAAATTGCCTAATAGGAACCAATTAAGATAAAGAGAGGAAACAAAAAATGGAAAGCTTGTAAAGAAGCTAGCATAACTGACTTAAATGGAAAGACAAGACAATAAGCGAAGTTTCAAAGATTTTTCCTTTCTTTTTTGTATTTGAGGACAAGCATAATATAGCCAATCATGATTAACCTCAACCATTAAATGTTGTTTCAAAAGCTTAACTATCAGAGTTGGATGAGCGAAACAAGGCCTTTTGCAAGTCAAAGGAGAATATCCTAGTCGAGTTTGCAAATAAGCGACAGATTTACTTAATCTTTCGAAAAGTGGGTCTAAGGCTGTCGTTTAAAAGAACAACTCAAATTAGGTGCTCCAAGCTACACGAGCAAAAGTTAAACCCTTTATGCTAAAAAAGCTAAGATTATAAGAGGTAACCAATTCTCACCAGCAATGGACAAAAGGATTTAATGAGTCAAACAATGTCAATGGATTAAAGAGGGTTTCATGGCAAAAAAAACATAAAAAAAAAGAAAAGAAAACTA
Organism: Excoecaria agallocha; assembly: GCA_037975025.1. Classification (NCBI taxonomy): domain Eukaryota; kingdom Viridiplantae; phylum Streptophyta; class Magnoliopsida; order Malpighiales; family Euphorbiaceae; genus Excoecaria; species Excoecaria agallocha. Next base: position 48,539,111 of record CM075806.1, on the reverse strand, counting down.
AAAGAGAAAATATAGCCCTGTAGGTTAAAAATCGAAAAAGGTAGCCTTGTTAAAATTGGGTTCTCCGCTAGGGTAAAAATCAAAAAAGGTGTCCTAGGAAAAAATTAGAGGTTGAGAGAAAATATTCAATCAAGAAAACCCACGATGGCTGATTGATAGTAGGAGTCGGATGCATATAAGGTGTCACCTCCTTGAGGTTGAATGGAACATATGTTGTTGCATTATATGTCTTGGTATGGTTGCTATTATTGCCATATGATGCATGTGAATAAGAATACATACATAAGCTAGGCATAAACATATGATTAACATACATAAAGAAACATATTACATACATAAGGGCATGTATTGGGGCTAAATTCTCAAATGACAAAAGCAACACCTCATATGTCATATGCTTATTTTGATGTTCTTATCACAGAGGAGGATAAGCTTTTGGGGTATAGAAGTTTGTTCTTAATGAATTTCGTAAATGGAATCTAGTGTGGTTTGCTAGAGATAAAGCTATGCCACTTGAACCAGATAAAGATAGATTGCCTACCCTAGGAGCAGTGAGAAAGCTCAAAGAGAGGGCAAGGTAAAGAAAACTAAAGAGAAAGCATATAAAGCAAAATTGCTTAAAACCCATTTGAAAATAGACTTCAAAAGGAGATTTCTTAGAAGGATAGTAGCATTCCATACGATGACAACTTTTTTCAAAGGCAGGTTAAATTTTGAGATAGTTACAGTAGTGCCCCGCATGCTCTAGTAAAGTTAAAGGCAATCCTTATCCTATATGATAATGAAAATTACCTAAAGCCATTAACAGCGGGGTTATGCATAAAACATGTATGTATGGATTAGAAGCATTATTAGCCTTAGGATAAGGATGATAAAAGTGTCTAAAGGCTTATAACTAGTAGTTACCAAGTGCATAGTGAATACTCCATTAGAAAAAAAGTACTCGTTATCTCATGTGAAAGCTTGAAAAAACTAAGCAACCAGTTTGCCTTATAGGCCTTATGCCTAAGGATAAGAATTGGTTGGCTTGCACTTTGACAACCTTAACTTTTGCATGAGATAATCCAACAAGGCTAATCTTGAAGCCAATAATTATAACTAATTCAAATAGATTATGCTTTAAAGCCATACAGGTGAAATATATTCAGATTATTGATGAGAGACCATGGTGCCACAACACTCAAACTTGTTCAGGAGAAGCTAATATCCTTAAAGAAAGTCTTTGAGAAAGATTAGGAAGGATTTACGAAGTCTTTGAATAGTATGTATAGGGTCCTGTATAGGAGACATCTTTAATGGCATGTGTTTGAGGTACACAGATGAGTTAGAAACCATAGAAGAAACACATGAAGACATTTATAGAGCTCACATGGGTGGCTTGGCACTTGCTAAAAGGTGACACATCAAAGGGGCCTTTTAGCTTGCCGTAGACATAGAATTTTCTAATTTATAGAGCATGCATATCAAGGAAGTATAACTAATAGTTTTAAAAGGTCTAGAGTTTAGTGCTGTCATCATACGGAAATGATAGCATGTTATGATGCATCTAATAAGAGATGACCTCTAAAGGGCAAGGAATTTTTATTATGACTTTTATCTCCTCAAGTTGTCTAATATGTTAAGTTATAGTCTAGGATGTGGCCTTGCACAGCCTATATAGGAATAGCAATTCAAATTGCCTTTCTGAGAAGGTAAATAAAAATCTTAACCGATGATGCATGAGGAGAGATAGGGCTAGCCTGTTGTGAATACTTTTGATCTTGCCAAGCAAATTGTCGCCATCATCTAACTCATTCTAGATCAATGTCAAATGCCAAGTAAGGCAGATTAGCAAAATAACACCATAATGAAAGATAGGTATGTCAATAGAGGGTCACCTAGTACATTGACTAAGTCTTTTAGAAAGAACTACCTTAAGATACGAGCTTGGCAATCGTTGATGGAAAGCTTCTAATACTTGAGTTGCTTTCCTTAAAAATTTTACACACAGCTTAAGGTGTAAACCAGAGTTTTAGAGGCAAAAAGGGAATTCTGAGTTACCACAAACCCTTCAAGCAAGGGGTATAGCTTTTGAGTAAAAGCATAGGACTACAAGCTTATCATAGAACAACACCCAACTGGATGAATGCGTTGCAGTTTATGGTTTTACAAAAGCACATCAACGATAGATTGCTTACCTTGAAAATAATAACAAAACTTAGAAAGGAGGTAAAGTAGAAAAAATTAAAGGAGATAACTAGAGGAAGCTTACCCAAAGATTGAGAGTTATGGGGAGGACACGTATGGGTCATTAACTAGCTCACACCTAGGCTGAGATCCCTTATCCACCTATGGTCTAGGCCATACATTTCATGCATGCATTATTACATGCTTGCATGTATTCATGCATCTCTGCATACATTCTATTATTTTTATATACATTCCTGCATTTGTGCATACATTCGGGCATTCTTGCATTTTCACATGTTTTTCTTAGCACGAGTGTTCAGATGTATGCATGTTCTCTTTTACACACATTTTGTAAATGTTTCATATATAATTTTCTATAAATGTCAGCATACATAATCATTTTGCACACATGATTCTCTACGCATAACTTGTTGAATGTGTATAATTTCTTGTGTATGTCTCTTGTATAATTATGCATATTTCTTTACACGATTCCTTATGCACACATAATATTTTATATATATCATTGTACATAACCTTGTATGTAAAAAGAAAGCAGCCTCTGTTATCCTTGCCTCAATAGTTCTTTTGGGCCATCATAATTGACACACTAATTACAAAGCCTAAAGATTCAAAGTTTCTCATGTCAACATAATGATTGTTACAACGCTATTTTTTTGCCAATTTCAGGGAGCATTCCTATTAAAATAGTTTGTGCCTTAATTAATTTATCTTGCCAAGTTGCATCCAAAATTTTGACATAAATGTTTTTAATTTACAAATTCAAGGGACACTACTTCCTTGATACGTTCAAGATGACCACAACATTGTCCTTTTGCCAAATATAATTTGAAGATCACCACCTCTGTGATACATTTAAAATGACTGCTGTAGCATCATTTTTTTTCAAATACAGGGAGTATTCTTAATTAAAATAATTTATGCTTTAAGTCCAATCTATTTTGCCAAGGAATGTCTAAATTTTTGACATGATTGCTTCTTGTTAATTTGCTTTCAATTTGAAATTTTATTTCATTTGAGCAATTCTCGACTATGAATAAGTTTGACCTCAATCATAGAAATTTATGCTTTTATTCAAATATGAATTGAATAAGAGATATTCATGATTTATCTCCATCTATTAAATTGGATAAAAGCTTGGGCTATACCATGCAATTTATAAATGCTGAGCATCTTGGGCCAGTTTTAAAAAGAATGAAAAAATTGCTTATAAATGAGGGATTTGGTAGAACTCAATAAGTGCAACCTTCTGATTACCCGTCAAAGTGACATCAAGATGAGATAGAACCTAAAAAATGATTTAGGCAACCCTTTCTTTGTACAACTCTTTAAATGACTTTTTCTACCATAATTTTATAATCATTTGCCAGCCCCTTGAGCCTTTGTCTCAAGCATGCTAAATGCAAGCTCATTTTATTTTTATACATATTGAAATGACTTCTTAGCCCAAAGTGATTTTGGCTTCTCTTTAGGAAGATGATCACCATGTAAAATTAGTTTCACATTTCAGGAATAGGCAGGGTTGAATTCTATAATCCTTTGTGCAAATTTTGTTCATAAGGAATTGAGTTTATTTGATGAAATAAAGTTTAAAAAGAGGGGAGAAGAAAATAAATAAAATAAAATAAATAAATAAATAAAGAAAAAAAGTAGAGGGGAATGTGAAACCCTTAAAGTCAACATCACAACAATGGGAATAAAAAAAATGAAAAAAAGGAAAAGGAAAAGGAATCTTGAGTTTTTTCCCTCAAATAATTTCTGGTAAATTGAAATTCAGTAAAACCAAATGGGAGAGTGCCTTAAATAATTAAAAATAACCAAAGCCAAATTAAAAAATGCCTTGATAGTGAGAAAATGGATAGAAAATAGTCCTCTTGCTAATTAAGAAAACATAGTGGTGACCTGACCTATTTTTGATAGCCATTCACCCAGACCTAATATTGCATCCAATGTAAGACCTTCTGATTTTAGATTTGGTCTTATCCAACCTAGTGGAGATGACCTTCTAGTAAGGTTTGTACTTAAAAAGAGGCATATGGTATTTCTTGAGCTTCAAGTGGAAAGTTATGAATGCATTTATGCATTTGAGTCGAATCTTATCCTTAAATTTGCATCCAAAACTTGCTTTCAAAAGATAAAATTATGATTTGGCCTTCAACATACATACACAAAAATTTCTTGGTATGTATAATGCTTATGTGTTGGTTTGGTAGGCCTTGGTATTAACATGCCTATTCTTCTATTCGTTCATTGAGAATGACCTAATTTCTCTTGTTGAGATTGAACGAGTTGAGAATGTGGTCCATTCAACTTATTTGAGCATGGCTAAAATTCAAGTTTAAAGTATTTAATGAGTCACAATTACTTTAAATTTTAAAAGCTTGTTGGCATATCACTTTTTGCACACGTCACACATGTGACACTCATCGCATACAACTCACATTCGTATTTGTGCACACATATATGAATTTTGTACACATTGTATACTTATATAATTTCTTGCATTTACTCATACGAGAAATTTCTTATAAGGAAAAATGAAAATGGACTCCATGTGCCAAAGCTAGTTATAGGATAACTCCAAGCAATGGATAGTCAGACCGCGAAGGAAAACTCCTATGGGAGAGATTAATCTAATTCATATAAAAAAGTATTCCATAAGGCAAGACCATCTATGCATACCATGCTTGGGGGCATTTGCCAAAAGATGGATAGCTCGCTCAAAAATCGATCTCTATAAAGGGAATCACACAAATCCATAAAAGGTAAAAACCTTCTTCAATCGTAATAAGCACACTAATGTCTAAGTTCCTTATAGGAACTAAAGTCCTCTTACAAGGCATTTAACTAATCGCCTCTCCTAACTTCGTATACCGACAAGCTAAATCTAATCAAACTTCCACAAAGAGGTTTAACACATCGACAAGCTTATGGTAAACCACCTACCTTAACAAAAAGCTTAAAATATTGACAAGCTGATGGTAAACTATCAATTTCAACTGAGGGTTAAACACATCAATAAGCTGATGGTAACTAACCCAATCGATCAAGAGTTAAAATGTTGATAAGGTGATGCTAACTACTTAATTGATCAAGGGTTAAAATGTCAACAAACTGATGGTAATTTCCCAACTAAGGATTAAAACATCGACAACCTGATGGTAACTACCCCAACCAATCAAGAGTTAAAATGTCGATAAGCTGATGGTAACTACTCAATTGATCAAGGATTAAAACATCGACAAGCTAATGGTAATTACCCAACAAAGGATTAAAATATCAACAAGCTGATGGTAACTACCCCAATCGATCAAGAGTTAAAATATTGACAAGCTGACAACAACCACTCAATTGATCAAAGGTTAAAACATCAATAAACTAACGGTAATTATCCTGATTGAGGGTTAAAATATTGACAAGATGATGGTAACTACCCCAACTGATCGAGGGTTAACACATCAATAAGCTAATGGTAACTACCCCAATTAATCAATCGTTAACACATCAACAAGCTGATGGTAACTAATAAACCAGAGACTCACTACTCAAGTGGTATGTGTTCAACGCAATCAGAAGCTCACCATCATAGGTACATGTCTTCTATCTCTTTACTCTAAACTTTGGTTAACCTAGGCACTAGTGCTCTAAGTTCCCCAAAGTTAGGGGTAACTATAAACACTAAAACCTGAGGTAGCTCCTAATTAAGGTTACCTAATGAAAAAATGGTTTCTTATAAATAGACAAGGAACGAAAGTGACAAACTTTCTCTTGAATTTTATATTTTCTAAATTCTTTTTGAGCTCTTCTGGGGGTTTTAAATGTTTAAAAATTCTTTATGGGTGTTTTTCCCTTTTTTTCCTATTAGTGAGGTCAAAATGGGTTTCAAGAGTATTAAAAAAGTCAACAATAAAAGTCAAAGTCAAAGTTGTGAGTCACTCATTTGGCCTATGAGTCAAAGTCATGACACGTTTATTTGTCACTCCCTTAACTTACGAGTCAAGGTTATGACTCACCTCCTGAACCTAATCTATATGTAGAAATAGGGAAAAAATATGATAAAAAAATCTCCTTCCATCCTCATCTAAAATTTAATGTTTTGGGATACTTTAAGCCAAAATGATTAGATATTTAAGGGGGATTCTCTCTCTCTCACTCATGTCCATTCACTCGCACACTTTATTTCTCAAAAAACCAAGTTACAGAGGAAGTAAGAAATGGGAAAGAAGTCATAATGCACTTGTTCTTTTGTTTTATGGTGGAACCAACACTGAAGGTAACATTCTTGAGCCCTCAAACAACAAATCCAAAGTTTAATTGCATATTACAATAAATAGCTTTTAATTTCTTGATTTTGTATAATCTTTGAATTCATTGATTTGATTATGTAAAACATTTCAATTTTTGTTTTGTTATTTCATTCATTAGGTTGTAAAAACCCATTTAGATACTGTAGAAATTGAGTAAATAAATTAATTAGAGTTTACTATTCATCATTTTCCTCATTTTATCCAAACTTTGAATTCTATGTTTTCTTGCTTTAATTCATGTTTTTAGTGTATAAAATCTTGTTATTTATTCTTAAAAATTAGATTAGGGGTGTTTTCTTGCATGAAAGTAGCTCAAAAATGAGTTTGGGAGCTTTTCTTGGCCATAAATGGCGTTATCCAACTTTCGTTCATGATTTGGGTTGAGTCATACCCTTGGCTCATTTGCAAGTCACGTTCTTGGACTGTGATTTATGAGTCAAGTTCCTGGGCTATGACTCATTCATGAATCATGTTCCCAGATATTGAGTAGCGAGTCACACCCGTGAGCCTTTGACTCATTCATGAGTCATACCTTAGGGATGTGACTCAACTTTTTTTCTTTTTTTTTTCTTCCCTTTTGTTTCGTGAATGTAACTCACTCTCTTATCCTATTTTTTACTCACTTCCTTTATTTTAATGATTTATTATTTACTAATTATTTATTTTATTTTATTAATTTCTTTTCTTGTATTTATTCATGTATTAATTTGACATTGAATTTATTTGTTATTCCTATTAATTTATGTTTTCTTATTCATTATTGATCCTATTATTATTAATATTGTTATTTATCATATAATTTCGACAATATGCCCCATAATATCATTTATTTGTTATAATTTATTTTAATTTATGCATTTTTTATTATTCACATTTGATATGTAAATTATGCACGTACATGATTACACATGCACTTAATTCTCTTTAATTTCATTATTTTATTATTAATATCATTGTGGTCATATTATTATTACCATATCTTAAGTTGTTGTTGTTGTTGTTATTATTTATTTTAATTGGTAATTTATTTAAATGCTTTAGCATACGCATGCCTATAAATGCTGCATGGATTCCATATGCATCATGTATTTTATGCCTTCTGTCAAACTCATTTCTCTTATATTAAATTAATTATTTATCGTTTACTATTTGATTTAATTTGTTATTGACTAATATTATTTTCTAGCTTTTTTAGTGCACATAACCCATTCACACATTGAATTGGGTTGGAGAATTAGAGATTAAGGTGGAGTGGATTAGCTTAGGATTACTTTCCTTATTTATTCATTTATTTTGGGACTGTATTATTATTTTCTCTCATGCTTTTTACATAATTGGTTATAATAGCCAGTAAAAAAAGGATTTTTTCACAATAATTCAAAAAATTCACATTAAATATTTTCTACTCAATTAATTAAGTTTTTTCACTTAAAATGGACCAATGTCCACTTTTTATCCCAAAAATCACACAAATTATTCTTGTATTGAATATACATTAGCGAACCAATATTCCCAAATTAATTAATATCCTGATGTATGCATGTTTTATTTGTATTATTATTCTTTCATGTTTTTCTTCATCTATTGCAAGTGAATGATTTTTCAAGCGTCAAACTAAAAATTCATCAAATAATTTTATACAAGTCTGTGTGGGATTTTTCTATAACAAAAGGGACCAATGTCCCATTCTTCCATTCCCAAAATAATATGTAAAATTTTGGATTTTTATCTATAAATACAAATGATTATTTTACCTTAAAATTAATTAGCATGATTCTTTTTCAAAAGCCGTATAAGCTAATGCTCTTATTTTTATCGAAAATACACCTCAAAATTTTGCCTTTTGTAAATACACATGCGATGATCAATGTTCTCATGTAAATAAACTCAATTAATTCCCTAATTATTTATGACTTTATCTTTACATTTATTCTTATATTCTTCAGTGCTTTATATGGTATGCTTCTACAGCTTTCCATATTTATGCTTTACAACTTTTTAATGTGCTCAAATGTGCTTTAATTTTATAGCATGACGACTCATGCGAGGAAAAGAAAAAATAAATTAATCACTAAAATTTATTTGTATAATATTAATCAATGGTATAAATAAGAGTGAGATCCCGAACCATTTCTGATTTTGGTCTCATAAGATTAGAAGTCACTTTTTCAATATTTTATTAGTTAGCGACTCCATGATACCTGCCTTGTGATGCCAGTAAACGTCCTCATAGGTTGATCGTTGATAATGGATGGGAAGGAAATGAAATCCTATATATTATGAAACAACAAACCTTTTATGAGTCAAATGAACATTGATCTAATCTGAAATCCTAAATGTTAATTTTTGAGAACAAACTAGATGTCTATGGGCTTGGATGTGCGTCACACTCATCTGCAACATCGTCATCATCAATATGGGTTTACTTTTAGGATATAAAGGACCTTCCCTCTAGATGTAGGTGTCATGCTCTAACTTCAGTAGCTATTACATCATTAAATATTTCATCTAATTCAAAATGCATGTTTTAAGCCTTTCTCTTGGTATTTTACAGCCTCTAAATGTTTCTATTTGTAAATTAACTTTGAAGTTAAAATAATTATATTGTCACATGCATTATAATTGAAGAATAAAGTTATAAATACCCACCCGTAGCTTTGTTTCCCGCCATTTATTTGGAGCATTTATAGTTTGACTTTGTACATCCTAGCCAAGTGTAGTTTTTCCCTTTAGAAATGCATTCTATAATAAGCAATATTTTTTTTTTACATTAACGTAATGATTTTTAGTTGTTTCTATCATAATTGTTATTGGTTGTTTTGTTAAAGTTTTTCATAAAAAGGCTTCAACTTTCTTTGCTTAAGTGGGTTTCATTTTTATTTTTAGGTCGTACTTTTATTGCTACATCAACCTAAATCTCATATGCATTTACATCTCAATCCATTTTTGTTTTTCCTTTTTATTTTCTTGCATTGACATCTAATAGTAATCAAGTGAAAAAAATATGGTTTATCACTTCCAATAGCCCTTTTTGCTCCTTAAATTCTACTTATAATATCATATAAGATAGAAAAGGTTGGATCTTATCAATGGTATAAAACATTTTAGAAACTGGTATGGAAAATGGTAGCTAAAAAGATTAAATTTTTCTAGAGTTTATTGAGATGTAAAAAACAATAATAAGAAAAAGTAAATGGTAATTGGGATATGAAAATTGCAATGTTTATAATTAATTCAAAATATTACAATCTAAAACATTAAGAGGAAACCAAAAAAAAACAAAAAACAAAAAACAAAAACAAAAACCAAAACCAAAACCAAATCAACAAATGCATTGGAACATTATTTACAAGAAGCACATGGGATTGAGATATGAGATATGCTGATCTCCAATTTGTTAAAATATAGTCATTGACCGCATAAGAAATGCAAAAAGAAAGGTGTGATGCCCCTTACCCCCTAAGAGGATAAGTAAATGCATAACATATGGGACTATCTTATTCATTTAGAAATAGGATTAATCTAAAAATTTTCTTATCATATTGTGACTAATATTTATACATGCAACACAAGAAATACATATGGCAACATTTTTAAAACATCATTCCTGATCACATTCATCAATAACAATGATTACTATTAATTACAAAACCTTATATTTATAGGCCTGGTTTTTCTTAACATGATTTCTCCATAGTTATAAACTATCAAAAATTTGTACAAATTACTAACCTAATGTTGTTATATTACTATAGAATTTATCATATACTAAAACCCTCAAAGTTAAGGTCCTTTATTAGCCTTACGATCGTAGTTATCCTTGTGCTAGACATCTTCATTAAAACCTACAGAGGAAAAACCATCGTGTTAAGCAAAATAGCTAGATAGGGAAAGAATATGCATGTTGATGACTCCGCATAGAAGTTGTCTAGTTAACAAACACACCTACGATAACATATGCTCAAAAATATATGTATATGTAACATAATGTCAAAGTGCTTACATAGCTTACATTTTTTATAATCTAATATAAAATCTGACTCAAAGATCAATATTATTGATCTATTCTAGAAATGGATAATTTGCAAGATAGAACTGAGTAGTTAAAATAAGGTAGGCCAAAGACAGAGCATATCTAATCCACATATAGGCATAATGCATAACTGATATGTGTGTGCATGAGAATGTATCAAACTAATGTGAATTTATTATATTAAATAAAATTTACTATTGTATTCTTAGAATTTCACTCAAGATTTCAAAACTATTCATATTATCAGGACATATAATTATCAGCTAAACAAAATAGTTTGGATGGAACAAACTGGATATTCATCATTTGCTCAATTTATTATCATATTCATATATTGTAGTATCCTATCAGTCCAACACATAAATATCAAGAATTAGTAGAACAATATAAAAAAAATAGGATAATTCAAAATAGAACCTAGTAATTTCAAACTAGAATAAAATAAGAAATAGAATATTTACTAGTTGCCTGCTATATCTAACAGATGTGGGTAATGGGTACTAAAGATAGATAGATATCAACTAAAAAGGTATAGCCTCAAGAAATAATCAAGTGCTGAAGTGTCATAGCATTAACTGAAGAGACAATGGTTTCAAAATAAAGACACCATATTGTTACAGGACTAAAGTAGTAGCAAAACTTTTCTAGGCATGCTTATTTACCCATATCTTAGACTCTAGCAGGCCATATTATCTTTTCATGTTGGAATAATTAGGAATCATAATTGCATATCAATCAGGAAAATCATTCAAACATATATTCATTTATGTTATTATATATAGATATGTATTCGAATGAAATGTTTAATAATCAGACTTTGTAGTATATGCATGTTATTTACATGCTTTTAATCATATTTCACGCATATCTAGTTATCAACCTTATTTAATTATATACAAATATAATTCATAGTCTTTATTTACTTGCTCATTTACATATACAATTTTTAGTATTTCCTTAGATCACTTGTGATCTTATCATTTATTTTTTTGTCATGATAACATACTCGCTTTTATTAATACTCATATACATACATGAGCATAGTCAACTTTTAGGAACACTTGTTCAATCAAAATTATTATTTCCCAATCATAACCAACTGTTATCTCTAATGATCATATTTTTAATGATACATTCACATATTTATAAACATATGTACATAATAAATTTTCTCTTGTGTTTAGTTATTACACATTTATAAACATATACTGCATAAGTTCATGTAACCCATATACTTTTCTTTACATATATATTAGGTTTCCATTATATTATTGATATAAGAATTCATTAATAATATATATTTCAATGAGTATGTACTTTATACATCTTTATATTTGAAGTCATTATCATCCATCTCATATATTTGAAGTCATGTTATAATGTTATGCATGTGTTTACAAAGTTCCATAGACATTCAAAAATGTTCGAGTGAAGTTTGGTGACTTTTCGATGAGTAAAACTTATCATTTGGCTGAAATTGGGTACTACATGTTTGTTTTGATTTAGAAACTGCTATGTAAATCATCTTAAGAAGAAATTTGAGACATAATGCATCATACATTGCTCTATTGACATCATATAGTAAAAAATTTGAGGTATATATTGATTATGATACAACTATATTGATGACGTCAGATGAAATTTGAGATACAAAATGCATCATACATGACTGTATTGAACTCCATACAGTCGTGCATCCGCTTAATTTCTATATTCCTAAAGATAGATTCCTATACCTATTTTGTATAATAATTTTGACATAGCTAATAAAGTTTTTAGGAAAATGGCTTTCTAGATAAATGTTCTCCTATCTCTCTAGTTTTCATAGAATTAAAAATCAATTAATGTGGACAAGTATTCTAGGATATATGCTTAAAACAATACAAGTTACTCCAAATAAAGGCAGCATTAGATCACCAAGTTCAACCTAAATTTTGAACAAATTAAAGATAAAATTAAATTTTGGTTTATTGTACAAAGTTTAAGGTTTATGTCTTGTTTAATCTCCAATTAGAATAACCTAATTTAGAGGTTAGTAAGCCCAATTATGGCGAAAATACTAAGGGCTATTTAAAATTGCTACATCAAACAATAAAGGTAAATTACCAAGAATTCATAACAAAACTTAATTCTAAAAAATCATACCAATTATCATTATCCAAACTTATTTCCAGCCATTAAAACGTCAAATTCAATTCATACACCAACTTTAGACATGACCAAATTACATACATATGCCAAAGAAAGTAAAAGTTCCCATTCCTCTTGTTGACTAGCAAAATCAACTCCAAATCTTTTCCTTAGCTTTCCCTACCACTAGAACATAGAAATTCATCCAATTCGAATTCAAAACTATGTTCACATATTCATTCTCATGCCTGAATGGAGTAAAAAAGAAGAAGATTTAAATTTATACTTAAACATATAAATTTTTACTTACCTTGATTACTTTTCCTCTAATTCTTACTCAACTTCTACTATTTTCTTAGGCATATATGTGAGTGTATATTTGGGTGAAAGGAGGAGAAGAATTCTGTAGAATTTTTGCCTAAGAATTTTAACCTCATCCCTTTCTCTTATTTTATTTATACTACCTATACATGCTCATTTTAGAAGGCCAAGTGTTAGCACTATATTGGCCAATCTTTTTAGTCTTTGGCAATTTGCATTTACCTCTCTATACTTATCCTTGGTTATCAATAGAATAAAGTGTTAATTATATTATCATATTAATCCGTAAATCTTATGTGTTTACACATGTATTATGCAAGTTTAAATAATTATCGAATTAAGTTAAACTTTTTCTCTAATGACATCTATATCCTGGACTAGCTGCTAACATATGTAACCATTAATATTCACTCCTATATTTTCTTGAGCATGTCACATTCCTACCACATAGAGAAACAAAATTGGCAAGGAGAGAAAGTGAATCATTAATACAATTGTGTATAAATAAAAATCAAATACAATATCTTTCCAATTAGTTTCTCTATATTTGATTTGGAGTTTGAAGAGAAATTGGTGAGAAAAGCTCACCATTTCCATCAATTTTAACACCGATTGAATCAAAATAAAAATTAAAAAAAAAAATCTTAGAATTCTATGCTAATTTCAAAAACCAAAATGGCTAAGATACATCATATGCTAAAAGAATTTAACTAGAAGATAGAACATGGCTTTGAAATTGCATATAAAAATTGGATAAGAATTGACATTTACAAACTTTGAAATCAACAGAAAAAAAAAATAGAAACCTAGTAAAGCAATTCAAAAATTGAAAGAAACGAATGCATAATTCAAATCAAAATATCACATTCGCCAGAACATTTAACCCACCAGATGCATCGACAGTCTTCCAATTTCTTGATCAATTCACTCTTTAAAGGTACTTACTTACTATAAACAAAGGTTTACCAGGGATAGTTCTTTAGATTTCTATCCTGAGCATTAACCCATCAATTTGGATATCATACAACTTATCCTCCATCAACTAATATGCTACTTATAGAGATGCGCTTGCAATTTCCAACGAATGCGTGGTGGGTCTTCTCTTGGCTCTGGAAATTTTTCTCTTGACATGTATCCCCATTACAGCAATATCCTCCATTGGGAACAAAGATTCCAATCCTTTATTGGACATCATGACCTTATACAAATAGCATAAACATTTTCACATAACACAGTAGTTAAAAATTGACAAGTTGCAAACCTACACATCAACATATTTTGTGCCCATCAAGAGAAAGAACATCCTCACTTCTATCGCTGTATAAGGTTCACATCTTAATTATGCTCAACAGCAATTACATTAATCAAATCAAACCATAAAAATTGTCCCTAAGATCAAATCATTTAGCAAAATGCCACACTTTTCAATTACATGCTATAAGCTTTAAACACATATTGTCCAGATCTTTGAGGCTAGCAGATAAGCAATGAAGAAATAAGTATTCAACTTCAGTATTTTGATTTCAACAACAACCTCCCCAAACACTCCCTTGATAAGCACACTAATCAATAAAATCAAAGCCCATTTACAGGTGTAGCAAATACCCATATAATCATAATTACATAATTAGATAAGAAGGGATAATTTTGACAAAAACATGAAAGAACAAAGACCTTTTTCAAGGACTGCGATTGCTTGACCTTTATCTCTCGTATTCTTGGAACAGGTTCAAATTAACACAAGCCTCAGCCAAATAAATACTTAACTGAAGCCACCAAGAAATAAATTTGCAGATAGCACAAAGTGTGTCTAATTTAGACTTGAAAAGGAATCGGAGAACAATATGTAACAGGACAGTAAAGAAATTACAAACTCAAACATAAAAAATACAAAACAAAAATTAAAAATCACCTTCGATCTCTGAGGATGAAAATGTGAAAATGACCATTTCTCCGTCACTCTCTTCTCTTTCTCCATGGCTCAAAGGCTATGTATGCTCAGTCACAACAGAATCTGTAAGTTAAAAATAGGGAAAAAAGAAAAAAAATTAGCTTCCTTTTAAAAGAAGAGAACTCACTGAAAAGCGAAAACAGATTGTCAGCCACACAAACCATAATCAATAGTAGAAATTCAAGAAACAAAATTGAAAAAAAAAAATATCAGTTGAAAAGAGAGCAAGGTGAGATGCAGTGAGATGGCTCAAACATAAAAAGAAACAGAGTTACCAGTGCAACAGCAACTCTCAAAGGCAGTGAGTCATAATTAATGTTCAATTATTTAGTTATAAATGTCTCCTCCCACCACAAATTAAAGAATCATTTAGTTATAAATGATATTCTATACTCTTCAACTTTGCAACTCAAGCCGGAGCAGGAATATAAGTAGGACATTTAGATTTTAAGAAAAATTACCAAGAGTTATGAGACAAGGTATTTGATTGTACCACTCAGTAACTTGACAAAATCAATCCCAACTCTGACCATGGTGTTACAAAAAATAACATAAATTGACCACACTAAGGTGTTTATTACCATCATAAAGCATTACTTTGAGGTTTATGCAACATCATTAATTAAGTGCCCTATAGGAACTCTTAAGTACTGATATCTAAACTTGCAACATAAATCAAATTTAACTAATGTATAGCCTTATGAATTTGTTTTTTTGGTCTGCATTTAAACCAAATTTGCCTACATTTTAAACAATTTTAAGCATCTTAATGTGTTTCTGTATAAAAGCCAGTAACAAAGCATCTAGAGTGAAATGAGGCCATGTTACAAGACATTTTATGCAGCTCTACCAAATAACCATGAGTTTGGAATGCATTGGTCAATATTAACTAAATAGATGAAAGGACAAGTATAGCATCCTTCCATGCAGAGGTTTATTATTTATATAAGTCGCTCTATATGTGTTCAACAATAATAAATCTATATGCTAGTGGTCAGCAATTTGAAGTTTCGGATGGCTATTTATCAATTACAAAAGAGATTTTAAGACTGCCGCATTCTTGAATAACTCTTTTTGGAAACAGCTGCGTCTAGACCCTTTGTTGTTTAGCATACGTATGAGTCACCAAAACATATCAGTGAATATTATCCATAAAATAGATAACATCATTTTTCCCTTATAACTGCGTCTGAGCAATATCTGTTAAAGATAACTCAAATACCTGCCTTGGACCAGTTGTAAAGGTAAGCATATTTCCTAAGAAAAACGAGTTATCAAGACAAGATGATAGATGCAAAGTGTACAAGTATAAAGGAAGAGCTTGTACAAATTGAATGTTAACTAACCATTGTAAGAAAACAAGAATAATTATTTTATAAATTCCTCAGTACATATGATAATATAACTAAAGACACTGAGTTACAGATGATAATATAACTAAGCAATATATACCAACACGCTATGAGCTTGTACAAATATTAAGCAACTCCACTTTTTTTTCATAAATAGCTACTACTTGTGCAACAAATGTGCAATCTCTTACAGGTTCAAAAATTATATTAAATAAAAGATAATAAACCAGTGATTCAAGCAATTTGTTGAAACCATGAAAATAGAAATTAGATACCAAAGCTGCAATTTATTATTCAATCGGGATAGGATTCAATTATCCAACATGTATCCAGTGTAGGCTATGCTATAGAAATCATTTCCTTGGTGGCCAAAAAAAATAAAGTAAGCAGTTCCAAGAGATTAAGTTAATGACTTTAAAAAAATCATTTCCTTTTACTCTACCGCTCTTGTTTGTCCCTCTACCTACACCAGTTGATTTGTAATTTTGCCCTATTTTCTAGTTTTGTAAGCTATGGTTTTTTATTCTCTGGCTAGTTGGTTGTTTGAAGCTTTTGGGCATTAGACCAAAGTGGGTGTATTTCCTGGTTGTATTTTAGAATGATTTTGGTTTGGTCGGCTTGATTTTTTCAAACCCTGGATCCTTGGGTTACCTCCTCTTATATGTAGCATTATGTTATTACTAAAAATTCCTTGCTTATTAAAAATAAAAAATATATTACCATTAATGAAAGAAAATGGAATACACTTTAGATGTAAGAGAGCATTGTTGCTTTCACTAAAATGTTGTAAGATGCACAAGGAAATGGATCTACAATAGAAACTAAATGAACAAAAACTACCTTAACCAAAAAATAGGTTATGTAAGAAAAGTATAAAGTGACTCTAAATTCCTGGCATATAAAAGTTTATGCATAAACAACAAAACATATTATTTCCAGTAAAAGACTTCTACTAAATATCTTAGACATAATTGGCAGTTAAGGTAAACAAGTACAAATCAGAATTTGGGAAACTGAACAATCAACCGGGTAAACTAACAATATTCATTAAAAGCAATATATACCAACACGCTAATGTACTTGTCGGAGCCTCGTCGGAGCTCCATCGACTACTCACCGGAGATGCACCAATGCTGCCGATATGGAAGTCAAACCTTGAAGATCCTATTTCCATGATCACGTGCTCAGGCGCATACTCATTTGGCCTGAAATTGAGCTGAAAGGTTGCGGCATCTCCCTCTTTGATCTATCACTGGCGATTGGGGAAGAACGAAGGGTGCCGAAAGAATCGCCTGGTCGCTAGAAGAACTCTGATGGTGGTCGTGGTGCTATTCATCATCGTCGGTCGCCGAAATGAGAAGAAAAGTAAAGGGAGAGAAGCAACAAAGAGAGAAGCGATAGGCGGAAGAGACCGATGCCGCTAACGGCAGGGATAGGGCAAAGTGGCCGGCGATGGAAGACTGACGACGGGAAAAAATTTCATGCGACCTGCGCCGTTGATCGGCGATGAGGAAGTCGGCGCCATTCTCCCAATCCCATCTTTTTATTTTTCAAATCCTTATCTCCCTTTTGAAAAATGTGTGGCCAAGAAAATATAGGGGAACCCGATCCTGGCAACCCAATTAAACCCTACCCCAAAACGAGTAGTTTTGGGCGTGGAGGTTCAAAATTTCAATCTAACCCTCAAATTTATTTATTTTTTATTTTTTATTCACAATTAAAAAGTAATAGCCAATTCACACTATTTCACATCATCTCTATTAGATTTATTTATTTTATCTCTATTTTATTTTTGAATCTAAACCAAAGTCGGATTTAATTGACTATTACTTCAGTAACTGGATTCGGGATGTTACATATTTAATGTTTGAATTTATTATATGTAATATATTATATTTTATTCTTTTTCTTATTTGTTATTATATTTAATTTTTTCATACAACTAAGTGTACATAAAAAATACAAGTTTTTAATTGGTTAAACTCAATCTAAATTGGCTAATTTGTTGGTAATTATATTTATTTTTTCAAAGTCAAAAATGCCCCTATTTTCATATGTACAATATTTTATTAAATAGAGGATAATTTCATAGATAAATTTATATAGAATTTTTATTTGCATCAATAGATATAATAAGTATGCATTATTATAATTATAAAATTATATACTTGTATATAATTAATTAATTTTTAATTGTAGTTATATATAATTTACTTTAGTATAATTAATGTAATGTTCTAAAATTTAATTTGTCGATATATACTATTTAGAAGTGTGTGTGTGTAATATGAAAAGAGAGAATGTAGACTCATATTTGAGATATTTCAACTATATTAGTTGCAATTTGTCATTAACAATAAAATATTTAGAAGTATATTTAATGTTTGAATTTATTATAGATTGGATGTTATTATCTTGAAATGATTTAAAGAAGGTATTTTATTGTGTGTGTGCGCGCGCGTGCATGTGTGTGTGTGTATATATATATATATACACACACGCACACACACACACCAACCTTCAAATTATACTCACTCGTATAGGATCCTCAATAAATTGATCATTGTGAACCGGTATCAAAAGTATTACTTACATATTAAAAACTACTATCAGGTGACTCAAATTTTGGGACATTACAGATCAAACTCTCCAATTTCAAATCTTAATTATTTCTTATTTCAATTAAGATAACTTATACTTTTTTAATATTATGATAAATTCATATTTATTTATTTATTTTAAAATAAGTTAAAATTTAATGAACAATCAATTCTATTATTTTATCTTTATATTTAAAAATGGTTTGATAAATATATATAATTACAATTTCTAATAATTTAATATTTGATTGAAATTTTACAAAATAAAAATAAATTATAAAATTTTTATAATTATTTTAATTGAGATAATAAATTTTATAAATATTTACTTTTATTAATTTTCATAATGTGATTATATAATAATTATAACAAGTAGTTTATTACTATTATCAAAAATGTAAATTTTCTAAATAAATAAGTTTAAACTTTGAGATAATTGATAAAAAATTATTATCAAATTATAATATAATTTACAAATTTCTGTTTCAAAATAAAATATCCATTTCATATGATTTATATCAAAAAATACATGAAATAAAAAAACTATTTTTTATTTTAATTACGACGGATTACTGACTACATAATTTCGTCGCAAATATTTTTTACTGAAATCTAATCCTATTAGCGACGAATATTTACGATTCTAA
Source organism: Excoecaria agallocha (assembly GCA_037975025.1). Lineage (NCBI taxonomy): Eukaryota > Viridiplantae > Streptophyta > Magnoliopsida > Malpighiales > Euphorbiaceae > Excoecaria > Excoecaria agallocha. The sequence goes on along the minus strand of CM075806.1, from coordinate 48,519,580 downwards.
ACCGTCGCAAAAAGTGGCTCGATATGTTTTCTCCAAAATTAGCGACTAAAAATTTCGTCGTTAAATTTTCTAGTACTAATTTTAAGGATAAAAAAAATTAGTGATGGTACATGTGTCGCCAATTCCATCGCAAAACACGGCACATAAATTTTCCGTCAATAATTAGCGACTGTTTGTTAATTCCATCGCTATTTCGTCGCAAAAAATGAAAAATAACATTCCCACGACGGAATTGTAAAACAGTCACGAAACTGTTGCAAATTTGCGATGGAAATAATGTTGTAGCTAATTTACAGTTTTTTCTTTTGTAGTGATTGCCTCTGAAGTAATGGAAAGTGGTACTAAAATGAAACTAACGTTAGCATTCGTTAATTGATTGTAATGGAACTAACATGGAATTATAACAGGTGAGAGAATCAATGATGTGTCATGCATATTGGTGGACTAATGCCATATAAGCGATATGAAAGCATAGTTCCATCATTTAAATAAATTATAGCCCTAAAATATTTTACTTATTAAAAAAATTCAACCATAAAAAATTTCCCTCTATCAATTGAAACGTCTCTCATTATCTCTTTCAAATTAGCTTCCCTAATTCTCTTTATATGTTTATCTCCCTCATTTTCTTATTCCAATTAAACAAAAATCAAAACTCTAAATAATCAATTGAACGTCAATTCGAATTTCATCTGGCTAGATCATGCTTCTAGCATTTAAAGAAGTTGACAAATCTATTTATAATGTCTTCATATCACTATAGATTTCTGAAATGGGCATTATTATTTGAATCCTAGTATAATTTGAATTATATATAAGATTTCAATGGTTTCCTAATTTTTGAGTAAGATCTAATATGCCGATATTTTTTTTTTGGTGGTAGGAGTTCCTTCAAACTAATTCAAGGTTTGTTAAAATGTTAATATCTTTATATTAAGAAAAAGATTACAAGTTTTTTTAATAGGAAGATGAGGAAATGCCATTGAGAGTAGTTAAGGTGGTTAACTAGTTGAAGAGAGATAATAAAAGTCTTAGAAGAATGTACAATTTATAAATTGCAAAAGCAACTGGAAAGTATAACAAATAAAGAAATGGCATTTGAAAGAGAGAATAAGAAGCTAAAGAAGAAGAGTAGATTATACTTAATATTATTGTGCTTTTCTTGGGTTGTTTTGGTGGTTATTCTACAATGGGAATTGACAATATGTGTATGGAGGTTGTCCTTTTTGTGTTGTTGTTCTGTTTGTAATTGGGACAGCACAATTGTTATGTAATATGATTTGAGAAATATAAGCTAAAAATTTAAAAATCTTATGATTTATAATAAGCAAATAAAATTCTAAGAGATAAGACTATCTAGCAATATCTTCATGCAATAATTGATGTTCAAATTGTTGCCAAGCAATAAGTGAACTTCAAGAATGATGGTTATCCTTGTTTATATTCTTGATCTTCAAATTCTTAATGTCATGAAGTATTATTGTTGTATAAAAAATTATATAAAATCTAGAATTCAAATAATCAAAATAAGACTGCATTATAAACCTATAATTTTCAAATATGTTTATATTCAACCATCAATTCTACTATTATAGAAACATTCAATCGAAAATAAACATTTACTAAAATGTAACAAGTGCAAGGAAATATCTGTCACCCCAAAAATCTATACCCTAAAACATTATCAAGTCACATAAAATATATCAAACACATATATAAGTAAAAAATATTTGTCCAAGACTTCAAATGTAATGCCAACAAAAGCATCAATTTTGTTTTCAAACAATCCCAGTAGCATCACTATTTGGCTCCACCTCATTTTCCTTATTTTTCCTCAACATTTCTTTTTTTTTTTTCATTATTCAAATTAGATTATTTCACCTTCCTCTTTTTTGAGATTTTCTTTTTCTTTTACTTAATTTGAATGGCTGATTTGATGGACATCTATTGTTGTTTAGTCTAAATTCCATTTTTCTATCTCTTGTAGGTGATCTATTTTTCTTCCTATAAGTAATTTTAGACTTAGATACACTAGGGATTAGGAATCTAAAATTAATATTTGCCTTAATATCAATATCAAGCTAACCCTCTTTATCCATATTAATTAACACACTGATAGATTCCCCTTGTTATTCAAATCAAATGTAATACATCAATAAAAAAATATAAAATTCCTTAGCTCACATAATAAATTATGTACAAATGAACTTTGATTATACACACACACACACAACACACACATGCATACATGGTATGTAGTTGAATCGACTTCACGATCTATTTCTGGCGTTATTATTTTTCACATATAACCTCTTAAAGTTTATTGTGTATTTTGCATCATTGACAAACTTAAGGCCTCTGTGTACTCTAGGTTTGAAAATGATCACTTTAGCATTTATAGGAGGATTCTTTTGATTTTGAGTTGTATTTTTAGGAACTTAGATCCTTGAGTTTTGTTTGTGCCTTCACTTTGATTCTTTATAGCAACACGTGAAGTTATATCTGATAATTAAAAAGAATAATTTATAGCATTTCCGATCATGACCAAATTATTGAAATTGTTACACCTATTTAAAACCTTTCTATATATTTTTTGGACTAATTCAACTCTTTTTGGTTCATTCATATGTCTATTCCTTTATTTCTTAGGTTTACCAGCTGTGATGCACACCTAAAACCATTCGTATCCAAGCTTGATTCTTGAAGGCCCACTTTTAGGGTCAAAGATTGGATGAAGCAAACAAAACTCACAAATTGGCATAACTCTCCAAGGTCTCCAAGAGTCCCAATGAAAATAAATGTCAAATGCTTGAAAATACAAAAAGAAATAAATGGTTAGCAATGTAACAAAATAAAAAAATAGATAAAATAACAAATATTAAATATACACATTGGATTAAAATAACATACACGAAAAACATAAAATGAATGCAAATAGAATAAAAAATTACATAAAAATAAAGCTAATCGTGTAAATGACCAAATATGATAAATAAAAATGCTAGCATGAACAATATGTTGGAACTAAGGCCACAGACAGCCCCATATAGAGACAACAGCTAGGAAGAAGGGAAGATGGGATGGAGAGAAGGTCTTGCTATATCCTTATAGACAATATGACCTGAGACAGCTTAGTTTAAGGTTACCCAATGGTGAGGAAATAATACCTTTCAAGTATAGAGCATAAATTTCAAAGCTCCGATCTTGATCCTTATGTCTTATAATAATCTTTTATGGGTTTTGATTTGATTTTCCAAAATTTTGAGAAAAATATTAGGAAAACCTATTTTTTGTCTAGTGGTAGTGATAGATGGACATCTCTCAGGGAGAGACGGCTATCTAGATTGAATTCTACTAGTCCAGGTTAATCAAGAGCATTTTTATAGATTCTAAGAGAATCATGCAAGGGATGGCTGTTTATCAATGATAGATGCTCGTTTGTTGTGTTTTTCCACATTTTTCATGTTTTCTAATTTTGAAAAGTTAGGATTAGGATCAAATTTGATAAATTTGATCTACCCTAGATTTTAGGGACTTAATCTTCCTCTTTTGAGAAGTTAGAGTTAGAGTTAATCTCCAACTCTTCCCTAGGTATTTAAAGAAAAGATTAGGGTTTGTTATGGGCATTCTCACATTCTTGAAAAATAAGACACCTCTAAGGAAAAGAAAGCTAATTCTCTGTTCTTGAAGGTTGTAACTAAAAAATAACTCTTAATACAAAAGAATTTAATTTTTTGAGGCTTGGAGTATTCTTTCTAGGGTCAAAGAATTCAATTTTCCTTGGCTAATATTCTAGGCTTTAGACTCTTTCTCTTTCTAGATTCTATGCCATTATCATGTAGATTAGGTCCTTATTTCCATCTTTTTTACAATTTCATGTTATTTACACTTGCATTTTCTTACTTACTTACTTACTTGTTACATTTTATAATTTACACATGAATTTACATCTTACAATTTATAACTCAATATTTGCATATGGGCCTTGCGATCTTCAAATACATAAGGAGGAGGATAAGTGTTGTTTCCTGATAAAGTTATGAATATTCAACAAAATTCTCTGCTCACACCTCCTCCTATTAAGACTGTCATTCTTAGATTTGGACCTTTTTTTTCTACCATCTCCTCTACTCCTACGATCACAAACCTTCTCACCTTATACAACTCCTAGACGATATTCAACATCACATTTTTAAATGAGAAAAAAAATTAGTTATTAAAGTTTTAGAGCTAGAAGAACTTAATTTAGTAGAAACTTAAATTTTTTACATATTAATTGAATATATTTTTCCTAATAGTTGGCATTTTTATAAGGAAGACTTGAATAAATTAAGAGAATATTATGAGGACATATTAGTAGATTATAGATCTATAGAAATAGAACATCATTATGATTTGAAAGATAAAGATATGATTACCTATAGCAAAGTTAAAATTATTATTATTATTATTATTATTATTATTATTATTATTATTATTATTATTATTATTATTATTATTATTATTATTATTATTATTACTCAATTAGAATGGGGTCCCAGACCATATTTATTGAAGACTTTATTAGGATACCCTCCAAAGTTGGTATATAATTACTTTGATTATCAAGAGGCCTGGTTCAAAGCATTTTATCTAAGAAATTTTCAACATTCTTAGTTCTTTTATTTTTCACATAAATTTGGTGGCATTTTTTGCAATTGGTTTATTAGATAGTTTAGTTATATAGGTTTGATAATCGAAGCAGTTCCATTTCCAATAAAAGAAGCTTTCGCAAAGTTTAGGACTTATTTGTCAACCTGATGCTCCCAATAATCACTTTAAATATTGTGCAATTTTTAAGGTTCATTGGATAATGTTTTGGACTTATCATACCTCAAAGAAAGTTAATCAACTTTTAATCCTTTACAGAGAATTTAGATTAAAATGATGGGATACCTTTGATATTAAAAAGGCCGATATTCAAGTAGTCATCAGTTATTTTGCTCATATAGCACCATTCTCAACTCTTCCAACCAATTTCATTTTAGATAAAAATAAGACTGTCAATTTATTATCAATAACATCATCTAAAGAAGAATTTAATTCCATTATCAATCGAATTTTAGCATAAAGGGCAACTTCATCAGGAAGCAACAAACCTCATCCTCGTCATGTATTTGAACATTCACAAGACCTATATGCAAATATTGAGTTATAAATTTTAAAATGTAAATACAAGTGTAAATTGTAAAACATAAAAAGTAAGTAAGTAAGAAAACTTCAGTGTAAAAAAAAAAGTGAAAGAGATAAGAAGTCAAATGTCAAAAGTCAAATTCAACAAGTCTTAAAACTTTAAGGTATATCTTTAGCAAAAGTTTAACTCCTGAAATTTCCTACTATTTTAAAAAATAAAAACTCTATAAATTTCAAAAGTTATCATTGCAAAATACTAAATTTTCAAATAATGATTAGTAAAGTAGTAATTCCAAAACCCTATCCGTTCAATAAAAAACACCATTCCCAAAAGTGATTGTGAAGCTATCCTTTCTTCATTATGGCCAACTATTTTCAAAGGAAAATGACAAAAGATCATCATGGAACCTTATCAAGATCATCAATTCATTTAAAGAATGAAATAGATGATTATTTTCAATAGTTCCAGATCTTCTATTCAACAGCTGACCTTATCTTCAGGTATTTGTATATAAGAAGTCATTCTCATCAGATGGAAGGCAGAGTTTTTTAGAGAGTTTTTCAATAGTCTTTTTACAACCTTTAAGAGCCAAAATACTTCAAGTTTAAAATTAGAGAGAAGAATAAAAAATCCTTATAATATCAACCTCCCTTTGTAATAAAACCATATATTTACAACTTATATTTTCAAAAACTTATACGTATAATCCTTGTACTACTCCCTCTCTAGCCTCAACCGAAGCTCCTACTTGTATATTATCATCAAATTATAATTCATCAGGCATTTTCTTTTAAATATGTCTTGGTGTATAAATAAATTTTTAGATGGTTTATGTTCTATAGATTTTGATAATGATAAAGTTATGTTTTTATTATTAAAAGAATTAATTAGTTTAAAGGATCATTTAACTAAAAAGCATTAAGATTTTCATTTAAATGAATTTTGTAATTATCAAGATTTTCATAAAAAATGAATTTAATTGATATTTTAATTGATTTTGTTCCAAGTATTCCAGCATAATATTTTCCTAATTTATAAAATATTTTAAATAACGGATAGAAACAAAAAAAGGAAAAACCTTTTAGAAGGATATGAAAAAAGTTGAATGTAAAAAAAACTTTGTGAATATAATAATTAGATAGCTAGATTAAAAGTTTATCTTATAGTTTATTATCATATTTTACATGAAAATAATATGTGTGATTGTAGAGATTTTCATTATAATATGAAGTTAATAAATTTAATGTTAGAAATTTTTAAGGCTTTAGTAGAACTTTAAAAATGAATAGTATAAAATGTATCTGTAAACATGCTAATAATCAAATAGATGCATTATATTTAGAGATAAAAATATTGAAACTTAAAATAGAAAATATAATAAATGAAGTAGTTAATATAGAAGATTTAATGCCATTCCCTGCTTTGGGATGGTATGAATTAATCAGAGATTATAATAATATGATACTATGTAATGAATATTTAATTGATAGATTTAAAAGAATACTTAGTAAAATACCTTTAAGTTAATAATATGGAAAATATTAAAAAAATTTAAGATATAGATAGATTAATAAATGAATTAAAAGAAGAAATAAAAATTCTTGAACCAACATTAGCAGAATTAGAATTAAATATAATAAGAATAGAAAATTTAAATTTACCTCCATTTTCAAACTATTATACTATTGTAGAAAACATTAACTAAATGATTAATAGAAATAAATATTTAATTAGAAAATTAGAAAATAATAAAAAATTAATACCTACACACACACACACTATAACTATATTATAAATTAATCCAATAATAACAGAGGTTGACCCAATCTTGCATTTTTGGTATTAGAGCTTGGTGGGGGAACTATGAGCGTACCATGGATGAATTTTGGGCCTCAATTTATTTAGGAATTCACTCAGAGTGAAGTTATAATAGCCTTAATAGATCTATATTGGTAAAAAGAAATTGTTTTAGATATATTATAAGATACATTATTTGAAATATATAATAACAAAGTTGAATTAGATCATCTGAGTCTTTCTTAGGAAAATATTCTAATTAAGATATCCAAATGAGTATATTTAATTAAGATGAATTTAAAGAGAATTTTGAGATTGCACTTGGAGCGATGAAACATTGGTCAACCCTGAAGGCTTAGCATTGTTCAGCCCTTAGAAGCTGAGATAGCAAGTTGGTGGTCCTGATAAGCTGGGTGGTCCCATGATTCGCACAAGTTTCATTCTAACTTCTTTTTAAATTTAGATTGATTAAATATATCTAAAAAGATATATTAAGCATAATATTTTCTATTAAAGAATCTAGATCTGGTTTAACTAGCAAAGATAATATTAGAGATATGGATGAAATAAATTCAGTAGAAGTAAATATAAAAAAAGTAGAAAATAATTTGTTTAATTGGACTACACCTAAACAAGATTTTCAAACCATATACTCCATAGGAACTTTTGAAATTTTTCATGATTATCCTATTAAACAAATAGAGCAGCCAATAACAATTAATCAAGAACATGAAACTATTCAGTTATTATCAGAAAAAAGCCATAAATGAACATAAAAAGAAAAAATATAGATTTTTACATATAGGCTCAGTTTAAATAGCAATAAAACCATCATTTAGATTAAGATTAGATACTCCAATTTTAATGTGTTTAAAAGATGCTAGACAAGTTAATTTCTCTAATTCTTTATTAGCAATGGCAGAAACTAACTTAGCTAATGGACCAATTTATTTTATTTGTTTCCTAGGATATTCAATAAGTTTGTATGATTCTAATATATTAGATACTTTAAATTTAAAGGCTATAATAAAAAATTTATATTTTAAAGAAAATATCAGAGCAATAGTAGTAATATATAGAATATATTGTAAAGTAATGTTTACAACAGTAAATCCTAAAACTAAAAAACCTTTTAAACGAGATGAAACTTTATTATTTGAAGCTAATAAATCTCATTCTAATATTCAAATACTAAAAAAATTAGATGGTATGAAATAACTAGTTTAGAAAATTGGGAATTAAAAGAAATATGTGAGCCCAGACCAATTAATATTAATAATCAGTTTTCTTGAATTTTAGAACATAGTGATGGATCTGTTCATATAGATTTGTCATCAGATAATAGTCAATCTAGTAAAATTTCAACTTATTCTAATAATAGACCTTCAACAAGCATACCTAGATCAGTGTCTGCAAAAAATCTAAAATTAAGAAGATAATATTTTAGTATAAGTTTTCCAAGACCATAATATATTGAAGAAAAAAAAAGGTAATTTTCTGTTAGCCCAACTAGATCACAAATGGTAGCCTTTTTCTCAAATTAATCAATAAATTAATGATGACTAGTTTTAGATAATTAAATAATTTTTAAGAAACGATTTAAAAATAGATTATAATAAGAAAAAGGTAGAATGGTATTTTAGTAATTTTTCTCAATAAGAGTTAAGTAATTTTAGAAATTTATGGTATAAAGAAATAGAAGATAAATAAGTAAATATTCCTTTATTTTTATGGTTTGAAAATTATTATTTTTATAATAACATAGACTGTCCATTTCAAAAAGAAATTAATGTTTTTTCAAAAGTAGGAAAATAATAGGTAACTATAGATAAAGAATCAGTGGTAGCTATATATCCATCTTCAGAAAGTCTTAAATTAAAAAAAATATAATAAAACTTATTATGCTGAACCATTTAGAGAAATAAAATTCGATAGTAAAGAGGTAGGAAAAGATATATAGCATGTAATAATGCAAAATAAATTTCCAATAAGATATTAGATATCATCATTAATCAGCTAAATAGAGTAGAAGAAATAGTTCAAACATCTAAACCATTATTAGAAACATTACCCATTAGAATAGAGACACCTTTATTTAAACCATTTAAATTTTCACCAGGATCAATAATTAAGTTAACTGAAGAAGATTCTACATCAAAAAAATAGAAGAAAAATTATCTCAATCAAATATTAAAGATAAACAAATCATGACAATAGATGGGAAAACAATTGATGAAGAAACTAATTCAAAAATAGAAAATTTAAAAGAATAATTTATAGAAGATAAGCAATAATTTTTAGTTAAAAAAATTACATTTTAATACCTATATACCTAGGGCAAAAACTCAAAATTATTACCCTAGACCTATACCTCTCGATACTTAATATGAAGAAAAAATTATCAATCAGGATACGATGGCACTTTTATGTGTGAATGAAATATAGATGGTTTATCAGAATATCAAATATTAAATATGTTACAAGAAATAACAATGGCTACTAGTGTATATAAGTTAAAAGGAAATAATGAAGCAGCTATAACTCAAATGCTATTAGCAAGTTTTACTAGTCAGTTAAAAGGTTGGTGGGACCATTATATAGATGATAAAGATAAAGCACATCTATTATCAACATGTAAAGGAATTGTCAAAATGGAAATTAATACTCAAATAGAAACTAAACATGATGATAGAATAAAAACTTTAATATTTGCTATAACTAAAAACTTTATAGGAGATCCTCATTTATATCAGGAAAGAAGTTCAAAAATTATTCAAAAATTAACTTGTCAAAAATTACAAGATTTTAGGTGGTATAGAGATTTATTTTTAACCAAAGTAATGACTAGAATAGATTGTAATAATATTTTTTGGAAAGAACGATTTATAGCAAGATTACCAAAATTATTTGTAGAAAGACATAGAAATAGGTTAAAAATTGAAAATAATGGCACTATATCTTATAATAATCTAACTTATAGTCAAATAATAAATATTGTTAACATAGAAGGATTAGCAATTTTTACTAACTTAAAATTAAAAGCAAAATTAAAAAAAGATAGTATAGTTGGAAGAAAAGAATTATGATCATTTTGTGAATAATATGGTTATCAACAATTAGAGCTTTATTGGCTACAAAGAGAAAAGTAAATCCAAAAAGAAAATATATTACTAGAAAAAAAGTTATAGACCTAAGAAATATAAAAAACATTATAGTTAAGAAAAGACAATTAGAAAAAAAATCAAAATATAAAAAAACTAAACCTAAGACTCGTAAGAAGGATATAGTAATTTGTTGTAAGTGTGGAAGGCAAGGACATTATTCAAGAGAATGTAGAATTAAGAAATGTGTTAATATTCTAGATGGTTCAAAAGAATTAAGAAATGAAATAGCTAAAATTATGGTTAATGAAACTACTAGTAATAGTGAAGCAGTAGTCTTAGATTATTCAAAAAATGATTTAAATAAAATAAAAGTAGAATATGAAACTAATGGTACAGATGGTAATTCAAAATCAGAATTAAAATCTTGTAGTTGTATAAGACCTTGTCAATGTATTGCAATAAATATGTTAAGTAATTAAAAAGAATTTCCATTAGATATTATAGATAAAATAGGCGACTCAGAAGTAAAAATAATTTTTTTACTTAGGTTAAGGGAAGTAATAAGTACAAAAGAAAATAACGATTTTACACCATATAATTTAGTAGAGATATATAAAAAAATTTAAAGTAAAAAGAGAATCAACTATGCAAGATCTCCAAGAAGAAATTAGAATATTAAAATAAGAAATAAATATTTTAAAAGGAAAGATTCAGAATCTAGGGGAAGATAGTTTAAAAATTATTCTTAGAAATTTAGTACAAGATGATAAAAATTTAAAAGGAATAGCCTCATCTAGTATTGTTATTAGAGAAACACAATATGAATGTATTAATCGTATATCTTAAGTAAATTATCAAAAATGGTATGTAAAATTAGACATAGTTGTTAATAATGATTTTCATTTAACTACTTTAGCTTTAATAGATAGCGGAGGATATCCAAATTGTATTCAAGAAGGATTAATTCCAACTAAGTAGTATAAAAAAACCTCTAAAAGATTAGGAGCAACTAGTGGATCAAAATTAATAATTAATTATAAATGATCTAAAGTAAAAATTTGTAACAATGAATATTGTTTTAGAACTCATTTAGTTTTAGTAAAAAACTTAAATTCAAGAGTTATTATAGGAACTCCTTTCATTACTATGTTATATCCTTTTCAAGTATGTGATACTGAATTAAGATAAAAATTTTAAATAAAGAGATCATTTTCAAGTTTGCATTTCCCATAGTATTTAGAGAAATTAATCATCTAAGAAAAAAATATACTAGAGATCAATATGTTAAAAAATAAACAAAGACAAATTAAATTTATATAAAATAAATAAATTGAAAAAGAATAAAAGAACAATTAAATAGTCCAGAGATAAAAAATAAATAATTAAAAAAATACTTTTTCAAAAAAAAATTGTGCAACAATTCCTAATGCTTTTTGGAGTATAAAGCAGCATGTAGTGAAACTACCTTAAATAAAGGATTTTGATGAAAAGAGAATTCCAACAAAATAACATCAATATAACACCCGATTTCAAAAAATTTTGTAGGAAAGAAATGCAAGATCTGAAAGAAAAAAGGTTAATTAAAGATTCGAAATCTCCCTGATCATGTTCAGCCTTTTATATTATGAATGCAGTAGAAATAGAAAGAGAAACCTCTAGATTAGTAATAAATTATAAGCCTTTAAATGCAGTTTTACAATGGATAAGATATCATATACCATATAAAAGAGATTTATTAAAAAAGTTATACGATGCAAATATATTTTTCTAAATTTGATATAAAATTAGGAATTTGGCAATTACAAGTAGATAAAGAAGATAGGTATAAGATAGGATTTGATATTCCATTTGGACATTATGAATGAAATGTTATGACTTTTGATTTTAAAAATACTCCTTTAGAATTTCAAAATATTATAAATGATATATTAAGACCAATACATGAATTTTAAATCGCATACATAGATGATGTATTAATTTTTTCCAATTCAAGAAGTCGTTATATCATACATTTAAAAATATTTTTCCACTTAATTCATCAAAATGGATTAGTAGTCTCCGCACCAAAGATACAACTTTTTCAAACTAAAGTTAGATTCTTAGCACATGATATAGATCAAGGTCCCATAAAACCAATAAATAGAAGTTTAGAATTTACTATTAAATTTACATATAAAATAAAAAGATAAGAAATAGTTAAAAAGGTTCTTAGGATGTTTAAATTATGTTCATAATTTTTTCAAGGATTTAGAAAAATTATGTAAACCTTTATATAGTAGATTAAAAAGAAAATCTAAACCTTGGATAGAAAAACATACTAAGATAGTAAACGAAATTAAAGAAAAAATTAAAAGTCTATCATTTTTAAATATTCTACACCTAGATGTTTTTCTAATAACAGAAACAGATGCTAGTGACTTAGGCTACAAAAAAAATTTAAAACAAAAATGAAAAGAAGACAATAAGGAAGAGCTTGTAAGATTTTACTCAGGAAACTAGAATCAAACTCAAATGAGTTATTCTATAATTAGAAACGAAATTTTAAGCATTATTTTATGCATTAAAAATTTTGAAGCTGATTTATATATGAAAAGATTTTTATTATGAATTGTTTATTTTTAGCAAAATATGTTTTATAAAAAATGTTAAAAATTTAACTTCTAAACAAATATTTGTAATATGGCAAGCTTTACCAATCAATTTCGATTTTGAGTTTATTATAGGAAAAATAATAGTTTGTCTGATTTTCTAACTCATAAATTCTTACAAGGCAAATGAATTTTAATAAGAAAGTTTTTACAATAGCTACATTATCAAAAAAAAATTCATTATCATCAAGAAATTATTAACATAATCCTCCTATCACATCTCCCCCTATTAGGAATGTTACTCCTAGATTTAGACCCTTTTTTCCACCATCTCCTCCACTCCTAATACCTCAAACCTTTTTACCCTTTACACCTCCTAGACCATCTTCAACAGCACTTGCTTCACCTACTTCTCCCTCTACTCCAATTATATATTCTCCTTTTTCTTTTACAACAAAAATTTCTTCTCCTTATTTTTAAATGAGAAAAAAATAGTTATTAAAATTTTAGAGCCATAATAACTTTATTTAGTAGAAACACAAAGTTTTTACAAATTAATTGATTATATTTTTTATAATAGTTAGCACTTTCATAAGGAAGATTCGAATAAAGCAAGAGAATATTATGAGGCCATAATAGTAGATTTTGGATCTTTTGAAATAGAACATCATTATGATCCGAGAGATAAAGATAGGATTACCTATAGCAAGGTTTAAATCATCAATGTTATCATTCAATCAGAATGGGGTCACAGACAATATTTATCGAAGACTTTATTAGGATACCCTCCGAAGTCGGTATATAATTACTACAATTATCAAAAGGCCTGGTTCAAAGTATTTTATCATAGAAATTCTTAGCATCCTTGGTTCTTTTATTTTTCACATAAATTTTATGGCATTTTTCCCAATTGGTTCATTAGATGGTTCAATTATATGGGTTTGATAATCGAAATAGTTCCATTTCCAATAAAAAATATTCGTAAAGTTCAGGACTTATTGTCAACTAGATGCTTCCGATAATCTTCTTAAATATTGTGCAATTTTCAAGGTTTCTTCGATACTGTCTTGGACTTATCATACTTTGAATCGGATTAATCAACTTTCAATCCTTTATAGAGAATTTAGATTAAAATGGTGGGATGCTTTTGATATTAAAAAAGCCGATATTTAGGCAGTCGTTAGTTATTTTGATCCTTTAACATCATTCCTCAACTCCTCTAATAGTTTTTAATTCAGATAAAAATCAGATTGTCAATTTATTTTCAACAACATCATCTGAAGAAGAATTCAATTCCATTATCAATCGAATTTTAGTAGAAAGGAAACTTCATTAGGAAGGAACACTCCTCGTCGTCATCGTGTATTTGAAGATTTGCAAGGCCCATAAATAAATATTGAGTTATAAATTGTAAGATGTAAAGTTTAAATTGTAAAACATGACAAGTAAGTAAGTAAGAAAACTTAAGTGTAAAAAAATGTGAAAAAGATAAAAAGTCAAAAGTTAAAAAGTCTAAAAACTTTAAGCTATATCTTTAGCAAAAGTTTGACTCCTTACACTTCCTACTATTTCAAAAAATAAAAACTCTATAACTTTCTCAAAATATAAGATTTTTAAATAATAAATAGTAAATAAGTAATTCCAAAACCTTATCCTTCCGATAAAAAATGCCATTCCCAAAAGTAAGTCATTATAAAGCTCATCATGGCCTACTATTTTCAATGGCAAATGACAAAAGATCATCATTTCATTTAAAAAATGAAGCAGATAATTATTTTCAATAGTTCCAGATCTTATCTTCAACAACCGACCTTATCTTCAAGTATTTGTATATAAGAAGTAACTCCCATCATATGGAAGGCAAAGTTTTTTAGAGAGTTTTTCAAGAGTCTTTTTACAATCTTCAAGAGCCAAAATACTTTAAGTTCAAAATTTGAGAGAAGAATAAAAAACTCCTTATAATATCAACCTTCCTTTAAAATAAAACCTTAGATTTACAACTTATATTTTCAAAATCTTATACATGTAATCCTTATACTACTCCATTTCTAGCCTCAACAAAAACCCATACTTGTATATTATCATCAAATTATAATTCATCAAGTGTTTTCTTTTAAATATATCTTGGTGTATAAATAAATTTTTAAATGGTTTATGTTCTATAGATTTTGATAATGATATATTTTTATTAAAAATTAATTAATTATTTTAAAGTATCATTTAATTAAAGAGCATGAAGATTTTCATTTAAGTGAATTTTGTAATTGTCAAGATTTTCATAAGAAAATGAATTTAATTAATTTTGTTTCCAGTATTCTAGTAGAACATTTAGCTAATTTATAAAATATTTCAAATAATGGATTGAAAAAAAAAGGCAAAAACTTTTAGAAGGATATGAAAAATTTTGGAATGTTAAACAAAAAATTCATGAATTTAATAATCAAATAGCTAAATTAAAACTTTATCTTATAGTTTATCATCATATTTTACCTGAAAATAATATGTGTGATTGTAGAAATTTTCATTATAATATAAAGTTAAGAAATTTAATTTTAGAATTTTTAAGTCTTTAGTAGAACTTTAAAAATTAATAGCATTAAACATATCTATAAATATGCTAATAATCAGATAGATGCATTATATTTAGAGATAAAAATATTTAAACTTAAAAGAGAAACTATAATAAATAGAAGTAGTTATTATAGAATATATAATGCCATTCCCTGCTTCAGGATAGTATGAATTAATTAGAGATTACTATAATATGATACTGTGTAATGAATATTTAATTGATCGATTTAAAAGAATACTTAGTAAAATACCTTTAGGTTAATAATTTGAAAAATATTAAAAGAAACTTTTAAAGATATAAATAGTTTAATAAATGAATTAAAAGAAGAAAAAAATTATTGAACCCAGATTAGCAGAATTAAAAGGAAAATCTAATAAGAATATCAAATTTAAATTTACCCCCATTTTCAAACTATTATACTATTGTAGAAAACATTAAATATATGATTATAGAAATAAACATTTAATTAGAAAATAAGAAAATAATAAAAAATCAATACCTATATGTTAAATATACATATATATGCATCATAAATTAATTCCATAATAATGGAGGTTGACCTGATCCTACGTTTTCGGTGCCAGAGCCCGATAGGGAAGTATGATCGTACCTTGGTTGAATTTTAAGCCTTGGTTTGTTTTTGAATTCACTCAAAGTGAAGTTATAATAACTTTAATAGATCTATATTGTCAATAATAAATTATTTTACATATATTAGAAGATACATTATTTGAAATAAAAAATAATGGGTAACTATAGATGGAGAATCAGTGGTAGCTATACATCCACCTTTAGAAAGTCTTAAATTAAATAATATTTATAAAACCTATTATGCTAAACCATTTAAAGAAATAAGATTCCATAGTAAAGAGGTAGGAAAAGATATAAAGCATGTAATATTGCAAAATAATTTTTCCAATTAGATATTAGATACCATAGCTAAGTAGAGTAGAAGAAATAGTTCTATCACCTAAAACATCATAAGAAATATGTGAAACCTCTAAACCATTATCAGAAACATTACCCATTAGAATAAAGATACCTTTATTTAAACCATTTAAAATTGCATCAAGAACTGTAATTAAGTTAACTGAAGAAGATTCTACATTAAAAAATATAAAAGAAAAATTAGCCTAATTAAATATTAAAGATAAAGAAATCATAACGATAGATGAGAAAATAATAGATGAAGAGACTAATTTGAAAATAGAAAATTGAGAAAAAATACTTACAGAAGATAATCACGAATTTTTAGTTAAAAAATTACATTTTAATTCCTACACATCTAGGCCAAAAACTCAAAATTATTACCCTAGACCTACACCTCCTGATACTTAATATGAAAAAAAAATTTATCAATCAGGATACGATGGCACTATTATATATGAATGGAACATGGATGGTTTGTCAGAATATCAAATATTAAATTTGTTACGAGAAATAACAATGGTTGCTAGTGCATATAAGTCAAAAGAGAATAATGAAATAGCTATAACTCAAACACTATTAGCAGGATTTACTAGACAGTTAAATGGTTGGTGGGATCATTATGTAGATGATATAGATAAAACATGTATATTATCAGCACATAAAAGAATTGTTAAAATGGAAAATAATATTCAAATAAAAACTGAACAGGATGATATAATAAATACTTTAATATTTGCTATAACTAAAAACTTTATAGAAAATCCTCGTTTATGTCAGGAAAGAAGTTCATAAATTCTTCAAAATTTAACTTGTCCAAAATTACAAGATTTTAGGTGGTATGAAGATTTATGTTTGACTAAAGTAATAACTATAATAGATTGTAATAATATTTTTTGGAAAGGAAGATACATAGCAGGATTACCAAAATTATTTGCAGAAAGAGTTAGAAATAGGTTAAAAATTGAAAATTAAGGTACTACATCTTATAATAATCTAACTTATGGACAAATAATAAATATTGTTAATGTAGAAGGATTAGTAATTTGTACTAAATTAAAATTAAAAGAAAAATTAAAAAGAGATACTATAGTTGGAAAAAGAATTAGGATAATTTTGTGAACAATATGGTTATCCCATCAACTACAAAGAGAAAAGTAAAGCCAAAAAGAAAATATATTGCTAGGAAAAGAAGTTGTAGACCTAAGCAATATAAACAACATTATTGTCAAGAAAAGCCAATTAAAAAAAAAAGCTAATATATAAAAAAGCTAAACCTAAGACTAGTAAGAAGGATATAGTAATTTGCTGTAAGGGTGAAAGGCAAGGTCATTATTCAAGAGATTGTAGAATGAAGAAATGTATTAATAATCTAGATGTTTTAAAAGAATTAAGAAATGAAATAGCTAAAATTATGGTTAATGAAACTACTAGTAATAGTGAAGCATAAATTTTAGATTATTCAGAAAATGATTTAAATAAAATAGAAGAAGAACATGAAATTAATAGTACAGATGGTAATTTAGAATCAGAATCTTGTAGTTGTATAGGACCTTGTCATTGTAACACCATAAATATGTTAAGTAATAACAAATATTTTTTATTAGATATTATTGATAAAATAGATGATCCAAAAGGAGAGAGAAATATAAATAAGAAATAAATACAAAAGAAAAGAAAGATTTTGCACCATATAATTTATTAGAGATATATAAAAAAATTTGAAGTAAAAACAGAGCAACTATGAAAGATCTTCAAGAAGAAATTATAATATTAAAATAAGAAATAAATATTTTAAACGAAAGATTCAGAATCTAGAGGAAGATAGTTTAAAAGTTAGTCTTAGTAATTTAGTATAAGATGATAAAAAATTAAAAGGACTATCCTCAACTAGTATAGTCATTAGAGAAACATAAGATAAATTTATTAATAGTATATCTTAAGTAAATTATAAAAAATGGTATGGAAAATTAGATATAGTTGTTAATAATGATATTTATTTAACTACTTTAGCTTTAATAGATAGTAAAGTATATCAAAATTATATTTAAGAAGGATTAATTCCAACTAAGTACTTTAAAAAAACCTCTGAAAGATTAGGAACAACTAATGGATCAAAATTAATAATTAATTACCAATTATCTGAAGCAAAAATTTGTATACCAATTATCTGAAGCAAAAATTTGTAACAAAGGATATTATTTTAAAACTCATCTAATTTTAGTAAAAAACTTAAATTCAGGAGTTATTTTAGGAACACATTTTATTACTATGCTATATCCTTTTCAAGTATTTGATAGTTGAACTAAGATAAAATATTTAAATAAAGAGATTCTTTTCGAGTTTGCATTTCCAATAGTATCTAGAGAAATTAGTCATATAAGAAAAAAATATACAAGAAACCAATTTGTTAAAAAATATACAAAAACAAATTAAATTTCTCATAAAAGAAATAGAGGGAAAAAGAATAAAAGAACAAATAAATAGTTCAGAGATAAAAGAAAAATCAAAGAATTTAAAAATACTTTTTTAAAAGAAATTTCTGCACCAGTTCCTAATGCTTTTTGGAGTAGAAAGCAGCATGAGTGAAACTACCTTACATAAATGATTTTGATGAAAAGAGAATTCCAACAAAATCACAAGCCATCAAACTAACATTCGATTTAGAAAAATTTTGTTGGAAAGAAATACAAGATTTGAAATAAAAAAGGAGTAATTAGAGATTCGAAATCTCCCTGGTCATGTTCTACCTTTACTGTTATGAATGCAACAAAACTAGAAAGAGGAACCCCAAGATTAGTAATAAATTATAAGCCTTTAAATGTAGTTTTACAATGGATAAGATATCCTACACCATATAAAAGAGATTTATTAAAAAAGTTGTACGATGCAAATATTTTTTCTAAATTTGATATGAAGTCAGGATTTTGGCAAATATAAGTAGATAAAAAAGATAGGTATAAGATAGGATTTTATGTACCATTTGAACATTATGAATGGAATGTTATGCCATTTAGTTTAAAAAATACTCCTTCAAAATTTCAAAATATTATGAATGATATATTAAGACCAATACATGAATTTTCAATTCTATACATAGATGATGCATTAATTTTTTTTCCAATTCAATAAGTTATCATATCAAACATTTAAAAAGATTTTTCCACTTAATTCATCAAAACAGATTAGTAGTCTTCGTACCAAGGATGCAACTTTTCCAAATTAAAGTTAGATTTTTAGGATATGATATATATCAAGGCACCATAAGACCAATAAATAGAAGTTTTGAATTTACTAATAAATTTTTAGATGAAATAAAAGATAAGAAATAGTTACAAAGGTTCTTAGGATGTATAAATTATGTTAATGATTTTTCAAGGATTAAGGAAAATTATGTAAACCTTTATATAATAGTTTAAAAAGAAAACCTGAACCTTAGACAGAAAAACATACTAAGATAGTGAAAAAATTAAAGAAAATAATTAAAAGTCTATCATATTTAAATATTCCACACCTAGATGCTTTTTTGATAATAGAAACAGATACTAGTGACTTGGCTATGGAGGAATTTTAAAACAAAAACGAAAAGAAGATAATAAGGAAGAACTTGTAAGATTTTACACAAAAAGCTGGAATCAAACTCAAAAGAATTATTCTACAATTAAAAATGAAAATTTAAGCATTGTTTTATGCATTAAAAAGTTTGAAGATGATTTATATATGAAAATGTTTTTATTGCAAATTGATTGTGTATTAGCAAAATATGTTTTAGAAAAGGATGTTAACAATTTAATTTCTAAACAAATATTAGCAAGATGGCAAGTTTTACTAAGTAATTTTGATTTTGATATCGAGTTTAATAAAGGAAAAAATAATAGTTTGCCTGATTTCCTTTCACATGAATTCTCATAGGGCAAATGAATTATAATAAGAAAGTTTTAACAAAAGCTACATTATCAAAAAAAATTCATTATCATAAAGAAATTATCAACAGAATCCTCCGCTCACATCCCCTCTTATTACGACATTACTCTTAGATTTAAACCCCTTTTTTTCACCATATCCTTCACTCCTAAGATGGCAAACCTTCTTACCTTCTACACCTCCTAGACCTTATTCAATAGCATTTGCTTTATCTTCTTCTCTTTCTCCTCCTACTATATATTCTTCATGTCCTTTTACAACAAAAATTTCTTCCTCTTATTTTTTAAATGAGAAAAAAATTAGTTATTAGAGTTTTAAAGCTAGAAGAACTTAATTTAGTAGAAACTCAAAGTTCTTACAGATTAATTGATTAAATTTTTCCTAATAGTTGGCATTTTCATGAGGAAGATTTGAATAAATCAAAAAAATATTATGAGCCCATATTTTAAATCAAGAGAATATTATGAGCCCATATTATTAGATTATGGATCTGTAGAAATAGAACATCATTAAGATCTGAGAGATAAAGATAGAATTACCTATAATAAGGTTCAAATTATCAATGTTATCACTAAATCAAAATGGGGTCATAGACTATATATATTGAAGACTTTATCAAGATACCCTCCGAAGTTGGCATTTAGTTACTATGATTATCAAGATGCCTGGTTCAAAGCATTTTATTTGAGAAATTTTTAGTATTCTTAGTTCTTTAATTTTTCACATAAATTTTATTGCATTCTTCCCAATTGATTCATTAGATGGTTCAATTATATGGGTTTGATAATTGAAGTAATTCCATTTCTAATAAAAGAAGCTTTCGCAAAATTCATTACTTATTGTCAACTGGATGCTCTTGATAATCTTCTTAAATCGTGTACAAGGTTCCTTGGATATTGTTTTGGAATTATCATACTTCAAAGCAGGTTAATCAACTTTTAATTCTTTGTAGATAATTTCTATTAAAATGGAGGGATACGTTTGATATTAAAAAGGCTGATATTCAAGCAGTTGTTAGTTGTTTTGCTCCTAAAGCATCATCCTCAACTCCTCTATTAGGTTCTTTCAGATAAAATTTGATTGTCAATTTATTATCAACAATATCATCTGAAGAAAAATTTAATTCCATTATCAACCGAATTTTAGCTGAAAGGGCAACTTCATCGGGAAGCAACACTCCTCCTCCTAATTGTGTATTTCAAGATTTGTAAGACCCATATGCAAATATTGAGTTATAAATTTTAAGATGTAAATACAAGTGTAAATTGTTAACTATAACAAGTAAGTAAGTCAAAAAACTTAAGTGTAAAACATGGTGAAAAAGATGAAAAGTCAAAAGTTAAAAAGTCTTGAAACTTTAATGCATATCTTTAACAAAATTTTAACTCCCGACACTTTGTACTATTTCAAAAAAGCAAACCTTTATAACCTTCAAAAGTCATCATTTCAAAATACAAAATTTTCAAATAATGAATAGTAAAGTAGTAATTCCAAAACCCTATCATTTCGATAAAAAAATACTGTTCCTAAAACTTAGTTATTATGAAGCTATCTCTTCTTCATTTTGGTCTGGTATTTTCAAAGGTAAATAACAAAAGATCATTATGGTACCTTACCAAGATCATCAATTCATTCAAAGAATAAAGCAGATAATTATTTTCAGTAGTTCCAGTGTAACACTCTCTCTTATTACCTTTTATTTACATATATTCTTTATTAAATTGTTTACATAATTACACATACATAGATATAAATTAAACATACTTAAAGTATCATTACAAATTAATTCATTACATATGTTTTAAATTATTTACATTGAGCACTTTGCAAAAAAACAACTTAACTCCAAAACTAGTCATCACTTGCTATCCTCTCTGGTGGCTTGCAGATGTTGATTTGAAATCAGCATTTATACTTCACACTTTATATACCTACACAGGAAGAACACACATACTGAGCAATAGCTCAGTAGGGAGCAAAGCAAAATAATTGACTTATTATCAAAGTCTCAAATATAAAAAGCATGATAGCATGCCTTTTCATGTTACAAAATATGTGCATTTATAACAATAATCCATGCATTAGGAAACACTAAAATACGATTCTCAATGATGCACTAAGTAATATTTCAATACAATTCTTTAATCGCATTTCATTATTCAATGAAGAACACTAACATTAGTTTGAGCCACTGAAACACTTACACTGTTGATCACATATTATTATTCATTAATCAAATCACTTATATTGCCTGAATTTCCATTAATGGTGGATACGGGTGCAAACATCAGATGCTGGAAAGTAGTATCACTATCCCCTTTATAGGCATTCCTATCTATCCACTACTTTATGAAATTCAGGCCTCAACAAGTCACTAATCACTCAAGAATATTGCATTTGATACATTTAAAATCATGGCATCAATACACTCAATATAACAAGCAATCATTTCACTATATCATATATTTTTTATTCAAGTACCTAAAGGATACAATATAAAATGTTCATCATTCATTTAGTTGCATATAATATTGCTAATATAACTATTTATATTCATTTATGTTCATTAACTATAAAAGTTCTTATGCATTAAGACTTAGTATTTAACTTCACTTCACTAGTTCATTATGCTTTCTACTTATTTTATGTCATCAATTACTATTAATCTTATGTTTAAAATACCCCAATAGTGTTTAGGGAGGTTTAAGTATGCTTTAGTATCAATTTGGAACCTAAATATCAAGTTTAAGAAGACACATGGGAGGGTCATGGTCAGCAGCTTATACCTGCTGATCGTGACATAGATCTTATTTCGGTTCTGTATTGAATTTAGCCTATGTCATGGTCAGTATGTCATACCTGCTAACCATGAGGTCTATTTTGCCCAGAGGTAGATTTCCAGTCTTTATTTGTATGCATTTTTAGACCTATAGAAAGTCATTTTTACCAACAGTTTCCTTCTTCAAAGTTGTTCCTCTATTTCCCTAGTTTTCAAAAAATAAAAATAACTCAATCATGACTTCTAAATGTTAAGATATCACTAAAAAATTACATACTATTCCAAATGTCAAACAACAAAGGTCTATCAACTTAAAGTTCAATTTCAAATATCTTGAAGGCAAATTCAGATTTTGGGATCTTCTACAAAGTTGTAGATCTATGTCTTATCATTTATTTCCAACTAGAATAATTTCATTTAAACATCTATAAAAAAGGTATTCTCTTTACACTAAAATGTGTGCTATTAAATCCTAAATAGATTTTCACTATTTCACTTTTTAAAGCACAGCTCATCATTCCCATGCAACAATAATAATATCAACCATTTCTATCATCAATCACACAATAATTATAATTTATAAGTCAACTTAAATCAAATAAACATATAGTATAAAGAATAAACTCCCAATCCTCAAAAGTTAACCACTTTCACTTCCTATAGCTCTTCATTCTCTTTTCCCTTGCCTTTGCTACTCTTTTTTCAACCACTAATATAAAACGTCACTCAATCACTAATCGAGATAATAAATACATATTCTAAAATTAGGAAGAGGAAAAATAGGATTTATTTTACATAAAACCATACTTTACTCACTTTACTATGCTCTTAAAAACCAAAGACACAAACATCTTGTATATAGGAATTTGAAGATAAAAAAACATAAAAGAAGATGAGAAAAAAATGGCTTGAACCTTTGGCCAAAGAATGGCTAGCCCCTTCATAAGAAAAGGCAGATTTTATTTCCTTTTCCCCTTTCTTTCTTTATTTCTTTCTTTATTTCTTTCTTATTTTCTATCATTATAGAACAACACACATGTATGATACTTATTAGGCCACTTATTTGTCCCCAAAAGTTTTTGTTTTACTCCCTCTTCTTTTACAAATTCCTACATTTGGCATGAAGTTCATAATATAAATTTCAATTAAGTCCTACTTACTTATTTCACAATGCACATTCACCCCAAAGATGGCAAATTTACAAAATTAACTTTTACAATTACATCAATTTCAATTATGTCCTTAAAACATTTACAAATATTTATCAATGTAAACTTTGGGACATTACATCCAAATCTTATCTCTAGAAGCGATCTTATCTTTAAGTATTTGTTTATAAGAAGTCATTCTTATCAGATGGAAGGCAGAGTGTTTTGAAGAGTTTTTCAAGAGTTTTTTTTACAACCTTTAAGAGCCAAAATACTTCAAGTTCAAAGTTAGAGGGAAGAAAAAAAACCCCTTATAATATTCACCTCCCTTTGTAATAAAACCATAGATTTATAAATTATATTTTCAAATGCTTGTGCATGTAATCCTTGTACTACTCCCTTTCTAACCTCAATTGAAACTCCTACTTGTATATTATCATCAAATTATAATTCATCATGTATTTTCTTTCAAATATGTCTTAGTGTATAAATAAATTTTTAGATGGTTTATGTTCTATAGACCTCAATTATAACTTCATTTTGAGTGAATTCTCAAAGAAACTGAGGCTTAAAATTCAACCAAGGTATGCTTATACTTCCCCTACTAGGCTCTGATAAAAAAAAATGTAAGATATGGTTAACTTCTATTATTATGGGATTAATTTATGATGGAGTTATAGTCTATATATGTATATTTAACATATAGGGATTGATTTTTTATTATTTTCTAATTTTCTAATTAAATGTTTATTTTTATTAATCATATATTTAATATTTTCTACAATAATATAATAGTTTAAAAACATAGGTAAATTTAAATTTTCTATTTTTAGTATATTTTCTTCTATTTCTGCTAATTTGGGTTCAATAATTTTTATTTTTTCTTTTAATTCATTTATTAATCTATCTATATATATAAATTTTCTTTTAATATTTTTCATATTATTAACCTAAAGGTATTTTACTAAGTATTCTTTTAAATCTATCAATTAAATATTCATTCCACAGTATCATATTATCATAATCTCTGATAAACTCATACTATCCCAAAGCAGGGAATGGCATTAAATCTTCTATAATAACTACTTTATTTATTATATTTTCTCTTTTAAGTGTTAATATTTTTATCTTTAAATATAATGCATATATTTGATTATTAGCAAGTTAATAGATACATTTTATACTATTCATTTTTAAAGTTTTACTAAAGCCCTAAAAATTTCTAACATTAAATTTATTAACTTCATAATATAATGAAAATCTCTAGAATCACACATATTATTTTCATTTAAAATATGATGATAAAGTATAAATAAACTTTTAATCTACCTACCTGATTATTAAATTCATGAATTTTTTGTTTAACATTCCAAATATTTCATATCCTTTTAAAAGTTCTTGCCATTATTGTTTTTTATCCATTATTTGAAATATTTTATAAATTAGGAAAAGATTTTGCTGGAATGCTTGGAACAAAATCAATTAAAATATCAATTAAATTCATTTTCTTATGAAAATCTTGACAATTACAAAATTAATTTAAATGAAAATCTTCATGCTTTTTGGTTAAATGATCCTTTAAACTAATTAATCCTTTCTTTAACAAAAACATATCTTTATCATTATCAAAATCTATAGAACATAATCCATCTAAAAATTTATTTATACACCAAGATATATTTGAAAGAAAATACCTGATGAATTATAATTTGATGATAATATACAAGTAGGAGTTTCAATTAAGGCTAGAGAGGGAGTAGTACAAGGATTACAAGTACAAGCTTTTAAATATATAAGTTGTAAATATAAGGTTTTATTACAAATGGAGGTTGATATTATAAGGGTTTTTTTATTCTTCTCTCTAATTTTGAACTTAAAGTATTCTAGCTCTTAAAGGTTGTAAAAAAACTCTTGAAAAACTCTTCAAAAAACTCTGTCTTCCATCTAATGAGAATGACTTCTTATATACAAATACTTAAAGATAAGGTCGGTTGCTAAATATAAGATCTAAAACTATTAAAAATAATTATTTGATTCATTTTTTGAATATAATGATGATTTTGATAAGGTGTCATGATGATGTTTTGTCGTCTGCCTTAGAAAAAAGTAGGCTGAAATGAAGAAAGGATAACTTCATAATGATTTATTTTTGGGAATAGTGATTTTTTATCGGAAGGATAGGAATTTGGAATTACTGCTTTACTATTCATTATTTGAAAATTTTATATTTTAAAATGATGACTTTTGAAAGTTTTAGAGTTTTTCTTTTTTGAAATAGTAGGAAGTGTCAGGAGTTAAACTTTTGCTACAGATATGCCTTAAAGTTTTATAACTTTTTGACTTTTTATCTTTTTCTCCTTTTTTTACACTTAAGTTTACTTACTTACTTACTTGTTATGTTTTACAATTTACACTTGTATTTACATCTTACAATTTATAACATAATATTTGCATATAGATCTTTCGAATCTTCAAACACACGGTGAGAAGGAGGAGTGTTCCTTCCTGATGAAGTTGCCTTTTTATTGAACTTCGATTGATAATGGAATTAAATTCTTCTTTAGATGATGTTGTTGATAATAAATTAACAATATAATTTTTAACTAAAATAAAACATGTTGTAGGAGCTGAGGATGATGCTGTAGGAGCAACATAATTGACGACTGCTTGAATATCGGCCATTTTAATATCAAAAGTATCCCACCATTTTAATTTAAATTATCTGTAAAGGATTGGAAGTTGATTAACCTGCTTCAAAGTATGATAAGTCAAAGACATTATCCAAGGAATCTTGAAAATTGTACAATATTTAAAAAGATTATCGAGAGCATCCGGTTGACAATAAGTCCTAAACTTTGTGAAAGCTTCATTTATTTGAAATTGAACTACAATTATCAAACCCATATAACTAAATCATTTAATGAACCAATTGGTAAGAACACCAAATTTATGTGAAAAATTAAAGATCTAAGAATGCTAAAAAATTTTCAAGCAAAATGCTTTGAACCAGGCCTCTTGATAATCATAGTAACTATATGCCAACTTTGGAGGGTACCATGATAAAGACTTCAATAAATATTGTATGTGAACCCATTCTAATTGAGCGATAACATTGATAATATTAACCTTGCTATAGGTAATCCTATCTTTATCTCTTAATTGGATCATAATGATGTTCTATTTCTATACATCTAGAATATACTAATATGGCCTTATAATATTCTCTTTATTTATTCAAATCTTTCTCATAAAAATGATAACTATTAGGAAAAATATAATTAATTCATTTATAAAAACTTTAAGTTTCTGCTAAATTAAGTTCTTCTAGCTCTAAAACTTTAATAGATAATTTTTGTTGTAGAAGGAGAAGGAGAATATATAATATGAGGAGAGGGAGAAGAAGGTGAAGCAAATGATGTTAAATATTGTCTAAAAGGTGTAAAAGGTGAGAAGGTTTGTAGTTTTAGAAGTGGAGAAGATGGTGGACCAAAGGATTTAAATCTAGGAGTAACAGTTCTAATACAAGGAGGTGTGAGCGGAGGATTCTATTGATAATTTCCTAATGATAATGAATTTTTTGTTGATAATATAGCTTTTGTCAAAACTTTCTTATTATAATTCATTTTCCCTGTAAGAATTCATGAGAAAGAAAATTAGGCAAACTATTATTTTTTCCTTTAATAAACTCGATATTAAAATCAAAATTGCTTAGTAAAGTTTGCCATCTTGCAACTATTTGTTTAGAAATTAAATTTTTAACATCCTTTTCTAAAACATATTTTGTTGATGGACAATCAATTTGTAATAAAAAAAACCTTTTCATATATAAATCATCTTCAAACTTTTTAATGTCTAAAACAATGCTTAAAATTTCCTTTTTAATTGTAGAATAATTCCTTTGAGTTTGATTTCAACTTTTTGAGTAAAATTTTACAAGTTTTCCTTATTGTATTCTTTTGATTTTTGTTTAAAAATTTCTCCATAGCCTAAATCACTAACATTTATTTCTATTATTAGAAAAGCATTTGGCTATGGAATATTTGAACATGGAAGACTTTTAATTTTTTGTTTAATTTCTTTTACTATCTTAGTATGTTTTTTTGTCCAAGGTTTAGTTTTTCTTTTCAATCTATTATATAAAGGTTTACATAATTTTCCTAAATCCTTGAAAAAATCATCAACATAATTTAAACATCCTAAAAACCTTTATAACTATTTCTTATCTTTTATTTCATTTGGAAATTTAGTCGTAAATTCTAAACTTTTATTTATTGTTCTTATGGTGCCTTGATCCATATCATATCCTAAAAATCTAACTTTAGTTTGGAAAAGTTACATCTTTGGTGCGGAGACTACTAATCTATTATGATGAATTAAGTGAAAAACTGTTTTTAAATGTTTGATATGATGACTTATTGAATTGGAAAAAAATTAATACATCATCTATGTATACAATTGAAAATTCATGTATTGGTCTTAATATATCATTCATAATATTTTGAAATTCTGAAGGAGCATTTTTCAAATCAAATGGCATAACATTCCATTCATAATGTCTAAATGGAACATTGAATCCTATCTTATACCCATCTTTTTGATCTACTTATATTTGCCAAAATCCTAACTTCATATCAAATTTAGAAAAATTATTTGCATCGTACAACTTTTTTAATAAATCTTTTTTATATGGTATAAGATATCTTATTCATTGTAAAATTAAATTTAAAGGCTTATAATTTATTATTAACATAGGGGTTCTTCTTTCTATTTCTACAACATTCATAGCATAAAACACTGAACATGACCAAGGAGATTTCAAATCTCCAATTAACCCTTTTTCTTTCAATTCTTGTATTTGTTTCCTAAAAATTTTTTCTAAATCAATTGTCATTTTGATAGCTTATGGTTTTGTTGGATTTCTATTTCCATCAAAATCCTTTATGTAATGTAGTTTCACTGCATGCTGCTTTGTACTCCAAAAAGCATTAGGAATTGGTACACAAATTTTCTTTTAAAAAAGTATTTTCAAATTCTTTGATTTTTTCTTTTATCTTTAAACTATCTAATTGTCCTTTTATTATTTTTTTCCTCCATTTTTTATGAGAAATTTAATTTATTTTTTGATTATTTTTGAACAAATTGATTTCTTGTATATTTTTTTTTCTTACATGACTAATTTCTCTATATACTATGGGAAATGCAAACTCAAAAAGAATCTCTTAATTTAAAATTTTTATCTTAATTCCACTATCACATACTTGAAAAAGATATAACATAATAATAAAATGTGTTCCTAGAATAACTCCTGAATTTAAGTTTTTTTACTAAAATTATATGAGTTTTAAAACAATATCCTTTGTTAAAAATTCAATGGCTTTTTCATAGTACTTAGTTGGAATTAATCCTTCTTGAATATAATTTTGATATGCTTTACTATCGATTAAAGCTAAAGTAGTTAAATGAAAATCATCATTAACAAATATGTCCAATTTTACATACCATTTTTGATAAATTTACTTGAGATATACTATTAATATATTCATCTTGTATTTTTGTAATGACTATACTAGATAAGGCTATTCCTTTTAATTTTTTATCATCTTGTACTAAATTACTAAGATTAACTTTTAAACTATCTTCGTCTAGATTCTGAATCTTTCCTTTTTAAATATTTATTTATTATTTTAATATTCTAATTTCTTCTTGAAGATCTTGCATAGTTTATTATCTTTTTACTTCAAATTTTTTTATATATCTCAGATAAATTTTATTGTGTACAATCTTTCTTTTCTTTTGTATTTATTACTTCCCTTAACCTACTTAAATATTTTTTTTTTACTTCTAGGTCATCTATTTTATCTATTTTATGATGTTACACTAACAAGGTTCCATACAACTACAAGATTCTGATTCTGAATTACCATCCATACTATTAATTTCATATTCTTCTTCTATTTTATTTAAATTATTTTTTGAATAATCTGACACTTCTGTTTCACTATTGCTAGTAGTTTCATTAACTATAATTGTAGCTATTTCGTTTCTTAATTCTTCTAAAATATCTAGATTATTAATATGTTTCTTCATTCTATAGTCTCTTGAATAATGTCCTTGCCTTCCACACTGATACCAAATTACTATATCCTTCTTACTAGTCTTAGGTTTAGCTTTTTGATATTTCAGTACAAGAAAATATCAAAATAGCAACAAAAATATTTTCATTGCTATTTTGGCAACGAAATACAAATTCCATTGCTAATTAGCAATGAAAAATTAATTCCATTGCTAAAATTGGTTGAAGTTTTTAGATTTATCAACAGAATAACAAATGGTTTTATTCTATTGCTAAAAAGTGGGAATAATTTTAGCAGCAAAATATAGCAACGAAAATTAGCAACAAAATGCTAATACCATTGCTAAATATAGAGCCAGTAGATGGTGAAAAACTTTGGAACAACATTTAGCAAGGGAAATTAAATTCCATTGCTTAATTAACCTACTTTAACAACTCCTTTGGAAGATTGTAGTATGGGCAACTTCTCTGCAATTCTTTAAACCTCTCACATGCTTCATACAAAGATTCATTATCATGTTGAACCAAAGTGGTGATATCCTTTATAATCTTTGCAGTTTTAGCTAGAGGAAAATACTTAGATAAAAATGCTTAGGCTAATTGATCCCAAGTTGTAATAGACCCCCTAGTTAGGGAATTCAACCAAGCCTTTTTCTTTATCCTTCAATGTGAAAGGAAAAAGCCTAAGCTTAATTGCATCCAGCAAAACTCCATTTATTTTAAAGGTATCACATATTTCTAAGAAATTTGCCAAATGAGCATTAGGATCCTCATTTGCCAAACCATAGAATTGAATGCTATTTTGAATCATTTGCAAAAGCGATGGTTTAATCTCAAACTGATTAGTGTTTACCTTAGGTCTTACCACCCCTTGTTGAGCCCCACTCAACGCCGGCATGGCAAAATCCATCAGCCTCGGTGGATTCTCTTCTTCAATCATGGTCAATCTCCTAGTCTTATTTTTCTTCTTGTTGGATTTGTGGTTGCTCGAAATAAATCTTTCTATCTCTAGATTCAAAGGTTTAAGATCTTCTTGCAAACTCTTTGTGCGAGGCATGTACTGTCAAATCCTGAAAATACACAACAACACAAACAAACAAAAACAAATTAAATATCGTAATCCAAAATCTTAAATTAAGATTCATAATGAAATA
This sequence comes from Excoecaria agallocha, assembly GCA_037975025.1. Classification (NCBI taxonomy): domain Eukaryota; kingdom Viridiplantae; phylum Streptophyta; class Magnoliopsida; order Malpighiales; family Euphorbiaceae; genus Excoecaria; species Excoecaria agallocha. The sequence continues at coordinate 48,488,341 of CM075806.1, read as the reverse complement.
ATTCAATCATATAGTTCCCCGACAATGGCACCAAAAACTTATTATAGCTTTTTCTAAAAGCTTAAATATCGCAAGTATATGGTGTACCAATTATAAAACTTCAGATATCGATCCCACAAGGAATGTTGATTGATATTATTCACTATTACTACTTAATTTTAATCTTGTTTACAACGTTCATAAATTTGAAATTAATTCTAAACTACTCTATTGTGTAAGCTAATTAAATCTGAGTTAAATATAATCAAAGAAGATAATATATGTAATGAAATCTAATGATCATGCACTTGATACCATTATTTCAATTAATATGTTTAATCCTATCTTGTGCTCGATAAAACCTTAGTAGATAATTTTACATCCCTAATTGGCAGAAGGCTAAGTAAGTTCTCATGAAACACATTAGAAAATTCATTTGCAATAGGTATATCTTGAAGCTTAACTGTATCCCTCTTTGAGTCAAGAACCAAGGCCAACAATGCTTCACAACCTTTTTTGAGAAATCATCTTACTTGTATGGTAGATATCCATTGGCTAAAGGTTGAGTTCAAATTCCTTGAAGTACTATTTTTTTACCATCAACATCACTAAGAGTCACCATCTTAGCCCTATAATTAACTAATGCATGATGTTTGGACAGGCAATCCATTCCCAAAATAAAATCAAATTCTCAAAATGGTAACTCAATAAGATCGGTTAAAAATTCACTTTTTTTTAATCAAGATGGGATAATCCTTGAATAATTTGTTAACACATACACTGTGCCCCAAAGGACTGGTCACACAAATGTCATAATCCAATTAATGCATGTTAGACACACTCCCACCCATATCCTTAATGTAAACATATGAATGGGTGGAACCTGGATCAATAAGTGCATGGATATTAGAGTTAAGAGTGAGAAAGTACCAGCTATGACTTCAGGAGCATCTTGATCGTCTCACGCTTTCATGGCATATGCCTTACTTGGGACAATTGGTGCTACAGGCCAATTAACTGATTTAGACGTATTACGAGATTGAGACCTATACTAACCAAATCCACCTCGCCCTCAGCCTCTACTTCCGGCTCTACAAGCAGAAAGTACGTTTGAATCTCCTTTACTACCTTGCTGTGCGGAGCCTTATTCTCGCTTTGAGGGGTAATTCAATATATAGTGGTCAGTAGCACCATAATTGAAACATGCACCAGTCAATTTTTGGCATGTGCCCTAATGTTGCTTTAAACAATGAGGACACTCAGGTAGCTAACTCCCTCTCTGCTTTGATGATGTATCTTTACTCAATTTAGACATGGTTGAAGATTATTGGCTCTTTCTTTTGGTAGCAGGGTTGTGCAAAGACTCGACTTGCTGGTCATTTTGTCCTCTTTTAAACCTTTTTTTGATGGACCATCTGCCTTTAGCCTTACTCCTTTTATGCTTTCTTTCTCTTTTAGCTGACTCATGCTTCTCAACCTTCATGGCTGCTATACCCAGTTGATGGAAGTCCACACTTTGGAGACATATCGGTCCTATAAGTTTTTCTCTAATTCAATCATTTAGTCCATCTTCAAATTGCCTACACTTAAAGGCATCAATCAACATGTCCTTGGGAACATATTTGCACAATCGAATGAATTCCTTCTCAAAAATAGTTGCAGATATAGCTTTCTAATTCCAAGTTAGAAACTATCTTAACTTTCCTTTTTTGTAGGCCTCAGTAACATATTTCTTCTTAAATTCAGTTCCAAAGAACTCCTAAGTAAGAGGATCCAACAATTGAGGCCGTTTAAGTACAAGCTTCCACCAATCATAAGCTGGCCCTCTCCAACATTTCCAACCAAAATTTAGCTTCCTTTTATTGTTCCAACGTAGTACCTAAAAATTTCTCTACACCATACTTCTTGACTTTCGAGATAAGAGCCTTAGGTGTTGTTATCCTTTATGGAATTTTAGCCATATCCTGAGAGATTTTTAATAGTGCCTCTTCAAGAATAGCAGCAGGGATCTCATTTTGATTAGATGATAAAGATATAATATTAAAGGGATCCATTTTAATTGGTAAATTACTCTCAGTCGATTCTTTGATAGCATCTCTAGAGTCCTCCATCTTTAATCTATATTAAAAATAGGGACTACTGCATTAGACCAATATGACACTATACCATACAATAGATTCCTAAACTCCTATTCCCTAGAAAAAGCTAAGCTTAGGCACTTTTATACCATAAATTGTGACACCCTAAAGGATTCACAAAAGGCTTATCAATTATCTATAAGGTACATATAACATGCATAGAGATCGTAGGCTTTCTCATGCAAAGAAATCATATCCATGGCAATCACAAACCACTCATCCATAGAAATATGGATAAACACATGCAAAAAGGGAACTTAATTCAATTTACAACCCTCCAATATAATTACATCAGATCATAAGTTATAAAATATAGGACTAGACAAAAGCATTATCCAAAAATATCCTACATCAAAATCTTGACCGACTCATATTGGCCTTCTAAGCAGAACTAAGTCCCTAAGAAATCTCAAACTGCAAACCTACACGGATAAAAAACCACATGTGCTAAGCTATAAAGCTTAGTGGGGAAAGTATGATTAATATGGATGACTACTCATGGTAGTCATCAGCAAAATTTTCACATAAGTATCACATTAATAAAACATTTTTATAATAATTGCAAATGTTGAGACAATTTCATAGCCTAGAAGAAGATTTAAGATAAAATCATATAATAGGCCCGTTCGTCGTGAACATATTCAATAAGTGAAACAATCGATATATTTCATTTTTAGGAACCTTTTTCTTAACCTTTAATAGCCTGCCTAAGTACTAGTTTAAAGGGTGTATAAAGGGAGCAATAGATACCAATACCTGAAGGTATCAACATTAGATACCTGAAGGTATCAACAATAGATTTCCGAAGATATAGAACAATAGACCAAAATGGGGCCAAACAATAGTTCTATTAAGAAATGAACAATAGACCCAAATAGGGTCAACAATAACAACTGTAACAATATCCCTCTAAGCATGCCTATCTAATCTACAACTGAACTAAGACTGTAGGTTAACAATGTTTGTTTATAATTTCAATTATCTTGCTTTATTCTTTCAGAAATATTATAGCCTTGTACTATTACATACAAGAATGTAAGATTTTAAGCAATAATATAATCATACTAATATTTTAGTATTTAAAAAATTATGTCATAACAATTGTATGGATCTTATATTACAATAAGAGTATAGAGCAATTAAGCAAAGTAATTACTTCAATATTGTAACATACTTCAATCTTAATCATAAGTAATGTATATTTGTAAACATAAGTTTATTGAGATCATAAAAATACCTACTTTCATGCTTTTATGATATAACCAGCAATTGAGCTTTCTCAATATTAAAAATGATAGTTTCTAAAGCCGTTATAAGCCAAAGCCATATAACATAAACATTCATACAAATTATACTTATAAAACTCTAAAGGTTATATTAAACTAACTTAATTATTCTTCATTCAATACTTGTTTGAATAACTATAATAAAGACCTGAAGTAGTCAAATTGTATGCAAAACCATGGGTGAGTGCTTATTTAATCTTAGGTGATGACATAAGGTGGAAAGTCGTATATCACTCAATAGGGTCAAGAGGGTGCTCGATGGAGTAACCACCCACTTAGTGGAGTGACCACACCCATACGGTCGAGTGACCACCCACTCGATAAAGTGGTGCTTCACTCGATCGAGTGTTCAACCTTTGAAGGACACTATCCGAAGAAAATAACCTAATTTGCTGTAATTCCAAGCTTTAACTTCTCATTTTTTCCAGATATCAGTAAATAGCTTCCCCTAATACTTGCCATACCATCAAACATTCTTATTTCTATCTTTAATTAAAAAATAACTCAGCTAAATCCATCCTTCAAAAGGAGATTCACACTAATTAGAAATCATAAACAAAATACATTGTTCATAATGAATGTTATCTCCTAGAGTCAATTACTGTATATTCTTCTTTAAGATAGATGCAACTACATGAAGTGTGTAATCAAGCAAGCATTCCCATGCCTTTTTATTAGGTTCCTCATTCTTTCAAGATTCCCTTACCCTTGTCTTTGCTTGTCTTTACCTATACAAACAACATTCTAAGTTAAGCTCCCACTTTGCTTTCATGATATCCTTCATTAATCAAGAAAAAGAAGTAGAGGAGGACATTCCATCACCAAAACTCAATGTTAGAACTCATTAATAATTGAAAGAGAGAGTTGGAGTCTTTAAGAGAGAGAAAGGAAAGAAAGCAATATGTACTAGTTATCCCTCCAATCACGTGAGGAAGCCTCTAAAAGACCCAAATTACCATTTACCCTTGTATAATTGCACCCTCATAAAATTGACCCATCAAGCTTTCAATTCAAGCATTAACCCCCAATATCTATTTTATTCTTTCAATTAACCTCCTTACACACACATCTAATGAAATTACCACATTACCCATCATAACACTTTAGCCTAAAATGACCATAACGATGCACAAATATTAATTTAGCCTTAATACCAATTAATTAAACCTAATTCCCATGAGGGTCAATGTTGGATCCTTATAGAATTTGCCCTATTGGAAAACTAATTTGATGCATCATAATCTAGATGTGATGCACATTGAAAAAAATTTTCGACAATCTTTTCAACACAATAATGAACATTGAAGGGAGGAAAAAGGACAATACAAAATCAATAGCTAATTTGAAAATTTTTCATATAAGAAGTGAGTTAGATAAAGATTCAAATGTAGGGAAATATCCAAAAGCATGTTACACTTTGGATAAAAAACAAAAGCATATTTTGTGTGAATGGTTAAAATGCCTATAGTTTTCAGATTGTTACGTTTCAAACTTGGCAAGGTGTGTTGGTATGAGGAAGTACAAATTATTTGTAATGAAAAGTTATGATTGTCATTTATTTATGAAAAGGCTAATTCCAATTGCATTTCGAGAGCTCCTACAATATAATGTTTGGGAAGCTATAATAGAATTAAGTTTGTTTCTCAAAAGCTTAACAACATCTTAAATACAGTTGTCTAACATGGAAAGACTAGGAAGGGACATTTTGGTTATCTTATTCAAATTAGAGGGTATTTTCCTCCCAACTTCTTTGATTGTATGGAGCATTTACCTGTATATTTAGCACATAAGGCTAAACTTGCCGGTCTAGTTCAATACCAATGGATGTATCCATTGAGAGGTATTTAAATACTCTTTTTAACTAAACTTATATAGATTTGTAGCAAAATAAGTACATATAATTATCCTAATTGTAATGTAAGAATTTACATCACTTGAAGAAAAATGTTAAAAATAAGCCTAGAGTTGAAGCCTTATATGCAATGCGTATTTAGTAGAGGAACCAAGTACTTTTGTTCACATTATTTTAAGCTGTATGTGATCACTCGAGAAAGAAAAGTTCCTCGTAATGACTATGGGGGTGAGCGAATTGATGATGATAACTTATATATTTTCACACATCCTGGCTGAACACATGGATGCTCAACAAAAAGAATATCAACGGATAAAGAAATGGAGGCTACCCATGGTTACATTTTATTGAATTGGCAAGAAATTCAACCTTTCGTGCAGTAAGTTTAAGTTATATTTAAAATTGCCTAAGTTCTTCTTCTTGAGGATTAGAGTTTATAGATAAGATAATTTACATTATTTTTAGCAAATACAAGGATTTGTTAAGTGAGCTCATATCAGGAAAACCATAGGATGACATCAATAAAGATGTGGAAAGAAACTTTCCACTTTGGTTTGCAAATTATGTAAGTTTTTAACTTGTAATAAATTGAATCTTTTAATAAATGACTACTAAACTTACAAAATATTATATTTATTTATTTATTTATTAAATATCCGTTTTTAATAACGTAAGCTTTTAAAAATAGAATGGAAAACAAGCTCATCTATTATCTTGCAAAAGAACCTTTGCGAATTGTTAAATCATATCCAGTCTATTCCATTAATGGATACAAATTTCATATAGAAAATTATGGACATAGCATGGCAATAGCAACAAGCGGGGTTTGCATACAAGGGGAATTGATGGATTATTTTTGGCAAAATTATTGAGATACTTAAAATTGAATACCTTATATTACCGATAAAATAGTGTGTACTTTTATGTGTGAATGGTTTGATCCTACTCCTAACATTGGAAAAAGTACATAGCCAATATAATCTCATTAAAATCAACCAGCGGAGAAGATATAAAAAATTTGAACCATTTATATTGGCAATGCAAGTGACCTCGGTGTATTATGTCCCTTATCTTAGCTTAAGATGAGATAAGTTAGATTGGTTGGTAGTCTTCAAAGTATAACCAAGAAGTATTTTTGAAGGACATGCAAAAGGAGAAAGCAAGACAAACGAAAGTGAAGAATTTCATAAAGAAACACCGGATGAACATGAAATAAATGCATATGTTGATAATGAACCTTTAAATGATCCAAATCATGAATTTGTGAAAATTTTATCTGGAGAGGATGAAGAATTCATAGATGGGCAAAATTCTGAAGATGAGCCTAACTTTAATTCTGAATATTTAGAAATAGAAGATGATTTTGATGTTTAATTAAGTGATGATAGCGATTAATTTGTGTATATTTTATTTTATTATATCATAATCCAAATGTATTATTATTACACCAATATAATATTGTTATATACATTGTAATTATATTGTTGTATTACAAGAAGAATAATTCATTTCTTTATTTTTTAGGTACAAAATATTCCATCAAAAAGAAAGAAGGAAATGTTGTTGCCCTGGCTTAAATACACATTGGATGGAGATGACAATGCACAAGTGCACCCATCTCAACCTATAAGGTCAACAGGTTTAGATATGTCATATCTATATCCTCAACAATTATATCAGGTATCACCTTTACCAACTACAAACCTCGATGGCTCTCCTAATCTACCAAGTGATTCAACATACAACAACCCAAATATATCAGCACAGTGTGTAGATGCATTTACTCTCATACCAGAATATGAATCTATACCTACAAATGTATCGGGGGTAGATGCTGAGGATGATGGAAAAGGCCTCTAGCCTGGTGTAAAGGGAGTTGATGGAAGAATTTACATTAAGATTATCAATGATATATGAGTATTGAAATAATTTTGTATTAGAAGATAACATAAGTTATGTCTATTGCTATGGATATGTAATTTGAAACTTATCTAAACTTAGTCATATTAACATGTTTATTCCATCTGGTATTTGTAAAAAAAGGATCAGATCCAAGTTCAAAAAGAGAATAAAAATTGAGCTTTATGTATGGAAGAATCTCTCTTTACAAGTAAGGGATTTTTATTATCAGGTATTTGAGGTACAAAAAATAAATTACATTATTTGTTTCAAAATAGATGATTTCATAAATTAATGAAATATCTTTTGTAAGTTATAGTACTTATTATCAGAAATAATTTTTTAGGGATTCAAAATTTAATGGTGTTATTTATCAAGTTTGGGAAAGGCATGCCCGTCAATGATATAAAGAATTTGTTGTAAAATTACACAAGAATGGTGAACGATCTTCTTTTATTTTTAAAGAAATATGGCATCGTTGGCAGCAATATTGGGTATCACCCGAAGCAATTACCATTTTAGAGAGAAATTCTTCAAACATATGGGGGAGGCATAGATGGAGAGAGTTTAGCCGTGTACACTGAGGAACTTTGAGCCATCATGAGCATGCAAATAAATTGGTAAGTATTTGAATTTTTATGAATTTTTTTATTTATATATTAACTTTATCCAATTACACTTCAAGTTAATCTAATGTATGAATTTAGTATTAAAATGTATGATTATTATGGATAATGATGGTTTAATATTTGTCTGTTTCTTTGGATGCCTGCGTTGTTGAGATATATATTTTATTTCACAGGAGGTAAATGTCATAAAAATAAAGGATATTCTGCTGAATTTTGTATAAAATTGAGTGTAATTGGTTATATAGTTGGCTGCATTGTTGAGATATATTTTTTATTTCACATGAGGTAGATGTCATAAAATAGAGAAAATTATGCTAAATTTTGTATAAAATTGAGTTTAATTGGTTATGTAGGAAAAGTCTATGAGTAAGAAGCCTACATATCCTGAAGTATTTATGTACACCCATCCAAAAAAGCATGATAGTCAGATATTTGTTAATAACCGTTGTAGACATCTTAATGCATGTAAAATTTGAACATCAATATTAATTATTTTATGAAAATATAGCTAATTAATTATAACTATTATAATAATAGGAGCAAATACAAGATACTCTCACTCAACAGCTGCAGAACTGTGAAAATGGCAATGAGAGTGAGACATTATTTGAAGTAGTTGGTGATAAGAATAATCATGGAAGGATTTTTGTCTTAGGTTCTATTGCAAATACATCCCATTTACATTTTTGGCTTAGGTTTTATTGCAAATACATCCCATTTACATTCCTCCACATTATCTAAAGCTGTTTACAGTCGGCATTCTGAACCTTTTGAGAGTCGTTTAGTTAGAAACCGCACTCACCATGTTGATGGATACTGTAATGAAGTTATAGAATCGGGTAGAAGAGTTGAAAACTAAGGGAAACACCTCTCAGCAGGCAGATTATCCTCCTTCAACAACATAGTTTAGATTTATAATATTGAGATATTGATACTGAATTTAGGTTGTGTTGTTACGAATTTTATGGATCATTACTTTACAATGTTTTTAGGATTTTATTATCGTACATTACAATTTTAATAGTATATTAATATTTTCATAAATTGCATTATTAACTTGGATTATATTTATTTGTAAATAGTAAATTTTGATTGAAATTTAAATATTATGGCACTAAAATTAAAAATTATGCAAGCAAAATTGGACAATTTCTATTGTTAGATTTAGCAATGGAATATAGATTTCCATCGCTAAATTTAGCAACGTAAATTAATTTTTTGTTGCTAATTTTAGCAATGAAAATCTATATTCCGTTGCTAAATTTAGCAACATAATTATTTTTCCATTGCTAAAATTGACTAATTCATTGAATGTCACATTGGTTAAATTTAGCAAGGAATACAATTTCCATTGCTAAATTTAGCAACAGAATTTAATTTCCATTGCTAAAAAATAGTAATCGCCGAATTAGCAACCACATTTTCTTTTGTCTAATTTCCATTGCTATTTTTGATTAGCGACAATAAATTAATATTTTCTGTTGCTATTTTTCATTGCTAAATTGCAATTTTCTTGTAGTGTTTTGGTTGTTCTTAACTATAATGGTGTTTATATTACCTAGGTCTATAACTTTTTTTCTAGTAATAAATTTTCTTTTTGGTTTTACTTTTCTCTTTGTAGCCAATAAAGCTCTAATTTGTTGATAACCATATTATTCACAAAATGATCCTAATTCTTTTCTTCCAACTATACTATCTCTTTTTACTTTTGCTCTTAATTTTAAGTCAGTAAAAATTGCTAATCCTTCTGTGTTAACAATATTTATTATTTCTCCATAAGTTTGATTATTATAAGATATAGTACCATTATTTTTATTTTTGACCTATTTCTAACTCTTTCTACAAATAATTTTGGTAATCATACTATAAACCTTTCTTTCCAAAAAATATTATTACAATATGTTCTTATCATTACTTTAGTAAAAAATAAATCTTTATACCACCTAAAATCTTGTAATTTTTGACAAGTTAAAGTTTGAAGAATTTCTGAACTTCTTTCCTAATATAAACAAGGATCTCCTATAAAATTTTTAGTTATAGCAAATATTAGAGTATTTATTATATCATCCTATTTAGTTTCTATTTGAATATTATATTCAATTTTGACAATTCCTTTACATGCTAATATTATATGTGCTTTATCTCTATCATCTACATAATGATCCCACCAACCTTTTAACTGTGCAGAAAAACTTGCTATTACGTTTGAGCTATAGCTGTTTCATTATTTCCTTTTGACTTATATGCACTATCAGCCATCGTTATTTCTCATAACAAATTTAATATTTGAAATTTCGATAAACCATTTATGTTCCATTCATATATAAAAGTGACATTATATCCTACTTGATAATTTTTTTCTTCATATTGAGTATCGGGAGGTGTAGGTTTAGGGTAATAGTTTCGAGTTTTTGGCCTTGGTGTATAGGTATTAAAATGTAATTTTTTAACTAAAAATTCTTAATTATCTTCTGTAAATAGTTTTTTTAAATTTTCTATTTTCGAATTAGTCTCTTCATCTATTGTTTTCTCATCTATCGTCATGATTTATTTATCTTTAAAATTTAATTGATGAGCTAACTTTTCTTCAATCTTTTTTAATGTATATTCTTCTTTGGTTAACTTAATTATAGTTCTTGGTGAAAATTCAAATGGTTTAAATAAAGGTGTTTATATTCTAGTGTGTAATGTTTCTGATAAAGGTTTAGAGGTTTTACCTATTTCTAATGATGTTTTAGGTGTTTGAACTATTTCTTCTACTATATTTAGCTGATTAGCTGTGGTATTTAATATCTGATTGGAAAAATTATTTTGCAATATTACATGCTTTATATCTTTTCCTACCTCTTTACAATCGAATCTTAAATCTTTAAATGGTTCAACATAATAAGTTTTATTAATATTTTTTAATTTAGGACTTTTAAAGGTGGAAAAGACTTAAAATCATCCAAGTAGCCTTCTCCATCTTTATTCTCCTTGATTTCTTTTGATTCCTTACCCTGGCTGAATTCTTCCTCATTTATTTCTCCAAATTTTATTTCTTCCTTTCCATAATTTCTTTTACTTAATTCACCCCAAATGAGCTTTAGAGATGGTATTACATGGAATTAGAAATTTTGAATTATTTAGAGTGAAAGATTGGATAGGATTACATGAAAGAAAAATGAAAAAAAAATGAAAAAAAGGAATCTTTGAGGGATGGCTAAAACAAGGGAAAAACTAGCTAAGTTCTCCAGATTTTTTTTGATTTTTCCCTTATTTATACCCATATAACTGGGCCAAATTAGGTTTAACCAATTGGCCCAATTTTACCTAAATAACCCATTTTAGCCCAATTAATTTCTCCACTAATTATTTTGCTTAATTTTTTGTTCCAATCAACTTTAACCCAATTTCTTATAAAAATTATACCCTTAAAATGATGAAAAATTCCTTTTACCTCAGCTAATTAAATTAAACTCGCTTTTTCATCATTTTTCAAAAACTAGTGTTACACTTAGTAAAATGCTCTAAAAATTTACCCCACATGTCCAAACATATGAAAGAAAGTGTGTTTAAAATTTTAGATCATTCTGAGATCATTTTAATATAGTTCCAATTTTGGAGGAAAATTAGCTAATAAAAAACTCAAATATTCAAAATCATCAAAAAATTATTTTTGACTTTCAAATACTAATTTAAACTATTTCTAATATATTTGGGCAAACAAAATAATTTTTAGAGATCCGTAAAATATTTTACAGTCCGATCAAACTTACAATCAATCCTTTTTACGATACAAAAAAATCATTCTATGTCTGATTTGGAGACCTATTTAAGCTCAAATTTTTTCCAAATTGTATCATTGAACTCCATTTAACATCTATTTTTCCCTTTTATGGTTAAGTACCATTGCTCACCAGGTCATCCATCCTAGTGCTACCCTAGGTAGGGCACGTTTAACACTTATACACTTATAAATTTTACTGTATTATACTACTATAATACTAATAAAAACTATCCCAGGGTTATTTTTCATACTCTAGATTGTATTATACATGTCAAATGCAAGTTTTAGGGTATTACATAGATGCCCAAACAAAGGAGAGAGATGGGACAAGAAGGCATCGCGATGTCTCATGTGTCATGCTGATATATGCCATCTATGATGTCTTCTTCTCGTCTATTGCTCGAACACATAGGCAGAAGGCATAAATATAACTTAAAACAAGTACAACAACTCTTAAATCCTAAAAATACAATTTTTAAAACCCTAAAACAAACCAAAACTACAAAAATGACAATAAAAAATAACTTAAATACTCTAAAATAAATTAATAATGAAAATACAGGAAATAAATTAAACCATCTTATCATGCATTAATTGAAGAGCATGCATAAAATGAAAAATAACTTGCCGCTTTACATGCCTAAAGAGTCATTAAATAATCATGGCATCACGGACATCGTAAATGTGCATTAAATAACATAAATGTAACATTACAAGAAAAGGATAAAGGGCAATTGACTGCATGATCATGTGATGAATTCTAAAGAGAAAACAAAGCTTGAGGCCTAGAATATTACCCTCAAGATTTTCAATTCTAAAACTATGGGAATAGTGATCTCTACTTCGATCCTCAATGTCCACATTCAAAAACCAAAGAAGATTTGTGTGTGTGTGTGTTTTTTTTGTACATGTGATTGCATAGAGCTTTGGTCTTTAAAAATAGAGAATTATTTTCTCTTTCTTAAGAAACCTAACTTTTTTCCTAAATGTTAGATTTTTTTCATAAACCATAATTTTTCCCTTAAATACTTAGAGAAAAACTAGAGATCAACTCTATCACTAATTCCTAAAAAAATGAAGATTTAACTGTTAGTGTATTTCACTTTGTCCTCAACAATATGGATCAAACACTGGTGAAGTCTCTCACTTTATCTTCAACCACATGGACCAATCACCAGTGAAGTCTCTCACTTTATCTTAAGCCATATAGATCAATCACTAGTGAAGTCTCTTGCTTTATCTTCAACCATGTAGGTCAATCACTAGTGAAGTCTCTTCAATAACCCCCTTGTCAAAAGGAGGTAGGAGTGGTTTCTTACCATCTCTTTTAATTCATTCCGAAGTTAAAAAATATTCACACTTTTCTTTGTTATGAATCCCTTTTGATTTCAACCTATTTAGGTGACTTTTTATGGCTTCATAAGTATCTTAGAGCAATGACCAAGGACGAAAAATAATCATAGAATCCCACCATTACCTATTCATAAGCATTTTATTCTTTTGCCCTAGTTTAGTATGGGTATCATTAATAAGTTTCTCTATTCCATAACCAGAAAATATGTCTACTATAGGTTCTGTGGAGTGTGGGATATGTATATCTCTTGAGAAGGTCTTGGTGCCTGTGAGGTAGGTGTAGCATTAGTGTTTTGAATTTTGAAGAATTGTTATTTTACTATGTCTATATGGTTAATAATGGTCAATTATTCTTTTACTATTTATTTTTCATACATTTATGTCATTGGGTTTTTGTAAGTGGCATAAATAAATACATGTCATCATTATTAGATACATCAAAATGTCTAAAAGTTTTAAAACTCCTTTAATATAAAAATATAACTACTGTGAAGATCCAGATCCCCTATGATAAGATGGTCTAGATGGAAGGTGGAGGGCTGAAGGCCTGAGAGGTTTATATGGTGCTACTTCCTATGGTGTTAACAATGGCTACTCCTGCTGCTGCTAGAATCTGAACTTAAACCCAGGTAATGCAGTGGGTAATGGCTGTAGGATCTGCACCATCACCTTAGCTAGATGGTCTGACCTATCCTCGAACCTTGAAAGTCCTTGTGAATGATGCTTTAGATAGATAGCTCATATGGTCATCCTTCAAGTTCTTGATATATCTCCTCAGCTACTCATCAGTCTCTACCATAGAATGTCTGCCTCAAGGGACTTCACCCTTAATGCGACCTATCTGCTCCCTAATATGGGTTATAGAGTTATCAATAACCTATAAGGCATTATCAAATCTCTATCCAACTGCTACCAAGTTTATTTTGATACCTTGTACATTTGTCTAGTGCCGACTCTATATAGACTGCACTAGGGCTAAATCCGATCTTTCCTCTAAATGGTAGCCAGGATAGTGGATGGATAGTCTTCTAAATATGTTATTTGATGGTGGTAATACAAGAACTATCATCGACTAAATAGGTGGTAGAGTACTAGAAGTAGAGGTTTTCAAATGGTCATACAGTGAAAATCTTTAGGACACTTTGGATGGTGATGGTCGTGGCCCTATGGGCAATCGTAGAGGTACTGGAAAATGAGGTAACCAATCGATAAGATCATCCAAATTAACTTGCATATCCATCTAAACTCTACATCTATGTCTGCCCCTTGTGGTCTTATAGCTTGTGCTATTAAGGACGATGATCAGGCTAAGCAAGTGGTGCTGAAGGTGCCTCTGGTTGTTGCTGCTAGTCTAGATCGTCTATTGGCTTTGGTCTGATAGGATCCAATCTATACTACTCTCTGGTCTCAAGGACTGTCAGTAGCATACACTATCCCTTCTACACGTAGATTGACTCAATAATTTTTATAGTGATGGCTATATGTAAATCTATAAAGATGTCGTCCTGTAGTGCCAGGCCAAACTTCCCCTCATCCGCCTTTAAGTCTAATAGTAGGTAGGTGACCACTCCTCTAATGCAGATTTGTGAGATATCTTGTGTGGCTATCTTGAGTGGTGTAGAGATAATCTCATGAGTGATATCAATCCTCTTGCTAGTGTGCATAGCCCAAAGGCAAACAATGTCAATAGCATTCACCGACCTAGGAATGTCGGTGCAGCCAAGATATAAGGTGGCCAAGAACCTCTGAATATATCTAAACGCTTGTATAGCCAACATAGTGCTCTTAGCTGTGTTTGGGTGCACTACAAAAAAATTGCTAATTAGCGACGAAAATTTCTGTCTCTAATTACTAGAATTCTGTCACTAAATTAAATTAGCAACGCCGCGACGAGCAGTCGCTAAAAGGATAGTCGTGAATATATTAGCGACGAAATTCAAAATCAGTCGCTAATTTAGCGATGAAATTTATTTATATTCCTAATTAGTCGCCGAATAATAATATTTAGCGACTACATTTTCCGTCGCTAATTCCATCTCTAAGTATAAATTTACTGTTAAAGTTAGCGATGAAAAATGTGTTGCTAATATGGTCGCTAATTATTTCTTAAATTATGTCTATCACATATTAGCAACAGTTTTTTGTCGCAAATCCGTCGCTAAATTATTGCATAATTGCATTTTTTCTTTTGCTGTATTTTAGAATTTTAATCCTGTATACAATAATCGTTATTTATTTATTTTCAACCTATACATAACAATGATCTCACACATACAAATATATATTTATTCCAAATCAGAATATATTCCAAAACACACACACACACACACATAATTATTTGAAATATTACATAATATTATCCTTAAACAATCTCTCATGAAATAATAAAATAGTAAATATTATCGTACTAATTAGCATCAACAGTATCTGAACTGTCTTATTATAAAGACTACAAAGACTACTCAAAAAATCAAAAGGATCATACATATAATTTTTTAGGGAGTGCTTAGAATGTTGGAAGTTGAAGCCTTAGCCTGGTGGTTGATTAATGACAGAATCATCCAGGTAAAGAATCCTGAATTATATTCCTTATTTAGTCTCTAGTATGAGTACACCAGCATACACTACAAAAAAGCTGCAAATTCTGTCGCTAATTTATTTTCCGTTGCTAATTTAAATTAGCGACGCCTCGATGAACAGTCGCTAAAAGGCCAGTCGCGAATATATTAGCGACAGAATTCAAAATCAGTTGCTAATTTAGCGATGAATAATTTCATCGCTAATTTTTTTTCCGTCGCTAATTTATATTCCTAATTAGTCGCCGAATTATAATAATAATATTTAACGACTACATTTTTCGTTGTTAATTCCGTCGCTAATGAAATTTAAAATTTAGCGATGAAATATTTGTCGTTAATTTGGTCGCTAATTATTTCTTAAATTCTAACGTTTGTGCATTAGCGGCAGTTGCTGTCGCGAATCCGTCGCTAAATTATTGCATAATTTAATTTTCTCTTTTATTGTATTTTAAATTTTCATCCTGTACATAATATAAATATTCTTATATTATAAAATTCATATATAATAGATACAAATATAAATAATAATCTTATATTTTCATATATATATAATTTGTAATGAATTCATTATAAATATAGAGTCAACATATGAAAAAGGTATTGAAAGTGGTTTTATCTCCCGAGTTAATAGACATTCCTCATTCACATACAAATGCCAAAGATTGCAAAGAATGAAACAACTAATATGATGTTCCTCCAGGTAATTAACTCAAAAGCGCCACAAAAATAGAAGTTGAACAAAGATGGTTTAATCAAGCATCAGATAGATCAGGGTTCTCTTCACTCTCTTGTGTTGTAAACATTATATGTTAGAAAAAATGAAGTGAAAAAACTGCAAGGAATGGACAAATGATTGTAAAAGTTTAAGGAGGTAAGTAAGCTAAATCAACAATTAGGTTAACATAAATGGTAATCCAACTCAAACATAGAGAGAAGAAAATGAAACTCTGAAAACACAGCACTGTTAGGCAATGATTCTTAGCAAATTCTATGCATCAAGGTTGAAAAAACAAATCAACATCTTTTATGGACATGGATTGGTTTAATAATTATAAAAGGTTAAAAGAATGTGTAATTTTATTAAGCTTTACATTAATTGCCAATGTATCCTAATGGGAATCATCATATCTTCTTCCCGTTGCTTAACTTTTATATGATAACTAGAATTTGAAAAATCCAAAATGGTTCACCTTTCCTTTAGATAACAAAGGGGATCTCCAAGGAAGGACATAACCAAGAAATAAAAATGAATAGAAAACAAAAGAAAAATATAGAAATGACCTCATTCACAAAACAATACCTTGAAATAGTGGATCACTCCATGCAAGAACCCACCATGTGAGGGATCACGAAAGTGGCCTATGTTTACAATCCATACTAGTATACAAATCCCTGCAATGACCTACATTCACATAAAACAATAACAAATGTATTTATAAAAGGTACTGCACAAGAGATGCAACCAGTTATTGCTAGTTACTTATATTTAAGAGGACACAATGCATAGTTCTGCCAATATTAGGAGCAAAGGCCTTGTAAAGCTCCTATAAGCCAAATTTTTGTGATTTACCATGAAAATGTAAGAAAAACATCCCACAGTTCAACCAGTGCTAGAAAAAAATTTATTCAAACTTAAAAGTGGAAAAATCATTTTAATTCCTAATTTTTATTTTGAAACTTATCAAGCTTCCATCCATTTCTATTAGAATATAATTTATTCAATCCCATGGATTTGGAATTAGGTGAATGCATCCTTTTGCTAGTCCTGAAATTCAACTTCATAAATTCTTAAAAGTGCAGTAGTGCAAAAGCCATTTCTCATAGTACATCACAACCTTGTCCTAGTATATGCACACCAAACACGAGGAAGGATAGACAATTTACAATTACCTTAGCCAAAAAAGTACCAAATTCATCTAACTTCTTCTTCAATGGCATTGCTTCTTGCCCAAAAGAAAAGGGTATAAGTGAACATTTAGCATTTTCCTATAACAGAAAATCATTTAGATAAAATTTATTTTCTGAATGGAGGAGAAAATCATGGAACATGGAATAGTTGGAGTAAGAATAACTGCACATAGTTCAATATTACTAGACATGTAGAACCTATATTAAGCTCAGGAACCAGCACCTCTACAACTTTATCTTGCCTAGAGTTTAACAGCCAATTAACTTAAAATTATCCAGTACAATACTGATTTGTAATCATCATCCTTCAATAAATGGCTCTAATAAATTTAAAGCAAGTTTAAAATGAGTCAATTGGATATCTAGAATAAGACAATTAAAAAATAAAAAAAGCGAAAAGGCATGATGCACATTTGCATATTACACCACAGACAAAAGAGTCATAATGCTTACATCATCTATCTGTAGCATAGAATCACGTATACTGCCCATGTCAGTGTTAGCACTAACTCCAACAACTACAGCCCTTGCCCGACTAGCAACTACTACGATACCCTATAGTCAAGATACAAATAAAAATACATTTGTTCCAGCATAATGTGAAATCTCAGAACATTTATATTACAAGAACAAGCACTTATCCATATGTCTGGTTTCTACTCATGTACACTGTACTTCAGTCCAGAAACCCCTTGGTGCCATCCTAATTTTAGTTTCTTAGTCTATTTGCTTACTGAAAGAAATATCAAGTACCAGTCTAATTTCTTTCATAAGATCATCCTTTATGTCAAGCCTGACAAGTCAGACCTCAATGTAGTTTTCACATCATGCCAGACTTAAAAGGAGTAACCAAACTCATGTTGTCACACATAACACATGCCTGATGATATCAAGAACAAATTCCTTCTGAAGTAAGTGATTGGACTCATTATATAAGGTTGATGGGTGTTCTTGAAAAACAAAATATAGAATTTTTACCAAAAAAAGAATATTTGTCTTGTCTTGGTATATTTGTCTTGAGCTACTTTAGCTAATGTTTCACTTGAAGGCTTCTGAAGTCCTGTTTGGATAATTACATCCCTGGCATACTGCATTGTTGAATGCAATACCCATCGTTCACTGCACCAGAAACCAAGAGAATGTTATAAAATAGAATAGAAATGCAAAAATGTTTTCTCTTGTTTGTATTTAATAAACAATGATATATATATACACACTTTGGAATTTTTGAATGAGAAACCTTTTAATGGTATCTTAATCACCACAACAGAATTCCATCAAGGTTTACAAAGACATAAGAAAAGTGGATTCATATCACTGATGTTTATCAAACCATCCATGCAAACTTTTTAAAATGTTAGTGCTCCACCAAAAGATAAATAGTTGACAACTTACTAAAGACAAAGGCTCATCAAATGCAAGCATAAGAGCAAAACGTGGATTGACAGGAATATCTTGTAGCTTCATTTCCAATTCTTAAGTCACGTTTAAATCTGATTGATCATAAATGGGTAATAAGTTAAGATAGCAGCTTTCCTCATTATACAACAAAGGAAAGACAAATAAAATACTATCATGAAAATAAAAAACGATGCCCAAATGGACCCTTTCTATCTTGCATCTAGTATCTACAGGCACTTAAAGTTGGCATGAAAAAAAGCTTAAAGGAAAAAGAAAAAGACCTACTTTAGGATAAATAACATATTCATTTTCCTAAATTATTTAGCTAAAAGTTAGATATTTTACTCCTCATCTTACTCCCTACCGGCGTGCACAAGCAGAATGCTATAGGGCCATTTCGAGATAATTATTATTTGGGAAGTTAGTTCGTTTATTTCATATTTATCTTATGACTTTCACATCATAATTGCTATATGGATAATAGGGTACAGTCAGCATAGTGCACAAAAAGAATAGTCTGAAACCTGTTCAATGTTAAGAAATTGTTCGGAGACAATCAAACCAACCAAAATTCTCTTTTCACTCAGCAACAAGCCCTCTGGATTCCCATTCATGGACAAGCCTTAACACATCATGGTTTTGTACGCTAAAACAGGGAGCACCGTGGTCAAACAAAAGCTCCATCTCATCTTCAGCAATTTCTCTAAAGGATAATCAAGTAACAATCTTTTCGAGAAATTAAGTAAAAAGATTCAATTTTAATTGAAACCCAGAACTTAGAAAACCATGAATAATTAAAAAGGGAGAGATTTTCAGAGAAACTTCGCTGGGACAAGCGACCACCAGGGCCTCGTGCTGACTTAAAAAGAGTGATAGAAACTCCATTCCTAGCTAGAGTTGAAGCGCATACTACTCCAGATAATGCCACACCATTCAAATTCCAATTGAGAGCGAGAGACAGAGAGGTTCATAATTACCTGTAAAAAGAGAGAGAATGGATACAGATTTCCACCACCAATCACGACACTCTTTAGCTATTAAACTGTCATCTAGCACCCACCATAAAAGATAGAGCAAATTGAACGGGTATTTAGTAAAATTTTATCAATTAAAAGATAACAGCACCAATTAATAGGAATAAATCAAAGATCTAAAATTCCACTTTCATCTCTCAATACGACGTTCCAAGTTATACAACCAAATAAAAGAAAAGAACAATTAATCGAACCTCATCTTTCAACATGTGAAGCAAGGTGGTTTTTCCAGCATTATCAAGCCCTAGAAACAAGATTTTGGCCTCTTTCTGCCACAAACCAAGAGAGGCGAGGACACCATAGAACCAATCTAGGAGAAACATGGCTTCCTTGATTTAGATGATGATGACAATATTAGATTCCTAATCGAGAGAGCTCGAATCTGTGGCGATTTTAGTAAGTCGGGGAGAGAACCAAATGTATCGAAGTTTCTTTTAGGTCTCTTTTGAGGCTTGTGGTTCACGAGTGAGGGCAGAGAAACTAATAAGTGAGGGGAGAGAAAAAGTAGCTTTTATACCTAGGGTTAAGATTTTGAAAATACTATAATGTCCCTCTTAATTTTCATCATTTTGCCTTTATATTCAAGGATAATTTGGTAAATATATATAATTAAAATTTTTAATAATTTAATATTTGATCAAAATTTTAACAAAATAAAAATAAATAACAAAATTTTTCATAATTATTTTAAATGAGATAATAAATTTTATATTATTAGTTTTCAAATATTTATATTTATTAATTTTCATTATTTAATTATATAATAATTGTAACAGTTAGTTTATTATTATTATTATTATTATTATTATTATTATTATTATTATTATTATTATTATTATTATTACAAAAGTAAATTTTCTAAATAAATAAGTATAGATTTTGGGATAATTGTATTTAAGGGTTCATATAATACTTTACCATTAATAATATATAAAAACTTTTGGAATGAAATTTATAATTGTAACAATTAGTTTATTATTATTATTATTATTATTATTATTATTATTATTATTATTATTATTATATAATGTTTAAATTTATTATATCACAAGACATAAACACTCATTCAAGTAAATTGCTCAATTATCAGCTCCTGCTCTGTATAACTATTGGTGTACAAAAGGCTAATTGCAATAACAGAGGCCTCATCAATATAGACCGAGTCGTTGATCCCGCCATTGAAATTACTAAAAAATCCCTACCAAATTTCATCATTTTATCCTTGTATTCAAGGATAATTTTGTAAATATATATAATTAAAATTTTTAATAATTAAAAATTTGCTCAAACTTTAAACAAAATATAAATAAATTATAAAATTTTCATAATCATTTTAAATGAAATAATAAATTTTATATTATTATTATATAAATATTTATATTTATTATTTATCATAATATAACTATATAATAATTATAACAATTAATTTATTATTATTATTATTATTATTATTATTATTATTATTATTAAAAATGTAAATTTTTTAAATAAATAAGTTTATATTTAGGGATAATTGATAAAGAAATCAATATAATTCTTAATAATTTAATATTTGATTTAAATTTTATAAAATAAAAATAAATTACAAATTTTTTTATTATTATTTTAAATGAAATAATAAATTTTATATTACTATTTTATAAATATTTATTTTTATTAATCTTGAACACGCAAATATATAATAATCATAACAATTAGTTATTATTATTATTATTAAAAATGTAAATTTTCTAAATAAATAACTTTAGATTTTGGTTTAATTGATAAAAAAATTATTATCAACTTATAAAATAATTTATAATTTTCTGTTACAAAATAAAATATTCATTTCATATGGTCTATATTAAAATTACTTGAAACTATATATAAATAATGATAGTGAAATTAAAAAATTATTTTTTAATTTATTTGCGACGGATTAGCGATTAAAATATCCGTCGCTAATTGTTTTACTGTAACCAATTACTATTAGTGACAGAATTGTTTCTGTCGCTAAACCGTCGCAAAAAGGCGCTATATTTTTCCTCAAAAATTAGCGACTAAAATGTTCGTCGCTAAATTTTTTGGAACTAATTTCATGAATAAAAAATTATAAAATGTAGCGACGAAAATTTTTGTCGCTAATTCCGTCGCAAACCATGGCACGCATACTTTCCGCCAATAATTAGCGACTGTTTATTCATTTCGTCGCTATTTCATTGCAAAAAAATAAAAAATATCCTTCCCACGATGGAATTGTAAAACAGTCGCGAATCTGTCGTAAAATTTGCGATGAAAATAATGTCGTCGCTAATTTTATTTTCATCGCTAATTTTAGTCCCTAATTGGCAATTTTTTTGTAATGATATTCCATAGTTCTCCAAAAGTCCATTCATGTGACAAAATCTATTGGCTTACCTGCACCAACCCATCGAGTCCATGGAATGTTGGTCTACTATTAAGAAACACATTTTCTACCATGGATAACACACTATTTTAATGACTAACATCTAGGCTAGGATTATAAGTTTTGAATCAGCTACAAGTTGCAACTACATGTAATGGATTGGACATATTATTAACAAGTCAAATATCCCTTTAAGGAATTACGGTTATCATCCATAGAGTGATTTTTACCATACCAAAGACATGTAAGTACCTTATTTAAGCTCTGCAGGGTCTTGTTCCCAAAGGTATAGTACAGTATGGAATGTCTTGATGCTTGAAAGAAAGGCATTCAGTTCATGCTAGGCACAACACTGGTTTCATTATAACTTGGTTTCATTTTCATGATCATGCACTTTTCATTTTTATGGCAATTATACCAACTTCATTAAAAAAAGGGCAACTTCCAAAATTTAAAATAAGAAGAAGTGGGGCAATTTTTATGAAGCTCATAAAACATATTACATTTCTTTTGGCCTAACACCAGGAAAAATAGATCTTTTATGAAATATGCATGTGAACTGCCTTTGGAAATTAGAATTACATACCGAATGAGGTATTCGAATTTATATTGATTCATTCCTGGACCGCATAATGCATCTCTTGCAACAATCCTGGTCTTACGTCTTCCAAAACCATCAACATCCCTTTTGTCCACATAATCACTAGAAAAGCGAAATAAAGCATACTTACATCACCATATAATTACCATACAAACTCCTGAAAAAGAAACAAAAGTTTCAAATGAATAAATTTTCCTCATTAAGAAAAGAAAAAAGAAATTGTCAACATAAACCAAATTGAGGAAAAATGAATTCATAAAAAAGGATATGATAATCATTTGGTACTATCAAATTGATAACAATCTTTAGATACTTTAAAAATCTTAATGGTCACAAAATTTTCAATGTTTTGGCATTGAATACCTTATCCTTTTTCATACATGACACTAAGCTCTAAGCCCTTTATGGTACAGAATCACATATAATGGTGTCAGTCATTACTGAAAAAATGTGTTGTTAGGGTCAAGTGCAATAATATTGGCATATGGCATTACAAACCATCTTTCTTTGAAAAAGAAAAAATAGCAAAATTACTCAATTTGATGTTTCAATAGGAAGTAAATTATACTTGATATAACGATCTAATCTATCAAACACAAATTGAAGCAACAATTACAGCCCAATAGTCAAACTACAACCCTTGTATATAAACGAGTTAAAAGTAAAACTCAAATAAAAAAAGAAATCAAAAAGCCTAAAACACACAGGCCTAAATGCAAATATTACAATGCTGTCAAACAAAACAAGTTGTGCTTTTCCTCTAGAAATCACCCTGTTTTATTAAGAACTTAAGCTAAAGCTGGAATCAAAGTTGACATTGTCATTATTGAAATATTGATCATGAAACACACTAATTTAAAAATATAATTTTCAGAAAGAACCATACACACTAATTTTATCTAATTAAGCATAAGATTTTGACCTCAAGTTTACAGGTAACTTTACCATTGCTTTGTCTCTTTGAAGACATCTGCCCCCTCAATCTAAAGAAGCATATAAGAAAAACAAAAAGAAACTTCCTCTAGTAATTATCTTGTGCATTCATGCTCTAATCAAATATATAAAAATATGAAAATGGCATCCACATATCTTACAGGTTAAGACTGAATAATTGTAGTTTAAATAATGATAGTCAATTACCAGCATGATAAATTATTGTCAAAGAATTTGGATCCCTTTGCTAGAAATCCTAAAATTGCAAATGCTGGAACACGACTATTTTATATCACCTAACAGTTTAATATCAATAAATTCTCAGGCTGCAAGCAAATATAATATAGATTTTGTGGATAATTCATCCATAAACTTAAAAAGGTAAAATACTATGGCAGTAAACTTAAACTTGATCCTCATATATCTAATATCTCATCATATCATAAGATTCCTAATTCTAATAACAAGAAATATCAACAATAGTTCCCCACCATAAAACTTCAAATCCAAATATTTACTTATCAATAGAAGCATAAACAAGTATAAAAGGAGGGAGAGAATACGTATTTTGAACAGTTATTGTCCTCAATGTTTGAACTATTTAACGTTCCAAAATTTGTAGCATATAATCATATGAGCAGTAGCACTTATGCATCTAACATAATGCATTCGGCTAAAAGTTGGAAGTTAACTACAAATGAGAAAATTTGAAGTTTGTGAAAATCCATTTTAAAAGTCATTATACATTTGCAAGGTCAATTATCACAATATTCAACTAACATTAGACACTTGTTTAACCCTAATCTGTACTAAAAAATCCAACGAACTACAGAATCCACTTCAAAATGAAGGGAATTGCAGGTACATCGCGAAATGTTCTGGTACATGGAATATACAAGTAGAGTTTCTTAGGAAAAAAAATATTTACCCCACTTCCAGCTCGAAAAGTTTTCTCAATAGTGTTTCCCATAATATAATTACGAATTTTGGTCTTGACAAATGCTGCTCCTTTTCCAGCCTTAACATGAAGTAACTCTATTCAATTCAACAGAAACATGATAAACTATCGTAGCTTCAGCTCTTTAATTGTATGACAGTGAAAAATTGATGTCATTCAAGATTCAAGCCCATCAATTACTATATATTTATATTAGGAAGGAAAATAAATTAATAAATTTTTAGAAATAATGATCAAATTGCATATGAAATTAATGTCAGGTGATTAAAAAAAATTGAACTCAAACTCTGAATTGAGAGATTAAAAGGAAATATACATGCTAACTATAAATTGCTATTGTTTCATCTAATAAGCAGTCCCCTAAGATCAGAGATAGTTGTGCTACGGAAGTCCAGTGTATACAATCTACTACGCTGAATGGAACAAAAAAAATATTGAGCAATTGAATTTGGAATTAGTATGGAACAATTGAGACTAGTAACAAACTCTGTTTCCTTAGGTATATTGACTTCAAACCATATAATCATAAGCTGTTTAAATAAATTTCATCCATTAAATCATAAATAATAGCAATTTATAGTTAATCACCTTTAATGTTCTTGCCACATGCTACTACAAGGCCAGAGCTCAATGGTTAAAGGGTGTCATCAAAATCTGCAAATAAACAAAAAAAGCGAGTAATTAAATTTATTTGTTTGCGGATATAATCAATCCAAATTAGTTTGAATTAATTAAGAATCTGAATTACCAAACAAAAGGCAATTATATTTAGGCCCCTGTGCTTGGAGGTAACGATCTTCGTACTCCATTATTGATTAGGAAACCTTAAGCACACAACAAAAAGGAATGAGGAGCAAGTTAAATCCACATAAGCTAAGATGAAGATTTAATTTAAGTCTGAAAGTGTAAGTGGTCATGGTTTGCTTAAAAAGAAATGAGTCGGATTAGCACAATAAGCAGAGAAATGTTTAGATGAGTGGCTAAAACTACAACCAATCCCATATTGGAGATGCTCTATTGCCAAATAATATAGCCCATGGGGAGATGCTCTATTGCCATCAAATTTAGCATAAATAAAATATACACACTCACTGCAGTTCTAGAATTAAATTGAAGGTAATTGCTGCATCCAAGGGTAAAGAAACAAATATTCTGGAGGTAATATATCATGATCTGAAGAACTAAGAAAAATATAGAAATGGTACAGGTTGTGGCTACTTCCCTACACCAATATGTATTCATTAGATTTATGAAGTACAATGATACTCTAACAAAGTCACGCCTAAAATCATGTAATTAACTCTTGGAACTAATCTTACATAAACTGCTGTCAGCAATATCAATGCCAAGATTCTCAGCCAAACATTAATCGTTTGAATAAAATTCAATTCAGAGACAATAGACCAAATGATTTTCCATTTCTGAAGTAGCTAGATTTGCAAAACTGGATATTGCATCTTAGTCACCTCATCAATGGATAGTCATGTCGTTTCCCTTGTTAGAATCGTACAATTCATGGTTCAAATTGAACAATTTGATTTGATTCAACCCTTCACCAGGATAAAACTAATGAGTGAATAGGTATAGTTCATATTAACTAGCAATTATACTATATTCAAAATTGATGTTTAATGCAGCTGTAAAGTTATTTTTGACCAATTGAGTTTCTAAGGCAAATTTGAAATCTTATTACATCTTTAGAAAAAGCAACCTTGATTTGCTTGGTTCTAAGGAAAATGCGGTTACTGACATAAAACTATCCATTATTTTGATAATATCTATACCAGCAGAAGGCAAAAAGAGAAAAGGGCAAAAAGGAAGAGACAGAAAGACATCATAAATTTGTGAATGAAAAGTCAATTTAATATCATCTGGCTTATATAATGGCATTCAATAATTTCAAAATATTCTAAGAACACTAATGATAACAATAGTTTGCTTCACTGAATTGACAAAGCATATTATAAAGTAATTCTCACAGCGACACAAGACCTACAGCATGACATGAACCTAATTAAATTACAACAGTACCTCTTCCGACAATCAGAGCTGCAGCAACAAAACAAAGGCAACTGATAATAGATTTGAAGTCTAAAATTTACAAAACCAAGCTTATAGAATAGAGGATCAAGTCACTAATAAGAACAGATAGCAGGCTACCATTAAAATGCAAGGATCACAAAACAAAGCCTTGAGCAGCGGAGGGGAAAAATAGAGGGGGAGCTTCAATTATTTTATGTGATCTTAATCTTTAATTTTTGAAAATAATTTTTTATGCTTGTTGTTAGTTTTTAATAATATATAAAATTCTATACAAATTATATAAAATTTTATTGAGATTTAAAAATCAATACAAATAAATTGATTAAGAAAAAACAATTTGAAATCATATTGAAAAAACTAAAGAATAATAAGTCGATTTCACAAATTTTAAAGACAAAGTATTCTTTGTTGATGTACTTTTCAATTTTATAATTGTATAGATTTTGAGATATTTGACAAAAACAATTTATCTTTTCAAAATAATTATAATATTTAAGGTTCATATAATACATTACGATTAATAATATATAAAAAATATTTTTCGGTTAATCATTTTTTCGTTTAACCATTTTTCGTTGTTTTGCTCATCTCTAATGGTAATAATTAAATTATTATTATTATTATTATTATTATTATTAAAAATATAAATTTTCTAAATAAATAGTATAGATTTTGGGGTGATTGATAAAAAAATGTTATCTTTTCAAAATAATTATAATATATAATATTTAAGTTTCATATAATACTTTATGATTGATAATATATATTAATCTTGCAATAAAACTTATAATTTTTTTTAATATAAACTAAAAAATAGAAATTATATGGATCTAATTTCATGTGTAAAATAAAATTATTAAAAATAATTATTAACCATAAATAATTATGTAAATTTTTTATTAATATTATAATGTTTTTAATAATAGTATTTTAATATTATATAGTTATTATTAAAAATAATTATTAACCATAAATAATGTTTTTAATATTATACAATTTTTAATAATAGTATACTGTACACCCATATTAAAAGTGCTCTCGCACGATTTCAAAATTTTGGAATGTTACAATTAAGTTTGTATAAAAATAATTTAATTATATAACTAGATATTTCAATTATTAAAAATTGAAGCTAATTCAATTAATTAAAAATTAAAGCTTAAAATCATATACTCATTAAATTGAAACGATGGAGAGAGGTGAGGGGAGAGAAAATGTTATTTTTATATTTAGGGTAAATTTCTGAAATTACTAAAATATCCCTACCAAATTTTATCATTTTATCCTTGTATTCAAGGATAATTTTGTAAATATATATAACTAAAAATTTTCATAATTTAAAATTTGCTCAAAATTTTAACAAAATAAAAATAAATAATAAATTTTTCATAATCATTTTAAATGAAATAATAAATTTTATATTATTATATAAATTTATATTTATTATTTTTCATAATATGATGTATAATAATTATAATAATTACTTTATTATTATTATTATTAAAAATGTAAATTTTTTAAATAAATAAGTTAATATTTGGGGATAATTGATAAAGAAATCAATAGAATTTCTAATAATTTAATATTTAATTTAAATTTTATAAAATAAAAATAAATTAATTTTTTTATTTTTATTTTAAATGAAATAATAAATTTTATATTACTATTTTATAAATATTTATTTTTATTAATCTTGAAAATGCAAATATATAATAATTGTAAAAATTAGTTTATTATTATTATTATTAAAAATATAAATTTTCTAAATAAATATTACTTGAAATTATACATAGGGATGAGCATGGACCGGTTAACCGATCCATTAGCAAAAATTACTAACCATTAACCAGTCCATCGATTTCAGTTTTTCGATTTGATTAACCAATATTTTTCGGTTAACCATTAAAATTTATAACATAAAATTATTTAAAAAATTAGACAAAGTTCAATTCAATTTCAAATGTGTAAAGTAATTTAATATAAAAATTACGAAACAAACATAATTTATTAGTCAAAATTCATGTTATATAGATTAATAACTGATATTATAAAATAGATTTGATATTTGTTAAAAATTAGAATATATTTGATTTTAAGTTAAATAAAATTTTAAATAATATTAAATGTTATAACATAAACTCTAAAATATAAGAAAATATAAGTACATGCTATTAAGTAAAATATGAACACCAATATATGATAAAAAATAATATATATAAAAGTTAATCGGATACTATATATAAATATTATTATATAACTAAAGAGAATGACATAATATAAATTTAATTTAATATAAAAAAATAATATATATAAAAGTTAATCGTATACTATATATAAATATTACGATATAATTAAAGAGAATGACATAATATAAATTAAGGTATAAAAATAAAAATATATTTTAAAATATTATTTGATGTAAATTTTAGAGAGAAAAAGAAAATATTAAAGATATAAAAATTAAATATATATATATATATATATGAACCGGTTAACCATTGACTAACGATTAACCGGTACCTAAAAACTTAAACCGTAACCATTAACCAAAAATATAAAAATTAAAAACCATAACTGAGTCCATCGGATCAGTTAATCATAAAAATTGGTTCGATTTCGGATCGATTTTACGGTTAACTATATTTTCGATTTTTTTGCTCATCCCTAACTATACATGTGAGTGAAATTAAAAAAATTATTTTTAATTTATTTGCGACGGATTAGCTACTAAAAATTTTCGTCGCTAATTGTTTTACTGTAACAAATTACTATTAGCGAAAGATCAATTTCTGTCGCTAAAATGTCGAAAAAAATGTGCTATATTTTCCCTTCAAAATTAGAGACCAAAATATTCGTCACTAAATTTTTTGGAGCTAATTTCATGAATAAAAATTATAAAATTTAGCGACGGAAATATTTGTCTCTAATTCCATCGAAAAACGTGACACGTATACTTTCCACTAATAATTAGCGACTGTTTTTTCATTCCATCGCTATTTTGTCGCAAAAAAAATCGAAAATAACCTTCCCACGATTGATTGTAAAATAGTCGCAAATCCATTACAAAATTTACAACGAAAATAATGTCGTCACTAATTTTAGTCGCTAATTGGCAGTTTTTTTTTTGTAGTGGTGGTAGATAATAATGGGAAGCATGATCACTGACCAATGCTTATAACTCCTCTCTCTAAGGTCAAGACATGCAATCTAATAGAAAGTTTTATGGCCTTCGTAAATCAGCGACGTGTGATACTGTATAAGATATCGAGCACTCTAAAAGTAATCACACCCTTCTCTGTATTTAGTGTTTGGTAGCCTTCGTACTGTAAGGTTGCCATAAACTCTCGATTCATATAGAGATAAGTTGGGAAGGATGGATCAAAGAATGCTGTCTAACTTCCAGCAGCCAACAATCCTTCTACCTTATCTATCATACCTATAGTCTGTAGGAACTACCATGACATAAACCTACTAGCACGGTACTAGACTCTAGATAAAGATTTGTATTTGTTAGCCTGTCATGTGTTCATCTACCCTAAAGTACGTTGAGTTTGTGCATCCTATGCTTGCGATGTGGCATCCTATAAAAGTTTAAAAGTTAGTTTTTAGAATCGACTTACGTCACAAGTAATTTGAATTTATATAAATTCTATTTAAATTTTGGTAGCATTCTAACTTAAGTCGATGCTAGCCAACCAACATTAAAATTCCTATTAAACACCATAAAAATTACAACACCTTGAGCCCATCAATAGGCATCTATCAATCATGCACAACAATCAAGAAATAAGAAAATTGCAACTATCTACAAATTTTTAACAAAATTTTGATATCATTTTGGCTAGAAATGTGACTACCTCCTACAAAAAAAAGTACTTAAAAAAGCAACAACATAGGCCTCAATGGTCACCAACAGTTCATTCTCAAGTTTATCTTGTTGTGCTTAAAAATAAAGTTCTAAAAAAATATTTCATTTATCCATTTTACAATTAATGTTTTTATAGGTTAAACCAATTATAATAAGGCATATTGTTTAAAAATTTTGAAATTTACACCATTCTAACTACAAAATCAATTCGACTACTTACAAAACATGGCAACATAGCCAATTCCACTAAAATTTTAGTAAGCTAAACAAAATTCTAGTTTAGCACTCTTATCTCTCTCTCGCTCTTTTTTTGTTATTTCTAATTATTTATTGTCTAATAACATGTTAAGTAAGGTATATACATAAAAAAGAGCAATATTGCATTCTAAAAGAAGATCAAAAATAAAATAGAAAATAAATTAATAACAACAACAATATTCAACATTTCTAGTCCTCTCACATGCGTATAATAAGTGACATAAATTAAAGCCAAAAAAAAGAAGAACATTGGATACTAACCTTGAGTTTGAAATTAGATATTCTAAAAGAAATAAATAGATTGAAATAAACACAACCACAAGATGCTTTCTACCCTCAAGAGAATTTTGGCACAAACGATTTGAAAAACAGGAAAGAAATGACCTAAAAATCGAGAAAAAAACTTAAAAATCATTGTTAATGGCAGTTATGAGGGAAGAAAAAGGGAAGAATAAGAAGAAAAGGTGCATATTCAAACTTTTGGGTGACAAATAGGCTAGGCATCTATCTCGATCAAGCAACGGGTGCCACTTACATCCCATCCGTCACTCCTTTTCCCTATTTTTTCATTTCTTTTTTCATTTTCGTTTTCTTTGATTTTTATTTTTTTATTTTTTTTCTTATTTATCCTTTTGTATTATACTACTCCAAATTATACTACTTATATCCTATTATACTCGAATTATTTATTTACACATTAATATTATATAAACATTATTATTATTATTATTATTATTATTATTATTTCTTCTCTTTTTTAGTGAAAAAATACTCATTGAATTAAATCCTTGCTAAATTTTAAACTATCTAGAAGGCCCTCGTAGTGTCAATACGCTTTCTATATTTACTGCAAAATGAAAACAAAAGGGATGAAAAAATGTACATGCAATGTATGGGATATGCAGTGTAACACCCTCTTACTATTAACCTATTGCCTATATCCAATTAAGTTACTTTAATCGTGTATCACAACACTATCATGCCTATATATTATTGATCATATAATAATTATGTTACTATTGCTCATATCATGTTATATCATATGTTCATATGGGTATTACTTTAACTATTTGCACTCTTTATCTCATGTATAACATCATGCATACCATGTTATGTATGTGTTACTTTAGGTTTTATGTGCACGTATATACTTGCTTAGTTATATCATAAGTCGGTTACAATTCAATATAAACATATTAAATACATCTTTATATGCCTAATAGCTTTAATACAAAATATTTCAAAATGCTGATACAAAATCTCCCAAGATTAACTCTTATTAGTCTTATGTTAGCTGTTCTTGATACAGAGGACATCCATCTGCAAAAGTCTTATCTACATAACCTACACAGATAAAACACCCATACTAAGCTATATAGCTTAGTAGGGAACATATGAAATGTGGACGAGCTCCTACAAAGGTCATAAAAAATGCAATCACATAAAAGCATAACTTTACACATATAACTAATCATTTAGATCATATTCACAGAGATCTTTAGGGACTATATTATCTTTTATTTACACTTTTAACCAATATCAAGTACTTATTGATATTTCATTGCTTATCGTTTTCATATTTATAACAATATTCATCTGATCCCGAAAATCTTATACATCAAGTTTACTTTCTTAATTCCTTTATGTTATTCTTGACTAATCATTTTGATAAAAAAGTATTTCTTGCTTATGAAACATTATCAATTGTCAAACACTATTTAACTATGTCATTTATTTATCACTTATTTACTCTTACACATATTCATATACTTCAACTATTTTTAAGACATGGCAATAACAATCCACATTCATAGAAAGCCATGTTATAATCATAAGACTTTTAATTTAATAAACTACATCTTTAAATATATAATAAATTCAATTAATTTCCATTTCTTATACATATATATAGCGTATTTCATGGATAATACATCTTTTCATCCGCTTGAATACTTTATTATTATTATTATTATTATTATTATTATTATTATTATTATTAAGCTATCATATTGTTACCTTAAGTACTATTCAAACTATTTAAAGCATTGTAATACTACCCTTGCACTTCTATCTCCACATAAATCAAATTCACATGTTATGAGTGTATAACCTATTTATATTATCATGTAATAAGTCATACATACCACTCATATCAATTACACAATATTTGACAAGTAATATGTAGTTTTGGTATTATACATTAACTGGTCTACTTTTTCAAAACATCATATACCATTTCATAGATCATGCATACCTGGGTATATGAAACACTTTAAAGCCATCTCAAGGATTTTTGTACATATAATAACCAAATCTTATTTCACTCAGAGTAATACTTTTCCCTATGCTATACATTGATGTTTTTGAAGTTAACACACACACATGTGTGTGTGTGTGTGTGTGTGTATACATATATCATATAAGAAGCATTTGATTGTAAAGATCATGTATTCATCATTTAGATCATTGATAAAGAATCAATATCAAGCAAGTTTATATACATGACTTATTAGTCTAGTAAGACTATGTGATTCTACAATGCCAAGTACTCATCTTTATAATGTAGCCTCATATGTGTATCATGCATTCCATATACTATAATTTCAGCTATAATTGTGATTAAAATGATTCACATTACTTAAATAATGATATAGAAGCATTTGTGCTTTTAGTTAAATAACTATAATCATATTAAATAGCCTACTTAAGTTCTAACAGTGGATAATAGGAACGTAGATACCCTTAGGTATTAAAATGGTGGATATCCACAGATATCAAATCTATAGATCCAAATGGGATTGAACGATTATCTATAAAAGGATAAACTATAGACCCAAATGGGAATCAAACTATAGTAGTTGCAATTATTCCTATAGATGCCTATCTATCAATAATTGGACTCTATTTGCAGGCTATACCGTGTTCAAATTCATTTCATATATCAAGATTGTATTGATATTATTCCATTTGCACATGTGCATAATCATGTAAAAATATACATTCTCTAGTGCATAAACATATATGCACATTTCATATAACAATTTATACAATTTTCCTCAAGTAAGTAATCAGTGGAAATCTATACAATCTTTAGTGTATATACTTGTATACACCGTCTCGTAAAAATACCATCATATACTTTGTCATATTATTTATAATCAAATATACTTCCATGTATTCATGCACTTCAGCATGCTAACACATGGCATCATTTATGCATAGCCATACTATTTCAATTAAGTAATATCCTTGCGACTATATATTTGATATACTAACATATAAACATGTATCTAATATCATGTGGTATCCAAAGATACATATATGTGCTTTTACTAAAAATGTATCACAATCTCTAGTAAATAAACAAAGATATATATAGATATGTATATAATCATGTTGTATCAAAAAGATACATAATCCCAAGTATATAAACATATATTTTCAACTTCATTTAATATTATGTTCAACTTGCACATGAACTTTTATATTTCAGTGGTCTCATACATATATATATATATATATATATATATATATATGTATGTATGTGTACATATATATACATATATATATGTATATATATGTACACATACATACATACATACACACACACACACACACACATATATATATATATAATATGTATGTATGTATGTATGTATGTGTGTATGTATGTGTGTATATATATATATACACACACACATACACACACACATATATATCTATATGTACATGTCCTAAAGGAGGATGTCTTGTTCCCGAGTCATGTCCTAAGGGAGGATGTCTGGGGTTTAACAAGTGCCTAAGGTGCTTCTGTAGCCCCAGACTCCTAAAAAGTGTAGCCATATATATATATATGTATATACATATATGTATATGTATATATATACATATATGTATATCTATATATATATATATATATGTATGTATGTATGTATGTATGTATGTATGAATATATATATGTATACATACATATATATATGTACATACATACATACATACATACATACATACATATATATGTACATGTCCTAAGGGAGTATGTCTTGATCCCGAGTCATATCCTAAGGGAGGATGTCTGGGGTTTTACAATTGCCTAAGGTGCTTCCGTAGCCCCAGACTCCTAAAAAGTGTAGCCATATTTCGGACGATTTGATCTACCTAGTAAGCTATAGCAGAGCACAAAGCTAATATGAAGCCTACATTTCACCCCAGAAGGATCATAAATTTGTGTGTGTACACACACACACACACACTATATATATATGTGTGTGTGTGTGTGTGTGTGTACACACACACACATACAGACATACACACACACACACACACGCACACACACACACACACACACATATATATATATGTACGTACGCATGTATGTATGTATGTACGTGTGTGTGTGTGTGTGTATATATACGTACGTATGTATATATGTACGTACGTACGTATGTTTGTATGTATGTATACACACACACACACACTGACATTTTAACATATAGTCATTTCATACAACTATAACATATAAGCATGATTATGTTAGATTAATGAAGTGAATAATAACATACCTTTATCATACGTATACTTTGATAAGTAGTCATGCTTATAACTTATAATGTGAAATTATTTTATATGTTCTATGAACTTATCTCTTTCTCTTTAATGTGTTACATTTTCATAGGAGAAGCATTTAAGATGCTTAAGATCTTTTCTGCATATGGACAAAAATGATATTTTAAAGATGCTTGAATTCAATAAAGATACTTAAGGGTATTCCAAGGATACATACAAAAGTTGTGGTAAATTCTTGCAATAATTCTGCATAGAGACAAATTTCCAAGCTTATCTTTAAAGCTCTTTTGACCTACCAAAAGCCATTTTGACCAAAATGATCTTCTACAAACATGATCCCATAATTTTTAATTTCAGGAACATTTAAGATCACATCAATATCATTTCTACATTTTAAGATATTGCAAAAACATGAAGAACTATTCTTGGAAAATAGTGCTACCATCAATTTTGGATTCAAGCCATATTTTGACCTATTTAAAGGTATAATTAAACCATTATTCCTTCTTAGAACTTGTATACATATAAGTATAGTTTAACAGAAATTAGATTCATAGAATTTGGACCTCTATAACAAGAGATACAGTCAAATTACTAAAATATGTTCATGTTCTCTAAACAGCAGTTCACTGTACCCCATTCGATTTTTTTCATCACTTAAAAAATTTATAGTATAAAATAGGTGCGGAATCTTAACAACATACCTTCGTGAAAGTTGTGCTCATATGAATCTATTTTTACCAAAATGTTTTCTCAAAGAATTGACTTTTTTACAAAATGTTATAGCAAAAATACAACAATATCATCATAACAAATGGGCAGCAGCTCAAAATGAACTTCAAGTTAATTTTCAGGACACTTAAAGGCAGAACCAAACTCAAATTCTTCTAAACTATTAAAGATCCATGTCTTAAGTTTAAGTACCAACTGAAATTACCCAAATAAGAGTTTTAAAAATCAAGATATGCTTAAAATATAGAAACTGGTTCCTAATGAACAATCCCAGATTTCTACTTCTTAAATCTTCAACAAATCAAATCATGCAAGATATAATTCTTTAGATTTCACTTGAATACTATAATATAAATTCAAAGTGCATTCCATTACACATTTTATCCATATTTCCTATAGTTGAATCCACATGTAAGATGAATAAAAATTCCTAACCTTTAATGGAATACCAAATCTTCCATCGAGACTTCTTTCTCTTGACTTCTTCTTCTTCCTCTTTCTTTGATATTGCATTTCTTAAAGATTCCTCACCTCAAACCCTCACATGCAACTTCCAGTAACTCAAGAGTGTTCTAATTAGTTAAGAAACCAAATTTATCAAAAGAAAAAAGAGAAAAGGGAGATGTTGATGGATTTTACAAGAGAAAGAGAAAAGGGATTACACTTTTTAGTAAGAGATGAAGGAGAGAATGAAAATTTGCATTTCTTTCTATTTTTTTCCTTACCAAATTCATTCTCCTCATCTCAAGAACTAAGAAAATGTTTTCTCTCCCTAACATGCAAAGTTCTAGAACTTAAATAGAAGGGCAAAGTATCCTTATGCTCCCTCGTCTAATTGCAAGTTAGAAATGTGTTCCCATTTGTTCTTTCTTTCTAATTTGACCCTATGATTACTTTTTTTTCTTTAATTTCACCCTATCTTCCTTTACTTTATTGATTTTATCCACTAATACATACTTATATCATAATTTACTGCTTAAATAAAATTTCTTTCCAATTGCATCCCTGTATACCATAAATTTAATTGATTATCTAACCTTCTACTACATGAGACCATTAATCCATAAGGTATTAACTTATAATAATTCCTTTAACTAAGATTGATTAGATATTAATAACATGATAATGCCTTTGAATTTTACTAAGGCTTATTTTGGGTCCATACATGCAAAAATACTCATTAAGGCAGTGTAGGGGTGATAAACAGCCAGATCGTAAGTCACTCCTTTGTCATCCCTTTTCTATAAATAGCTTGACTCTCCTTAGTCTTTATACCTTTGACCTTTTCTCTTCCAGGCAACCTCTCTTTTAGATATTTCTCTTTCTTCCCTTTTTTTCATTCTTTCTTTTCATTTTCAGTTATTTTTATTTTTTATATTTTTGGCATTTAGACTACTTCAATATTGTTTACATATCAAACCTAGCCATGATGAAATTGCATAAATTGCTGGATGACCCAAATATTAGGGAAAACCCTATTTTAACCCCTTACTCGAGCTTAAGGTTTATGAGGAGAATGAAGATAGATAAAACACTAATTTTTTCTACCATTCAATACTGGGACTGGAGATTCCATATCTTTGGGTTCACTCATCAGGAATTATGTCCCCTAGTTGAGGAATTTGTTTAGATCATTGGAGCTTGGTTTGCATCAGGCACTCTTTTTTGTTTACCTCTATGTGTCCTTTACTTCCCAAAGCAAGTGATAAGAGCTTTAGGCTTTTTTCCTTTTAAGGCCACTATACAAGTTCCTCGAGGAAAGAAATTCTCATTAGAGGGGTTGATTGATGCTTTAGATAATTTCTCTTACATGCCCATATTTAAGAATGGTGTCATCCTATTGTGCTATTTTGCCTAATGCTTGATAGCATCCTTAGATGGCTTGACTTGAGGTTATAGATTATTCAGTATCATTGATCATGTGTGTGGAGGGCATACTCTATTTCCTTTAGTCCTTGCAAAGATGATTCTTGGCTTAGATGCCATACATGGTGATCCAACTGCTTGCATAATTGGTAATCCCTTATTGCTCTAAGTCATTATTTAAAGGTAGTGTGCCCCTTATGGATTTTTGCACTAACGTTTCTTATTGGAAAATGTGTTCT
This sequence comes from Excoecaria agallocha, assembly GCA_037975025.1. Classification (NCBI taxonomy): domain Eukaryota; kingdom Viridiplantae; phylum Streptophyta; class Magnoliopsida; order Malpighiales; family Euphorbiaceae; genus Excoecaria; species Excoecaria agallocha. The sequence continues at coordinate 48,450,064 of CM075806.1, read as the reverse complement.
TTCATATTTTTCATGTATTTTTTTTCCTTATTTTATATTAAGATGAACCTAACTCACCCCAATGGCTTTTTTTAGGTCTAGTTATAAAAGAAGTTGAGGTTTTTGATAGAGCCTCCACCCTAAGCTATAGGCACTTATCCTCTAAAGCATTACATCCTTAGGCAAAAGCTGTATGACTTTCATTCACCTTATAAAAGAGCTATCTAGATGGCTACTATGGCAAATGTCGACATTACTTTTATATGTTATTAGTTGTCCCTTACCTTTATGATTTGGGATAGACCCTCTAGATGTATTATCTTATATAGACTACATCAAGCTACCTTTTGTATTATAACAAGCTATGCTCGTTAGTACGAAAAGTGACAAGATATTGTGAGGTATCGTTTGGCTTTTCATGTTGGCATACTCTCTGCTACCTTTGGATCAGCTACTATATGCAGATTTGGGCTTAACTTCTAGTAAAGACTATCATACCCAAGATCAGTGCCTATGATTTCACCACTTCCATCAAATATAGGCGATGGGTTACTAGTTTGGCGGTTGACAATGAAACACATCAGCTGAAGCATATGGTGAAAGAAAGCAGTGGAGCATATACATTAGATTAGATATGATTAAAAACTGTTCTTATTTTCATTAGAACTTTAAAGTTTGAACATATGAAAAAGAATAAACTTTTGAATACATTAATAATGTTTTGGATACATATGTGTCTTTTTTGTTTGATTTTATTACATATGATCATTATTTAACATTAATTCAAAACACAATTCATATAATCTCAAAATGAAATCTTAATAGCACCAGAAATTCTATCATAATCAATCCTCTCAGCTTTTTTGCTCTATTGTTTTTTCTTAGCCCTCTAATTTTTCTTAGGATGCCTTTTTTCGATTTTCACCGATGGGGCACTCAATTTTAGCAAAGCCATTATTTTTATCAAATTTTAGACCGTAGGACTTTTGTTCCTTTTTTTCTCTTTTTGAGTTTTTAACCATGGAATCTTTTTAGCCTGTCGATGTTAACCAGCTCTCTAAAATCATTGCTATTGATGTCTATCAGAATTGTAGCTCCTTTAAACAATAACTTTTTTATCACAAAAGGTCTTTCCCAAGTGGTCTAATTTTACCCCAAAAATCTAAGATTTCTGGTCTCATCTACTTGAACACTAGATCCCCCTACTTGAAAGTATGCTTCCTAACTTTCTTCCTGAATGAATGAGCTAATCTCTTTCTAAAGATCTCATTATGATCGTAAGAATGTATCCTATCTCCATCAAATATGTTGGGTTGAAGCAACTTTTATCTGGCCAATTTTACCTCTAGAAACTTAAATTCCAAGACTACCCTTAAAGATCGATGCTCAATCTTTATCAATAGTATAACCTTTATCTCATAAACAAGTGAAAATAAAGTGGCTACTGCCGAGGTTTTAGCTCTAGTCCTATAACTGCACAATGCAAAAACTTAATTTCTCAGCCTAATCTTTATAAGTTTGAACAATTTTAGCTAGAATCCTTTTGACATTTTTATTACCTGATTCAACCACCCTGTTCGATTGAATTCGATAAGGAGAATACCTATGATGTTCAACCCTATACTTCCTAAGTATTTATTTGGTTTCAACCTGAAACTACATACCATTATTCAACAATATATGGTGGGGTAATCTACACCTATATATTAGATTCTTCTTAATGAATTTAGACATAGCCCTAACATCTACATTCTTAAAGATTCCACTCTACCCACTTAATAAAGTAGTTAATAGCAACTATAATAAATCTGTGTCCATTTGATGTCGATGGATGAATTATACCTATGATGTTTTTGCCCTATACATTAAATGGCCAAGGCAATATAAGGTTGCATAGCTCAGAAACTGGCAAATGTCTTAGGTCTGCATATTATTGGCACAATTGACATTCCTTCACATACATAAAGTAGTCTATATTCATATAAGCCAAAAGAATCCCAGCGCATGATCTCCTTTGTTAAAGTTAAACTGTTTATGTGAGTTCCACACACACCTACATGTACTTCCTCCATAACCTTTTTAGCTTCCTTTTTGTTCAAGCATCTTAATTGGATACCATCAGGCTTTCTCTTATAAAGCACTCTTCCCATACTATTGAATTAAGTTGACAAATTATGAATCATTCTCTGGTCCTTTTCCATAGCCTCTTCTAGGAATATTGACTTCTCTATGTAGTTTTGGATATCATAGTACACCTTAATATCCATTACATGCTCCGCCTCAAAGTATGGCATGTTAGAACTTAAGATAAACAATGGTTTCATGCTTACCCCTTTTTTATTATACCACATCGATACCAAAGTGGCTAAGGCATTAGCTAACTGATTCACATCTCTAGGCACATATTCAAAAGTGCATATATCAAACTAATTGCTCAAAAGCTTTTAAAGACCTAATGTAGGGTGACAACGATTCTTCCTTTATAAACCATTCTCCTTTTACCTAATAGTCTACTAAGGATGGGTCCCCAAATACTTCTGCAGACTTTGCCCCTATAGCTAACAAGGCTTTTAAATTGAAGATGCAAGCTTCATACTCTGCTTTATTATTCATAGCCTTATACCTCAACTTCTTAGCCAAAGGTAGCTTCTTACCGTTTAAGGTCACTAGAATCACTCCTACTCCTGCACCTTTGTTATTTAAGTCCCATTGAAGTTGATTTACTAACCCTACATTGTTATGGCTGCTATATCCTTATTAAAAAACTCGTAGGTTGCTTTTTCTCCTTTTAACAATTGATAAGCTAGGAATATTGATGTGGCTCTCCCTTTAATGGTTTTCGTAGTGATGTACTCAATGTCAAATTCCTGTAAGAGGATTAGCCACCTTGCCATCTTTCATAAAAGTGAAGGCACTTCCTATAAATATCTGAGAGGGTTCTACTTGTCCATTACTTGTACTCTATAAGAATGGAAGTAGTGCCTTAGCTTATTTAAAGTCTATATGATTGGCAAATAAATCTTTTCTACTTCTACATACTTAGCCTCATATGGGAGAAATTTCTTACTGAGGTAACACACTGCATATTCAATCCTAAAGTCATCCTCATATGCCTTCATGGCCTTTACTGAATTATCCTCCATGGGAAAGTATAAAATTAGAGGTCTACTACCCATGGCAATCTCAGCACCAATGGATGTAAAAGGTATTCTCTAATTATAGTGAATGCCTTCTAACATTCTTTATTCCAAACCAATGGCTGATCTTTCCTAAGCAGCTTGAAAATTGGTTGGCAAATTAAGGTTAACTTAGCTATGAACCTACTTATATATTGAAGCCTACCTAGAAATCCTCTAACCTCCTTCTCCTTCTAAGATATAGGCATTTCCCTAATGACCTTCACCTTGTTAGGATTTATCTCTATTCTTCTATGGCTTCTATATGTCCTAAAAGCTTTCCTGAGGTGACTCTATATGTACACTTCTTTGGGTTGAGGCAAAGATTATACTTGTCAATCCTGTAAAAGAACTTATTCAATGCCTCAAAGTTGCCTTCTCGAGTAGTAACTTGATCACCCTATCATCTACATACACTTCCACCTCTTTGTGGATTAAATCATCTAGAATTTTAGCTGCCATCCTTTAGAAGGTGGCATTTGCATTTTTAAGTCCAAAAGATATAACCCGACAGGCATAAAAATCCAATTCAATTATGAAAATTATCTTGATCCTATCACAAGCTTGTTCAAAATCTAATTATACCAGGCATACCTATCCACAAAGCTATACATGGCACAAGCAGCCATGCTATCCACCAATATATCTATATGAGGAAAGGGCAAATCATCCTTAAGGCAAGCTTTATTCAAATCCTTATAGTCCATACAGACTCTCACCCTTTCATCATTCTTAGCCACAGGGACTACAATTGCTAACCATGTTGGGTATTTGACCTCTACTAAGAATTTTGACCTTTATCTACTTTCTCACTTCCTTTTTAACCCACCCCATTTTTTCTTAAGTCTCCTAAGTTTCTGTTAAACTAATTTATACCTAGAATAGGTCGGAATGGCAAGTTTAGCTATCTCTCGATCAATTCCTGACATGTCCTCACAGGTCTAGGTAAAGACTTTTATATTTTTTCAATATTCTCTTAAATGTTTCCCTTTCTTTAGGAGTTATGTCTGATGTTAGTAAGATTTTTTAGGGTTTTCTTTTATCATGAGATTAAATGAACATGTATTAGTTGAATCGATTTCAAATATAAATAAATTATGATCATGATTATGCCTATTTAAATTGGAAGAAACATCACACAAGTAAGCAAAATTGTTCATATTATTAATATGGTTAAAAGAAAAATCATTGTTCTCATCAAAAAGGTCTAAAATATAAACAATGTCAATAAAATCATCATCTTCTTTAGTCTTCACAGCAACGGATGCCTCTCTTACTTCCAAGTTTGGCTTTGGTGGATCTTTAACTTGCATATTCTCTTTGCCTTCTTTTGAATAGCAAGCAATTTTTCAATCAAAATCTTCTCAAACACTTCTTTTTCCCATCCAGAAACCCTCGACCGGCTTGATGAATTCTTGCTGCTAATAAAAAACATCATTAAACAGCTCAAAATCGAGTACCACCTTATCTCCCATAAGTTGAGGCTTATTTTCTTCATAATAAAGATAAACCCCTAAGGCTAGTATGAAACTTTTAGAGATATAAGGGACTTCACTTACTACCCCTTTTCTTTTATCTCTCTTTCTTCAACCAATGTAACCTGACCCCTTCTCCATCCTTTGGTCTTTTGGTAGTAATAACATCCTAAGGCTTAAAGAATTTTTACCCAAAACAACTACATGTAAGAAATTCATCTTTTTAGCATGTTAATTACTTATGGAAAAACTGTCTTCATTCTCCTCATCTTCGATCATAAACACATGGAATCCACTAAATGACTGCTTAGCTATTTTAAGCATAGAGACCTGATTTGTTAGAGAGTATGCCCTAGAGCCCATGTAAAAGGGATGTATTTCATATGTATGAATTCATATTCTTAATAAAAGGCATCATTCATTTATTAATGCTATGTTTAAATATATGAGTTTCTAAATCTTAAATTAATAAATGAAGTCACAGATATTATAAACACAGTGGAAAGGCAATCATGAAAGTGTTCATGATATGAGATGTCTATTGCATGCAAATGTGTTAATATCTAAATATCTCCAGTCATAGAATTAACAAGATAGGACATTGTGAATTCGGACGGACTAGCACATGTTATGCTTCTTGAATGGTTCAAGCAGTGATTCTCAAAACTGTGATTATGAAAGATAATTAAAGCTAACATATGGATGCTTGTTAGAAGAACAAGTTCATTGGAGACCTGCATAGAGAATCCTAATATTGATATTAAATCTATGTCAATGAGGAATCTCTTCGTAGCGGTTGTGCAAAGTATCCTTAGACTTGAGATCACCAAAGTTATCTTAAGTAGCAAATGGTATAGTTTGACTCCATAACTGATTACTTCTAACAAAGGGTGAACATAGTTAGGAGTTTGGGTATATCATGACCTACTTGAAGATACTTGAGTGATTGACAAAGGATTCACCATCCCAAATTTATTAAGGGAAGTTATCTCATATGATTCTATAATTGCCTTGTTCAGAAAATCTCTGGGCAGAGTAATATGCCAAGATGGATAGGGATCCATGAAGGGCATTTTGGCAACAATGGATAAATTAATAGAACATAAATAATTAGATTTATATGAGTTGACAGAAATCCATACTCAGAATCTAATTGAGAGTGGTGAAAGGAGTAATTGCATGGTAACTATTTCTATGGAAGGGTATAATCAAACCACTTGAATTTCCTGATATTTGGATAGTCATGAAGCCTAGCTAGAGGCCAATCATGAATTGTATAATAGTGTATCATAAATATTAATAGGGATTGATAAAATGATTTAAAGAAGTTTAAATCATGTGAGTTTTGAATAGAACTCACAATAACATATTATACTGCCAATATGGACAGGAACCCAATAGGTCACACACGTATAAAGGAAAGGATAAAATGGTAAAATGACAAGGATAATAATATTTGATATTATTATGGGAATATAGAAGTGAATAAGAGAATAATTAATTAAAGAGTTTAATTAATTATGATCAAGTAAAATTGTTCGTAAAACTTTTAGAAATATTTTGTATAATGGACCTAATTGAAATATTGCACTTCATAATTAATTATTATTGGACTATAAGTGTTATAAGACTGATATAATAATTAATATATCCATTGGAGAAATTAAAGAGGCCCAAAGAATTGATTTTGGCGTAGAGACCCTCTAGAGGAAGGGTTTCACGCCAACTTCAGATAGAAGGCTTTAAAAGCCTAATTCTTGGATAAAAATAAATTAAATATATTTCATAAGTGTTATGGAGCCTACATATTTAATTTGGATAGATTTAGAATTCATTTGGGTGATTAAATCCAAGTGTATGTATGAAGGGCCTAGTTTGTGGGTTTTGTGCATGGTCTTTTATGAAAGGATTTAAATTGGATTTAATTGAGCCCAAATAAATTATTACTAATTCTAGAAGCCCATTTAATGTTTCTCCAGCTATTTAAAGAGCCCAATCTCATTATGAAGTTGGATTTTTAATCTAACTATAAAAATCCAAGTGATAAGGATTTTAGGGTTAAGTGAACATTAAAAGAAAAGAAACATTCTCTCACTCTCTCAACCCTAGTCGTCATCCCCTCTTGCTAGAATCAAGGGATTTCAGCCAGCCCTTGTATTCCTATATTATTGGTTCATTCAATCCTTCTCTAGTGTGGATTGCTAATTGGAGGTGTTCAATTTTGGACACTGTAGTTTGCAACAACCCGGTGAGAAGAAAAATCAACTGTTCAACAAAAATCAAAGGTGACTTTTTTTATTCTCATTAATATGTATATTGTAAATTCATGGCAAGATCAGATATATTAGTTAAAAATTTTAAATTTCGCTTATGTATGTGATGCATGTAACCGATAATTCCCAATATGGTATCAGAGCTTCGGTTTTGCCATGAATCTACAATTCTATATTTTCCGAAATAGTTATTATTTTTGAGTTATTTATTTCATGAACTTTAAAATATCAGATTTGATTGTTTATGAATGAGAAATATTGATTTCTGGATGTATGTGATCAATTATATAAAACAAAAAATAAAAACGATTCTTTTGAGAAAATAATCATTGTGCTTAGCGAGAATGGCTTTTATTTTTCAATAAAGTTTAGGGAATTTTCTAAATTAATTTTTTATTGATCCTCTCTAAAATAATTTTAATATAATTTATGTGTTTAATATGTGATATTAAGCCATGGGATCAAACAAAATTAAAATCGAACAAGTTTTGCATGAAAACTAGTTTAGTCGAAAAGTTCGATAAATTGGTGTTCTTGGTGTGTTCTTGTTTAGAACGATTTTTAATATTCTAAATATGATATATCTGATATATTAATGTATTTTTAATTAATTGGATTAATTAAAATGGGCCTTGAATTAATTGGATTAATTTTAATTCATTAAAACCACTTAATGGGCTTAATTATGTTTATGGAGTTGGTTTAAATTAGTGAATGACTTGGTCGGCCCAAGGAGCTGATTTAAATTAAATATTATAAACTATAATTAATTTTACTAAAGGGTTTTAAGGGCTGAATTGGGCTTGGCTTATTCTAAAAGGCCCAAATAATCCAATAGACACATAACTAGTTTGTGTGTGAACACACTTTAGGATTTATAGTGTAGGTTTCGGCCTACCCTTTGTTTTAAGCCCAAAATTGATTTTTTAATTATTTAATATGATTAATTAATTAAATAATTAATTAATAATCAATTAGATTGATAATTAAGGCAAGAACACATGCATGCAAAAAGGTTTCCTAAAATGAAAGTTCCCAAAATGGAAAAAGTTTTCTAATTTGATCACATTATTAAAATAACTCAAAAGTATGTTTCAAGAGTTGAAACAAAGTTAGTAATCCATTATATGTTTTACTTTATGCATTAGAAATGCATATAAGAGTGTATGATTGGCATGATGAATAGTTATAGATAAAGGCCCAATGTGATTGAGCATAATGCATGTTTCGGCCCAATGAGAACTTTCATGTCCTGGCCATTTGTTTTTGGTTTGTATTTCTTTTTCAAATTGTAATATGTAATTAGATTACTTAGATTAGAATTAGAGATAGAAATGGAGACCACTATCAATGAGCAAGATGGGCCTGATGGAGATCCAACAAGTTTGAAGATAATGTAATTATTTTTTACTTGTTTGAATCATGCATATTACCTAGTTTTAACCTTTTGATTTTCCTTTTGGCTCGGGGAGATCAATGTAGTAAAATTCATAACTATACCATATTTGTATGCTTATATTTATGTGATAGATATAGGATGCATACCAATGTATGCCAACCATGTATGATGAGACTTAATTAACTAAAATCCCTCAAACAAATACTAATGTATATAAGCCTTCCATTAATTGGAAGAGAACCAGAGTTCTTTATAGTGTGGATTGTTGACTATAGTCAAGCCCACATTATATCGAATATGTTCGAATCTAATTAAATGGGTCATCCTAGCTAGCCCATTAGCTTGTTGACCACAGTCAAGGTTAATGGTTATAGAGGCAAGATTAAGGAATGCATATATGATATGCATGTATCAAAAGGTGATAACCTAATGATCCAATATTTGTGTAGAGACACAATTGGTATAGAGATACCTACCTTCCAAGGGTATGGAGTTTGGCTTGTTGACCACAGTCAAGGTCAAATTACATATCAAGGATTGGATATTGGCCCACTAAGAAAACCATCAGGTTTTCTCAGATTATATAGTGAGGACTATTAATTCACAATAAAATAGTGAGAGTAAATGGATTAATTAAAAACCTAAATAATGCATACATATATATGAACATACTCATATGTTTTCTTTTTCACATCTAGGTCATCATCATGAACACATCAAACATTAATATACGATCAATCTTGGATGACAATCTGGTTGGCAGCAACTATTTTGACTGGATCAGGCAAGTGAGAATTGTTCTCAGAGCTGAAAAGATCCATTATGTCTTGTATAAAGATCCACCACCACTTCCATTAGATGATGCCATTAATGAGATCAAGGGCACTTATCGAAAATACATAGAGGATGGTGAAGCAGCAACATGTTTGATGCTGGGTGCTATGTTCTCAGAGCTTCAGAAGCAACATGAGATGATGGATACTAGAACCATCATTTTGTATCTAGAGGAGCTTTTTTCTTCTCAGGCTAGAACTGAGCAATATGAGATTGCTCGAGCTCTATTTAGCTGCAAAATGTTGGAAGACACTTCGGCAACTGCTCATGCATTGAAGATGTATAGGTATATTGAGCATTTGAGTAGACTTAGCTATGTAATGGATAATGATCTATACATAGATTTAATCTTGTACTTGTTGGCTCCAAGTTATGCACCTTTCATGCTTAACTTCAACATGAACAAGATCCAAGTAACCATTCTTGAGTTAATCAACATGCTCAAAACAGCTGATGGATCCTTCAAGAAGGATTCAAAAAGTGTCATGGTTGTCACTTCTGCTAAAGGCAAGAAGCAGAAGAAGAATAAGATGACCAAGATGCAGCCAAAGAATGGTGGGGTTTCCAAGAAGAAGGTTACCAAGAAAGAGAATCCCAAAGGAACTCGCTTCCATTGTGGAAAAGATAGTAATTGGAAGCATAACTGCAAGTCCTATCTAGATTCTCTCAAGCAGAAGAAGCAAGTTGATGCTTCTACTTCAGGTATTCATATGATTGAAATTAATACTTATTCTATTGCTTCAAAAAAATCTTGGGTATTAGATACCGAATGTGGATCTCATTTGTGTAATAATCTATAGGGGCTTAAAAGTAGTAGAAGAGTTGGAAAGGCAAAAATATGCCTACAATCAGCTACTGGACAAAATATCTCTACAACAGTTGTGGGTACTTATCATTTGCCTCTTCCAAGTGGATTAATACTGGAATTAAATAATTGTTATTATGTTCTAGCTTTATCCAAAAGTATTATTTCTTTTAGTTGTTTATTGAACGATTATGACATTTCTTTAAAAGACAAAAGTTGTTACATTTTTAAGAACAATATGTTTTATGCTAAAGCTATCATTAAGAATGGTATATTTGTTCTTGATTTAATTAAAAAAGTGCATAATGTGGATACCATGAGAATGAAAGAAGATAATCTAAACACTTCATATTTATGGCATTGTCATTTAGGCCATATAAATGAGAAACGCATGACCAAATTACACAAGTCAGGTAATTTGGGATCATTTGATTATGAATCATTTGATACATGTGAGTCTTGTTTATTGGGAAAAATGACAAAAGCTCCCTTTATTGGTAAAGGAGAATGAACTAAAATGGTTTTGGACTTAATACATTCAGATGTATGTGGTCCAATGACTACACATGCCAGAGGAGGTTACTCCTACTTTATTACTTTCATAGATGATTATTTCAGGTTTGGATATATCTATCTAATGAAATATAAATCAGAAACACAATGGTGTAACAACTTTAGTACTCTAAGATCGAGGTGGAGAGTACTTAAGTCAAGAATTTCAAGATTATCTTAGACATAATGGGATTTTATCACAATGGACTCCACCATATACACCACAACACAATGGTGTATCTGATAGGAGAAATCGAACACTATTAGATATGGTTCGATCCATGATGAGCCAAGCAGACTTGCCTAAGTCCTTTTGGGGATATGCACTAGAAACTACTGTTTATGTGTTAAACAGAGTTCCTAGTAAATCGATTGATGTTACTCCATATGAGATGTGGAATAACAAGAAACCCACACTTTCTCATATGAAAGTATAGGGTTGTCATGCTTATGTAAAGAGGACAATGTCAGACAAACTAGATGTTAAGCCTGACAAATGTTTATTTGTAGGATATCAAAAAAAAACATTTGGATATTATTTCTATCATCACTTAGAACAAAAGGTGTTTGTTTCAAGGCGTGCTGTCTTTTTGGAAAAACACTTTCTCCTACTAGAGGACAGTGGGAGTAAAATTAAACTTGGTGAAGTTCAAGACCCATAAATAGAAATAGATCAACCGATTGAACCCGAGACTAAATTTCATAAGATGAGATTATAGTTGAATCTGATTATACATAAAATCCTAGAAGATCTACTAGGATGTGTTTTATCCCTGTGAGATATGGATTTCACATTGATTTAGATAGAAGCATAACTGTAGTAGAGGACAATGAGCCTACAAGCAATCAAGAAGTTTTGAAAGGATTTAAATTAGATTTAATTTAGACCAAATAAATTATTAATAATTCCAAAAGCCCATTTAATGTTTGTCCAGCAATTTTAAAGATCCCAATCTCATTATGAAGTTGGATTTTTAACCTAACTATAAAAATCCAAGTGATAGGGATTTTAGGGTTAAGTGAACATTAAGAGAAAAGAAACATTCTCTCACTCTCTCAACCCTAGCCGCCACCCCCCTTGCTAGCATCAAGGGATTTTGGCCAGCCCTTGTATTCCACCATTGTTGGTTTATTCAATCCTTCTCTAGTGTGGATTACTAATTGGAGGTGTTAAATTTTGAATACTGTGGTTTGCGACAACCCGGTGAGAAGGAAAATCAACTGTTCAACAAAAATCAAAGGTGATTTTTCTTATTCTCATTAATATGTATATTGTAAATTCATAGCAATATAAGATCTATTGGTGATCATCTAGCCATTATCAGGTCTCTTGATCATCTGATGCAATGTGGAGGGTACTCCCCCTAACTTGTGAAACCATGGTCTCCCAAATAAAACAAAAAAGTTGGTAGGATTGGGTAATAACACAAATTTAGCTTTAGTTTCAATTGGCCTTGTCTTTACTATAGCTTTGAAGATTCCAATAGCTTGCCTTTTTTAGTTGTCATAAGTAGAGATAGTTAAATTTGACTTATTCATAATGCTCTCATTCGGCACAAAAGTAGAAATTGCAACTAAAAATAGCACATTGATTGAAGATCCATCATCTACCATCACATAGGTCATGTGTTTATCATTCACATAAGCTTTGATGTAGAGAGGATGATTATGATTTCTACCTTCGGCAGGCAGTTTAGCGTTGGAATACAAAACATTTTCTCTAATTCCTTTCTTAACTAGATCTAACAGTTTGGATAGCAAAATGGTAGTAGAAACAGTAAACTCACATAAGGCCTCTACTAACTTTTGTCTGTGCAATAGAGATTATCTCAATAAATTCCAAATAGCAATCTAGACTTGGCTATTATTAGTTACTTTATAATTTAATTCTCTTCAACCTCCTTCTTTGTAAGCACTACAGTAGGGGCTGGCTATTTTTCAATTTTGGGCACCACCCTTCCATTTTGGTGACTGCCTTTACCTTTTTCTATTCCATTACCTCTTCTTCACTCTCATCGGCTAAACTTTAAATATCAACATACACCATTACCCCTTCATCTTCACTCTTAGTGGAGGAATCCCATCAATTTATCATTAAAATTAGCTGATTTTTTGCACTTGGCTTTGTTACTTTAGGGGTGAAATGAGTAATGGCCAAGTACTCATTCCCAATAGGTCTCTTATCACGTACTGTTCGGGGTAAGTTAGACCCAATCATAAACACCAGAAATGGTACAATATTGTACCGTTATTTTTTCTTCTTTTCTCACTTCTCAAGATTTGAAATCTATTTATTATCTATCACATATTGAATTTTATTCCTCAGGGTGCAGCAATAATTTGTGAGCTGCCCTTTATGTTGGTGGTAGGCATACTACTGGTCTTCTCTATGATTGGGCATTCCCAAACTTATGGCAGGCCTTGATGGTAATGGTTACAATTTTCCTTCTTTTGCCAGTTGATCTAACATCCAAGAAAATGACTTACCCAAGTTAGAGTAGTACATTTAATTGACCTCTGGAGCAAACACTTCATCCATTTTGCCATTTCTATTCATTCCACTACTACTCCTAGCTGCCTTATTATTACCAAAGTTTTTTCTCATACCCTCATTATTGAACCTCTTAACTAGGCACTAACCCACAACTTGTGTAGCTATATCCTTCGGGGATTTCCAATCCTTTAGTCCCTTCATATTCAGTCCATCTTTTAGATAGGGACTTACATTTTCAATAAAAAGCCTAACTTGGTCAGTTGTATCAGGCTTCCTTTTTATCTCTATTACTCAGTTCCTCTACCTAGTGAAGTACTTATGAAAAGATTCATCGTGCTTTTATTGGAGCAATTTGAGATCTTTTAGAGTGACTTATATCCTTATATGATAGTCATACTACTTGAGGAACTCTTCAGTTAACAAGTCCCAATCCTCCTTAGTACGCCTATCCAGCCCATAATTCTAGCCTTTCGTTGAGCCTATTAATCTCAAATAGAAATACTCAACCTTTTATTTCTTGGTCAAGGTGGTCCCCTTCGTGATCAGAGTGTACTACCTAATAAGTGTAGAAGGGTCAAAAGTACCATCAAATCTAGGCAAATCTGGCATCTTGAACCTTTAAGGGAGTGGCTCATCTCCATCAAAATCCCTATCCTCAGGATTTATCCCTCTACCAGTCGATAACAACCTGGATATAGCCTCAACGAGGCCCTTCCTCTTCTTCATCCTCTTTAATGTAGTCATTCTCTAGCTTATGCCTCCTTTCTTTCCTTAGTGGATCTCAAGGCATAGTGGCATCAATCATGGTAGCATTTCTAATATATGTTGGCTCTATTAACCCATGAGTAGGTTTTATAGGTTGAGTTCTAGTATTTGGTGCTAAAGAAGCCATCAAACCACCAATCATGGACATTATCCTTTCCTTAAACTCCTAGAAGCTCCAATCTAACCTTCAATCCAATTCATCTCATGTTATTAAAGGCTCTTAAAGACAAATGGATAACCTTTCCCATAAAGATATAAGCCTTGTTGCCTCATTCATAACTCTTCCAATCTTATTTGGCTATTTATCAACCATTTCTAATCTTATTTCTTGACTGCTTCCTGAAAGCTTGGTTGAATCAAAGTCTAAACTAATCTCAAACCATAACTCTGAACTTGACTTTGACTTTAATTGTGGTAGTTTAGACACAGATCTCCAAACAAGGCAATCATCTGATTTTCTAGACCACCTAAATGAATCTATAAGGCTATAAAGATCAAATATTAAGAATGATTTATGATGATTGATGTATGAGCATGATATGTGAGTAATACATAAATGCAAGGAATGCTTTCGTTAGATGTCAATCACAACCATATACAAGTAAGAAAAAGCCTTCTAACTTTATTACTCCTACACGGGAGGTTGTACGGTCTCTTTCCTAAGTAGGCTTAGCCCATGGGTTAATAAGGAACCCAATGGACACATATGGTGTACGATGAAAAATCGATAGCATAACCTCTCTTAATTGAAAGTGCAAGCATGTGGTTTTTGGCTATTATGTATTTTGCATAACTGATACAAATAGGGTTCAGCTCATCGGGGCATGGCAGCCTTTAACTAATACCCACCTAATTTATTTGAGGTTGGTCAATATATAAAGGCCCACATATCAAGCATGAATTGTCATGGTTATACAATTTAGGGGCAGTAGCTATTGTCATTACATAAGTTGTAGTCGAGTGATTAAAACTTTAGGGCTACCCAAGCATGGTCCCTACCAATAGGTTTAGTTAATCACAAGTATAACAACCAATAGGTCACCATTTCATACACTAATTAGCACTAAACTTGGGTTGGTAGGTCTCCTTAACACCTCCCCACTTTGAGTTAATGTAGGGTATGCTTCAGGATAGCACTAAGGGTAAAAAAGAATGCCTAACTTAATTCTAAGGCTCTAGCATGTATGCAAAAATGCAATTTCAAAAAGAGATAGGATTAATAAAAAAACCTAATTATAAAATACTTAACTAAAATGCTTTTAGGAGTAAGGTTTTCTTAGTTCGTAATGGAGTTACCACTATGATGTGCGCTAGAGCCTGCTCGATATCTAAATCAATTCTTAGAGGCCTACTTTTAGAGTCCAAGATCGAATGAGGCTCACTATAATTTATAAAATAGCTATTTCACAATAAAAAGGGGTTAGGTCCAAATTATTATTGATGGTCATCCTATGAAGGTATCAAATGTGTACTCAAAGAGGTAGGTATCATGGAGTCATCACCCAACAAAATGTTGGGAAATGAATATCAACCTTTTGATGCTCAAAGAGAGATTGATGTTTAGGACAACACTCTTACTTGGCATCTCTATTAGATGTTATTTTATAACTAGGTTTTTAATTATCAATCTAATGCCTCTTCTCACAATATGTATTGCAACAAGTAAATAGGCATGTTAATCAAATAGTAAAAGAAATAAATAAAGCAAGTAAATAAAGTGAATCTATTACTTAATTATTATAGAGGTAAATCATCTAAAGAAAACAGAAAATACCATACATAAAATGGGATATTTATTAGGCTGGAAAATATTGGTTCCTACATACATATATACAAAAGAAGGATGAAGAGTTTTTATCAAGTTTGAGAAAGCATAGGATGAGTGATCCTAATTTTGGTAAAAATAAGTCTTGAATTTTATTGAGTGATTTTGAGATGAAATTGGACATTGGTCTATTTTGTTAATGAAAATATAAATTAATTAAATATAAAATATTTAATGACTTTTTATCAATTATCATGCCAAAAATCCATTTTTTACTTAATATTACATACCTAAAAATGGAATACACCCAAACAATGAATAAAATACCAAAATTAAATAATAAATAAAGTGAAACAAATAAGACAAAATAAAGTATAATTAAAATGCAATGAAAAGAATAAAAAAAGGGATAAAGAAAGAACCAATTGAAGAATGACTTCCAAGTCAAGATTACCAAAAAAATCCAAGAATGCATAAAATAATAACTCATAAGTCATATAAACAAAGCACATGAATTAGTACATTGAAGGAAATCAAACATCAAATTAATTAATTAAAAAGAATAGTCACAAAAGATATGTTGGAATAAATAAATAAATAAATAAATAAATATGCCAAAACTAACATGTTGTAAAGCATGATATTTAAAATGACCTATATTAACAAACATGGCATTAAAACATGTTTAAAAAAAGGAAAATAGGGCCACAGATACCCCAAAGCAAGGAAAAATGCCCAAATAAAGGAGAGAGGAGAAATGAGAACAAAGCATTGTGATGTTCCATCCATCGCACTAACAGACGGCTATTTATGATGCCTTTTTCCTATTTGTCACTCGAACACATAGGTAGAAGGCGTAAATATAACTTAAAATAAGTACAACTCTTCATTCCTAAACATGCAATTTTTAAAACCCTAAAACATGCCAAAACTATGAAAATAACCATAAAACATAACTTTAAATACTTTAAAATAAATTAATCATGCAAATACAAGAAATAAATTAAACTATTTTATCATACTTCAATGAAAGAACATGTATAAAATGGAAACTAACATGTCGCTCTACATGCCTAAATAGTCACTAAATAATTGTGGCATTATAGATATCATATATATGCATCAAATAACATAAATGCAACATCACTAGAAAAAGGATAAAAGGAAATTAACTACATGATCATGTGATGAATTCTAGAGAGAAAAAAAAGCTTAAGGCCTAGAATATTAGCCTCAAAATTTTTAGTTATAGAACTTTAGGAACAATGATCCCTACTCTAATCCTCAATTTCCATGTTCAGAAACCAAAAAAAGAGTTTTGTGTGTGTGTGTGTTTTTTTTTTGTATGTGATTGCAAAGAGCTTTGGTCTCTAAGAATATAGAATTATTTTCTCTTCTTTAAAAAACCTGCTCCTTTTTCCAAAATGTCATATCTTTTTCAAAAACCCTAATTTTCCCTTAAATACTTAGAAAAGGGTTAGAGATCAACTCTAACAATAACTCCCTAGAATAGGAAGATTCGATTCCTAAAAATCTAGAGTTGATCAGTCTTCTAAAATCTGATCCAAATATAAAATTTTCAAAACTAGAAAATGTGGAAAATTTGGAAAGAACCCCGCAGATGGGCATCCATCATTGACAGATCCCTTACACAATTCCGCAAAATTTACAAAAAAAATGCCTATAATCTGACTTGGATTGAAGAAGGGAAGCTACAAATAGCCATTTTTCTATGATAGACATCTGTCTGTCACTACCAAAGACAAAAAATAAAGGTTTTTTCGAAATTTTTTTTCAAAACTCTTGGAAAATCATCTTTGGAAAACCACAAAACCTTTTATGAAAATGTAGAGATCAAGGTTGAAGCTTTGAGATTCATGCTCTCTATCGAAAATATATTAATTTTTGCTCATCAGGTAACCCTAGTCTAGGCTGCCACAAGTTACGGTGTTTATAATGTGAAATGGTTACCCCTTCGAACTGTAGCTTCTTCAGCTCAAAGGGTTTGACTTTGACTTATGTAACCTGGAGAGTTTAATTTGAGTTATTTCTTCCAAATAATGGCCTTTGACCCACTTTTCAAAAGATTAAGCAGAAATTTTTCTTCTTTATGAACTCGACCAAGATGGTGAGTTCTCTTTTAAATTGTAGAAGGCCTTACTTTGTACATTCTGACTATGATGGTTGAGCTCTTAAAGCAATGTTTAATAGTTGAAGCTCAATCTTGATTGGCTATATGGTACTCATCCTAAAATGTTAAGAAGAAAGGAACAATCTTTAAAACTTTACTTGCTATCTTGTTTCTTCATTCATGTTAGCAATGCAAGCTTATATGCGAAGGTTTTTTTTTGTTTTCCTTTTCCTCTCTTTATCTCGATTAGTTTCTATCAGCCTATTTCTTACACAATACTCCACTTAAGATAATAAGCCGAGGTGATAGCTTGTACATCATTCTGTGGTCCTTATTTAAGGAATTTTAAAGAAATGTTATCACTTCCCAGTAATAGGGATGCGGCTTCCCATTAGTTTTCCTGATGTTTGTCAGTTGGAATTTTCATCTTATCTTTTTTGCCTTCTAGTTTGAGTCTCTAAACTTGCTGCTTAAATAATTTTTTATCGAGATGAGCTTAGGTAACATATCCTATCATGTCTCTGTCAATTCTCATCATGTCACTTCAGGTCCAAGCAAAGACTTTTTTTAATTTTTTTTATTTCTCTCTAGCTATCTCATTTTAGGAGTCATATTGGATTAAATCAAGATGTTTTTTCCCTTAAAATTAAATGGAGTAGTGTTTATTAAATTATTACCTCATATAAATAAGTTATAATTATTACCATGTATGATGCAATAAAAATAAAACATTGCATACATAAGGAAATCTCATGTTATTAATATGGTTAGTGAAATGTAAACATTATTTACGAACATATATTACATCATCAAAAAGTAGTTTATATTCCATCTTTCTCTACCATAGGTGTAAGTTGTAGAAAGTTCTTCAACATCTCAAGCTCCTATTCTCTAGATGGTGCCCCTAAGATTTATGGTGATAGGTATAATTTGTAGGTTTCTAACTATTTCTTGTCGAACTCAATGGGCAATGGCTAAGTACCTACTGCCATATAAATCTCGGAGCATATACCATTCAGGTAAACTTGAGCCAATCACAAACACAGGTGATGAAATAGTATTGTGACAAATCTATCTCTTTTTTCGCCTCTAGATCCGCAATTTGCTTAGCATAAATTATGTTTTGGATTTAGCTTATAAAATTTGACAACTATTTGTCAAGTAGCCAACTGGTGAAAATCATATAATTAATCTGACCTATGACATGTCAAGCCCTGAATTCTAACTGACTTTAATGGTAAAGGTTGCAATTTCCCCATTTTAATCAGTAGTTAAAAAACCCAAGATAGAGGTATACTCAAATTGGAGTACCTTTTTAGAGCTGCTTCTGCGGTTGATACCCCTATTGTCTTTCCAACATTATTGCTAATACCTGAACCAACTATTTTACCTATCCTAATATTTTTATAACTTTAATTACCACTACCATGATTCCTATTATCTTGAATGCTTGCTTTCTAAGAAAAGTACTCTCCCTCAGCTTTAATGGCGATATACTTAAGAGACTCCCAATATTTCAAACCCTTCATTGTAAGTCCTTCTTTCAAATATGGACTTAAATTTCTAATAAAGAGTTTGATTTGATTGGAAGTGTCCCATTTCCTCTTCATTTCCATTACTCATTTCTCTATTGAGTAAGGTACTCATGGAAAGACTCACTAGGCTTTTGTTGTAGAAGCTTAAGATCTTTGATAGTGACCTCCAGTCTAGTGCTACAATCATATTATTTCATAAACTCCTTAGTCAATCTATCCTAATCTTTTTTTATTCTACGATCTATCCTATGATACCAAATAATTGGTGGATCCATTAGACTGAGGCTAAAGTACTCAACCTTTTACTTTTTGGTTAAGGCAATCCTTTTCATGATTAGTGTGTATTGCTTTATATGGGCGAACATATCACGTGTACTATCAAATTTAGACAAGTCTGGTACTTTAAATCACTAAGGGAGCACGTCTTTACTATCCAAATCTTTATCTTTTAGGCTAATTCCTTTACCAGCAGATAACGTCCGAGCTATTGCCTCTATTTTTTCCTCCATCATCTTAAGGGTTGAATCTTCTACTCTAATCATCGTACTCTTTAATGCTGGCATACAATCATCCTCTAAGGTATATCCTTTATCCTTTACTTGCTCAACTAGTGAAATAAGTGGTGCATTGCCCTTAGCAAGTGGAAAGGCTACACTACAAGAAAATATTGAAATAGCAACGGAATTTATTTCGTTGCTAATTTAGCAACGAAAACACAATTTCGTTGCTATTTAGCAACGAAAAATAGTTTTCGTTGCTAAAATTGGTTGAACTTTATAAAATTAGCAACGAAAAAATATTTGGTTAGCTTTCGTTGCTAAAAGTGGAGGGAATTTCTGGCGCCATTATTTAGCAACAAAAATTAGCAACGGAATTTGTATTCCATTGCTAATTAAGGCGGCAACAAATGGCGAATAAAATTTGGGACGAAAAATAGCAACGGAATTAATTTTCCGTTGCTAATTTAGCAACCGAAATAGAATTCTGTTGCTAAATTAGCAACGAAAAAATAGCCTACACATTTGCCTTTTCTCCTTTCTCACAGACACTGCCGCCCCTCTCTCCTAAAAGAACCAAAAAAGATAGAATTCTGAGGAGTAGATAAGACCCAAATGCTGGTACCCATTTGATGAACTCTACTAGGTTGGTGTTTAGTCTGTTGGGCTATAGGCTTCTCCATTGGACTGCTAAAGTTGTCCACTTTGCATGATACCGTGTTTTTAGACTGTGAATTGATGTGCATTGTTTCTTTTCCAGGTCTTTATTTTTCAAACTTTCTGTTAATTTTTTTGTGCATATATGTTATCTCTTCTGGAGAGCTGCATTCTTGAATTGATGTGCATACTATTCCCTATGTTCTCTTCTTTTTTTTTCCTTGCTGATAAAAACATGGTACCAAGGCATGCTCTCTCTTTTGTTAGTTTTGTATTCTTGGTCTGATAATTAATAAAGAATATAAAATGCTTCTGTGAAAACGAGGTAAGTTTTTTGTTTAATCAATTGCTTCAATCTGATAATGAGCTTTGCACTTGGTAATGAAATTGTAGTTAGTAATAAGCCGTAAGATAGTTCCAGGCAAAAAAAGAATTGTCTTGGACAATTAAATCTTATATCAAGTTTTGAGGTTGATTATTTAAAAAAAAGTGTTGGAAAAATGATGCCTTTTTTTTCAGCTGCCCTTGCCTTAAATATTACTCAACCTACCTGGTTCCTAAAGCTGAATGATGGCATATAGCTGCCAACACTCATATGCGCTTTGTTCCCATATTGTTTAAGGCCATTATTATGTGGAACTGCTGTACTATACAAACTGCTGCAAAGATTAAGGCACACCCACTCACGCATGCATAAAATAATTGTTGACACATCTCCGGAGGTAGAATATGCTGGTAGTCCTTTTCTAGACTGAACAACTTTCTTATGCTTAAAGATTCTGCAAATTTCAGCTTTCACATATAAATTTTTTATCCTACTAATTGTTAACTCATGCTTTTTTTTAGTGATCTTTTTTTTATATGACTGCCTTGTTAACATTGCAGGAGGATGTCAAGGCTATGGCTCAAAGTTTCCTAGAATATGTCATGAATAATCACTGTGTTATCCGAGAGTCGGCAACAATACTCCAAGCATTTCATATTTCATTGGTGAGAATTTTCTTGGGCCTATATGGTGTATGAACAATTATTTTCTTCTAATTGAATCTATCTTCACTTATTCCTGCTTTTATGATCATAAAAGAAGTTGCACAGATGCTTGAACTAGACAGGAAGCAAACACTTGAATTGTGCTCACTTGAATTCGGCAAACATAATCTAACGAATAAAAGATGCCTCTGTCACACTGTACTTTTCAGCCTCATTATGAATGCAATGGGTTATTGTTTAATTAGAAGTGGATGTGAGCTTTTGAATGAGGTTGGTCGTCCTTCTGAACTGGGCGTACGACCTACGTAATTGGTAATATGAAAAACTAAGAAGGCTAGTGCCAATAATAGCCTGATTATTGATTGTGAGTTATGTGGTTAAATTTATTCCTTGTTTTTTTGGCTTATCTCCAGTGCACATTTAACTTAATCTATCTCACAAAAATCACCTTGCATTATTTCCCATATCGATAAATTTCCTTTTTATCATACTCCAATACTATAAAGGTGATGTTAGGTCCTGAGTTTGTGATAGAGTCACTGGCTGATTATAGGATGGTCAATTCCATGAAATGGGTCTGTGCCCTTGATCTTGTTCTTCGACTTACCTATGGTTGCTCGAAAATGCAACTAGTTAAAAGGGGGTCGCAACCTTAGAACTCATTAAATTCGAATCTTTAGGATTTAGGAAAATTGCTTCTTTAATTCTATTAAATACCTTTTAAATAGAGTCCTTTATTAAAAAAAATAGGAAAGTCGTAAATAGTCATATTAGAAATAAATTTCCTCCTAACATAGGAAATTAAATGATATTAAAAGAAAATAAATATCAGAATTATGCAACAAGTCTTTTGGCCACTGGATGGCCCATGTCGAGAGTATTTCTTTCCCACAAAAGCATCTACAACAGGTGACTTGAATTTCACCACCTTGTGTAAAAATTATGTTCCGTTGTATTTGGGTCAAATGAAATTACTTTCTTTTTTAATTATTTTGATGAAAACTTTCAATTCTAATAAAAGAGATTGCTGTTGATACAAAAGCAAAACTCTTTATTGATTTTTAATAGGAATTGAAGCTTAAGGATAAATGTGCACTCATTATAAAAGAGTCTGCAATTGAAATTTAATGAACCTTTCATAAGAATGTAAATTTTTCATGAGAAATTTGCTTTATGGATGGTTTGACCTTACACTCCAACCAATAAAGAATAAGCAAGATAAAAATAGAGTGCTCATGAAAACAACCTATGGAACTAGATAATGTGCATGAGTTTCCACCCTTGGTAGCGGTATTCAGGATACTTTTGACAAATTACAAACCAACTTGGCTAATATTTTATTGGTTTACTATGACGTCTTTGATATTTTTTGATTCTAGCTGCGATACAAAGTTTGCATTCCATTTTCTATCATGCTCTGTTTTCTTCTTCCAAAGTTTATATTCCATTTGGTATAACTCTGTTTGGTTTCTTTTGCTGTCTCAATCTCTACATCAGCCATGAAATCCCAAGAGTTTTTAAGTACATTTTTCTTGGGATTTCCATTAAACTATATTTTAATTGGTGCTATGCTTGTTTACCACAGGTTGTTCAAAAGGAAAGAGAGGAAAAGCTTGCATAGATATTGAAAGATCGACTAAACCTATACGTGAGAGACAAGGATGAATTTATAAGAATTGTTGAAGCTAAAGTTACTAGGCTCTCGAATGCAGGTAAACTTAGTGTGCAATTAGTGCTGGCTTATTTTCTTTAAAGCTGTGCTGAAGGTGAATGATTTACATATGGAATTTTTCTCAACCTCAGAATTCCTAGTGGAATTATCATATAGACGCACCAAGAATAAATTGTTCTAGGTAACTTGCTAATTAATACAAGTTAGTTCCAAAAACATAGAAATTGTAGTTGATAATGTAGAACATCATCAAAAGAAATATGTGGAACGTATTGAAGGTACCATTGGGAAGACATCTTGCCGTATAGTTTCTAATTTCGTGAACATTTATTTTTAAATCTAGCAGGAACTATTTAATATGTTTGCCTTCTGCATATTCAGTTTCCCTCAACTGCTTTTTTGTCATTTGTTTCTTTTGCTGCTCCCTTTTCTCCCTCTCATGTGAGGATGAGGGATAAACTTTAATCATGTTACCTGCAGGTTTTTGCATAAATTTTGTGTTAATAATCAACAATAATTTAGTGACGGAATAGCGAAGATAATTCCGTCGCAATTTTTTTATAATACTGGCTGAATTTAGCAACGAAAACTTTAATTCGGTTGCTAAAAATAGCGATCAAATTTCTATTCGGTTGCTAAATATAGCAACGGAAATGGATTTCGGTTGGTAAATATAGCAACGAAAATTATAATTCCATTGGTAAAAATAGCAATGGAAAATAAAATCCGTTGCTAAATTTAGCAACGGAAAAAATTTCCGTTGCAAAAAATACCAACCTTCAAATTTGCAACCGAATGTTCCGTTGCTATTTTCCGTTGCTAATTTTTAATAGCAACGGAAATTCAACAAATTCGGTTGCTAATTTCCATTGCTATTTACTAATTTTCTTGTAGTGCTATAGTCACTATAGTAGGAGTCTTTCAAACCATGATCGGTTTAACTGAGCTAAGAGCAGGTGTGATAAGCTATGCTCTAAGAGAATTTGCCATGGTGACAACCCTTTCACTAATCATGGTCATTACCTTCCTTTTAAGATCCTTAAACTTCTTATTTAGGTCTTGAAAGGCAAAATTACTTGCAAGCTGTGATGGATCAAACATCTTCATTTTTTCTGCATCCCTTTCGACTGTCTTGGAATACTTATTATATCATTTAAACTCTTTTCAAACCTAATTCAAATATACTAGATCTAGACTGCTTTAAAAAATTCTTTGATCGATAATTGCCAAAACCCTTAAACCACCTAGGCACGTGATCTAGGATGACTGAAAAATTAGAAGGTTAAAATGATGCATGGAAAAAATTCTATACATAAAATAAGATGTACATGTTTTTTATTTATTATATGGTAAAATTTATACACACAAAATTAGATTTATATTTTATTTAGTATCATCATTTTATTTTTTATTCACTTTTTCATTTATTGTAATTAAAAATATACATGACACGTGTGTATACAGCATAGACAAACACATGTGAGAGAATAGAAAATTCTCCCAACCTTATTGCTTCCCATATAGAAGGTCGTGTGATCTTTGTCCTAGGTGGGTTTAATCCATGGATCAACAAGGAAGCTAATGGACGTGTATGATGCACAGCTAAAAACCAGCAATATAAAATCTTTTTATTTAAAGCACATGAATAAAAAAATTTTTGGCCATTATGTATTTAGATGATTGAAATAAACAAAAATATGCCCACCGAGTCATGAAAGCTTTTGATGAGCAATCATCTAAATTTATTTGAATTTATTCAATACATAAAGGCTCACATCACAAGCAATGTATTATGCTAAATATCACTCAGTGGGAGTATCTATTGCTATTGCATGGGTTTTTGATCTGGTGATATAGCTTTAGGGCTACCCAAACCATAGGTCTAGCTCATCATGAGCACTACGATTGATTAGATCCCCATTTGATATACCAAGAGGTATGAAGCTTGGACTGGTGATTATACTTTGACACTTCCCTACATTGAGTGAACACAGATTAATGGTTCAAGAATGCACAGGAGTTAAAAGAGGGATACCTAACTTAATTCTAAGGTCCTAGCATAAATGCAATGTAATTTATTTTGAAAAAAAGATTAAAAAAAATTTAATCTCTAAACTCATTTATCTTAAATCAACCAAGGTTCTTTCAAAGCAAAATCTCATGTGTTCTCAATGAAATCTCCATTATGACACGTCGAACTCTTGATGGCATCCAGTTTACTCTCAAAAGCCCACTTTTAGAGATCGAGATTGGATAGAAATTCATTTAACTCCTGAAGGCTGGTTGTTTCACATTATATAAGGATTCAACCTAATTTGCTAAGCTTCGAGCCTCAAAAAATGTAAGAGGTAGCATGTCAAAGTACCTTGATAACTCTATTTTAGTGTATTTTTATATGTGTTTTTCTCTTATTTTACATGTTTTATGCGTTAAATTCCTCTTTTTATTCCAAATTGATTTATTTTTAGAAATATTAAGTTTTTGGTGTGCTTATTGGTGAAATTTTGACTTTTTACAGAATTTTAACTTTGCACATGATAGAGACTGAATAGTCTCCATCCTATGCCATGCCGATTTGTCAAAGTACACCAATTCATTAAAGCACACAGTCAAGATTAATTAGTCTATGCCATCTGCTAGGCAATTTTCAAAGAGCTTTAGTCTAAAGAGGTCCACGTTGTAACACCCAAATTCTATACTTGGCTGTTACCACTAAATCTTTTATCATAATACATATTTTACTATTTTCTAAATTCGAAAACATTTCTTATTAGATAACTTATAGAAGAAATTAAAACCATATCATGTAAACTTAAGAGTCCTCAATACATTACAATGTTTCCTCAAATAAGACATTTGTACATATACAAAAATTCCATCATAATTAAAAATTTCCATATCCACAAAATAAAAGAACAAAAATGAGACTCTACTTTTCAATCTTCTAAGGCTTGTGTTCGCCAACCTGTTGCAGATATCAATCCTGTGAAAAAGTCCTATCCTTATAACCTACACGGATGAAACACCTATGCTAGGCTATAAAGCTTAGTGGGGAACACAAAATATGACAAATGACCACTCATAGTGGTTGCTAACAAGCATACATGATGAACTACAAGTATACCTTATATTCAAATGAAAGAGATACCAATTCAAAATTAATAAACAAAAGTCCACATATGATACCCAAATGACTTAATAATAGTAAATTCGACATTGATGCTTTATATACACAACATTTAATCATATAAGCATATTTATCTTTTAGACCAATAATTCATTCATTGAATGATATACCCCTGTTTACACTAAGTCATACCTTCCACATACCACGCACTTTGACATATACTAGGAATATAAATATATTTAAATATAAGATATGATCAACAATAATATATGTATATTCATAAGAAAAACAGAGCATTAGTACTATGAAAGTTCATCATTTATCGATCTAGGATGTATTTGTGATACTTAATGTACTAATGTATACATTGAATTAATAATTTACTTTTATCTCACATACCAGTATCATATTGAGTTTATCACTTATAGATCCGTAAATATTTTATGTTACACACAAGACAATGTACATCATGTCCTAGTAGAAAGCAAGAACGAGTAGCTATAAGGAAAACTTATAACCCAGTGTGTTAATTGAAAACCAATCACCGACATGAATACCTATACATAACTCTTATATTTCATTGCAAAGAAGACACTTATATTGACAAATTATTTACATAGCTTTAATATATGACAGATCATGCAAGTCATTTAACTAGCTCAAGCAAGCAACATATTACTATAGGGAACATACTATCTTTAATATAGTCCATAACTAAATATTAGTGATGCACTGGTTCATTCATATAACTCTGTCCATATATTTATTTTATATGCAATAATTGTGCATAAACGTATATTGCAAACTCTTTTAATTTCATAGTTTTCGTATGTGATAAAAAAGAATTTCATATATAAAATATATTATAAAGTCAATTTAGGAATTGGCATGCTTCAAGAAACTTGAGTTAAATATCAAAATTTTCTTAACTTTGGTGTAAAGCCTGTACTATTCTAAAGAGGTGGATAATGGGTTATACGGTAACACCCGAAGGTACAAAATCGTTGATTATAACGATGGCACCCGAAGGTACAAATAACATACCCGGAGGTATTAAACGGTAATCCCTTGTAGGGATAAAACTATATGATAAATTGGTAAAGCGGACCTAATGGGCTCAAACAAATAACTTGGACCGATCAAGCGGACTTAAATGGGGTCGGCTACAACCCAAACGGGGTTGTTCAAATCAACTCTAACTTTTAAACCCAAACAGGGTTACTGTAACTTTTAATTTCAAGTGGACCTAAATAGACCAAAACTATTCAGAAGCAGCTGCAAGGTACCCTTATAGGCATGCCTATCTATCCACATCCTAGACTCAATGTAAGCAACATAATCTCTTTACTTTATCTTTACTCTATCAATCATATACATGTATACACATGTATACTCTTATATAACTATGTACAAGGTAATCATATACATTCTCAAGTGTAACTTTCTGTAAACATGTGACCATATGCACTATTAGGTATTGCTATTCTGTACTTTGCTCTTTTCTCATCATATACATATGGATGTTCATACACATATATTCATGTATATATATATATGAGCATAGTATCATAGATATGTACACATATAAATTTTCTATAAACATGTTATCTTGGGCACAGTTAAGTATTATTATTTTGTACTTGTAATCCCTATAAATCATGTAACCATTTCACATTTGTATTATGATAATCATATGCATGCATACATGCTTTACTATCCCTTTTTGTGTGATATTTTCACCACTTTAATTATATGGAAACAACATGTACATACATTATTATTATTTCATAAAAATATATTTGTACCATCCATTGTATAACAATATTATACATTTTATATTTACAACACATCATCATTTATTAAGCTTAAATTGGTGTGTTGAACATATATAATCAAATTATTATATTCAATAATGATAATTCAATTATACACATACCTTTTTCCCAAGGTTATCACTTAATCCTTATGTTTTTATATTTTGTTCATATTTATACACACATATAGATACATGTATATATACATATATATATATATAGACATATAGATATACAATCTTAAATACACACGTGAATTTGCAAATACATGTAAGCACATAGCACTATAACCTTATGTTATCTCATAATAACATACGAGTATAAGCATACAATCATAACTATACTATTTCAAAAAAGTAATATTCATTATGATTGTACATGTACTAAATATATATATCTACAATTTCCTTTAAATTCATAATTATTTTTACATTAAAGTATTTACATTTCTTTATATACTTGTAACATATTGTAAACCAATTCTTCAATGTTAAATTAGTCTACATATCTTTAGTTTCTCTTTTAAAGCCTATAAGAATCATAAATATTTCTAATTATATGCCTTTTTAGACAACATGGTAATTGAGTTCTTAAATAATTTATCAAAGTTATTTAAGTACTCTTCCAATTAATTATATGAGATGGCATTTCAAAATTCCATGGACAAATTCTAGTGACTAGTTTGCACACTAAATTAGATGTAGTAAACAACAATTTTAGAAGAAATGATCTTCTATAAACGTATTCCCCTATATTTTTAGTTTTTGAAACATTAAAAATCATCTCATTATCATATCTATAACTCAAGATATTTTAAAATTCCAGAAGGCTATTTTAGTAACAATGTAGCAATTAATTTTAATTTTTAAACTAAATTTAGACATATTTAGAGACAGATTTAGGATTTGTTTTCTGCATATAAAATATAGATATGGAAGTTTTGATTCAATTAAAATTAGAATTACCATATTTTTAAGTTCTAAAACTCAAGTTATAAGCAAAATACTCCTATTAACTCAAACTAACCTAAAGATAGATTTTTAATGTCAATTTGAAAATTCGTAGAATAAAATGAGTGTGGAATCAGATATACATTCCTTCATAATAAATCTGTTACTATATGTCTAGTTTATCCAAAATTTTATATCATATCATTTTGACTCCTCTACCATGACTTATGTTCGAATTACTATAATCTATTCTTGAACCAAAATCAACAGCTCTCTTAAATTTTCATGTAAATATTTAGATGAGTTATATGCATATTTAGCTCCAGGTTCCTTTTGTAAAATTGTTTAACATCCTATATAGTTTACATAGAATCAAACCTCACTCAATTATGACTTAAATACAAAGAGTTATGGTTAAAATATTGGTAACTATTCAAAACTGCCTATACACTTAAATAATTCACTTGTACGAATTTTCTGAGTTCCTTAACAATAGAATCAAGCCACAACTCCTTCTAATGAATTGTAGATAATTGAATCTAGTTTACCCATAGTTTTGAATCACCTCAATCTGAGATCTACAATTCCAGATATGGATAAAACAAGCAGCCTGGTTCACAAGAACAACACCCAGTTTTTCCTCAACATTCAAAAACACGATTTTTCCTATTTAAATCTCTCATTAAACCTAAAAAACCTAATAAATTACCATTAAAATTAAGTAATCCAAGCATAAACATTGATATCCACATACACATACATGTATGAAGAATAAGTTCCCAAACTTGGATATGCAACTCAAATCTTCTTGAAAATTCTCCTTTTTTTTCTCACCATCTTCTTCTTTCATGATCCTAACTTTCTCCTTCTTTTCCTTTCACAACAATTTCATCCATTAACACAAACTTCTAGCATTTAACTCAATCTACTATTAACTAAAACAAGAAGATGATGAAGAAGAAGAATTATCAAATTAAGTTAATTACCTTGTAGATATACACTAACTTGTTCTTCAAAAATCCACATGCAAGAATTTATTCAAAGATTTCTTAGAGAAATTAACCATGAACACAAAAGATGAGAAGAATAATTTCTGTAACTCACTCTTTAGAATGTCGTCCCCCTCCACTTCTCTCTCTTTCTTGTGAATTATAATATATATATATAGTGGCAAGGTAAATTTCTTTCTTGGTCCCTCAAAATTTTGCATATTCCACTAACTTCTCTCAATTTCTTGCATGTTACACCTTTGCCTCTCATCTTCTTACATGATATAAATTGGCCTATCCAATTATCCTTTCTCTTAAATCAATCTCTCAAATCTTTCTTTTATTCATATTTGACCCTTAAAATGACATATTTATAAATTGACCCTAAACTAATACTTCATACTTCAATTACGCCCTTAAACATTATTAAACCAATATAAATAAATTAATTATGACCTTATAAAATTCATACCATAAAATTTACACATTTATCACATAATTAATTATAACTTAATAATATTTTTGCCCCAATCAATATCTTAACTCTTAATAATTCATCCAATAATGCTTAATTAGACTTTTAATAACATGTAATTGCCCTTGAATTCTATTAGGGCCTATTTTGGATCCTTACACACGTGGTTAAGACAAAATAGTCTCCACAGTGTGTTAAGCTTTGGTACTCTATTAACCGATTGGACATGGCAAAGACTAAACAGTCTCCATCATGTGCCACTTTAAATAGTATAAAAGCAAAATCTCTATTTCGCTCAAGGAGGAGTTTTTAATTTTTAGAACATAGCTTTTATCATTTTTTGCTTTTCTTTTTAGATTTTTAGGGCTTTCGAGTTTTGTTCTTGTTGTAAAAACTTTATTTTTATTAGGGTTTGTTAGTTTCAAGATTAAAAACATCATTTTTTCCTTAGTTTATAATATATTTAGCTATGGTTTCAATGAAGGCTTGCTTAGATTAAAAATATCATGTATGCTCTATTTTTGCATGCTTTAACTGTGTTTTATAGCCATTTTGGAATGGGAGTTATTTGATCTAGAGTTGATGCTTTGTAGATTAAAAAATAGTTAGGAAAATGAATGGGTATTAGATTGGTTAGCTTTGGAATGGGAAGGCAATCGTTATATAGGATTTATCATATCCATGATTAGGCTAGCTAATGAATTGGCTCCAAAATGAAAAATCATGTAGTTAGAATAGTTGGCTCTTGAATGGGAAACTTGGGTTTAGTCGTATCATCCACATTTGAAATATATAAATATTAAGTTAAAAATATATCTTACAATGGGTATGAGGAGTATTTGATCTTTGAACAA
Source organism: Excoecaria agallocha (assembly GCA_037975025.1). Lineage (NCBI taxonomy): Eukaryota > Viridiplantae > Streptophyta > Magnoliopsida > Malpighiales > Euphorbiaceae > Excoecaria > Excoecaria agallocha. Next base: position 48,418,856 of record CM075806.1, on the reverse strand, counting down.
TATTTTTAGTGATAGTTTTACTCAGGTTTTTATACTCTATTTTATTGCTATTGCTCTGTATTTTTAGTTTATATTGCTTTAATTTTGTTTGCTTAAATTTAATAATTGTAATCCTAATTAGCAAAAATTGATTGGGAAATTCTTTACACATATTTGTAATCAATCAAGTTTTAATCACACAATCCAATCTCTAGGGTTCGATAATTTTTAGAGTCTTAAAAATACTCCACTATAATACTTGCTAATTCAGTACGCTTGTTGAGGTTATGCCATACCCCTATTTCATTGTTGGCGATTAACTTACGAAGGCATGTGTTGTGCACCACAAGCTAGGTAGGTATCATGGAGTTGTCATCCAATAAAATATTAAAAAATGAGTTCTAATCTTATGAGATCAAAATGTGAGATAGTTCGGGACCTCACTCTTATTTACACCTTAATTAATATTCGATAAATGAGTATCTAAAATTAATTATTTTATCGCTTTTCTCATGCGAGTGGTCATGCTAGAAAAATAAAGGCTCACTCAAGCATGTTAGAAACGCTGTAGAAAAAACATGTTAAATCAAAAGTGGTGAAACATAGCATTGAAAGTAATAAAAATATAAGAATAAATGTGAAAAAAATTATACATAAATTGGGTGATTTATTTTGATAATCAATTTACATAGGAATATTGCTTCTCTCATGGATATTTTATAAAAAAATAATTTATTGTGTGAATTTAAGAAAATTGGGATAGTGCATCCCATTTTATTTAGAAAGAGCTATGTCAATTTTATATAGAAACACCATTTACATTTTTAAGGAAAAAAGTTACAATTTATGTGTGTATTTTGAGAAAAATAGGACTTGCGTCCCGTTTTATTAGTAAAATCCAATTAATTAATATAAATAACTTTTCATGTGGTTTTTTAGTTTAACGATAAAAAACCTTTATTATTACATTATGTACAATAAAAAGGCATGAAAGAATAATAATATAGACCCGAATAAATAAATAAATAAATAAGGCTAAGCAATAAGATTGCCTCTCATGCCATTTGCTCCAATTTTTCCATCTCAATTATACATATGTGGGCATGCTAATAAGCGTTAAAAGAGACAAAATAATATTGGTTAATAAAATGATCCATTAATTAAATCAAACAAGTGATAAATAATTAAATTATTATGATATTACGTGATGTGTAAATAAGCAAATGACTCAAATATTATAAATAAAATTAAATAAGTAAAATGCATGATGCATCTAAAATTCACACAACATGCATTGGCTCACATATGTTAAAGCATTAAATAAATGAAGTAATTAAATACACAAATATATAAACATAATAAAAATGTGGAGAAAAGATAATTATAATACATGGCATATTTATTGTATATAGTAATAATAATAATAACAACAACAACAACAACAACATGAAGTATTGCACAAATAATAAATAAAATTAAAAATTATATAAGTACAAAGCATAAATTTAAATAACATTATTACTACATAAAGCAACAACAAAAAAACACGAGACAAAAAAATGCAAGTGAAATGAAAAGAAGACATAAAAACAAAGAAAAGAAAAGAAAATGAGCTGAGGGAGTGAGTCACATGAAAAACCAAGCTAATCGAGCGAGTCACAAAGCAAGGAAAACAGAGAAGGGTAGATATGCATCCAAAATGATGCCTCTATCCATGACTCGGGCCATTAATGACTTTTTCAAGCCTTGATTCATTACTGAAAGATAGTCCTGCTACTAGCAATCAAAAATTTTCCCCAAAACATATAAATTCAACCAAAGTGTATTCAAAAGGTCCTAACCTTGCTAAAACTAATTTTTATGCATAAATCACTAGCTAGAACACAAAAATCTAGAAAATTACCATATAGAGCTTGTAAATGCACAATTAAAGGATGAAGAACATGAATGGTTAATTTATACATTCTAAGCTCAAATCAACATAGAGATACAAGATTTAAGCCCAAAATCCATTAAAACACATAAATAAACAAGTAAAACATGATTTAAGGCATATAAAATGAGAATCAAAGAAAACAACGTATGAAGCTAAAAAATAAACGAAGGAAATTGATGATGAATAGTAAAACTACAACCTCTTTTTACGCACACACATACATAAAAATAGGCACAACAACTAAAAACTAGATTATAAACAAGATCAAATAATAATTAATTACATGATTTAAACAATAATAATTAACAAAAAAATCGAAAGAAAATGAATATTTATAAGAAAAACACAAATATCTAAGCTAGATTAAGAGTGTTGTAACCCCTTATATTACCTTCAATTTGAGTCACTCGAAACTAAGAGAATCCTACATTGTAAAGTTCCTCTCCTTCTTCATATTTTTTCTCGGCTCTTTTAGTTCTAGTAAAATAGAGAGTTTTTTTTTATTTTTAAAGCTTTTTTTTCCAAAATCCCCCTTAGCCTAAGAGTGAAGTGATGGCTATTTAAATACCCATAATGAGCATTAAATGATTAGAATGGGTTAAGAAAATTTCATAAGATTTTTTAAAAACTTTTTATCCTGTGTTTAACATGAAAAAAAAGAGAATAAATTGAGAATAAACCTAGTCATGGCCTTAACTTTGTGAGTCAAGGGTGTGACTAGAGGTAGGATAACAAATAAAAGACAAAAATGCCCTTCATAGGAGTAACCCGAAGTGAGTTACGACTTGCCTCACCGAGTCACGGCATTTACTCAAGCTTAGTGATATAAAGGATAGGCAAAGACAACAAGTGAGTGACAAGTATCTAAAATGCATGACTTGAGGGCAAGTCATGACCTTGAACCGTGAGTCAAGGTTATGATTGACCTTTGAGTCCCTTTTTTAGCCTTTAAATGCATATATTAGCCCTGCCGAAAGAGGAAAAAGAGATAAAGCCTCAAAATGACATTTTTCACCCCCAAAACCTTGTAGGAGAGCTTGCAAAAATATTTTAAGAAATAAACTCCGAAGAGGGCCACAGTGCTTCCGTTTTATAGCTATTTTAGAGCAATATTATTCTCATTAGGTAACTCTAATAGGGGCTACCTCGGATCTAGTGTTTACACAGCTTCGTAGGCTGAATTGTGAAGAAATAATCTGATTTACAACTTTAGTTGTATATATAGAAGAAATGTGTGAACATTTCTAGAGAAGGGGCAACACCCAAATTTCTATGAACAACTTTGAAGCTAATGATCTTTCTCCAACCATTCTAGTTAATTTGGTTTGGACACAACTTATATCCTTTTAAAACTTAGTTATCGAACAGACTAAAAAAGAACTACAGTCTAACAACTAAGCTAGTTAAAAGCAGATTAACCATTCTATAGGATCTTGGAATGGGCCTTTTTTAGCTGACATAGAAATGGGATAGGCTATAATGGCCATATCGCTAGAAAGATCATACCTCTCCCTAGAGTGAGATACTGCTTCAAGCAAGAGCCTTGTGGGATCGGATGCTGCTGATTTACTTTTGTAAAGGGTTATCCAAGAAATCTCTAAGTCATTTCTAATAGAAAAAGAGGTTTACCTCTATCAATGGCCATTTTAAAAGGAAAAGGCTCAAAAAAAATGAATACTTAAGTTGCTCTAAAGGGATAGAAACTACCTTGTAGTAATAACAAAAGAAAAAAAAAAGATGAAGAAAAAGGCTTAAAATTGTTCAAAATGTCAATAAAATAATAATGCATCCAAGTAAATAAAAACTGTTAGAGAGTATATCCTAGAGCCCATGTAATAGGGATGTATTTCATATGTATGAATTCATATTCTTAATAAAAGGCATCATTCATTTATTAATGCTATGTTTAAATACATGAGTTTGTAAATCTTAAATTAATAAATGAAGTCCTAGATATTATAAACACAGTACAAAGGCAATAATAAAAGTGTTCATGATATGAGATGTCTATTGCATGCAAATGTGTTAATATCTAAATATCCCTAGTCAAAGAATTAACAAGATAGGGCATTGTTAGTTCGGATAGACTAGCATATATTATGCTTCTTGAATGGTTCAAGCAGTGATTCTCATAACTATAATTATAGAAGATAATCAAAGCTAACATGTGGATGCTTGTTAGAAGAACAAGTTCATTGGAGACCTACAAAGAGAATCCTCACATGGATATTAAATTTATGTCAGTGAGGAATCTCTTCATAGTAGTTGTGCAAGTATCCTTGGACTTGAGATCACCAAAGTTATCTTAAGTAGCAAGTGGTATATTTTGACTCCATAACTGATTACTTCCAACTGGGAGTGAACATAGTTAGGAGATTAGATATATCATGACCTACTTGAAGATAGTTGAGTGATTTACAAAGGATTCACCATCCCAGATTTAACAAGGAAAGTTATCTCGCATGATTCTATAATTGCCTTGTTCAGAGAATCTCTGGCTAGAGTAATATGCCAAGATGGATAGAGATCCATGGAGGGAATTTTGGGAACAATGGTTAAATTAATAGAACATACATAATTAGATTTATATGAGTTGACAGAAATTCATACTCAGAATCTAATTGAGATAAGAGTGGTGAAAAGAGTAATTGCACGGTAACTATTTCTATGGAAGGGTATAGTCAAACCACTTGACTTTTTTGACATTTGGGTAGTCATGATACTTAGCTAGAGGCCAATCGTGATTTTTATAATAGTGTATTAAGAATATCAATAGGGATTGATAAAATGATTTAAAGAAGTTTAAATCATGTGAGTTTTGAATAGAACTCACAATTACATATTATACTGTCAATATGGACAGGAACCCAATAGGTCACACACATATAGAGAAAAATGATAAAATAATAAAATTACAAGGATAATAATATTTGATATTATTATGGGGATAGAGAAGTGAATAAGATAATAATTAATTAAAGAGTTTAATTAATTATGATCAAGTAAAATTATTCGCAAAACTTTTTTGAAATGTTTTGTAAAATTGAACCTAATTGAAATAATGTATTTCATAATTGATTATTATTGAACTATAAGTGTTATAGGGCTGATATAATAATTAATAGATCAATTGGAGGAATTATAAAGGCCCAAAGATGTGAAGTTGGCACAAAAGCCCTCAGAAGAAGGGCCACACGCCAACTCAAAAATATAAGGCCTTAAAGGCCTACTTCTTGGACCAAAATAAATTAAATATGTTATATAAGTATTTTGGAGTCTAAATATTTAATTTGGTTGGATTTGGAATTTATTTAGGTAATTAAATCCAAGTATATGTACAAAGGGCCTAGTTTGTGGGTTTTGTGCATAGTCTTTTGTGAAGGGGCTTAAATTGGATTTAATTTAGCCCAAATAATTATAAATAATTCCAGAATCCCAATTAATAATTCTCCAACAATTTTAAAGAGTCCAATCCCATTATGAAGTTGGATTTTTTAACCTAACTATAAAAATCCAAAAGATGTAGAATTAGGGTAAAGTAAGGGTGAACAATTAAGAAAACACACACTCTCTCTCTCTTTTCTCTTAACCCTAGCTGCCACCTTCCCTAGCTAGCATCTAGGGATTTCGACCAGCCCTTGTTCCTCTCAATTGTTGGTTCTTTCAATCCTTTTCTAGTGTGGATTACTCATTGGAGGTATTCGATTTTTGACACTGTGGTTTGCGACAACCCGGTGAGAAGTAAAATCAACTGTTCAACAAAAATCATCAAAGGTGATTTTTCTTATTCTCATTAATATGTATATTGTAAATTCATGGCAAGATCAGATATATTGGTTAAAAATTTTAAATTCTGCTTATGTACGAGATGTATGTAACCGATAATTTCCAACATGGTATCAGAGCGTCGGTTTTGCCATGAATATACAATTCTATATTTTTTTACGAAATAAGTTTTATTTTTGAGTTATTTATTTCATGAAATTTAAAATATCAGATTTGATTGTTCGTGAATGAGAAATATTGATTTCTGGATATATGTGTGATCAAATAAATAAAACGAAAACAAAAAACGATTCTTTTGAGAAAGGGATCATGGTTTTGGCGTGAATGGCTTTTAATTTTAGGGGCTGTTCTAAATTAATTTTTTATAGATCCACTCTAAGATCATTTTGATGATAATTTATGTGTTTAATATGTGATATTAAGCCATAGGGTCAAACGAAATTAAAATCGAACAAGTATGAAAACTAGTTTAGTCGAAAAGTTAGATAAATTGGTGTTCTTGGTGTGTTCTTGATGTATTCTTATTTAGAAAAATTTTTAATCTTCTAAATCTGATATATCTGATATATTAAAGTGTTTTTAATTAATTGGATTAATTAAAATATGCATTAAATTAATTTGATTAATTTTAATTCATTAAAACCACTTAATGGGCTTAATTATGTTTACTGACTTAGTTTAAATTAGTGAATGACTTGGTGGGCCTAAGGATCTGATTTAAATTAAATATTATAAACTAAAATTAAGTTTATTAATGTATTTTAAGGGTTGGAGTGGGCTTGGCTCATTCCAAAAGGCCTAAATGGTCCAATAGACACAAAACTAGTTTGTGTGTGAATACACTTTAGGATTTTGTTGTGTGGGTTTCCGCCTACCCTTGTTATAAGCCCAAAATTGATTTTTTAATTATTTAATATGATTAATCAATTAAATAATTAATTGATAATTAATTAATAATCAATTGGATTGATAATTAAGGCAAAAACATATACATGCAAAAAGGTTTCCTAAAATGAAAGTTTTCAAAATGGAAAAAGTTTTCTAATTTGATCACATTATTAAAATAACTCAAAATTTTGTTTCAAGAGTTGAAACAAATTTAGTAATCCATTATATATTTTACTTTATGCATTAGAAATTCATATAAGGGCATATGATTGGCATGATGGATAGTTATGGACAAGACCTAATGTGATTGAGCATTATGCATGTTATGGCCTAATGATAACTTTCATGTCCCAGCCACCTGTTTTTTGTTTGTATTTCTTTTTCAAATTGTAATATTTAATTAGATTACTTAGATTAGAATTAGAGATAGAGATGGAGACCACTATCAAGGAGCAAGATGGGTCGGATAGAGATCCATCAAGCTTGAAGATAATATAATTATTTTTACTTGTTTGAATTATGCATACAACCTAGGTGTGACCTTTTTATTTCCCTTTTGGCTTGGGAAAATCAATGTAGTAAAGTCCATAACTATACCATATTTGTATGCTTATATTTATGTGATAGATATAGGATGCATACCAATGTATGCCAACCATGTATGATGAGACTTAATTAACTAAAACCCTCAAAAAAATACTAAGGTATATAAGCCTTCCATTAATTTAAGGAGAACCAGAGTTCTTTATAGTGTGGTTTGTTGACCACAGTCAAGCTCACATTATATCGAATATGTTCAAATCTAATTAAATGGGTCATCTTAGCTAGCCCATTAGTTTGTTGACCACAGTCAAGGCTAATGGTTCTAGAGGAAGGATTAGGGAATGCATATATGATATGCATGTATCAAGAGTTGATAACCTAATGATCCAATAGTTGTGTAGAGACACAATTGGTATAGAGATACCTACCTTTCAAGGGTATGGAGTTTGGCTTGTTAACCACAGCCAAGGTCAAATTACATATCAAGGATTGGATATTGACCCACTAGGAAAACCATTGGGTTTTCTTGGATTAAATAGTGAGGGCTATTATTTCGCAATAACATAGTGGGAGTAAATGGATTAATTAAAGACCTTATTAATGCATACATATATATGAACATACTCTCATATGTTTTCTTTTTCACATCTAGGTCATCATCATGAGCACATCAAACATTAATATATGATCAATCTTGGATAACAAGCTGGTTGGCAGCAACTATTCTGACTGGATCAGGCAAGTGAGAATTGTTCTCAGAGCTGAAAAGATCCATTATGTCTTAGATAAAGATCCACCACCACTTCCATCAGATGATGCCATTGATGAGATCAAAGGCACTTATTGAAAATATATGGAGGATAGTGAAGCGGTAGTATGTCTGATGTCGGGTGCTATGTCCTCGAAGCTTCAAAAGCAGTATGAGATAATGGATGCAAGAACCATCATTTTGCATCTTGAGGAGCTTTATTCTTCTCAGGCTATAACTGAGCAATATGAGATTGTTCGAGCTCTATTTAATTGCAAATGGTGGAAGGCACTTCAGCTGCTACTCATGCATTAAAGATGTATGGGTATATTGAGCATTTGAGTAGACTTGGCTATGTAATGGATAATGATTTATACATAGATTTAATCTTGTACTTGTTGGCTCCAAGTTATGCACCTTTCGTGCTTAACTTCAACATGAATAAGATCTAAGTTATCATTCCTGAGTTAATCAACATGCTCAAAACAGCTGATGGATCCTTTAAGAAGGATCCAAAAAGTGTTATGGTTGTCACTTCTACTAAAGGCAAGAAGCAAAAAAAGAATAAGATAACCAAGGCACAGCCAAAAAATGGTAGGATCTCCAAGAAGAAGGTTGCCAAGAAAGAGAATCCCAAAGGAACTTGCTTCCACTGTGGAAAGGATGGTCACTAGAAGCGTAACTGCAAGGCCTATCTAGATTCTCTCAAGGAGAAGAAGCAAGTTGATGCTTCTACTTCAGGTATTCATATGATTGAAATTAATACTTATTCTATTGCTTCAAAACAATCTTGGGTATTAGATACCGGATGTGGATCTCACTTGTGTAATGATCTACAAGGGCTTAGAAGCTTTAGAAGAGTTGGAAAGGCAGAGATATGTTTACAGTCAGCTACTGGACAAAACATCTCTACAATGGTTGTGGGGACTTACCATTTGCCTCTTCTAAGTGGATTAGTACTGGAATTAAATAATTGTTATTATGTTCCAACTTTATCCAAGAGTATTATTTCTTCCAGTTGTTTATTGAACGATTATGACATTTCTTTAAAGGACAAGTGTTGTTACATTTTTAAGAACAATATATTTTATACAAAAGCTATCATTGAGAATGGTATATTTGTTCTTGATTTAATTAAAGAAGTGCATAATATGGATACCAAGAGAATAAAACATGATAATCTAAATATCTCTTGTTTATGGCATTGTCGTTTAGGCCATATAAATGAGAACTGCATGACCAAATTACACAAGTCAGGTAATTTGGGATCATTTAATTATGAATCATTTGATACATGCGAATCTTGTTTATTAGGAAAAATGGCAAAAGCTCCATTTATTGGTAAACGAGAACGACCTAAAATGGTTTTGGACTTAATACATTCAGATGTATGTGGTCCAATAACTACACATGCCAGAGGAGGTTACTCCTACTTCATTACTTTCATAGATAATTATTCCAGGTTTGAATACATCTATCTAATGAAATATAAATCAGAAGCATTTAAAAAGTTCAAAGAATTCAGAATGAAGTAGAGAAATAACTTGGCAAGAGTATTAAAACACTTAGATCAGATCGAGGTGGAGAGTACTTAAGCCAAGAATTTCAAGATTATCTTAGAGATAATGGGGTTTTATCTCAATGGACTCCACCATATACACCACAACACAATAGTGTATCTAAAAGGAGAAATCGAACACTATTAGATATGGTTTGATTAATTATAAGCCGAGCAGACTTACCTAAGTCTTTTTTGGGATATGCACTAGAAATTATTGTTTATGTGTTAAACAAAGTTCCTAGTAAATCGGTTGATGTTACTCCATATGAGATGTGGAATAACAAGAAACCCACGGTTGTCCAGCTTATGTGAAGAGGATAATGTCAGACAAACTAGATGTTAAGTCTCACAAATATTTATTTGTGGGATATCCAAAAGAAATGTTTGGATATTATTTCTATCATCACTTAGAACAAAAGGTATTTGTTTCAAGGCATGCTGTCTTCTTGGAAAGAGAATTTCTCCTACAAGAGGACAGTGGGAGTAAAATTGAAATTAGTGAAGTTCAAGATCCACAAATAAAAGTGGATCAACTGATTGAACTCGAGACTGAATTTCATAATGATGAGATTACAGTTGAACCTGATTATACATAAAATCCTACAAGATCTATTAGGATGCGTTCTATCCCTGTGAGATATGGATTTCACATTGATTTGGATAGAGGCATAACTGTAGTAGAGGACAATGAGCCTACAAGTTATCAAAAAGTTTTGAATAGTTCAGAACGTGATTTATGGCTTTAGGCTATGCAATCTGAAATGGACTCCATGTATGAGAACAAAGTATGGACTTTAACTCAACTACCTGAAGGGATAAAACCCATAGGGTGCAAATGGGTCTTCAAAAAGAAGACCAACATGGAAGGTAATATAGTTACCTATAAAGCTTGCTTTGTAGCAAAGGGCTATTGTTAAAAAGAAGGTATTGACTATGATGAAATCTTTTCTCCTGTAGCGATGCTTAAGTTTATAAGAATACTTTTAGCCATTACAGCTCATTATGATTATGAGATTTGGCAAATGGATGTGAAGACAGCTTTCCTAAATAGAAATCTGACTGAGGATGTGTATATGACACAACCAGAAGGGTTCACATCGGGAAATGGTGAAAAGGTATGCAACCTTCAAAGATCCATTTATGGATTGAAGCAAGTCTCTAGGAGTTGGAACATACGATTCAATGACACAATCAAAGAGTTTGGTTTCTCCCAGAATGAAGATGAACCTTGTGTGTATAAAAGGGTCAGTGGGAGTATAATTGTCTTCCTAGTTCTATATGTAGATGACATATTGATCATGGGAAACGATATTTCCCTTCTCCAATCTATTAAAATATGGTTATCCAAGCAATTCTCCATGAAAGACCTTGGAGAAGCATCCTATATTCTGGGAATAAGGATCTATAGAGATAGATCCAATAGGTTGTTAGGTCTTTCTCAAAGTACATATATAGATAAGGTATTGAAGAGGTTCAATATGGATCTCTCTAAGAAAGGGTTTATACCCATGGTATATGGGAAATACCTTTCTAAGTCTATGTGTCCACAGACACTAAAGGATAGAGAGAGCATGAATAGAATACCATATGCATCTGCAATTGGTTCTATCATGTATGCTATATCATGTACATGTCCAGATGTAGCATTTGCTTTGAGTGTCACAAGCAGATTCCAATCCAATTTTGGAGAGGAACACTGGGCAGCTATCAAGAATATCCTTAAGTACTTGAGAAGGACCAAGGATATATTCTTGGTATATGGAGAGGGCAGTTTAGAAATAAAAAGGTATACAGATGCCAGCTTCTAATCTGATAAAGATGATTGTAAATTACAGTCTGGTTATGTATTCATAATGAGAGGAGAAGCAGTTAGTTGGAAGAGTTCCAAACAAGAAACAACTGTTGATTCCACGACAGAAGCTGAGTACATTGCTGCTTTGGAAGCAGCCAAAGAAGTAGTCTGGATCAAAAAGTTCATATTCGAACTAGGAATGGTGCCTAGCATTGTCGATCTGATTCCTTTATATTGTGACAATAATGGAGCCATTGCACAAGCAAAGGAACCACGGTCTCATCAGCGATCCAAGCATGTTCTTAGACGCTACCATCTCATAAGGGAAATAGTAGCTAGAAATGATGTAAAAATAGAAAGGGTTCCCATAGATGATAATGTGGCGAATCTCCTCATTAAAACACTTTCCTAGATTAAGCATGATCACCATATAAATAGCATGGGTCTAAGACATATAAGTGATTGGCTCTAGTGCAAGTAGGAGATTGTTAGAGAGTATTCCCTAGAGCCCATGTGATAGGGATGTATTTCATATATATGAATTCATATTCTTAATAAAATGCATCATTCATTTATTAATGTTATATTTAAATACATGAGTTTGTAAATCTTAAATTAATAAATGAAGTCCTAGATATTATAAACACAGTGCAAAGCCAATCATGAAAGTGTTCATGATATGAGATATATATTGTATGCAAATGTGTTAATACCTAAATATTTCTAATCATAGAATTAACAAGATAGGGTATTGTTAATTCGGACAGACTAGCACATGTTATGCTTCTTGAATGATTCAAGTAGTGGTTCACATAACTGTGATTATGGAAGATAATCAAAGCTAACATGTGGATGCTTGTTAGAAGAACAAGTTCATTGGAGACCTGAAAAGAGAATCCTCACATGGATATTAAATCTATGTTAATGAGGAATCTCTTCATAGCGGTTGTGCAAGTATCCTTGGACTTGAGATCACCAAAGTTATCTTAAGTAGCCAGTGGTATATTTTGACTCCATAACTGATTACTTCTAACTGGGAGTGAACATAGTTAGGAGATTGGATATATCATGACCTACTTGAAGATAGTTGAGTGATTGACAAAGGATTCACCATCCTAGATTTAATAAGGGAAGTTATCTTGCATGATTCTATAATTGTCTTGTTGAGAGAATCTCTGGCCAGAGTAATATGCCAAGATAGATAGAGATCCATGGAGGGCATTTTGAAAACAATAGTTAAATTAATAGAACATACATAATTAGATTTATATGAGTTGACTGAAATCCATACTCAGAATCTAATTGAGATAAGAGTGGTGGAAGGAGTAATTGCACGGTAACTATTTCTATGGAAGGGTATAGTCAAACCACTTAACTTTTCTGATATTTGGATAGTCATGATGCCTAGCTAGAGGCCAATCGTGATTTATATAATAGTGTATCAAGAATATCAATAGGGATTGATTAAATGATTTAAAGAAGTTTAAATTATGTGAGTTTTGAATAGAACTCACAATTACATATTATACTGTCAATATGGACAGGAACCCAATAGGTCACACACATATAGAAAAAAGGATAAAATGATAAAATGACAAGGATAATAATATTTGATATTATTATGGGGATAAAGAAGTGAATAAGATAATAATTAATTAAAGAGTTTAATTAATTATGATCAAGTAAAATTGTTCGTAGAACTTTTTTGAAATGTTCTGTAAAATTGGACCTAATTGAAATAATATATTTTATAATTGATTATTATTGAACTATAAGTGTTATAGGGCTGATATAATAATTAATAAATCCATTGGAGGAATTATAAAGGCCCAAAGAAGTGAAGTTAGCACAAAAGACCTCCAGAAGAAGGGCCACACGCCAACTCCAAAATAGAAGGCCTTAGAGGCCTACTTATTGGACCAAAATAAATTAAATATGTTACATAAGTATTTTGGAGCCTACATATTTAATTTGGTTGGATTTGGAATTCATTTGGGTAATTAAATCCAAGTATATGTACAAAAGGCCTTGTTTGTGGGTTTTGTGCATAGTCTTTTGTGAAAGGGCTTAAATTGGTTTTAATTGAGCCCAAATAATTATAAATAATTCAAAAGCCCAATTAATAATTCTTCAACAATTTTAAAGAGCCCAATCCCATTATGAAGTTGGATTTTTTAACCTAACTATAAAAATCCAAGAGATGTGGAATTAGGGTAAAGTAAGGGTGAACAATTAAGAAAACACTCTCTCTCTTTTCTCTCAATCCTAGCTGCCACCTTCCCTAGCTAGCATCTAGGGATTTCGGCCAGCCCTTGTTCCTCCCAATTGTTGGTTCTTTCAATCCTTCTCTAGTGTGGATTACTCATTGGAGGTGTTCGATTTTGGATACTGTTGTTTGCGGCAAGCCGGTGAGAAGTAAAATCAACTGTCAACAAAAATCAAAGGTGATTTTTCTTATTCTTATTAATATGTATATTGTAAATTCATGGCAAGATCAGATATATTAAAAATTTTAAATTTCGCTTATGTATGAGATGCATGTAACCGATAATTCCCAACAAAAACTTATTTGGTAATTTTGGTAGAAGAATTTGACAGGTGAAGAAGATGAACTCTTAAAGCCTTTACAAAAAATCTGGAAACCTTGAAAAATTTTACAGAAAATATAAAGAAAAAAGGTTTTAAAAATTTTCGAAAAGTGGATAAGCGAAACAAACAAACCTATTTATAAGGATGCAATTGTTTCCTTTTCATGTTAAGCCTAACTTTTCGAGAAGCCTCATGAATTACTTTCTATCATGTGTAAGCCTATGACTGATCAATCAAGCGGCCATTACGCTAAGAGAAGAGTAGCAGTTTATGGGGCATTTGACAAAACATCACTAATTATGATAGGAAGCTATCCCATTAAATGTGCAAAATGTTGTCTCTTTCAAATGTAATTCAAATTTTGCTGCCTAAAATTGATCTTTAAAGCCCTCTGCTCATAGATCGATTAGATCTCTTTAGGGGGACAAGTGATAATGCATAATATTCTATAGGGCCCGTAAGGCCCAAAGCCTGCTTCAGACAAAGGCCCACACAAGGAAAGCCTTGTGAAATATGAGAAACTTGTCACATCAAGTTTGTCAATAGTCGCCAAATTAGATCGATCTAACAAGGCCATACTGTGTCAACCATACTGACACATTCAATAGGATATAGGCAGTTAAAACACTGTAAAACCATAACTTTTGCCTAGCAATTCTCATTCGAGTATTTCCATCTAATAAGCTTTATCTCTTATAAATAACCCAATGAGGGCTTTAGGTATTGCACTTTTGATATTCCATTACTATTTTCTCTCTCTAATTCTCTTGTTGACTTAAACTTTAGAGTGCTAAAGCCCGAATTGATCGAGCTAGTCTTTTGGCAAGTTCTAAATCATGCATAACCCCACTGTTTCACATGTATCTCTTGTTTTTTATATTCTCAGGATTACAACTTAGTTTACATATTTATATAGATATTTGTACAAAAAAAAAGTAGTAGTTGAGTTATAGTAAAGGTAAATTAAATCAAATACATATTGTTATAGTTACATATTCATATTCATATAGATATAATCATTATTATAATAATTAAATTTATCTTATTAATAATTAAAATATTTAGTTTAATATATTAACTAATTATTATTTTAATTTTGTGCATTAAAATATATAAATACAAATAATTATAAAGCTAAGTTTATATAGTATCGTATAAAATAAAAATTATAAATAATATTTTTATATAAATTATTAGTATTATATATAATAATTAATTAATATTGATTCTTTCGATACAATTCAATTTCAGAATAGTTTTGTATAATTTAATATGATTTTTTATCTAATTTTAGATAAAATATTCATATCTGTTCTAAATAAAATTAATGGTACAATTTGATTCGATTCTAATAAAAAATTAACAATATAGTTCGATTTTGGATATTTTTCAGTATTTTAGTTCGGTATAAGAAAAATTTAAATTTGTGTACAAAATTAATTCATAATGGATGTTGGAGTTAGTATCATTTTGATACTACATCGATCTCATATTAAAATGTTATTTTTTTTAATTTAATTTATCATACTTTAAATATTTTTGTAAAATTTGAAAAATAGATTTACAAATCTACCTGTATTTATTATACGCTTTATTAAATATTTATATATTTTATTATTTTCTAGTCTTAACTAAAATTAAATAAAATTTTAAAAATATAAAATAATATTTTTCTTAATATTTTTAGCTTCTTTTATAAAATTGACTCATTTTAATTATTTTTTAATTTATATAAAAAATAAAAAAAATTTTAAAATAAAATTGAGGGAGTAGTATTTTTTATTAATTTTAAGATCTTTTAGTTTTAAAAAATTATAGGATATCTTAATCAATGTTTTTAGAAACGGCTCGAGGATCGACTTATCTTACCAACCGAGTCAAGAGTCAACTGATTGGACCGAATTGACTCGAAATTTTTTATTTTTTCAAAGATAATTATAAAAAAATTAAAAATATGGTATGTCAAAATACACCAAATATCAATATAAAAATACTAAAAAGAAAACACTGCATTCAACTCACATACTAGTCATAATCTTAATTAATTAATATTCTACATCAAAATTATGAAAGCCATAAAATAATACAATTTTGCAATAGATCAAACCAAGAAAAAAAAAAGAAATTGATCACATACGGAGCCAAAATTGATCATTTGCTCATCAACGAAACAAATCCAAAGTTATGAATATGGCTACTGGATGGAACCCATCAATCCCGTATATAACAATTGATGGCAAATATATATATATATATATATATATATATATATATATATATATATATATATATATATATATATATATATATATATATAAACAAAAGACAGCCAAAGCTATTGCAATTGAGCAATAAAAATTAAATCATAAACATGTCCATCAAGCAAACAAAATAATGGACAGCTCTATCCAGCAATACAGCAGCCAAGATATCAAAAAGAGCAAAAAGCGAAAAGGAGGCAAAGAAAAAACAATCAGCAGTAACCCACAAAAAACTCGACATCCCCCTCTTCTAGTGCTTCTCAGTCTCTAATCCGTTCAAAGGAACAGAAAAAAAGTATAAGCTCAAAGACAAACCAAAGACTTGCAAATCCATGGGATAACAATCAACAACAAGAGCAGCAGTAGTCCTAATACAAAAAAGCTAGCAGACTCCGGAAGCACCAAAATCGGCTCTGCCTCTAAATTAAAAGAAACCTAAGCAAGAGAGAAGTAAACAAACTTAATTGGTGCAGCGAAGCACCCAACCCGCCAGAACACGAGAAGAGCAGAGCAAAGGGATGTGACGAAGTGAAATGAAATGAAGGCAGAGAGGTGAGATTTAGGGATTTAGGGAATTTTTTCTCAAAACACATCACTTTAAGGTTGAATCAAAATTCAATTCGAGTTCAAGATTCTCGAGCCAAATCGAGTTTTTCCGAATTAAATCAAATTTTTATCATTTTTGAGTTCATATTAAATTGACTTGAATTACTTACCGAATCGCGATCCAACAGTCCGATCAATCGAGTTAACCCGAGTTTAATAACCACGAATATTTTAGTAAGTTTTCGCTTTTTGCTGTGTTCGGATTTAGCTCTAGGTCTAACCAATATGAAGCAAATATCTCATGATACAAGAGCTGAAGGGTGGATAAGGTGAACATATAATAGAAACGTGGACGTTCCTGATTTGGTCTCAGAAGCCACCACGTGACTCGTCCTTAGATCTATTGACTCCCTCTTTTTGTACTCATATATAAACCTCCTCTGCTTCTGTGTCTTCTAAATCTGATCCAAGACTCTCTCTCTCTCTCAGTTTCCGATCTTTAATTTCAACCCTTTCGCGTGTTTTAATGGATTCTCTCCTTGATCCCTAATCCTGGTGCTATTTTATTAGATTCTGAGATTTCTTATGTTTTATCATAGAAAACGGAGAATTAAGATTTGGGGTTTTGAGTAAGCGGATAACAATTAGGGGATTGTGGGGTTTTTGAAGAGCAGAAGTGGGATCATGCCTTCAATGCTCAGACAGGTGCTTTTTCTTCCTTTAGTTCCTTCTTTGACTCTCTTTCACGGTGGATCGTGTTCTCATCGTTTGAAACAGCTTGAAAAAGGTGATCGGCGTGGTAATCTTAGTTAACAGTAGGTTTATTTTTATCCGCTTTTTATTTTTTTCCTCGCTCTGCTTCTTTCTTCTTGGTTTTTTGCTTTTTGTATCTTTGGTATCTGCGGCATACCTTCAATTTGTCCAGAAATCAGAGATTTTCCAGATCGTGTTTGGAGGATTTTCTTGAAGTTGATTAGAGCATTTCTGAAACGAAAGAAAGGTACCTTTATTATTATTATTATTATTATTATTATTATTTTATTTTATTTGGGGGGCGGGGGCGGGGTCGGAGCGCGGTGGTTATTGGTGGGTTCATCATCACCTCATGGGTGGGTTCATCAGCAACTCATGTTAAATGTTGAATTAATTTGATTGATACAGTATTGTTAATCATCTGTTATGTGCTTTGTGTACCTTATTGCGATCCTTGTGAACTGTTATGATTGAATACAACTATGCCAATCAGGATACAGTGATCTTATTTCTTAGTGATGATTGATTCTCTGTAGTGTGGATTGTGTACTATGTTACGATTGCTGTGAATTGCGATGATTGGCTTAAACTACTTAAATCTGCCGCACCATAATTTTTGCTAGTGATGATTAATTTAGCCATGGTGGATGAATTTGAAAGAAGCTAACTTCCCATGTATGTCTCTTATGAATGCGTGTTTTTCCCCATAAATCATTGAACTCCTATTCATATTATTATGGATAAACTAAATAAATCATAAATAGGATTAGGGATTCAATAAATTCTCAAATGTTAATATCTGCTTTTCATAGAATGCTGTATTGTTTTGCAGTTCACTGCCGATTTTGATGGACATTAGGTCTGGTGGTTGTGGTGTGGGTGATATACTGATAGATGAAATTGAAAGCAATTTTTGCAAGTTTGTTCAAGTAGTAGATATTCAAGAGACATATGCATCTCCATCAAATGATAATTGTGATGGAGAGGTACCTGAAGAGCCTCAATCTTGTGGACCAAAGTTTGTTGTAAAGAGCTTGAAAAAGTCTGCAACAGTTGCATGCCATGAAGAAGAGGGTCCTGAAACAGCTATGGGGATGTTGTTCTGTGAGTCCATACAACCCACTTCGCTGGTAAGCCTTGTTCATGTTTACCTGCAGAATCTGCTAATATATTTTACTGGTATTTCCTTCAACTTACTCGAGGTAAAGATTCTCATGATGTATGCTCGGAAGCTTTCATTTTATATTGCATGTGGGTTCAAATTTCTTTAGTTGGTATGCTGAGATTTTAGTGATATATGTAGAAAATTGTTTCATTGCCCGATGGGTGTGTAGAATATTTTCTTGCCATTAATTGTAAGTCGTTTGAATATTGGACTGGTTTCTGCATCCATGGGACTGAAACTATGGTGGCTATGAAATGCAATTACATATTCTTATAGATCCTTCTTTCAACGAAAATTGACTTGGTTTGTTCTTTGAAGCTTGTGTCTGCAATCAAAGGTACCAGGGAAAAACTGGGTGCATCCCCAAGAAAATTGAAAGTGAAATGGGCTCCTGACGTGTATGATCCAATTCCTAATTCGTTATCCCACACTGTCAAAGGCAAACAAAAAAAGCATAGGAAGTACAAAGATAGCTACAAGAAAAGTGGAAAGAAAGGACAGAAGAGCAATTCAAGGGGAGGTGCTGGTGGTAAAGAGAAGAAACAACTTTGTAAAACTGCTGGGAGGTGTGATAAGTCTTACAAAAAACTAAATGCTTGTGAGAAATTGGTGGACGCATCCTATGGCCTCGATGATTTTGATGTTGGTAGTCCAGACTACTGTGGGGGTAGCTTCCTGAAAAAATCTCCCACAAAGCTTCATTACTCGGTTGCTGAGGCTTTGTGAACTTGCATCGCGATTCTACATTTTGTATAAAAGCTGTTGTGAATAAATAAATTTAACATGAAGCTTTTTGTTTTTTTAATCAGATGTGCTACGGTAGAATTGATCTTAATTTGTTAATGCTGTCTCTGCATTTAAAATTTTTGTTGGATTCTGGTGCATGTATTTGCCTCTGATACTCGATTCTTCATTTTGGCATGCTGTACCGGTGTCGATACGACGCAACATGGGACACAATGCAGGATATGTGTTGGACAAAAATCCAAGAAGTTGGACACGGCAGTTTTCATAGCATTTGCATAATAGTTATTGATTTATCTATGTTTGATGTCATTGTATTTTGGATATTAGTTGCTGATTTATCCTGGTTAGATTTGATTATATTTTGGATATTGATAGTCTATCTAGATTTATTATTACACAATTTACATTTTTCATAGTTTTATTTTATTTTATTTTATTTACATAACGTATTTACTCATCTATATCTAAATTTGGATTCATATGTACATAACAGTATCTTAAATTTATTATCGGATTCCCGTATCTTCTATATAGGAAGTGTACTATTCCGACACATGGATATGTATTCATATCTGACATCATTACTCAAGTCCGAGTAACATAGGTATTTGCCCTCGAATTGATATTGAGTTGCTTCTCTGTGCCTTCTGATTATAATATTTCAATCGTTTGCTGTTGTACTGGTGTGTTCAAAACTGCTATTGCTTACCGTAAATAATCATTCGTAGAATTATTACTTGGTGAAATCTGCTGTATAATTCGACTTTCTAGCCATTCTTCCGTTGCTTGGTATTTGGTGTACTTGCTGATGTAAGCTTACCCTTTATACCTCCATTCTGCAATAAAGGCAACCGTTGCTTGAGGTATCTTGTCTAGCATGCACGCATTTCCTCTATTCTGCAATAAAGGCAACCGTCGCTTGCGGTATCTTTGTCTAGCCCGCACTCATACTATTAATTCAATTATGTTTCAGGAGCAGAATTGAACCGAACGGAATATCAGTCCCACTTCCAGTCTTACAATCAATTCCAAGAGCCAGTAGAGTATCAAATTGAAATATACATACAGCAATTTGCAACAATAAGTAATGAAACATCAATACTCCTTTTAAAGAAGCGTAGCTAGAAAACAGAAGTAAACCTCCGTAAACTTCAGGTGTCCTCTTTGATTCGCCATGCCTTCTGATCTCGAAATTCTTAAATTTATCATTTGTATAATTAATCTAAAGACCAAGCTCGCTTAATTTCCAGCAGCAGGTACTCAACACTGCATACAAAGCCTCAATATCAATGGCCTTAAATAAGTAAGGTTAAAACCAATCAGTACACACACAAACACAACAATTCATCCATAAAATAAACCCTTCATGCTTTTGGTTCGGGTCCAATATGAACTCACCTTTGACATGTACTTGAACTCAATTCTTGGTGAGTTAGATGGGAGCTAGAAGGTAGGAATTGAGGTCCAACCCGTGAGCAAACTTCAAAATCAGGTTTGGAAGGTCCTTAACATTATGTGATTAGTATTGCTTATTGTTAATTTTAATTGTTCAATTTGCTGCCTTTGCTTGTAAATTTGATTTGGCCAGGACTCGTTGAATTTACGTGATGAGTTGGTGATGTTGAAGGAATGAATTATTGTATTAATTTAATAAATGAATAGATAAGTTCAGTTGGTTGATAGATAGTGTGATGAATTTCTGTTATAGAAGGCAGAAATTCTGGGTTTGATCAGAGCCAATGCATTTAAGTTTTTTTTTGTAGTGTTTGACTTGTAATTAACTCATATTCTTCTTACAACTTTTAAGCTTCATGACATGATGTTCCTTCACTTCCTATAGTGGTTCATGTCTTGGTTAGTTTGTCATTTTGATCTTTAAAAGTTATGAGAAATTGGCTAGGAAGGGGGCTGTTAACTAATTACAGTACTGAATAGTTTCAAGGTAGTTTTGGCTAGAGTATGGATACGTATGAGGAAGTAAATTGTTTATTAGAAATAAGTTTAAATGTGGTCTGTATCATTTGCATTTTTATTTTTGGTTTCATTAAGAATTTCATGATAATTCTTTTAAAGGGAGCTAAAGACGAAATTATTTGAGTTTGATTGAATAAAAATGCCGCTAGTACTTTTGAAAGTTTAATTGTGAATAGACATATGCATTTGAACTTCTAAGTTTAATTGATATCTCACATCGGATGGAGACATAGGTGACATGTAGCCTAAATTGCATGTGGCTAAAAGCGGATAATATCCACAAACGGCAGACATTGGATTATTACAGTAATATTATGAATGTTTTCTAAGAACTTGATGGTAATTCTTTTAAAGTGAGCTAAAGACGAAATTATTTCAGTTTGATTGAATAAAAATGCTGCTAGTACTTTTGAAAGTTTAATTGTGAATCAACACATGC
Organism: Excoecaria agallocha; assembly: GCA_037975025.1. Classification (NCBI taxonomy): domain Eukaryota; kingdom Viridiplantae; phylum Streptophyta; class Magnoliopsida; order Malpighiales; family Euphorbiaceae; genus Excoecaria; species Excoecaria agallocha. The sequence continues at coordinate 48,397,149 of CM075806.1, read as the reverse complement.
ATTTGAACTTCTAAGTTTAATTGATATCTCACATAGGGTGGAGAGGCGGGTGACACGTAGCCTAAAGCGCACATGGCCAAAAGCGGATAATATCTATAAGCTACGGACATTGGTTTGTTACCGTAATACTATGAATGTTTTTTTGAGAACTCTAACCATTTATGCATGTACATGTGCGTGTGTGTGTGTAAATATATAGTTATAAGGAAAATTATGAATGTTCATAAAGAGAAATAATGTTGAATGGACTGAATGATTTCGAGAAATTGATCTCGTATTTGATTCCCGTTTATCCAGCTCGTCTTACAATTTCGCTGGATTTTACTAGGGGCAAATATTGAAAATGAATATGTAGGTGAAATTCTTATAAAAATACTTCATTAATTAAAGTAAATAGTTTATTCGTATTGAGGTTAATTATATATTGCATTATTTGGTATAATTTAATATAGTTAGGAGTATACATACATATATACAAGTACATGTGTGTATGCAATCATGTGTGAACGTTTGAGATTTGGTGTTCGTGCTCACCTGGTAATAATTAGCAAATAAATTAAGGAAATTAAGATGCTGATTTTGAAAGTGACAATTCAGTATAACAAAATTTTGATTGTAAATAGATCAATTATCTTTACCAATTTAATCGTATATAAGTTATAAGCGATTAAGTATATTTTTAAGAAATTTTTTATTCCAAATTACATTTGAAGTTTTAATATCTATTTCTTATGCTTATACACATTTTAAGTTTTGGAATATATATATACACACACACACGTTTTATGATTTTGTGTGTGTTTATTTGAAGTTTTATAAATGCATTTTAAATTGTACAACTGAAAAGGTAAATTTGGTAGTCACCACTAATATTTTAACTTAGCGTGTGGTTTCTTTTTCGCGTGTAGGTTGTGGACCAAAGAGATTAATCCATATGCAGGAAATCTCAGGGTTGGCTATAGCTCGAAATGCCCATAAGTTGGATTGGAACGTGACAACTAAATAAAATTGTATTATTATTATTATTATTATTATTATTATTATTATTATTATTATTATTATTATTATTTTATTTTATTTTGGCATGTACACAAGTAAAGCTTAGTTTGTAACAATCTTTGAGAATTGATTGGTGTTAAGAAAGAAATTTTGTAAATGTTATGGTTACATGATGAAATTTTGCAGATACAGCCAAAAATAAAGATTTTATATAATGTTATTTGAACAAGTGGAAATTGGTTTAAGTGTTTATTGAGAAGGATGAAAAACCTTGTGTTGAAGTTTGATTGTAGTTGTGAAAATAGTTATATGATTTAGAAGTATTTTTGATAAAAATTTTTTTGCATAAAGTTGTCAATAATTGGGGAAAATTTTGCCAAAACTTTTAGAAAATATTGTTAAAATTACAAGGTTGTAAGTAGTTAATTTTATAGTTGATCCTTGTAAAGGAACCTAGACCCAAGTATGACACCCAGTGTCCGGGCTTTTTATCTGATCGAGTATAGAATGTTACATTTAATGGTACCAGACCATAGGCTTCGATGTTTCTAGGTATAGAATGATAGAATCTAGCTAGGATGGAGGTTGTGGCACTCTATTTACCTGTCAGTAATTCTTGATATTCAGGGCGATGTTCTAAACATTTCAACAAAGGGATAGGAAATATGCATTGTCATTACTTAAGATGTGTATTTGCATGACATTACGTGCATAGCATTAGCATCATTTAATCATTAATGATAGCACAAAACGTTTGTCCATACACCCCAAGTGAAAGGAAACTGATGGGTTACTAAATAAGTGCATTGAAGTAAGGAAGGATGTGGTGTTTTCAAAGAAGGATAATGTGAAATATGGATTAGACTAGTTAGGATAGACATTAAGGAACAAGTGTACATGCCAAAATAAAATATAAAAGGGATGTGATATGTGGAAAGAGAAAGAGCAAATTAGGTTGAATAATGATATAAGCTTGAAAAGCTCATAAATAGTGTGTCTTTGTACTTAGTTTTATTAAGTATAGTATTGAATGTTTTGGTATTTTATGTGTATCTTGTTATTTTTATTTGTTTTGTGTGTTTGGGCATGTGTTATTTGTTTTACAGGAGTAAGGGATTAGTTTGGAGCTTAAAGGGGTGAATTTGGCTAAATAGGGGCAAAGTTAGGGCATGAAGAAAATTGTCACGAGGGCGACAACAACAGTAGGTTGCGACAGCTAGCGGGGAAGACCAAAAGCAACAGCGCAAGGAAAGTGGAGGCAAAGGCCTGGGATGTTATGTCGCAGGCACGATAGGAGTCGCAAGCGTGATAAATGGCGGTTGACTGCAGTTGAGCTTGAAGAGTTGTGTTTTTCCACCAAGATTTGCAACCGTTTATGGAGGCACTTCAAGAGAGATCTCTTTTAGAGCATTATAAATATTAATTTCAACTAAAACAATGGGATGATCAAGAGAAATCAATCATTTACTTTTCTGATTTTGAGATTGTACTTAAAGAATAATAGTTTAGGTTTTAATTACTATTTTATTTTATGGTTTGAAGAGGAGACTAACAAGGAAGAGCAAGTCATCATTCATGAGTAATAGATTGGAATTCTCTTTACTTAATTTCTTTTTACTTTTCTTTTTTGTAATTACTATGAATATTATTTAGGAATTTGAATGACAATTTTTATATTTATTCATTTTTCATCATTTATCTTTGTATGCAAAATTTGCTGTTAATACTTCATTGGTATCATTATAAGTTAAGAAAAAAGACCTTAGTTGGCAATTTCTTTTCCTAAAATCATCAAAGTGGTTCTAAGTAAGAGAGTTGCAAGAGCAAACTCTTTCTGATAGTTAATAGAAAATTCATTATCAAAACATAGTTTGAGAGATCGCATGTGGAGATAATTGCTATAGGTTGACTTTTATTCTTTGAATGTGTGTTTATGTAATTCGTTATTTTATAATATCAATTATTAATCTATATAACATGAATTTTGACTAGTAAATTATGTTTGTTTTGTAATTTTTATATTAAATTACTTTATACATTTAAAATTGAGTTAAATTTTGTCTATTTTTTAATAATTTTATGTTATAAATTTTAATGGTTAACCGAAAAATTTTGGTTAACCAAACTGAAAAATCAAAATCGATGGACTAATTAACCGAATACAACGGACTGATTAATGGTTAGTGATTTTAAAAAAATCGATATTAATGGACTGATTAATTTTTTTGCTAATGGACCGGTTAACCGGTCCATGCTCATCCCTACTTGCATCTAGCCTAGAAGCGGTAGATCCAATTAAAATGCCCAAGGTTAAAAAATCCAATTGCTATTAAGAAAGCTCAGATTCATTCCAGGTCTGATCGGAACCAAATGAAGCCAATCAAATGCAGTGTGAATTAAACCTATCACATTAGCAACTTTGTAAGTGCTAATCCCTTACCAGTTAGGGGCAAGGATTCTTTTTGTGCTATAGATCTTCCTCCATCATAGATTGGCATTCGCACACTTCAGCATGCAAGCTTTTCCAATCTCTTGCTTTGCCATTTCAGAACTTATCAATTAGTGCTTTTGTTAAGAGGATAAATCTCAAAGGCGACCTCAAAATTCAGACCGTCTCGAATGAGGGAGACACAAGAAATCCACTACTTAAGGAGATAGAACACCTAAAGATCTTTTGCCTATCTTTGATGATGAAGAGCTCCTCGATACTATTAACCAGCTCGATGATGCCACTCCTATCACAACAAAAGACTTTAATACTTTTATGAGAGGTTTTGGCCATAAGTTGCAAAACAGGCTTCTGCAATAAGTTAAAAAGGCAAGAAACCTCAGGCATCTGTTGAAGATAATAAGGTAGAAAGCATAATGAAAAGATAGGAAAGAGCAAGGCCTTAAGCCAAGACCAATGCTATAGTGATTGGCGAAGGAAGAAATCACTTTGGTACTTGTTTGGATATGCCAAAACACCATTATAAAGGAAAGGGTAAAGAAAAGATGAATCCCTCCGACACCCGACCTTTTGAGCGTGATGAAGAGGATGACGATGGATATCTCCTCTCATCTTTTACTCCATCTTTAGTGTATGATGATTTATCGTTTATGTGCATGCCGAAGAGAAAAATGCTTGAAGAAGCAAACCAATGGCTAATAAAGACAAGAAATGGTTTTTACAAACCATCAAGAAGTTCCGGTTAGGCCACCCCAAAAAACCCGTGTTTGATAGAAACGCCATTTCTCCCTTCCTTTGGGAAATTAGCGAGGTTGAACTCCAACATCGATTCAAAGAAAATGCCAAGTAAAACAGGCAATATTGACCCAAAGAGTCACATTTCTGAGTATTTGACTCAGATCTAGATATATTCGTATGATAACAAGGTATTTTGTAGTTTCCCCAATAACCTTGGCTGATGATGCCTTGAATTGGTTTCACAATCTCCCTCTAGGATAAATATCTACCTTTCGACAAATTCAAGTCTTGTTCACCACAAGGTTCATCGTTCAAATGAAAACGCCAAAGACAGTCAACAATCTAATCAACTTGATGCAAAAATTTGACAAAAATCTTCGAGACAATGTAAATAAATTCTAAGCATTGGCTTCGGAGATCAAAAATTTGCATCCTAAGATGACCACAATGGCCTTAGTGAGAAGTATTAAAAACCCACCTTTGTGTCACAGATGACCAACCGCCCTACAGATTTTACCGATCTTATGGACAGAGCAAACCAGTTTATACAGCTAGATTATGCTCCGAGAACAGATTCACGTCCCCTCAGTTATCAAGATTATCATAATCTAGTCAGATGGGGAAGTTCAAAGAGTTCAAGATGGAACATTCTATCATCTCGATAATGCTCCAAAGAAGGTTTATACCGCACTTAATACTCCCCCCTCCAATGTACTAACGTCGATCAAAAGTTAACAAACCACCCAAAAAAGATGTCAAATCAAACTATAGCAAAGAGATAAATCAAAATACTGTCAATTCCATAGAGATCTTCCTCTTGCCAATCGGCATTTGCTCGCAATAGATCAGCATTTGCACATTTTGACTCGCAAATCATACAATCTCCTTTTTTGACATTTCAAATCTTACCAATACAAAAAGGTCATTTTTAACAATTGTACCATTATAAAATAAAAAAAATAAATTTTAAATATATTATTATTTTAATATACAAATACACACGCAACTCGAGAACAATAGTCCCAAAACATGAAGGAAAATCATGAATATATAAAGTAGTAGATTCGCTAAGAAAAATGTAGAATCTATTAACCCTGATGTTAAATATAATTTCACATAAATATATTTAAAAAAAAAAGAAAGATCTAATGGTTTAAATATTATAGTAGTTTAACTATTATACCGAAATACAATATGGTGCATGCACATTTGAATTGTCTAATTACACGGCTGCCAATCAAACTTGCACAATTAGACAACCTAAATGTGCATGAACCGAACTACCACTCGTGTATAACTATCCAATCAAATCAATGAAAATAATATTAATAAAAAAATGCTCTTTAAATAATGATAAAATAAGAATTCTAAAAGAAATTGAATCCTAAAATTAAATTATAATTCAAAATAAAAAAAAATCAAATATTACACCAATTCCCAAGTCTAATAGAAATAGTGCCTCATTCTTAGTGTGATGGATTAGTTTAGTGCGAGTATCCAAATTTTGGTTTATATATATATATATATATATATATATATATATATATATATAGTGTGCGTGTGTGCGCGCTCGCACTTGAGATAATGCCGTGTAATTGTCTTCTAATAAAATCATAATAAAAGGGTAATAAAATAAAATAGAGGGACACGTTAGCAGACAAGTTTTCACCCAGTTTATACTTTTATATATAATATAAATATAGATATATACGCAATTACAGCATGAGTGATAAATTTAGACAAAAAAATAAAAGTTTAGAAGCACATCTAAACTAAAAAATAAGTCAAGAAAAATATTGTAAATTATTTATAACATTAGGATTTCTAAGTTGGTTCAGCCACAGGATAAATCAAATAGTAAATAGTACGACCTATTATAGGTTAAACCTCCAGGACGCATTATAATCTCGCCCTAGCAGGAATGTAACCTTTTTGAAATGTCATTGAATCGTTTTCAGTTATTTCTAATTAAAGATCAATAATGTTACTGCAATACGGTGCATGTTGAACTTATGTTGTGTACCCTGCATTTATTTTCACATAATCATAACTCAAGTCACAGCCCCACGCCTGTCCACTTCCTAATCCATTGCCTGTGAAAAAGACCAAAATAGAGTTTTAAAGCCTGATGATGCTTTAAGAGATATCTCACTCATTGATCAACCGGCATCTACGTATGGCTATCAAAGTACAGGGAGAATGATAACCATATGAGTTAGAAACAGTTCTACACAATCAGATACATGACCTCCGCAATGCATGCTTCATAAAATATCATGCACCCCATGAAATTCATGACTAGAAAATGCTTCCAACAAATTTCAGAAAGCTTACCTATGGAAATATAAATCCCAACGGTACCATGGCTATCACCAGCCCTTCTGAGATAATCACTGGCTGCAACCCTGAGAGACACCACTTATCAATAACCAATTTGATAATGAAGGGCAATGGACAATAAAATCTTTCATTAGAACAAATTCATATGCTGGAGAAAAGGATGAAAATAAGATGCTGTGCTTAAAATGATAGTCTAAGCAGAACACTTTGTTCTTGTTTTTACTGCAGGAGTCAGCATAACTCTCACCTATCAAATGCCAGAGGTTGACCATTATCCATCAGCAAAATATCCCCAAGCATTATGCGGAGCTTGTTCTGGTCAAAGGGAATCCCTGAGTAACCAGCAGCACAAGCAATTCGTCCCCAGTTTGGATCTCTTCCATATACTGCAGCCTGCAAGCATCACCAGCAGCAAATTAGAAACAGTTAAACTGAATAATCAAACGAATGTGTTCTGATTTATGCCTTGACAAGTGAGGAAGATGCCACAGCGCGTGCAACCTTCGCTGCTTTCACCTCACTTTCTGCCCCCGTCACTGTAACCTAAGGCACCAAATTCACAATTAGCTGCAAAAACTCAAAGTCCTTTATAATGGATTGAATTTCATCCCAGTTGTTCATTAAGTGCTAAACTCTAGTTCCTATTTCTTTTGTTGGTGAGACATAAATGCTCAAACTTGGTTTCTTTCTAGTTGCCTGCTATCCACTCAGTGAAAGGACTCCTATAACACAGAATTTGGCACATCACGTACTAAAACTGTTTAATACGAGGAAACAGACCTCAGTAAGGCATGTAGCCCCTTCTCCATCCCAAGCTACTGATTTGGCAAGACCTTGCATAACCTGAGATTGGGATGGTCCAAAATTTAGCAAAGATCCAGAATCTGATAAAACTAGTAAGTGCAGATCCCAATCAGAGAAGCAAAGATGTAGCCTCATTGGAAAAAATTGACCAAATATTATCAACCAAACAAGTAGATAGCAAGAGATAGTTTGGATATGGTATGATATAACCAAATTATTTAGATGAAGCAAGATGTGAATAATAGTTTTATATCAATTGATTAAATCAAGAGCATAAGGGAAAACAGAGATATAGGTTAAGTTGGCTACATCAAGTAAATTTTCCAGTTTGGCGAAAGAAAAACTTCCAAATAAGATTATCACTTGTAATTAAAATATCTAAAGGGGCAGTAAGTGATGAATGGAAAGAAAGATTATAGCCAAGCTTACAGCATCAACGCATGCTTGAAGTTGTATTGCTTCATTGCAGTGGATAGATGATATTGAGGTTGATCCAGATAAACCACTGGCCAAAGCAATTACTGTATCATTGGTACTAGTATCTCCATCTACCTGTGGTAAAAACAATCTGAACCAACTGACTGCATAACTTAAAGACATAATACAATGAGTTGGTCATCAACCAAATGATTAGAAAAGAAAACTGCCGTCAGCCTAAGATTGCAAGCAAGTATAGCTAATCTCAACATATAATTTATATACATAAGAAGGGTATGCATGTCAAATGAACATCTGGTAAAAGAAAAAGATAATTTAAGCATGATAGAAACACAGAAATAAAAAAATAAAATAAACAAACACACTTCAGCCAAGAAAGAGTTTTAGGTATGGTAAAACCAGACATACAAAAACTTTTGCTGTGAGAGAACTGGTAGCCCTGATTTACACACAAACGTGACAAAAGCAATAATGTAACATACTGTTATTTGATTGAAACTCCGATCAACAGCGATTTGCACTATCTTCCCCCAAACATCACTTTGGACAAGGGCATCAGTTGTTATTACCTGAAACAGATAGAACCCTTAAATCAACTTGAAACAATTATGCGCAACTGAGGAAAATAAAGAGTGAAGCAGGAGAAACCTACACCAAGCATAGTGGCCATATTTGGGTGGATCATCCCAGAACCCTTGGCCATTCCCCCAATTCTTATCTGGGTGCCTCCAACCTGATACAACAATAAACAATAAATAAATAAATACATACATATATATATATATATATATATATACATACATATATATATATATATGCTGGGAGCAAAATTTAACTAAAAGGCACTGTTTTAGAGGTATGGATGTTATTCAGAGTTGATATATTGCATCAATCTGTGTGGAATAATAGATCTAACAGAAAGAGAAAATTAGAACTGCTAACTTGAGCATCAACACCTTGTAGCAACAAGAAAATCAATCAATCATATCATATGCGCGGCACTGCTTTAGAGTCATGGAAGCTATTCAGAATTCATATGCAGCAGGCATGCAAAATAGATCTAACAGAAAGGGAAACTTACAAACTTCAGTATCACTCAACACTTCGTATCAATAAAAAGAAATCAATATGTCGTATCAATAAAAAGAAATCAATATGTATCATAGGCTAGAAAGCACACTAATTGCTAACTTCAATCAAAGAAACATGGTGGCCTTTCAGAATGGGGTATCAGTACTCTCTAATATTGACAATCCATTGTACATATAAAGCCAAAGTTCAACAAGGAAAAAGATTAAGAAAGCCACAGAAGCATCATCCATATCAAATTCAAGCAATAGACAACCATGATGTCATGAATACATGCTCGAAAAGAGAGTTAATTATCCATACTTGGGACTCAATTGCCACACTCTTGCTCACAAGATCAGTAGTTGTGATTGCCACAGCAGCAGAAGCTGCCCTGCAAATACATTGGAAAGATCAAAACATGCACCATTTGAAAGATTCTTTTTTTGAAGCTGTTGCACTACTTGAAACTGAAAGGAAAAGGTAACTATGAAATGGGAGATTATCAAATCACTTAATTAGAATTATACAAACATGACAATTACCCCTCAACAGATGACGAGAGAGAATCAACTAATTTTGGAAGTGCATTTAGAAGGGGTTCCTGTAAATGCCATCATGAAATATAAATAAGCTGTAATTTCTGCTTGTTATTTACAGAACCAGCACAACAAGCCGAAAATATATAGCACAATTAACCAAGTACCTTTACCTTTTTAATTCTTTGACCAATTACACCTGTAGATTCAATTAGCACCTCCTCTCTCTTCATTTTAAGTATCTAGAATAATGAAATATTCATATAAAAAATTTAAACAATAGATTATTAGAATGATGCTGGAATATTCAACTCCTGAGATCACATACCATTGCAAGGGCATCAGCACATTCTAGCACATCCTGGTAACCAGCATCACCCTGTACATCATTGGAAGGCATCTTAGCCTTGCAAGACTGGTCCACTCTTGAATTACAAATTACTTAGAATATCGTCTAAAGGATGATAAGCAAATAATCATAACTTATGGATATGACGGAGAATGAATAATGATACATACTAAAGACTCCACTCTTTCCTATGTACACAGCAACAAAGAATAACTGCATGTGAACAATCTAACAAAGCTTACCGTTGCTGCATTTGCTTGACCAGCATTAACTAGAACTGCACGTGCCTGATGCAGAATTGAGCCATCAGAGTATAATCTATAAAATAATTTACAATGTTACTGTTCAATTGCTAAAAAAAACAAGAATTGCATGAGAAAATTAAGAATGATTCTCAGAATTTGCATACAGTTTTGGAAATATCTAGTGCACTTTTACAATACAAGACTGGTGCTGCTGCAACCATATTTGTAGTGAATGCCCCTGAAAATAGAAAAAAATGCAAAATATTTAAGAGCATGAAATATCTGTTTGAATAAATTACTTTCTATGCTGAATCATTGTTACAATAATCGTACTACCAACAGTCACCTAAAACCTGCTGCTCATACAACTTATCCAGCTGGATAATGTTACCACTTAAAATCTTAAAATCACAGGACAAAACCGTCTCAATGCACCAAAATGATAGCTACTACCATTCATTCACCTAAAACCTGCAGCTCATAAAACATATCCATCTCTAGCTGGATGTTGACAAATTCTCAAATATATGGACTAACATTGCCTCAACTTTACCAAAACGATAGCTACCTGCAGCAACAGCATCAACATCACAAATGACAAGTGCAAGATCAGGTTTCTCTCCTTTGGCACGTAATCCCCCGTAGATTCCAGCAGCTTTGAATCCCCTTGCAGCAGTAACTCCCCCGGGAATCTGTATTCACAGTCTAAAACTGAATAATCGAAGCTAAAAGTATAAACCGAACAAACAACATTCAACAACATAAGTTTGTCATCGATTCAAATATGATTCTCTCGACTTGCGGAATCAACTCTTCATCTTTTGCTCTATATTGTAGTACACGACCATCTAGTTTATTTCAATTGACTCAAATAGGGAAAAAAATATGGGAAGAAAGAAAAAAGTGCAAAACCATGATAAAGCGAAAGGTGCTCAGCGTTCAGTTACCAATTCTACACACAAACCCACTTAATGAGATGCAATTATCAAAAGCAGCTGTCTTTCATCCAATCAAATAAAATTAATAAATTAAAATGTGGTAACCTGCTCCCATGGCCCTTCTGGGATCAAAATTGGAGCTGCTGGGATATAATTGGACCCCTTATCAACAGTGGAAGCAACCTCTAACACTTTTAAGTTAATCCTTGTTAAACCAAACGAACTCAAAGACTGAAAAAAGAAAGGAACAAAACAAAGGTCACTTTTTGTAAGAGAAAAATCAGAGCAAAAGGTGGTAAATGTTGAATTAAATTTACAAAATTGTGGAGGAACGGTGACCTTAGAGGTGTGAAGTTGCGGGAATTTAACGGAAGCGAAATGCGGAGGGCACAAAGACATTGATTTTGTATTGTGAATGTAAAAGTACTAATATCTGTGATTAACCAAAAGCAAAATGAAAGAAATCGGAGAAGTAAATGAAGAGAAGTGAGCAGTGGACAGGGAGACTAGTAGGGTTTTCCTGCGGCCATTTTAAGCACGTGGATTTAACGCTATTCTTTATCCCGCGCGTGCTCATCGGACAGGATTTGGATCAACCCGATTCAAACCCGAATAAGTTAAATATCAAATTTTTCTATATATATTCCAACTTTTATCCTAGCTTGTGAATAATTTGAATTTCTATCCGAGTAATCTACAAAAAATTCGAATCTCATCCGAATAATTTAAATTTATTTTTTAAATTAAAAAAATATTTTTTCCTTTTTTAATTTATATAATAAAAATTAGAGTTCAAATTATTCGGATTTGGATCAATTCGATAAATACCAATACATAAAATGCAGCATTTTGAATAATTGGTGAGGTTTGTTCGGACAGATCGAATTTATAAGGAATAACCCGACTCGACCAATTTTAAATTTTTCAACCCTATCCGATCCTAATAATCATATCCGAATATCTAGTTTGAATCAGGTTATTTAGGTAGGATCGAATTTTGAACACCCCTACTTTTATGCTGTGTCCATGAATCCAAAGTGAAGGATCCACGAAAAGGATTTAAAATTGGGTTGTATTGTTGCTTTTTTTGAGTTTGAATAAAATATAATTCTGCATTAGATTTAATTCAGGAAAAAAATTTTAAATTTTTGTCAAATTTCGAATTTCGAATTATATGCGGATAAATGTTTGGCTTCATACAATTTTCGAATTTCGAATTATATGCCGATAAATGTTTGGCTTAATACAATTATAGAGAATCCAATTGGGCTCAAAAATTCATTTAGACCCCTCTGCCCCTCATTTGGCTTATTTAACACCTAGACTTGTATTTGGATTGGGTTCTTTGCATTTGAGTTTCAATGGGTAGCTTAATTTTTGTCTATCCTTTTTATCCACGGATGTTTTTAAGGATTAATTGCTTATTTAAGTGCATTGATAACATTCTCAAAAAAAAAAAAAATCACCATCAGAGCATGTTACCTACAAAAAAAGGTAAAGGACTTGTGAAGATTTACGGCTAATCCGATGGTCAAATCAGTATTTTTTATTAGAAAAATCATAGACAATAAAGAGAATCGTGTAAAAATAGAAAAATATTATCCTTGAGTACATAACTGACTTAACTATTTATAGGGTAATAATTTCTATAACTTTAGGATTCTGAATGTCATAAAATTTTACGTCCAATTAAATTACTTTTGTTATCATACATTAAGCTATTATATACTATAGGTTAATGATTTTTATGCTTAATTGATGTTGATAAAGTTCAAAGAGTTCAAGAAAGCTCTATCATCAGAAAGAAAAGAAATTTAATACTTGAAGATATCGATTTTTAAAGCTAAATTGCTTAATGTTTATGACTTTTGTCAATGCCTTGTAAATATTGAGGTAAAGAGATGAGCTTTATGTTTCTCCTAACTCATTTTTGTTTAATCAAGTTGTGAAAAAAAAATTGTGATTTCCATGAGAAATTTTATTTAAATCTTTAAATTTGCGCAATGTTAAGTCTCGATCTTAATTGTAGAGTTGTTACCTTGTTAATTTGACATCAATTTTGGGACTGTGAATCTAGTTGAATGGAATTGGATTGTTTGGTAGTGTAGGAGAGGTGTCTTGGTATTGGTTTTCTTAGAAAATGCCTGCTTTTCCATTGTTAGATTGGATCCTTTTTTTTTTTTGTAGCCAATCATCGATCCTTAGCCTAACAATATAACTTTAATATACGACCTGTTAATCATTTGTTTAGTTTTGTCCATTTACAGCAAAGATGAACCTTTTCAGCTTTCAAATATGTAAGAAAAGGCATATGGTGCTTCAACTGAGAATTATTGTTGTGCGCAAGTGCATTTAAGTTGATGCTTTCAGTATCTGACTTTGCACTTAAGGTTTTCTTTTCAAAAGTGCTTTAAATCTTATTGCGGCCCTACACACGCACAATGAACCTACCTTGTATGCTTTTATTTTTTGCTTGTTATTGCAGTGAATCTTTATGGTCAATGGACTGTGTTCTTCCTTGCTTATTTGAGAATGAATTTTCAGCTCTATTGTTAAGTTCGAGTTAATTGAAGATGTATTTTCATTTATTTTACTTGAGAATAATTAAGCAAAAGTTTAAGTTTAGGGTTATTGATATAGTCTAATTATATCTTTGTTTTATGGGCAAATTTGGCTTGTTTTGTCCGCATTTTAGGCTTGTTTTAGCCTACTTTGTATTTTTTGTTCTTTTAGAGTGCAACGCTTATTATTATGTGTTTGTGTGTTTTTATTTCAATTAGAGTGGCCATACTATTTAATTAAGTCAGATGCATGTTGAAAGTCACTGACTCTCTCTTTACCTTTCTAGAATTTTCTTAATGTTTGTTAATAATTTAGTTTTCTAGAATTATCTCTTATTTATAGTTAGTTGTAAGCATTCCATAATATTCTCGCAATGTATTGTCAAGAATAGTAAAGAACAAAAATGAATTTCTAATGTCGGCTAATAACTGATTTTAACATATATATACAAGAAGTATTAGGCTCCACTTTCGTGAATGTAGAAATTGTGCACAAATAAAGTAAATGTGTGAGAGTGTTTAGTATTGTAGATTTTTCACAAGTATACAAAATCGATCCAAATAATAAAGAGCAAATGAGTTATCATTCTCACAAAAACTAATAATTAAGTACCAAAATTACGATAATTTCCAATTATTTAGACAAGCAAAATTTAATTTATAAACTAAATGAAAATTGCAATAATGAAATCATACAAACAATTAAAATATTGAAAGAAATCAATAGATGGGAAGTTAAGATATATATCTTTGAGTTCACTTGAATCTATCTGTCCGTTTATATCTATTAGCAATTAGTTTTAATTACTTAAACAAGGAAAGAATAATCTTACGATATTTAACATACTTTTCCAAGCGATGCTAAACTTTTTCAGCAATTTTTATTAACCTTTTGTAATAGATACTAATGAATGAAATTAGAATTGTGATTATTTTCAATAAATTCCTACAAGTCAAGTTATATTATTTTCATTAAAACTATGTTCGTATGTTATTTACAATTCAATTCCAATATCAAGATCTTTCTTCTGTACTAATCTTAAGAAAATAAATAAATCAATCAATGGCTAATTAATTGAAAGCATTAAGCATAATCATAAACAATTGCAAAAGTAAAGAAAACTAATTATATTAACACAAAAAGATAAGAATTCAATTTATATCAAAGATAACTCTAAAAGAAATTTAGCTCATGTGAATTATGTTCAAGAATCCAAAATAATCAATCAAATTCAATAACATAGTTAAAGCAAACTTGAAATTGAGTAGAATTGAGAATCTTGGTGCTTGAGACTTTAAATCCGTAGAATTTTTTTCCAATCTTCAAAAGTTGCATTCTCTTCCAAATCTTGCGTTATATCCAAATTAGAGATGGAAAAGCCCTTTACATGGAAGAAGCATCATAATTTGGATAGGAGAGCTCTAGGTCTTTTTTTGGAAGAAATAAAATAAAGTTAAAATAGGAAAATGGACTAAAAGTAGGAATCCCATTTGTAAATACTAGGTCTTGAAATGGCTTTTATCAGGATTACTTAATGTAGAAAATGACAAAGAATCGAACTCTCAAGACCTTTTGATATTTTTAGTCATCATTTGGTGACTCACTCCCGTGTGTTACTACTTTTTGGGTATGAGTCATAAAGTAATGACTATAAATAGCCAATTTCGTGGTTTCTTTGGTTCTGACTTTCATTTCTTTAATTTCCTACATTTTACCTTCAAAATCTCTTCAGCTTTTCATCATTCTTGGATAAAAATTCATCATTTTTTTTTTAAAATTTTGTCAAAAGCTCAAACTTGAACTTTCATTATTCAAATTTGCTTTCATGAAATTGCCATCAATACAATTCTAAAATACGATCTCCCATTGTTTATTTGAGTAAGTATACTAAAGGTAATATATAAACTTATCCTTTAGATTTAATTTTTTAGTGGTCAGATTCATATATTCATTTTTGAATATTGTAGATCTAATCTCGGTTGTCATAATACCATTTCATCATTATTTTGTTAATTTTCAAGTAGTGAAATATCTTTAATAATATCTATCGTGTAATAAAACTAATAGATTTATATTAAGAAATTTATTTTGTTTATCTGAATCTGCCTTTTCTTTAATTTCTTTAATTTAAAGTTATTTTCTCTAAAAAGTCATTTGTTTGAGTATAAAATTAATATTTTTAGCAAGAAAACCATAAAGGAGAAAGGGCGGGCACGTGTCGCTACAAAGTGGCACACATCACAATATAGACATTTATTATTATTTTTTTATAGTAGTTGAGCTCATATACATAGATATACGATCCAATAGTTGTGGATCTGCGTGTTAAAATATTTTTCTTTTAAATTTCTATTTTTTGTTAATTAACCTTCTATTTATTTTGTTTTATCTTTATCTTAATGTTATTTATATTATAAATATATATTTACCTTTTATTTTGTGGTGTTGTTTTATTTTATATGTTTTATATATACATTTTATTTATTTCATGCATTATATATTTCCTATGATTTATTTATTCCGTATTATATATTTTCTCTATACATAACCCTATTTGTGAGTGCATGATGGCGAGCGAAATGGTAACCTTTTACTCCTTTACACTTGTAATATTTACCATTATAAATAAAGGATTTAGATCATTTGAAGGAAAATGTCATGTTATATATTTATATTAAATAATTTAGATTCTTCATTAATAAAATAAGACTAATTCCTAATTTAAATTCAAAAAAAATCATTTGTAAATATTACGCTTTTATTAATGTAAAATAATTTGTACATAATTAAATAATATGAGATTTTTGCTAATAAAACTTGAACTCACTATCACTGTCTTCAAAACTCGCAATGAAATGCTTCTTCACAATTTGCATGCAAGAACCAAAGATTTCATTAAATGGACAAGCAATGAACTGCTCAATTTATGGATGCTTATTTAATATTTTTACGAATATTTATGCCACGATTTATCGCTTTCTTTTGTGATTGGGAAAGCCTTTCAATTATTATGCCATGATTATGTATGTAAGAAAAGGGATAAAACAATTAATTTAAAAGTTATTATGTTACATTTATCAAAGGTATAAATAAGAGTGAGGCTTCAAACTCTCTCTGGCTTTTTCCCTTATAAGGTCAGAACATCATTTTTCAATTTTCATTATAATTACAAATTAAATTTAACCTTTCACATAAATCATCATTTCTTTTTTTAAATAATAATTATTCATTTCTTTTCCCATAGTAGCCCGATGGACTTAACTAAAGGGATACACGAGATTACGACCTTATAAGCCTAGTTTAGTATGACTTGTTAGGCCTATACTTGGCACATTGCTCATTTCTTTTCTGCACATTCTCATTAACATACATTACAAATTATGATCAATTTGACACTCTTCTTTCATACCACCCAACACACCACCATACATCACACCATTATACCATCCGATACACCATCATACCATCCATCACACCAATCAAATTTTCATCCCTATGGGCGACCAATTGTATCCTATCTAGCAATTCCTACCATTTACTACGGGAATTTAATATTCTTTTCATCAAACATTAATTACCACCTCATTATAAATACAAATAAAAAGCATATTTAGAAATCAATTACCACAAATAAAGCTATATTCTAAAGTCAATTTAGTTCAAACTCCTTGTTACCAAGAGTTTAATTCAATACCCAATTTATCCTTGTATTCATTATCAATCACTTTATACAAGTTATACACATCATTTCATAATTATACTCTCATTCAAATAATATTGTATACCACCAAACAATGCATACCTATTTGTATATACATTCTACAACATTATATTTTTATATTATATGTATGCAACTGTATAACTTGCTAAGACATTATAATTTCATACAACAATTATATATTTAACTGCTTAATACATTGACAAATTACTCACATTTTAATACTTAATATAATTAGATTAATTGGCAATCCATAATTAAAAATATAATAACAATATAGTTATACATTAACTACAGTACAAATATTAACTTAACATTATTTCAAACTATCTATACTGCACTTTTAATTTAAATTCACTTTGTCCTCATTATGTGAATACATTACTTTCATTTTATTGAAATAAATTAGACTATTTTATAGTTGTTAATACTTCAATTTATTAAATTTCATGACCAACCCATTAATTAATCAAAATATTGCAATTTATATTCATGTATGTGAATACTTTATTAAATCTATCACACAAACATCTTTTAGTTCTCAAAAACATTGCCAGACACACACAATAATACAATTTCATGGGTTCTATATTTTTATGCAAATTTTATCTCAAAAATATAACAAATAACATTTAAAAGAAAAGCAAATTTTGTGGTTACAAACCTCAATTGGTGATAAAATAACTTTAACAACTTCAAGAACACCTTTCAAGATCAAAAATAAAGCTCCCACTTCCTTTCCTTCTCTTTTTTCCTCAAATCTTCTTCTTCTTCTTCTTCTAAGCACATTTATTAAATCAAACCCAATAACTCAAATCAATATAAGAACTATAAAATTTTAGAGGAATTAATATTATAAAAGGCATGAAATTTAAAGTTGACATAAATATTAAGTCTCAAAAATAAGAACTTGAAATTTTGAGATCCTTAACTCAACATCTGCCCTTCTGCCTTTTATTTCCTCATATCCAAGTTATTTTAAGACTCAACAACATCTTTCCAGCCATCGTTCATGGAAGAAATGATGGACAAAACTCACGGTGGTCAGCATAAAAAGGGACGATAGGCTGATGTTTAAGGAGAAAGGGAAATTATAGAAAAAGAAAGAAAAAAATAAAAGAGAAAGGGAGCACTGCACTGTCGCATGTCAAAGAGAGGAAAAGAAAGCTTAGATTAGTGGCTACTGGTGGTTGGGGAAAGAAGAAGGGCAGGAGAAAGGAGGAGGCCTGGGAAAATGAGAAAGAGATCAAGGGAACAGGGAAGGCAAATCCATGGGAAAGAATGAAAGAAGGAAAAATATATTTTTATGTTAAAATTCACTTTCGTCCTTTCTAAATTTCTCTTAAATCCCTCCCTATTTTCCCTTTAAATCCTTCCTTATAACATTCTATTTTTGGATCCCCAATAAATTTAATTTTAAATCCATTTCGTTTGTTAAATTCCTATTTACATTTTATTTTATTTTATGTTATCCTCATTTTTATTGTCAAATTGTCTATTAATACTATTATTTAGGTATCCTAAAATTGAGCTTAATTTAATAATCCCAGATTTACTAACAATTCTTTTCGAGTGATATTAATTGGGGTATTACATTTCTTCCTCTCTAAGAAGAATTTCATCCTCAAAATTTCTGGTTAAAATAGCTACGAGTATGTCTTTCTCATCATCTCTTTTGGCTCCCATGTGGTCTCTTCAATGTTGGGATTTCTCCAAAGCACTTTCACTAGTGGGATGATCTTATTTCTTAGTTATTTTACTTCCCAATCTAGAATTAGGACTGATTTTTCTTCATATGTCAAATATAGTTGGATATGTACATCTCCAAGTTTGACAACATAAGATGGGTCCGATCGATACCTCATGAGCATGGATACATGAAAGAAATCATAGATATTTTCCGATTCCCTTGGCAAATATAGTCTATAGGCTACTGGATCCACACATTTTATAATTTCATATGGTCCAATGAACCTAGGACTTAGCTTGCCTTTCCTGCTAAGCCTTAACACTTTCTTCCATGGTGATACTTTTAAGAATATTTTATCACTAACAAAGTACTCTATATCTTTTTTCTTCAAATTAGCATATGATTTCTGATGGTTAGTTGCAGCTTTGGGATTATTCTTGATAATTTTTACTTTTTTTCTTCTATTTCTCTAATTATTTCTAGATCAACTATCTTATTCTATTTAAGCTTTGTCCAATATAATGGAGTTTTGCATTTTTTTCTATATAACGCTTCATATGATGCCATTTGAATATTTGGTAAATATTATTATAAGCAAATTCAGCCAAAGGAAGATATCAGTCCCAATTAGCTTTAAAATCTATTGTGTAGCTTCTAAACATATCTTCTAGTATCTATCACATTATAATCACACGATTACTATAATCTCTAACATCATTCATCTTTAAATTACTTATTGAAAAGTACCTGTATCACTATTTCAGATTGTCCATCTAATTGAGGATGAAAAGTAATATTGTAGTTTAGTTTTGTAATAAGGGTTTCATGGAGCATCTTCTAAAATCTCAAAGTAAACCTTGGATCCCTACCAAATATGAAAGAAAAAGAAACTTCATGTAATTATACTATCCCATTGATGTATAATTCTATAAATTTAATTAATGGATAGTCTATTCTAATTGGTAGAAAATGTACTGACTTTGTTAGTTTGTCAAATATCACCCATAACGAGTCATGCTTGTTCCTAATTTTAAGCAATCCATTGAAAAAATCCATAGTAACTTTGTCCCACTTTCATTCAGATATTGCAATGGGTTGCAACAAACCTAATGGAACTTAATGTTTAGCTTTCACCTATTTGCAAGTCAAGCACTTTGTCACATACTCTGCTATATCTTTCTTCATCCTAGGCCACAAATAATGAGTTTTTACATTTTGGTACATTTAGTACTACCTGGATGCATAGCATAAGAGCTACTATATGCTTCCTCCCTAATTTGTTTCTTAAGTTCTTCATCATTAGGAACATAAATTTTATCTTTATAATATAGATAATCTTCTTCTTTAACCACTAACTCGCTGTCCTTCTCCTTTTGAATTTACTTAAAGATGATAACAAGCTTTTCATCATGTTGTTATGCTTATTTGACTTGTTGCAACAAAGTTAGCCTAAGCCTTAATTCAGCCACAATAGCTCCATTATCGGCTAATCTTAGCCTAACATTCGTGGCTCTCTAAGTTATATAAAAGGCTAAAATTAGAATTCATATGGCATCATATCATCTAAGAAAATTTCAAAAGTACTTTTATTCACTTAAAGAATTTACCTGATATGGATTTTCTACTGAGTGTTTGCCTTACCTAGATTGTAATCAATGATACAGTTATAATCTTTGATTAATTCCATCCATCTTTTTTGCCTTAATTTTATCTTTTTCTATGTAGGCGAATACTTTAGTCTTTTATTATCAGTATAGATATAGCATTTTTCCTCATATAAATAGTCCCTCCAAACCTTTAGAGCAAAAATAATAGCTGATAGTTCTAAATCATGAGTTGGATAATTCTTCTCATGTATCTTAAGTTGCCTAGATGTATAAGCAATAACTTTCCCTTCTTGCATTAGTACACAACTAAGTCTACTGTGGAAAGCAGTATTGTAAATTACAAAATCTATTCTAGCCATAGGTTGAGTGAGAATTGGTGCCTCTATCAATATTGCCTTAAGCTTTTCAAATCTTTCTAGACATTTTTCACTCCATATAAACTTGGCATTCTTCTGAATTAGTTTGTTTAAAGGAGCTACAATTAATGAGAACCCTTTGACAAATCTTCTATAGTAACCTATCAAGCCTAGAAAGCTTATGATCTCTATGGTATTCTTCAAAAATTTCCATTCAAAGATAGCTTTGATCTTCTTGGGATCCACTCGAATCCTCTTAGCTGACACAATATGGCTAAGAAATGATATCTCTTTTAGCCCAAATTTGCACTTGCTAAATTTAGCATAAAGTTATTTTTCTCTCAAGGTTTGCAAAATAATTCTCAAGTGTTTATCATGCTCTTTAATTCTGATTTCTTGAGTAGATTAGTATATCATCAATAAAAATAACTACAAACTGATCCAAGTAAGAATGAAAGACACAATTTATAAGGTCCATGAATGTTACTAGAGCATTTGTGAGTCTAAAAGGCATCACTAAAAACTTATAATGGCCATATCTAGTTATGAAGGCTATCTTAGGCACATTTGACTCCTTCAATCTCAAATGGTAGTAGCCAAAACTTAAATCAATCTTGGAAAATACAAAGGCATCCTTAAGTTGATAAAAAAGATCTTCCATTCTAGGCAATGGGTATTTATTTTTCACTATAACTTTATTTAGTTATCTATAATCAATGCAAAGTCTCAGTGTCCCATCCTTTTTCTTGATAAAAAGTACAGGTGTACCCCATAGAGATACACTATGGAGGATGAAACCCTTTTCAAGAAGTTTTATAACTGAATCTTCAATTTTTTAAGTTCAGTGGGGCCATCCTATAAAGTGTTGTACTAGGTAAAACATCAATGGAGAATTCAATCTTTTTCTAGGGGTAATCTTGGTAGTTCATCCAGAAATACATCCTAAAAGTAGTACAATAAAGAAATATCCTGATTTTTGGTTTTTCTTTTCTAGTTTCAAGAATATTGATTAGGTAGGCTTCATACCTCTTTTCTCAGCATCCTCCTAGCTCTAATGGCAAATATCATAATAGAAAGATAATTTGATCTCTCACTTGTAACTGTGATCTCTTCACCATCGTCAGCTTTAAGTGTAATCTATTTACGATGGCAATACAGCATCACTTGATGTGCTTACAACCAATCCATTCCAAGGATTACATCAAACTAATGGAAGGGCAATTCAATTAAGTTAGCTGGAAAAATGTAGTTTTGCATATGAAATGGGCAATCGTTATATACTTTATCTACTATTATACTATGCCTTAAAGGATTAGTTACTAGTATTTCATGTTATAGTTTTTTAGCATTTAGACACCTACCATGAGTTATAGTGGTGCATATATATGAATGTGTAGAGCCTGGATCCATAAATGCAAAAACATCATGATTAAAGAGAAAATTTACCAACTATGACAAATGATCAATCCTACTCCTCTAGAGCTCTAATGGCATAAGCATGTGTTGGAACTCTAGCCTTTGAACCCAAATTTATCTGTGAGAAATTTCTCTAACAAGTAGCTCCCATGACATCATCTCTACCTCTACCTTTTTGAATAACAGCAGGTTCTCTAGTCTGTAGGGCGATCAGAGTCTGAAATTTGGGGTAATCTCTATCAAAATAGTCTTTAGAGCCATATTTAAAATATTCTTATATCAACCTCTAACACTCACTCTGATGTTTCTTTCCATAGTGTTCACATAAGAAACCTATTCTGTTCGAACCCCCCGGCATACTGGTTATAGAGTTGGCCTGTTGATCTAATCTACTCGAAGAATTTTGATTTTGAGTCTGCCTCTGAGAATAAACTTGTGATTGTGCTAAACTTTGGGATCCCTTAAATCTCTTGCTAGAATTAGAAGCTAAGCTAGATTGTCATTGCCTTTAATTTCTCTTATGTTGTCTCTTAATTTTTTTGTTATATTCTTTTATTTCCACTACTTTAATCTTAAGGGCTGCCTCAACCATCTCACTAAGATCAGAGAATTTAAAACCAATAATACCTATTTAATTTTAGTGTGTAGCCCATCCTTAAACCTTTGAAGCTTCATCTCTTTTGTAACAAGTTCTGATGCTTAGTGGCTTAGTCTATCAAACTCTCTCAAATATTTAGTCACCATCTTACCTGCCTATTTAAGATAAATAAAAGCTTTTTATATGGCTTTTTTATATTAGACCCCAATATATCTCTTCTTAAATTGGTCCAAAAAGAAATCCTAAGTAGGATCCGAATTGGGTATATCTTTGGAAATAACTAGCTACCACTTGTGAGCTTACCCCTGTAGAAAAAGGCCACACAATCTAATTTATTTTTTGAAGAAATTTTCATGTAATAAAAAATTCTCTTAATCTTCTCTAGCCATTCTTCAGCTATTTTAGGAGTAATAGATGCATCACCATTAAAATCAGTTGGTGCTAACTTTTTCATCCTTTTAAAATTATCCCTTTGTGGAAGAAGTGGTGGTGGCTAAGGCTGGTAATAAGGCATAACCTCCATCATCCTTATAAAAGCCTCAGTCATTGCTTTGTATTAGGAGTAGTTTCTATTGAGGATTTTATTCTAGCAATATCCCCAACAGCGGCGAAAGCGTTGCTCTCCACTTCCTTATCTCTAACTCTTCTAGAATTCGATTCCATACCAAATCTGAAATAATAAAAGAAATGGATTTTTCATAAGGTCTATATATACCACTTCTCAATTCTTCAAATTTCATATATCCACGTGTAAAATAATACATTCACATTCCATTCATATTAAGGAAAACAATATTTTTGATATTTCAAAATATGCTCAACATGTAACCTATTAATTCCCTTATAAGCAGGGCATTTCTTTTTCAACAAACAAATAATGAATGAATGCATGCAAATGATGATATGCATGCTCAATGCTTCTTACATGTAATTTATGCAGATGCATATGTTTCATATGTATGACTATCCATTTCATCAGACCCCGAAACTTATGTTTTACATAAAAAACTACCCATATCAATAAGGGCCATCGATAGGTATGTAGATCATATTACTCTTGCTCACCATTCCCTTTTCTTCAATCTTGGTCTAAGACCACCTAAACTTAGGCTCTGATACCATTAAATGTAACACATAGTACCTAACTCGATAAAGGGCCGAATACTAAATGTTACACCAATTGGTACTCTAAAATCAAGTTTACCTTCTATATCATAACTCATACCAAATTTTATAACTACCAGTACTCTTACAAAAAAATGAATAGAGTTTCCCCTATATGAGTCTTTATCCTCCTTATTAACAAATGATAATTTGCACTTCTATAATACCCATCACAATTCTTAACTCTTTTTACATCCAAATAAAATTTAATTTATATCTCAACTTTCTCAATCCATCATAGTACAACAATAAACCCATCAATAATATCTATAAATATTAAGCATTTTAAGTTATAAACTTCACTTCTATAAGAAATGTCATAAACCATTTCTACAACATAATTATATAATTATTTAAATACAAAATAATTAATTAGGAAGTCATCTGCAGTTTCCATGAGTATCTAAATATATAAAAAGCCAAATATAATTTCCAAGCCAAAGTATCGATCCCAAAATAGAAAAGTCTCTTCTCACTTTCTAGTAGATCCTTAATTTTTTATATGTCCAAAAAAATTTTAGTTTACCTATGCATAAAAATAAGAATTCTATGCTCTAAGCATAATGTTTAATGGCAACCACTAAATTTTACATTTCCAAAATAATTCATAGCACAATAATCATCAACTTAAAACACCATAAACAAATAAATATAGAAGAATAGGATATTAAATTAACTACTATAAAATCCTTATCGCATAGCATAATACAAATGTGAACCTTACATGTTAATACATACACTAATTTTCATTATAATTACAAATTAAATTTAACCTTTACCATAAATCGTCATTTCTTTTTTTTTTAAATAAGAATTATACATTTCTTTACCTATAGTAACCTAAAGGAATTCACCAAGGGGATATGCGGGACTATGACTTTATAGGCCTAGTTAAGTACGGCCTGTTAGGCCTATACTGGGCACATTGCTCATTAGCATACATTACAAATCGTGATCAATTTGACATGCTTCTGTCATACCACCCAACACACCACCATCCATCACATCATTATACCATCCAACACACCACATACCATCTATCACACTAATCAAATTTTCACCCCTATAGCCGACCAACTATATCCTACTTAGGAATTCCTATCATTTACTAAGGGCATTTAATATTCTTTTTATTAACCTTTAATTACGACCTCATTATAAACCTAAGTAAAAAATCATATTTAGAAATCAATTACCATAAATAAAGCTATATTCTAACATTAATTTAGTTCAAACTCCTTATTACTAAGAGTTCGATTCATTACTTAATTTATCCTTGTATTCATTGTCAGTCACCTTGTATAAGTTATACACATCATTCTATAATTACATTCTCATTTAAATAACAGCATATACCACCAAGCAATGCATACCTAATTGTTTGTACATTCTACTACATTATGTTTCTATATTATATCTATGCAGATCTATAACTTGCTAAGAGCTTATAATTTCGTACAGTAATTACGTATTCTACCTCAAATGATTAAGATATTAACAAATAACTCACATTTTAATACTTAATATAATCGGATGAATTGGCTATCCATAATTGAAAATATAATAATAGTATGGTTACACTGACTACAGTACAAATATTAACTTTGCATTATTTCAAATTATCTATACTGCACTTGTAATTTAAATTCACATTTATCCTCATTATATCAATCAATTGCTTTCATTTTTTTAAAACAAAATTAGACTATTTTATAGCTATTACTAGTCCATTAATTGATCAAATTACTGTAATTTATATTCATGTATGAATATTTTTCTCAAATCTTTCACACAAAAAACTCCTAGTTCTCAAAAATATTGCCACACACACAAGAATACAATTTCATAGGTTCTCTATTTTTATGCAAATTTTATCTCAAACATATAACAAATAAATTTGAAAGAAATGAAAATTTTATGGTCTCAAACTTCAATTGGTGACACAATAACTTTAATGACTTCAAGAACACCTTCAAGATCAAAAATCAAGCTCCCAATTCCTTTCCCTTTTCTTTCTTCCTCAAGCCTTTTTATTCTTTTTTTTTATTCTTCAAAGCAAATTTGTTAAATCAAGCCAAATAACTCAATCAATATAATAAATATAAAATTTTAGAAGAATTAAGATGATAAAAGGCATGAAATTTAAATCTTACATAAATATTAAGTCCTAAAAATCAAAACTTGAAATTTTGAAATCCTTAACTTAACCTATGCCTTTTTCTTATTTTCTTCTCATATATAAGTTATTTTGGGACTCAAAAACATCTTTTCAGCTCCATTCATGTAAATAATGATCGACGCAAGGAGGGATGATAGGCTGATGCTGAAGGAGAAAGGGCAATCGCAGAAAAAGAAAGAAAAAATAAAAGAGAAAGGGAGCACTGCACTATTGCGCACCAAAAAAAGAAAGAGAAAGCTTAGACCGATGACTATTTGTGGTGAGGGAAATGAGGAGGGCAGTGGATAGGGGTGGCCAAAAAAATGAAAAAGAGACTGGGGAAAAGGGAAAGGCAGATCCATAGGGAAGAAACAAAGAAGGGAAAATAGATTTTTATGTCAAAATTCACTTTGTTTCTTTATGGAAGCATAGTTCGGCCCTTTGGGTCCATCATTTGATACCTTCAGTATCTATTGCTCCCGTTATCCACCCTTTGAACTAGTACTTGACAGGCTATTAAAAGTTCAAAAGACTCAGCAAGTTACTCGAAATAAAGATATATATATATATATATATATATATATATATATATATATATATATATATATATATATATATATATATATATATATATATATATCATTTGTTTCACCTATAAAATGAGGAAATGATAATGGCCTACTATATTGCTTGGTTTAAATTCCTTTTTGGCTAGAATGATTTCAATGAAATGTAGTTCTCTGCTCTATATTATATAACTAAGATTGCATGACATATGTGAAGTATTGACGCCTAAAATATCTCTTATAGATGATGTATGATATATATACTCCCTTATGCTTTAATTGAACATTGAAGGCATATCATACATAATAAATGCGATGAAATGCTTACGATGAAAGCTGTACTATCAATTACTATGAGGTCTAGATGATCGTAAGAATAATATTCTTGTTTAAGATTGCAGATTCATTTGGTATAACAAGGGTGAGATCGTTTAATATTGTAGACTTATATGTTTTCCTTAAATTTAAAGGGTGTAATGACTTTATGGTATTTTTTATTATAGTTTATCGTTGGAGTTGGTTTTCCTACTAAGCTTTATAGCTTAGCACGGGCTTGCTATCCGTGTAGGTACTGGTTAAGCTCTAGTGGATCGACAGCTGGTGGCTAGTCAGCCTTTGAATAGAAGATCTAACTACAATTGAACATCAACCCTTTAATAAGTAAATGTTTAGGTACAATAAAACTAACACTTAATCTTTTTATGACACGATATATTAATTTTGTTGTTGCATTAGAGTCACTTGACTTTTTCTAACTTTCTCTTTTTTTCTTTCTTTTTTTTTCTAACATCAAACCTCATAATTAATGTGATTCTATAATAAATAATAATAATAGTGTGTAAAGTATTATATGGGATTTCTATATAAACTTAATTTTTAGAAGGCTTATAAGCTTTTTGGAATAAATGTGTAAAAACATTCTTTTTTCTAAATAAGTGTAAAATTAATTACACATTTACATGAGATATAATCAAATGCTAATGAACACCTTAAGTGGTAAAATCAAATGGAGATTTTACTTTTTTTTGGGTTTCTTTTGTCTGCTTATTTTCTTATTAGTTAAATCCAAAATGAAGATTACATTATAAAGGATAATTGATTAATTAGGTATGATAAGAATCGATACGGATGAGTTTTGCTTGGTGGTTGGTATACAATAGTGCTATCTTAAAACTATGAAGTCTTGATTTCAATTTTAATGTATCAAAGTTCTTTAAAGATAGTTGGAAAAAAATTAGTGGTTCATTAGCTAGCTAGTATCTTTTATTTTGTTGGAATAAAAAAGGATTCTGGCCTAATATAGTTTTATGGCCATGATGTTGCAAATGTTTATGAGATTTAGATATTGGCAAGTAGTAGCGCTAAACAAAAAAAAAAACTCTAGAAAATGGTTAACCAAAAAATAATCCGAAATCAAACTGATTTTTGAGATTAACAGAACCGAAAAAAATAGTTAAGTTTTTAAAAATAGGAATTTTCGTTTTGCAATTTGGTTTCGATTTATGGTTTGGAAAAATTATCGATTTTAGTTAATCGACCAATTTAAATATTTAATTATATATATTATTAATTAATTACCTCTCCTCCGTAAGCCATAAGCCATCCCTCTCCTAAACGCCGGCCACCACTCACTGTACTCCAATCTCCTTCACCGTCTTTCTCCCTCAGCTCTATCATTTTATATCACCATCGTTCTAGTCTAGCACTGGAGCTAAATCTTTAATCTCTCTCCTTAAATCTATTGTGTGTTGCTATCTGGTTTCCTGTACTTCACTACAAAAAAATTTGGAAATAGCAATGAAAAAATAGCAACGAAATTGATTCTGTTGCTAAATTAGCAACGGAAAAGCAATTCCGTTTCTATTTAGCAACAAAAAATAGTATCCGTTGCTAAAATTGGTTAAACTTTATAAATTTAGCAACGGAAAAATATTTGGTTATCTTCTGTTGCTAAAAGTGGAGGGAATTTTTGGCAGCATTATTTAGCAACGAAAATTAGCAACGGAATTAGTATTCCGTTGCTAATTAAGGCGGCAACAAATGGCGGATAAAATTTGGGACGAAAAATAGCAACGAAATATGTTTTTCGTTGCTAATTTAGCAATGGAATGTAATTTCCATTGCTATTTTAGCAACAAAAAATTATTCCGTTGCTAAATAGCAACGAAATATTATTTCGATTGTTAAAATAGCAATAAAATTTAATTTTCGTTGCTAAAATAGTAAAGAAATTTTTTTCGTTGCTAAATTAAGTGCCAGGATGTGATGCTAAAATTTTGGGGGAAAATTTAGCAACGAAATTTTATTTTCATTGCTAAAATAGCAACGAAACTCATTTTTCGTTGCTAATTTTAGAAAATAGCAATGAAAATTCAATTCCGTTGCTAAAATTTTGAGGGAAAATTTAGCAACGGAATTCCATTTTCGTTGCTAAATTAAGATTATTCGAGAAAAAAATTTTGTCACAAAAAATAGCAATGTAATTCATTTTCCGTTGCTAATTTGAAAATAGCAACGGAATTCATTTTCCGTTGCTAAATTAAGATCATTCGAGAAAAAGTTTTTTCACAAAAAATAGCAACGGAATTCCTTTTCTGTTGCTAAATTGAGATTATTTGAGAAAAAAATTTTGTTTCAAAAAATAGCAGCCGAATTCATTTTCCGTTGCTATTTTAGCAACAGAAGATAATTCGTTTGCTAAATAGCAACGAAATTTATTTTCGGTTGCTAAAATAGCAACGAAATTTTTTTCGGTTGCTAAATAGAATTCCGTTGCTAAATAGCAACCAAATTTATTTTCGATTGCTAAAATAGCAATGGAATCTAAATTCTGTTGCTATTTTAGCAACGGAATCTAAATTCCGTTTCTATTTCGGTTGCTACTTTATAATTTGCTCTAGCTATAAATTTATCATTTTTTTCCACCAGTGTCTTCTCCCTCATTAGTCGCTCTTCTCTCTCTCTCTCTCACCATCTACTCTTGTAAACCACGGCCTTGCTCGTTATTTTTCACAGACTATTTCAAGCTTCTCTTCTCTTATTGTGATACCTGAAGCTATATTTTGATAGGTAAGAGCTTCTTAATAAGGGTTTATTTCTTGAAACAACTTCTTGACCTGTTGCTATTAGCCGGTACTTTAGTCCTTTGATTTCACTCTGCAACTCTATGGATGTAAAGCCGAAAAACTCGAATTGATTATAGTTGGTGAAAAATACCTTTTGGTACCAGTTTGCCAAGATTAATTATTAAGAATCCAATATAAGTTAGTATTATTTTTGGGTCTTAATTTAATAATTGTTAATTAAATTATATATTATGAAAATTAATAATAATAATAATAATAATAATAATAGATATTTTAATAATAATGGTAGAGATTTTAAGAATTATATATATATATATATATATATATATATATATATATATATATATATATATATATATATATATATATATATATATATATATATATATATATATATATATATATATAACAAAAAGAAGAAAAGAAAAGTGGGATTTAAAAAGTTAAATGTGTGTGTGGTTAGAAAAGAAAAAAAAAGAAGACAGAGGAGAACGTGAGAGCTGATCGGGAAAGGGAAGAGGAAGGGAGGTGTTGGCACTGCCGTCCAGTCACCGCCGTGTGCGACGTTGGCGAGGAGACTCGGATCGCCACCGCCACTGTCCTCCGATCACTTTTGCTGGTGTCATCTTCCTTCGCTGGCTTGATTCCTTTCGGTTCCCCCATCACCACCATAGCTTCCTCCCCCTTCTTTTCGGTGACCTTGACGGCGATCGAGGAGACTGATGGCACCGGTGGGATCCCGAGGTTGAGACGATGCCTCCGGTGTCCGTCGCTTCTCCTCTCTCACCGACAGCAAGTAGATCAGAGAGAGGGATTACAGGAGGTTTTTGTTAGATCCCGATCAACTCCGGTTGCCATTGGATGCGTGACCACCCATCGTGAAATCCCCGGACCTGGATCTTCAAGTGGATAGCTTCGATGCACTTTCCGGCAATTCTCCGGCGATCGGTCCGGCGAGCAGTCTAGATTGAAAAGTGCTGCTGATAAGCATTGGAGTGATGGAGCCTTAGAGGTACCTCCCTTGATTCTGTTTTTATTGTCTTTCACCATTGCTTCCTCCAGAAAATATGATATTAAGATGCTCTGCAATAATATAAAGCCAAAAGCAAAGGTGCAAAGGTAGAAGTAGAAGAAGATGCTATGTGCAGATGCCTTGATTCAGTTTTTGTCTCTTCATGTTTTGGCATTTGTGGTTTATACAACTTCTTTGCTGCATGGATTCAAAAAGTAAACCTTTAACTAATGAGTGCTTTTTTTTGGTTAAGAATGTACAAGAATTAAGAGCAGAAGCATTGTATATTTGTGGCCATGGAAGACACTGACTATAAATAAATAAAAATAACAGAAAAGGCAATTATTATTTCAATTCATATTTTAATTTAATGTTTTAATTATTATACCTAATAAAAATTAATTTATAAAAGCTTAAACTTTATTTCTAATCTTATTTCATTGATTTCACAACTAAAAACATATATTTGATTCAATTTTCTTTGTTTTTATTCGGTTACTGAAAATTGTTGTACCTGATAATGAAAAAGGAAGGATCAAATTAAGTTAATTGGACCACTTTTTGATAAATAATTCAACCTGGTATTAATTTCTCTACCTACTAATGTTAACTTTAGAATCTAAATTTTATCATTAAACAAAAATATCATTATTGCAGTTGTTCTGGTTGCTGTTAAGAAAATTATTAGGCAAAAAGCATTAAGAATCCCAAATTTTTTTACCATTAAGATTTTAAATATTTTTTTATAATGTTAAATTCTTAAATTTTTATTTCTTTAGGCACAAGCCTTTTACTGGTGACAAATATAAAATTAAATAATTCGTTTTGTTTCAATTGTCTTTAGTAAATGCATTTTAATTTTAATTTGATACATTTTCGTTAATATTCTAATTATCAATTTGAGACTGAAGAGCTATAGAGAATGTTAATGAATTTAAAATAGACTATGGTTGCAAATACAAATATTAAAAGCTTACCGAATGGGACTTATAATTTAATTTCATATTTTTCAGCTCTTAAGAGTATTAATGTGTAAAAAGATAAAAATTCAGGACTCAATACTACACAATAAATGTTCATAAACTTGATAAAAAAATAAAAAAAGTAAAAAAGTTCATAAACTTGTAATTGCGTTTTGCCTTATTATTATTATTATTATTATTATTATTATTATTATTATTATTATTATTATTATTATTATTATTATTATTATTATTATTATTATTATTACTTGTACTGTTATTGCTGCTGTTCTTGACATTAGAAATCATTTCCACCATTTCAAGGACTTCTCTTGTCAATCAATTAATTAGATTATCTTTCTATTTCTTTCACCTGTAGATTAGGTGTGGCGAAGCTCTAAACTTAGTACTAGTTTTTCATCGGCAACCT
This sequence comes from Excoecaria agallocha, assembly GCA_037975025.1. Taxonomy (NCBI): domain Eukaryota; kingdom Viridiplantae; phylum Streptophyta; class Magnoliopsida; order Malpighiales; family Euphorbiaceae; genus Excoecaria; species Excoecaria agallocha. Next base: position 48,364,917 of record CM075806.1, on the reverse strand, counting down.
AGATCAACTAGAACATTATTCTTTATCTTTTCTATTCTCCGCCATCATTGAACAAGCAAACATCTGGTTCTCATAAAATAAATAGGACTGTCAGCATCAAATAAATAGGAAGAAGATGCTATGCATGAAAATAAAAGCAAAAGTAAAAGAACCAAGCAGATGTAGAAGAGATGCTATGCATACATGCCTTGATTCATTTTTGTCTCTGCATGTTATGGTGTTTGTTATTTCACGGCTCCTTTGCTTGGATGAATTTAAAAGCAAGAGTACCAGACGGATATTCAGTTCTCTCTTTCCATGTTATGGTGTTTGTGTTTTAGACAACTCTTTGGTTGTCTTGTACTGCTATTGGTCATATAAAATGCTCAATTTGATTAGTTTATGTTTATATAAGCTATAGAAAATGTCTTCTACCATGTTTCCATATCACTCTATGTTTTTTAAACTCAGACTGTAAAAATTAGGCGTAGGGAAGTTCTACACTAAGTATTAGTTTTTCAATAGTAACCTAGGTAGACCAGAACATTATTGTCTCTCTTTTTCTATTCGTCACTATCATTGAACAAGCACATATCTGGTTTGCATTAAATAAATAAGAATGTCAGCATTTTATAAAACAACAATTTTCATTATCATCACTGCCACCACTACATTTGTTTTGGTGAGATGCCTAATACAGTTTCTCTTTTTCAGCTAAACTGGGTACTTTTTTATTCTTTAACACATACACCTATATACATTCATGTGCATGTATGCATCCTTGCATATAATTGAACCGATGTATGTTGAGAACAAGCAAAAATTATAATCCTTTATTATCTGCTGGTATTTATATTTAGAATTCCAAGCTTAATCTAATAATGGCATTAATAATTAAAAAGTTGTAATAATTTGTAGCGACGGATGGAACCGTCGTCAATTTTATTACTTATGGGTGAATTTATGCTAAAATAGCAACAGATCTAAATTTCCGTTGCTAATTTAGCAATGGAAATATTTATTCCGTTGCTAAAATTGACCAATTCACTGAATCTTGCATTGTTGAGGTTAGCAACGAAATTCATTTTCCGTTGCTAAATATAACAACGGAATAAGTTTTCCGTTGCTAAATTTAGCAACCGAAATTTTTGTTGCTAATTTTCATTGCTATTTTTGATTAGCAACGGAAAATTGACATTTTCCGTTGCTAATTTCTGTTGCTAAATTGCAATTTTCTTGTAGTGCTTCCCTCTTTTGTTTTTTTTTTCTTTTTTTTTTATTTGAAATTTGTTAGAAATTAAATATTAGGACAAACAAATAATGTTTATGGATTTGGCATTCTCTTCTGCATGCTTTCTTATTCTATTTTGTTGTGTTTTGTTGAGATTTGAGATTTGCCTAGATTTGTTCCTCGGCTTGTTGGTTAACAACCCCACTTTGGTTTAATTACGTATCAATGCAGATTGGCTTTGTACTAATTGAGGACAAAAAAGAAAGCTTAGCATAGATACTTCAGTGGCAAAAACGAAATCAAAATCAACAAAATCTCCATTAGGTATGCAAATATTTATATTTTTTTGCAATGAAAAATTATTTATTTTTGGTATAATGCCAAGTTCTATTGAAGATCATGGATTCATTTATTAATTTTTAAATTCTAAGTATCTCAAAAAGTATTCGATAATTCCATCTTGGGTTTTGCATCTTCCTATTTAATCTCGATCTCATGAGGGTAATTTTTAATTCATCGTCCTCAAACATTGATGATCGGTGGTTGAAATGTTGCGTAAATTATTTTTTTTAAGTGATCCATGGAAGCTTTTTTTGCTATTTATCGAAAATGGAGGATATATCATGTGTTTCAAAATGGTGTTTTGGTGGCTTTAAAGCTAAAGGAATGAGGATTTTTGGTTTTTTTAGCTAAAGTTTACAGCTTTCTTCTTCTTGTGGAGGTGTAATTTATTGATATACTAAATCAACTATAAATTACGATATAAGACAAGTAACTTTTATCAGTTTTATGATTTTATTTTCATGTAATTGATTTTAAATCTTAAATTATATTTCGTGTGCATGCAACGCATGATCCAAAAGCATTAATAAGAAATTGATAGCTGGATAATTATTTTATAGTTTATGGTTGGTGATGATGTGTGTTTTTTTTCATGCCATGAAAAAATAAAGGATAGGATTTGGAGCTAAACAGTTGATACCTAACAAGTAACAAATACAATATTAACAACGGATGATTTCTATTTTGCTGCGTTGATGAAATACTAAAATTTAATTGTTATGTAACATAAATAGAAATTAAGTCATAATCAAGGTGTCATTGCCTCAAATTATATATTCAATACGGTTGTTAACTTGCTCTAATCATATATTGCATTGAACATAATTATTTAATTATCTAATTATATTTTATAATTGTAGTGGTTAACCAAACACTATTGGTTAACCAATCCGAAAAATCAAAATCGATGGACTGGTTAACTGATCTTAACTGAGTGGTTAACGGTTAGTAGTTTGAAAAAATTGATTTATATAGATCGATTAATTTTTTGGCTTATGGACTGGTTAACTGGTCCATGATCACCACTAACGAGTAGTTTAATATAAATTGATGGTTTTAATATTATATTAAAAAAATAGCTCGTGATATTAGAATCGTATTTTCATTAAAATTACACACTTTTATATAAATCTCTGTATTAATTTTTAATTATAGAATATAACAACACAAATTAAGCTTGAAAGAGAGAACCGACAAAAATGACTATTTAGGACCTAACAAGAGCATTCCACAAGAAAGAAAACCTAAGCTATTTCAATGGAACAAAGACACAAACTTGAAAAGGGTCATAGGTCTCATTATATTTGTCTCACCAATGTTTATTTCTATCAAAACATTTTGTTTTTGGAATATTTTAGTCCAATACCACACTTAGGCTGCAATCAAGTCAAAGGTTTTTAAAACATTAAAAATAGCCATCACATTTTATAAATAAAATCAAACAGTATAAAATACTTATTTATGTATTTATTTATTTTTGTGAGAAAGCATCTACTCTTTAATCGTATACAATTATACTAATTCTTGTAAATATTGTTTTAATGTAAGAAACATCTATCATTTATGATTGTTATATTTTAATATTTGAATACTAAAAATCATGGGTTTAGATGAAATCTGAAAACACATAACTATATCCAAAATATTTTGTGTCTTGTCAATTGGGGTGGTTATATATTGATGGATGGGCATTGTGAAAATGATTGCATGTTTGAATGGCCTATATGTATGTTTATAAAAGTTTATTTTTGATATTTTCTTCCTTTGCATTTATTAAGCTAGATAAAATTTAATTAGGTACTATTTTATTAGACAAAGAAAAATGATTTATATTTTTTAGTGTAATTAGAAAGGAATAGTGCTATCTTAAAACTATGAAGTTTTGCTTGGTGGTTGGTATACAATAGTGCTATCTTAAAACTATGAAGTCTTGATTTCAATTTTAATGTATCAAAGCTCTTTAAAGATAGTTGGAAAAAAATTAGTGGTTAATTAGCTAGCTAGTATCTTTTATTTTGTTGGAATGAAAAAGGATTTTGGCCTAATATAGTTTTATGGCCATGATGTTGAAAATGTTTATGAGATTTAGATATTGACGAGTAGTAGCGCTAAACAAAAAAAAATCGAGAAAATGGTTAACCAAAAAATGATCCGAAATCAAATTGATTTTTGAGATTAACAGAATCGAAAAAACGATGATTTTCCACTGCATCATATAGATATCCTAATGGACAGTGCATCTTTTTGCAAAATGTACAATTTTAGTGATGGATACACTGGATACAATCAGATATTGAATAAGATCATGGATAGAATCAAGATGGCATTCATCACTGAATGGGGCATGTATTTATATAGGGTCATGCCATTTCGATTGAAGAATGAATGGGCTACTTATTAAAGAATGGCTACGAAGATTCTAGATGATCTTATCCATAAGGAGGTAAAGGTATATGTTGATGATATGATATTCAAGTTTGTTACCCGTAAAGGCCATTTTGGTACCTTAGAAAAGTTCTTTCAGAGAATTAACAAATACAATCTTAGTCTCAACCATAAGAAATGTGTGTTCGGAGTCACTCTGGGGAAAATTCTGAGACATGTAGTGAGTCAGAGGGGAATAAAAGCGAATCCTGATAAAGTGAAGGCCATCAGAAAAATGCATGTGCCATAGAAGGAAAAAGAAGTTCGAGGGTTTTTGGGTAAGTTGCAGTATATCGGTAGATTTATTGCCAAATTGACTTTAATTTGCGAACCCATCTTTAAATTACTTCGAAAGGATCAGCCAGTTATATGGAATAAAGATTATCAGGTGGTTTTTGATACCATCAAGACATATATCTCGGACCCGCCAATATTAAGGCCATCTAAGAGGCTAGAAAGCCTCTCATTTTATACCTAGACATATAAGATAGCTAGGTGGGGGTGATGATGGCTTAAAAGGATGATTTTAGAGTAGAATATGTAATGTATTATCTTACTAAGAAATTCCTGCCATACAAGACCAAGTATATAAAGGTAGAAAAGATCTATTTGTTGATCATTTGGGACTTTAATAAGCTATGACACTACTTTCATTCATACAAGGTACAGACAATAACGAAACAAAATCCTCTTAAGTATTTGTAAGAAGCACCATCATTATTAGGGAAAATGAAGAGGTGGTTGATTCTCTTCTAAAAATTTGATGACAAGTATATAACCTTAAAGACTATCAAAGGAAGAACTATGTTAGAATTCTTAGTAGATCAGCTGCTAGAAGGAGAAGAGATATCCTATGTGTTTCTTGATGAAAATATTGCAACCATAGCAACCTAAAGGTGACAGATGTTCTTTCATGAAGCTATGAATAATAAAGGTGCCGGAATATGAATAACACCTTAAGAAGAAAAGATGCCTTTAGCTAAAAAGCTCAGGTATAAGGCTACTAATAACAAAGCTGAATACAAAGCGTGCATCTTTGGACTTGAAGCTTTACTAGTTCTGGGGGAAAAAATGTTAAGATCTATGGTGACTCATCCTTGGTGGTTTACCAAGCTAAAGGTGAATGGATAATGAAAGAAGAATAGTTGGTGCCTTATATACACAACTTAAAAGCATTGGGTGATCAGTTTGAGATTTGTGTCTTCAAGTACATTCCTTAGGATGAAAATCAGTTGGCTGATGCCTTGGCAACATTGGTATTGATGTGGAAAATCTAAAAGGGGTAAATATGAAGCCTATACTTATTTTTAGTTCTGACAGGCCATGTTATGAGGCATAGTTGGTGATCAATGTCAAGGTAGATGATGGAAATCATTGGTATTTTGATATTCAAAATTTCCTTGAGAGGTCTATGTTTTCAGAAGAAGCCACGAAAAAGGATCAGAGGGTGCTGCATAAATTGTTCACTCAATTCATTACTATTGATGGCGTTCATTGCAAAAGATAACCTATGGGATACAATTGAAATGTGTAGATGAAAGAGGTTAAAAATATTATGAAAGAGGTCCACACCAAAGTTTATGGCGTTCATATGAATGGTTTAGCCTTGGCTTAAAAAATAATGTGCCAGGAGTTTTTTTGGCATACTGTAGATACAAATTATTTCTAGTATGTGAAAGAATGCCAATTATACCAATAATATGCTGATCTAAGGCATATGCCTATGTTAGAGTTATGCAATCTCACCTCACCATAGCCCTTTGCCACTTAGGGTATAGACATCATGGGGATGGTTAATCTGTCGACATCAAATGGATATAGGTTTATTGTCATGGCTATCGATCACTTCTTAAAGTGGATAGAGGCACAATCATACAGGAACTTAGGTGCAAGGGAAATGGCAAAGTTTATAGAAAAAATTTTGATATGCAAATTTAGGCTTTCACATCATCTTATATCTAATAATGAGTCCTATTTTCGAAGAGAGACTAAACAGATGCTTAAGAAACATGGAGTTTAACACCATAAATCTTTGTTATATTATCCTTAAGAAAATGGAATAGTGAAAGCAACTAATAAGAATGTTAAGAAAATTTTGGCTAAAATGGTTATTACTTATAAAGATTGGGTTGAGAAGTTACCTTTCGCGCTATAAGGTTACATGACTATAGCCAAAAATTGAACTATGGCTACTCTATTCTCTTTAGTTAATAGTACAGAAGCTATCTTGCCAGTGGAGATCGAGCATCAATCATTGTGAGTGATCTTAAAAGCCAAGCTATCCAAAATAAAATAGGCTAGATAGAGGTTGCTACAGTTTGGCCTATTAGATGGAGAAAGAATGGGGGCTTATTGTGACACCCTTAGATCATGCCTATTTTCCTTATTTTTTCACATAAATCTAACACTTTTATCAGTATATCATTCACATACAAATACTCAATTATACATTTATATAAAAGGCAACATTCATAACATCAATTGTGTATACACTAATAATTTCAATTATTACATGTCAATCACTAAATACAAACCACCCAACTTAAGTTATCATACTCATTCATGATGTACATGCCATGTTGATCTTCCATTATATCTTCGATTACTTGTCCCTGCGCACAGTCAACAAATCATGCGCTAAGCAACATTGTTGCTTAGTGGTGGATACAACTACACAAATTTTCATTAAATCAATATTATTATTATTATTATTATTATTATTATTATTATTATTTTCATCTCATATATCTAAAATTTTCTGTTCATTTTTAATGACTATTATATTCCAGTGTTTTCTTCTTTTGCTAACAACAATTCAATTTAAGTTTACACCTTTGCCTCTGTAATTCTCGTTATTATATATATTGGTCCTTAATTGTCTTTTCACTTAATTATTCTACTTATGTCATTTTAATTGAAATTTTTTGTTATTTTCACTATACTTATAGCAAAAATTTTTACTGTGTCTGAACATGCAAATTACATGATTTCATTTCTATTTCTATTTATATGAAATTTTCCTTTCTTATTAACTAAGTGGCATTTTATTTTACTTCATTCATTTATTATTTTAGTTCTCCTTGTTTTCTCTAATATTTTCATTTGGGTACTTGGCTTTTTATCGAATTGAAATTTTTATTTCTCTCTAACTGGATTAATACTTTATAGACTATTTCTTCGAAATTGCTAATTTATTCTTCATTTCGTTTTTTAATATTATTCACCAAGAAGTGTTATTTTCTCTCAATTTAGTCCTTAGTTTCATTCTTTTATCCCAATTTACAATTTCATCCCCTATTTCTGAGCCATTGATTATATTACAACTTCACTCATCATTTATTTAAATTTGTTCTAATTTCTTTTTACTTTTTATTGTCTAAGTTTTATTACCTTTTGATCCTCTTATTTTCATTTTTATCTTATCATATGCTTTACTTTACTTTTATTCTTCAATTTGCGATGAATTATCGTTTTCTCCTTTCAATCTTTGGATCTTTTATTTCTTCATATTTAATTAAATTTTTTAATTTATTTCTTTTTCTTTAAATTCTCTTTTTCAATTCTTTATTACTAAATTCTATATAATTTTCAATTGGATGTCCAATTTCAATTAAGCCACCATGCTCTTTATTCGCTGCCTTCGACTTTATTTATTTTCTCTTTTGATTCATTTGACTTCCTTTGCTTTCATTTGTCCAAAATACATATTTTTCCCATTTAATTTCACTTTTTTTTTTCTTTATTTAAGTGGAAAACATTACAATTTATTCCTTATTATTTCTTTTTATTGAATAAATATCTAATTTATCCTCATTATATTACAATTTACTTTTATTTCCTTTATTATTCAATTTTTTTCTTACTTAATTTCATCAATTCCCACAATTAGGTGAAAAATTTTAATTTAGTCCCTAAAGTTGACTTTGTCTTTATTTTGATCAAATTTATACTTAATTTCGACTAGTTTGATTTTTTTTATTAATTTTGACCAATTTGACCTCAATGTTGATTTATTTTACTTTCTTTGACTTTTAACTTAATTTAAGTGTATAAATTACATTTTACTCCCTGAAGTTCTTCTTAAAGTAGCAAATTACATTTTTGACCCCTGAACTTTAACTTACTAATGGTTTGACACTTTTTTAACTTATTTACTCAATTTAATTTCTTTAGTCACTATCTTAATGTCAAAATTACGAATTTTACCCCTGCTTTATTGTGTAAACACATCTTTATCCCTTTTAAGTCTGTCAACCATATTTTTAATTTTAATATTCTTTTAATTACATGTGTAGCTTTCTTTATACATCATTTACTTTTTTGTCCTTTTTTCCTAATATAATTATGATTTTGTCCTTGCTTTATAACATAATTACCGTTTTACCCTTGTTTGACTTATTAATCTCATTTTTTTCTTATTTCTTATTTATTGACATTTATAATATTTTTAATGTCATAATTACTTTTTATTCCGATTTACATGTAAAATTTTACTTTTGCCCCTAGTAATCACCAGTGAAAATCTTCAAACCGGATAAGCAAGATGAGAAATCAAAATGGACTTGAGTGACCACACAGCCAAGGTACGATACCGTTCTCCAGTACAATAGTTTTCCAATCTCCTAGAGTGATCGTCCAACCAAGGTACGATACAATTCTCCAGGATACCAAATAATGAGCTGGCTAAGCAATAAAATCATATTTCACAATACAATTTTAGTCAGATCACAATACTACCACGGTGTAAATGCCCTTATGGCTAGCCATTCTATCCTAGGGTCCTAGATTACCCACTATTCACTAAGGGTAATAGCAATTATCATATGACATTATATTTTGTATTATTGTTTATTCTTATCATACTTTATTAACCACTTTATGCTTCATTTGCATTCATATAAGCTGGTTAATCATGTACTCCTCTCATATGCATTTATTATTAAAAGAATTTAACTAAATCATGCCATTCATCATATAATCACCATTGGATCATTAAGCAAATTCATACTTACAAAATTTTTCTTCATCCAATTTTGTACTATATGCAGTTTTTATTTGTTCTAGGCCATAGTATAGTGAGATATATCAATTTCACATGAAAATTCTTAAATGTCATTAATTTCACCATTATGTAACTATTACAAAATTAGGTATAGCTCTCAATTTTCATTCTAATCAATATAATTGCATTCTTTATGCCTTAATATGCCTAATTATCATTAATTATCCAACTAAACATCAAATTACATTAGGATTACCCAAGGTACCCAATTCGGCCAACAAAATTCCTTACACTTTAAATTTAATTTCTTCATTAATTAAGGTTCATAGTATCTTAAATTAGCATTATATCATATCATATTAATTTATTTCACAATTTTACTCTAATATATGTATAATTTCCTAATATAAATCATTATGTTCCATGCATAATTTCATACATCTAATCTATTATTACCTCAATTTCTCCATGGTATTTTTATGTATCATTGTAATGTTAAAATTATATTTAATATCTTATAATTCAACTTATTTCACTTAGGATTCTCAAGGTCATCATTCGGCCTCACTTAGCTTCCTAATTAATTAGTTGATTTCTTCCTCCATTCTTATTTATTTCATATTAAATCATCATTTTCCATTGTTATCTCAAATTATTTCTCATTATTTCTTAAATTCATATAGTTACATATTGTAAATTTCACAATATAATTCCAAAATTATATGAAATTGAGGGTAGTTTGTATCCACATACCTCTAATTAGCTTGAAACACTTCCATTCCTACTTCTCCTTACCTTTGCCCTTCTTCCCTTTCTTTTCTCTTTATTGTTCTTCTTTTGGCCAAAAATAGAAGGGAGAAATTCATGAGTTTAAGTTAAGATTTCAAGGAAAGTAAAGCTACTACAATACTCTCCTAATCATTCTCTACATGGTCATATAAAGTTCTCAAACTAATTCCACCTAAAACTCATAAATTCACTAAATTAGGCTTAACCTTTCTCACCATATTTTCTTAATTTCTTGACTCCTTCTTGCTGCAAATCCTTCTCTAGGTTGAAGAGGATGTCTTTTTATGTTTAGGGATGAAATTTGAGCTTTGAAATTAGGGAAAGGGGCTTGTATGAAACAAAAATGGAAAGGAGGAGAAAAAATAAGGTAGGTTCCGATTTTTAAAGTAAAAAAGGGGAAAATTCCAAAATTTTTGAGAGATTTATAGATTTCTCTACACTCTTCCTTCTTATCCTTTAGTAGGTGAAAGGAATGGCTAAGATTTAATCTTTAAATATTAAATCCAATGGCTTGAAATTAAGCCACTTGTCACCAATTCCCCTATCTCTACATATCCTCTTATCATGGGCTTGCATATATCTGATTATATCTTTATTTTAATAACTTCCATATCCTCATATGGTTAAAATATTCAAATTCAATCTCTTAAATGATTTGAATATTTTTGCACCCTTAAAATAAAATTTTTATTCCACATGTTAGAATGCCATGAAATTTTTTCCTACATATCATAGTAGGTTCAAGAACATGTGGTAAAAATTTTAGCCCATTCCAATATCATTTTGGTATTATGGCTTCAACAGCCTGTGCAATCGGTCCAAAATCCAAATTTCAAAAACTGGTAGAAAACTTATTTTTCACTTTTAATAGGTCATTTAGGTTATTACTAACATATTTATACAATTGGAAAAATTTTTGGAGGTTTGTACACTAATTTAGAGTCTGATCAAACTCTCGATCAATCCTTTTTACGGTACCAAGTAAAAACTTCTTTATCCCATTTAAGGGTCAATCTAAGCTCATTTTTAACTCAAATTGTACCACCGAATTTTGTTTCACATGTACTTCCATAAACTACTCCTAGGCCAAACTATCCACTAGGTTATCCATCCTTGAGTTACCCTAACCCGAGCACATTTAACCTATATATATTTTTTGGTTTTTTTTTTATCTTATTCAACTCTGGTTACTCCAAAATTTGTCCTAAGGTAATTATTCATGCTCTTCATCGTACCATGTATGATAGATATAAATTTCGGGGTATTATAGTACTCCCCCCTCCTATAAAAATTTCATCTTTGAAATTTATTTGAAGGGTGAAATTGTAATTACTGCTATCTCATGATTCCTCAAATTTTTAAATTGTTTTCTCCACGTCATGATGTGTTCAGAGCACTTTAATATAACATATGTCTATTCTTTAATTGATTATTTCTCTTATCAAGTTATCAGTAATCTTTCATCAACTGACAGATCTTTTATCAAATAGTAACTAAACTTCTTTTAACCTCTTAACAAATGTTCATTGACTATGTTACTCTTCTTAGCTCTAGTTCATTTTTGCTTTCACTGCACAACTTTGATGTTTGATTTCTGGTTGCTATGGCATTCAGTTCGATGCATCAATGTCTGAATGTACAACCTATTTATAAACTTTATCAAAATATTTCCTATATTTGGCATATCATTTAATTCACTTATCCTTATTTCCTAGTATAAGCAGTCCTTTTTACTAAGAGAAGAGTTACATTTATTGTCTGCTCCTACTTGGTTCAATAACTAACATATATCAAGCATCTCTTTTATCTTTATGTGACATAACTGACAAAATCTATAATATGTTTCAACTATAACTCGTTGCTAGTATAATAAACCCGTCAATGCATGGACGAAAATGCAAATGTACATATAACTAGCTAATGCGTAGTACTACTGGTGGTGTATACTAGCTGGCTTAATATAATTAGTCGATAATCTTATCTCATAAACTATTGAACTAACTAGAAGTCCAACTCTCATCCTCAGTCACTAACTTACTCATTGTTTACGACTAAGAGTTACAACTATCACTCGAGATATCTAAAGGGACAGGTAACCATAGATTGCCATCTTGAGTTCATTCATTCCTTTATGGCATGTACATGTATCAACCCAGTATCCGTATCAATCCGTACTAATATATTACTCCGATTTTAGGATCGCCTAAACCATGCTCTGATACCATCAAATGTGACACCTTCAGTTCTTGCTTATTTTCCTTATTTTTATACCATCAAATGTGACACCCTTAGTTCGTGCCTATTTTCCTTATTTTTCACATAAATCTAACACTGTTATCAGTACATCATTCACATACAAACACTCAATTATATATTTACATAAAATCCAACATTCATAACATCATTGCATATACACTAATAATTTCAATTATTACACGTTAATCACCAAATACAAACTGCCCAACTTAAGCTATCATACTCATTCTTGATGTACATGCCACGTTGATCTTCCATTATATCTTTGATTACCTGTCCCTACATACAGTTGACAAGCAGCGCGCTAAGCAACGTTGTTGCTTAATGGTGGATACAACTACACAAAATTTCATTTAATAAAATTTTATTTTCATTTTATTATTATTATTATTATTATTATTAATTTTTCATCTCATGTACCATAAATTTTCTATTCCTTTTTACTGACTATTATATTCCAATATTTTCTTCTTTTGCTAACAACAATTCAATTTAAGTTTGCACCTTTACCTTTGTAATTCTTGTTATTATATATATTGGTCCTTAACTATCTTTTCATTTAATTATTCTATTTATGTCATTTTAATTGAAATTTTATGTTATTTCCACTATACTTATAGAACAAATTTTTACTGAGTCCGAACATGCTAATTCATGATTTCATTTCTATTTATGTTTATGTGAAGTTTTCCTTTCTCATTAACTAAGTGATATTTTATTTTACTTCATTCATTTATTATTTTTGTTATCCTTGTCTTCTCTAATAATTTCATTTGGGTGCTCGGCTTTTTATCGAATTGAAAATTTTATTTCTTTCTCTAACTAGATTAATACTTTATTGACTATTTCTTCAAAATTGCTAATTTATTCTTCATTTTTCTAATATTATTCACCATGAAGTGGTATTTTCTCTCAATGTCTTCCTTAGTTTCATCTTTCATCCCTATTTACAATTTCATCTTTTATTTCTCAGCCATTGATTATATTACAACTTCACTCATCATTTATTTAAATTTGTTCTAATTTCTTTTTTTACTTTTTCCTGTCTAAGTTTTATTAACGTTTGATCTTCTTATTTTTATTTTTATCTTATCATATGCTTTACTTCTCTTTTATTCTTAAATTTGCGTTGAATTATCATTTTCCCTTTCAATCTTTGGATCTTTTATTTGTTGATATTTATTTAAATTTTTGAATTTATTTCTTTTTCTTTAAGTTCTATTTTTTTCAATTCTTTATTACTAAATTCTATATAATTTTCAATTGGATGTCCAATTTCAATTAAGCCGTTGTGCTCTTTATTCGTTGCATTTGACTTTATTTATCTTCTTTTTTAATTCATTTAACTTCATTTTCTTTCATTTGTCCAAAATACATATTTCTCCCATTTAATTTCACTTTGTTTTGTTATTTAAGTGGAAAAATTTACAATTTGGTCTATATAATTTTTTTACTGAATAAATCTCTAATTTGTCCTATTTATATTATAATTTACTTTTAATTCCTTTATTATTCAAATTTTTTCTTACTTAATTTCATCAATTCCCACAATTAGGTGAAAGAATTCAATTTAGTCCTTAAAGTTGGCTTTCTCTTTGTTTTGATCAAATTTATTCTGAATTTTGACTAGTTTGACTTTTCTTAATTTTGACCAATTTGACATCAATGTTAACCTATTTAATTTCCTTTGTCTTTTAAATTAATTTAAGTGTATAAATTATATTTTAGCCCCTAAAATTCTTCTTAGAGTAGCAAATTACATTTTTTACCCTGAACTTTAACTTATTTATGGTTTGGCCCTTTCTTAACTTATTTACTTAATTTAATTTCTTTAGTCACTATCTTAATGTCAAAATTACAAATTTTGCCCCTGCTTTATTGTGTAAACACATCTTTATCCTTTTTAAGTTTATTAACCATATTTTTCATTTTAATATTCTTTTAATTACATGTGTAACTTTCTTTATACCAAATTTACTTTTTGATCCTTGTTTCCTTTTATAATTGCAATTTTACCCCTGCTTTATCAAATAATTACCATTTTACCCTTATTTTACTTATTAATCTCATTTTTTAAAATTTATTATTTATTGACATTTTTAATATTTTTAATGTCATAATTACTTTTTATTTCGATTTGCATGTAAAATTTCACTTTTACCCCCATTTATCACTATTGAAAATCCTTGAACCGGATAAGTGGGATGAGGAATCCAATAGACTAGAGTGACCGCATAGCTAGGGTACGATATCGTTCTCCAGTGCAATAGTTCTCCAATGTCCTGGAGTGATCGCACAGCTAGGGTACGATACAGTTCTTCAAGGTACCAAATAATGAGCTTATTAAGTAATAAAATCACATTTCATAATACAATTTTTGTCAGATCATAATACTGCAGTGATGTAAATGCCCCTATGGCTAGCTATTTTATCCTAGGGTCTTGGATTACCCACTGTTCACTAAGGGTAATATCAATTATCACATGACATTATATTTTGTATCATTGTTTATTCTTATCATACTATATTAACCATTTGATGCTTCATTTGCATTCATATAGGTTAGTTAATCATGTACTCTGATAGTTTATGAATTATATGATATTTTTAGTGTGATTTAGGTGTTTTATTAAGTTAGTTTGGCTTTAATTTAGTTGAATTTTGTTTTAATTACTTAAATTTATGTTTTATGGGTTAATTGTAAGTTTTGATATTTTTCAGAGCTAAATTAAAGGAAAAAAGACTTAATTGAAAAATATGAGATGTTCTGGGTCAAGCATGTAATTGTGGGAAATTGAAGCCAGAAAATCTTACGTTTAGTCCAGAGATGTTATGCACAACCATGCATAAAGTTGCATAATGTTTTAAATAGCCGCATATGAAGGAAAGTAGGAAAGATGAGCAAAACAAGTTAAGTGCAGGGAAGTTACATGTGGTCGTACACTTGAAGATGGAATTTCTTGCGTAGCCATGCACCACACAATCGGCTTATGCATGGATATGCATGGAAAGGTAAAAAAAGCTGCATAGCCGTGGTTTTTTTATACAAGTTAATTAAGGGAGCTTTTGTAAGTCTTTGTTTTTGATTCTTTACATTAGTTTAACTTTAGTTTTCAGTATGAATAGTGAGTAGTTTCTTTACTTTTACTGAAGGTTCCTTGAAGCTTTAATTTGTATTGTGATGACTTGATTAAACTTTAATTCAATATTAGTTGATTATTTTTTGATTTTAAGCATATTCTTATCTTTAATTATGTTAAGACTAATTGTTAGTTTATTGGTTTAATAATTGAAAATTGGTTTAGGCACTATCATTGATTTGCATGTTCTTAGGTTAATTTTTATTGTCTGTGCATGATTATTTTCTAAATTTGAGATGGTTATGTATTGATAATATTGGTTAAGACTAAGAGAGGAGAAACTAAAAATAAATTGGAGTTGAAGTTTTTGTAAAAGACTCCAATGAATATTTAGGAATATAAACTAGATTTTTATGCTAAGTATTAAATTATTCTTAAATGAGAATTTGATGCTTAAGAAAGATATTCTTGATTCAAAATATCATGCTTTATTTTATCTGGTTTTTCCATAATTACTAGTATTTCTATTGAATTTAAGTTATTACAGTTTGAATTAAGGTGGATAGTCTTTTAGTGAAAGTTGTTTTAATCTTGATATTTTCTCTGTCTGTTTACTTGGTTTCATTTAAAAGCTAGTTTAAATTACATGAGTTATTTTAATTAATTGTTTATTTTTCAGTTTTTAGTTTTCATTAAGTTTTCAAAAATCATAACCACTAGGATTTTTCTTCTTTCTTTTACACATAAACTTTCATTTTAAAAATTCAACATTCTTTCACACAAACACAAATTTCCCTTGGATTCGATATTTTAGGATCATAATTATATTTTTCCTATATTACTAGCTGATCTAGTACAGTTGCTAGATAGCGGTCATACTTCTCTCATATGCATTCATTATCATAAGAATTTAACTAAATCAAGCCATTCATTATATACTCAACATTCGACCATTAAGCAAAATCATACTTACAAAATTTTTCTTCCTCCAATTTCATACTATATGCCATAGTATAATGAGATATATCAATTTCACATGAAAATTCTTAAATTCCATCAATTTCCACCATTATGTAACTATTACAAAATTAGGTATAGTTCTCAATTTTCATTCTAATCAATATAATTGCATTCCTTATGCCTTAATAAGCCTAATTATCATTAATTGTCCAAGTATCAAGGAACCCAATTCGGCCAACATAATTCCTTTCACTTTAAATTTAATTTCTTCATTAATTAAGGTTCGTAATATCTTAAATTAGCATTATATCATATTATATTAATTTATTTCATAATTTTACTCTAATATATGTATAATTTCCTAATATTAATCATTATGTTCCATGCATACTTTCATACATCTAATATATTATTACCTCAATTTTACCATGGTATTTTTATTTATCATTATAATGTTAAAATTATATTTAATATCTTATAATTCATCTTATTTCACTTAGGATTCTCAAGGTTATCATTCGGCCTCACTTAGCTTCCTAATTAATTATTTGATTTCTTCCTCCATTCTCATTTATTTCATATTAAATCATCATTTTCCATTGTTATCTCAAATTATTTCTCATTATTTCTTAAATTCATATAGTTACATATTGTAAATTTCACAATATAATTTAAAAATTATATGAAATTGAGGGTAGCTTGTTTCCACATACCTCTAATTAGCTTGAAACACTTTTATTCCTGCTTCTCCTTGCCTTTGCCCTCATTGCTTTTCATTTCTCTTTATTATTCTTCTTTTGGCTGAAAATAGGAGGGAGAAATTCATAAATTTAAGTTAAGATTTCAAGTAAAGTGAAACTACTAAAATACTCTCCTAATCATTCTCTATATGGTCATATAAATTTCTCAAACAAATTCCACCTAAAACTCATAAAATCACTAAATTATGCTTAACTTTTCTCACCTTATTTCCTTAATTTCCTAACTTCTCCTCGCTATAAATCCTTCTCTAGGTTGAAGAGGATCTCTTTTTGTGTCTAGGAATGAAATTTGAGCTTTGGAATTAGGGAGTGGAGCTTGTATGAAACGAAAATGCATGGGAGGAGAAAAAATAAGTTAGGTTTGAATTTTTAAAGGAAATAAGGGGAAAATTCCAAAATTTTTGAGAGATTTATAGATTTCGTTACACTCTTCCATCTTGTCCTTTAGTGGGTGAAAGGAATGGCTAAGATTTTATCTTAAACTATTGAATTTAATTGCTTGAAATTAAGCCACTTATCACCAATTCCTCCCATCTCTACACATTCTTTTATCATGGTCTTGCATAAATCTAATTATACCTTTATTTGAATAACTTCCATGTCCTTATATGGTTAAAATACCCTAATTAAATCTCTTAATTAATTCAATTTTGATTTTGCACCCTTAAAATGAAATTTTCATTCCACATATCACAATGCCATGAAATTTATCCTTGCATATCCTAGTAGGTTTAAGAATACATGTTTAATATTTCAACCCATTTTGACATCATTTTAGTATACTTATGGTTTCGATAGTTTGTGCAGCCGGTCCAAAATCTAAAATTTCAAAATTGCCAGAATAGTTAATTTACACTTTTAATAGGTCATTTAGGTTTTTACTAACATATTTATACAATCAAACAATTTTTAGAGGTTGGTACAGTAATTCAGAATTCGGTCAAACTTTCGATCAAGAATACTCGAAAAGGTTGATTGATAATAGGGGAGAGGTGCTTTCAAAGTTTGACCTTGTGGATGAATAGAGTTTTGTACTTATGAACTTAATGTTAGAATAGTGATCATGTGTGATAAAATTATGTAAAAATATTATCATAAGTAATACAAGCTTGTACATTAATATAAATAAGGGCAATTTCATTGTACAAACTTAAAATTATCTTATTTTATGATAAAAAGTGATGTATAGTTTCTTATACTCAATACTTAAGTTTAAAGATCATCCTCTACTACTTCCACCTAAGCTGTGTCTTAGCCAGTATGCTCTATTGTCAACTATGGACTAGATAGCCATATTTTATATGCAATAGGGGTGGTGAAGTAACAGTCAGTTAGTTTTTGAATGTTAGCATTAGCATACAGTTGAGTCCACAATTGATGATAACTAGAAAATGAAAGTGATAGATAGAATACCTCCTTAAAATGATAATGAATGACTTATGATATCCTGTCATTCCCCAAATTGGTGAACACAACAGAAAACTAGACAAAAAATGGCTCTATGTAAACTACATAGTGGAACACAACCAGACAGGCCATCTTAGGTCACATAATTGGGTTTTAGCCATGTGTATATAAAGCTCATATCATTATCATCTAGCGCTGCTAGCCATACAGAGCCTTTTTATGTCAAGGTAAAGTTGTAAAGTCTCCTTCTAAGAAGGAGATGCCTCAAATAGTATGTGTTGATTACTCCAGGAGGAGGTTCTTTGAGTAGCCTCATTTTCTTTTGTAGCCACACCTAGCAAAAAAAAAAGGGAGAGGAAAAAATAAAAGAGTCAAAAATAAAAATGAACAAGAGGATAAAGAAATAAAAAAAAGAAAGCTGCTGAGTTGAGTTGTATTTATCTCAGGTAAAAATAAGGCACAGGGTTTCATGAAAATTCGAAAGAATGCATCTTCCATTAAGAAAACCTAGTGTGAAAACCTACAAAGGGTACACAACCTTTAAAACAATGACCGTATTTGGAGTAATAACGGACTTTTTGAGAAAGCTAGTATAGGATCAAAATAGATAGTATCCAAACCAAGGATGGTTTCTGCTAAGATGATAGGGAAAGGGGTTAAGCCATTACGTATGCCATCAATGATGTCGAGTATTCGATAGTCACCGACTGGGTCCTTTGAGTTCACTATTAAATATAGAGAGAAATAGATCAGTAGAATAATGCCAATTTAAAAAGTAGGTATGTAAGAGAAGTCATCTAGTGCATCAAACAGAGGTTTGAGAGGGATAGGTCCTTATTGAGGCACCAATCTAGAAACGATCGAAGGTAAAATTCCCAAAGTCTAACTTGTATCTCTCGGATAATTTGGTACATAGTTTAGGACATAAGGTAGGGTTCCAAAATGGAATTATACGCTAAGAATTTTAGTAAATTCTCCAGCCAGAGGACATAGCTCTTGATGGGTGAATATGAAAACATGAAATCAAGGGTTCCAATATCGGGCAGCTGCCAGTAAGAGATTATTGTCAAGTCGGATCCTTTGTAAAAATTTTAGATTAGAGTATGAGGCCAGAATTTGATTCTCTTAGGTTTTAGAGACATCTAGCAGTCTGTATAATTTGGTATAAAAAGTCTTCGCCATACAGAATGGACAAACTTATAGTTAAAAAATTATTAAATAAAAAATATAATAATAATGAATAAATAATAATCATGAATAATAAAAAATAAAATAATAATAAATTGATTAAAATAAATAAATAATAAAAAAACAAAAATTAATTAATTCATTAAATAGCAAGAATAAAGGTTGTGAAATGGAATACTTACTTGGAACAAAGGGACTGCATCAAAGGTGTTGAAGGCCAAATGAAAAGTTGGGGGTATTTATCGGCCAAGAGTGACTTACTCCCTTGGGCTTTGACTCACTGACTTGACTCACTCCCTTGTACCTTGAGTCATTCTCAAACTATATGGGTGATGAAATAAATGCATATATATGTAATTAGTATAATAATAAATAATTTTAATTTACTTTTATCCTATTGGTGAGGATTATAACTTAGGAATAATGAATTAATGCATTGTTTAATGATAAATGTCTTAGGTATAAAAGTGCTTGATTTCCCAAGTAGCAAATATAGTTATGTAATTTTAATTTCTTTTTTTTAGTAATCTTAAATAGGTTGGTCTCACCCCCCCTTATTTCTAATTTGTGTTATATTTTAATTTGTAAATTAGTTATAATGTTTAAATAATTTTTTGCATCTAATTTTAATTTGTAAAATAGTTATAATGTTTAATTAATTTAGACATACCTCTATTTTAGTTACCTTTTAGCAACTAAATTTAGCATTGTCGGTGTTCAATTGGTGCTTAGGCTCATGCAATTTTAGATATAACCTTGGCTATTAAGCTTTAATTAGTTCCCTTAGATGATCAATAGGTTTGTATGATTCTAAGTATCCAACTTTAACTTCTTTGGATATTTGATGCTATGCAATTTCAATAATTTAGTATTGCTTTCAATTTGTTTATCATTTGAATAAGAAAATTATAGAATAATATTGATAGCATATTTGTATATGTGCGCAAGCTACAATATCATTTTGTATGTTAATTCACCATCCATAAACCTATGTAAATATTCATGTGATTATTGAAATTTGTTTGGCGGTGTGTGGCATTGTGTTAAATTGAAAACATTTGTGTATCATTTTCTATGCAAGAGGGTCTCTAGTATTTGTTGTTGTGCTACCCAATTATTATCCAAGACCAGTTTTTTAGTGTATAGCATATTCATGCAATTATGTGCATATTTAAAATTTACAATTGTATATGTCTAGATGAACAATGTATGAATAATTTCAATACAATACGATCAATTTTGTAATGTGCCAATTTTGGAATAAAATACATTCATTATTTACCTTATGGCATATGACAGGAAATTATTTAAATTAACTATATTTAATTTTAATGATTATTTAATTATTGTCTTTAATGCTATTCATTTAAAATCTATTCCTATAATTTAAGCTTGTCTACATTTAGCATAGGTAGCATAAGGATATATTATTACATAATTATTGATTTTATTTCTTTAAGTGGACCATTATTTTATTTTAACTACATCTAGACTTAGCATGCAATCATAATTATTTAGTAATATATTAAAATACTAATTTATTTCTAAAATATATAGATGCCTTGTTGTTGAGAACCTCTATCGCCAAAGCCACGTCCAAACATTCAATCACCTGACTGGATGACGGTAGGGTAGGCTAATCGCTATAGAGCCTTGTATGATGTGTAGTTCCAGACTAGTTGCTTTATGCGCCAACATTTTTTTAGAGGCTATAGGCATCTGGGGAGAGGCATGACATTATCTTGCATGAGTGGGGTGGTTAGACTTTTATGCTCTTATATTCGCTATCTATCGTAAGGCGGTGCATTAGTTTTTTACTACCTTTAATTATCAAGGCTACTAGCATCCTGACAATGAATCTGGGGTGGTCTCATTCAGGGCTTTTAATCACACTTTTATTATATGTCAGGCTCAAGTGTCTAAGGCTTTCAATTTACCCATAGGTGCATATGTGCTCATTCTCGGGCAAAGAGCTAGAGATGATCAGTAGGCTATTATTGCTAAACTAGGTATCCCCTTCGATCCCTCGATAGTAAAGGCCACTATGTTAATTTCACAAGTGTTGAGGTACTTATAGAGAGTTTTCTCATGTTTTTACATGGGTCGATCAGGAAGTCCTAGGTCTTTTAACATCACCAATATATGGAGTATTTAGGGCATGTTTGAGGGCTGTCGTCTCAACATTTCACACAAAATTTTATAAAATATTGCCAGGATAGCCAGAGCAATAGGCACTGTAGTTGTTATTAGAGGTATACTTACTCAGCTATTACTATCACTTAGAGTTCTTGAGGCTGAGATGGAAGCATAGGCAGAGGGTAACATATTTGTAAGTTTTGATATGGCAGTAGATATAAGGATGATTGAATGCCTTTGTCCCAGAGGTTATAGATTACTATTATTAGAGGAAGATGATTGAGGATTTAAGATTCACAGGCCTTGAGGCATTACATAGGATGGTGATTAGCAGGCGGACCCTGTGCTGGACGTTTATTCTCTACCTCAGGCATATAATCAGCTGGTAAACTCTGTACAGGACATTCATTCTCCCCCTCAGACATATGGGCATGTTGCAGATCTTACACTAGAGGTTTACTCACCTATAAGCTAAACCCAGTCACCTATCGATTAAGCTCACTGAGAGTTATGAATTAGACTATATTCTATTAAGTTTTGGTGTCTTATAGGGCTAATTTGAAGAAAGGAAGAAGTTTAATGAAGAAAGGAGGAAAGATGAAGTAAGAAGGCAAAAGGGGAAGTGAAATTCGGGTTAAAGGATAACATCACTCAGCTAAGTGAGCTGGTCACTCGGCTGAGTGTCCAGTACACTTTCCTATGTTATGTTTTAACTCACCTAAAGATAAATTGTCACTCACCCAAGCTATCCCTCTCTTTACTTCAGCAAAATATCACTATTCCTGAGTGGTTTTCATCACTCTTCCGAGTGACAGAAGAAGAAACATGATTTTTAGCTTCCTAATTGAGTAAAATTCCAATTCAACATGGATTAGTAAGTTTATTAAGATCCAAACATCTTATTTGAAGCCTATAAAAGGAAGTTCAAGGCACTAAAGCAAGAGAGAGGTAATTAGATACAAAATTAACTTAGTTTTAAATTAAGTTTTCTTTAATTAATTTTGTATAGTAGTTTTTAGATTAATTTTATTGCTTTCTTAGTTTGCAATTCACTTTATTTTATTTATTCTTCTTACTTTAATTGTTTTTTTGTTTTTGTCATGTTTGGTAAGTAGTTTTTCTTCTTTTGCTAAGGGAAACTTGAATCCTTATATTTTCATTTTAATGACTTTAGTTTGAGCTTAATTTCAATGGAACTTTGATTATTTCTTAGTTTTGGGAAACTTCTTATCTTTGGTTGTTATTGAATTAATGATTGATTTATTTTAATTATTGATGATTGATTTAAGAATAATTTATGATATGTATGTTCTTGGGTTGGGTTATTAGTATAGGTGCATGATTATATTCTAAATTAGGTGTAATTGTGTGTTGGTAAAAGTGAATTAACACTAAGAAAATTTGAAACTAAGAATAGGTTAAAGTTAAGTTTGCTTGCAAAATATGTTTAATGGATATCTAGGAGTTTAAAAATAGATCTTTATGCTAAGTATTAGATTGTCCCTAACAAGTGGATTTTATGCTCAGAATGATAGTCTTGCATGAGATATCTGGCTTTATTTATCTAGTTTTTACATAATCGCATATGTTATTTTTGTTATTGAGTCATTGCATTGAAAATTAAGGAAGATACTTCCATTAATAGGAGAATTTTAGTTATTGCTTTGTTTTTAATTCATATTGGTTTAATTTTATTTTTTGTTTTATTTTAGTTTAGTTTATTTCTTGCCTTTAAATCAAAAACTTGGAAAATAATATCATATTAATTTAATTCACATATAGATATTTTGCTTAACAATCCATACTCTATTGGGTATGATATTTAGAATCTTAATCTTATTTTCCTATATTATTAGCAATCTAGTACACTTGCTAGGCATCAGTCAAGTTTTTACACCGTTGCCAGGGAACAATGGTGTTGTTTGTTTAATATCTTTAAATAAGTTAGTCTGAGATTTTTATTTATTTTTTTTGATTTGATGATTGTTTTTTACAGGAAAATTTGAGACATTATTCAAGATGATGGAAGATGATGTCTAAGATCCTAAATTGTTCCTTTTACAACAATAATTGAATGATTTCATAAGAAAAATAGAGGAGTTCTCACATGCACATTCACTAAATCTTTATTCATCACCATCATTCGTTGAAGAGTGTGACTCTTTATGGGTTGTAAGAGCATAAATAGAGGAATTAAGGGGAGAGAATCAAGAATTAAAATATTCAAAAGAGGTTTGGGAATCCAAAATCAATTTTTTGTTGACTTGATGATGCATAATGATAATAAATTTTGGGCTAAAAGAAAAGACTGCGAGGCTATATTTACAAACCAAGAGAAAAAGTTAAGAATTCAAGAGGAAACATTTAGAATTCAAGAATAAAAGTTATGGACTCAAGAGGAGACAATCAAGAGTCAAAGGAATTTACTAAGGGATCAAGAAAAGGGCATTGAAAAGTTGGAATCTAAACTGTAACTCTTGAGTGTTTCATTGCAATTTCAAGGTGATGGTGGTAAGGAGGAGGAAACAAATCTCTCATTATTGGTGGATGAAGAAGTAATTTATTTTAAAGAGCATAAAGAGGAAGAGGAACAATTCATATATGAAGATAAGTCATGTCTTCATTTGGAATGTGTATTGGAACTACTTGTGGAGAATTTATCACCAAAGGAGAAAGAAGTATTCAATTCTCAAGTAAAAGCATTGAAATCAATCCATTTAAAGAATGTATTTAGGCTAAAGAGCCGGTAGAGTTCATTTGTGAAGAGCCGAATAAGGATTTGTATTTCATTGAAGATATGAAATTTCTAGCTTTGGTGAACTATGATAAATTTCTTCTACTGATGGAAGAAACTAAGGAGCAAAGTCCAGGGAGACCAATATTTGGATCACAAGCTCAACCTCCTGAGGGTAACGTGAGTTAAGTTGGGACTCATTAAACCATAACTTCTCTAACTCTTCTCTTAATTTTTTTTTAATTTTTTATTTGTGTTTTGTATGTTAGTTTAAATAATTTTATTTTTTTGTAGGTTTTTATAGTTTAATTCATGTTCTTTCTTGTTTAACAAACCTTCGCATCAATAATAATATCCTAGGGATAGAAATGCTCGATAATCAGATTAAAATGAAGCTTACCCATATTTGAACTACATAAGTGCTAAAAGCACATTTAGGCATACTCCGTGAAGAGATGACCTCCATGCTTTAAAGTTTAATTTGCATAGAAGAAATCATTCAAACCTATAAAAGGTAAGTATCTCCATCATTTACTACAAACGCACACTAACATCCAATCCTTCCATAGGTACACTTAAAGTGCAAATAAAAAACATCAATCAACATAATTCATCCTAGTTTTGCATGCCAATAAGCTAGCACTAAGCAGATAGTTACGAGAATATTTAAAATGCTAAAAAGTTGGCATTGATTTTTTCCAAATATAGTTTGACATGTTGATATGCTAGCATCCACCAATCACCTTTCCTAATTTTGCATACCGAGAAGCTGGTGCTAATCAGATACAAACAAACTATCTTGATTTTATATGTCGATAAGCTAGTGCTAATAAGATAGTAAATCAGGAGTTAAAAAATCGATAAGTTGATAGTAACTACTCCATCAATCCCATGTTCAAGCATCGACAAAACTGATGGTAATAACTCAACCAAGGGTTAAAGCATCGATAAGCTAATGATAATCAACCATTCAAAAGTCAAAATAATGATAAGACGATGGTAATCACTCTACCAAATCAAAAACTCACTACCCCAGTTATGTGATTTTTATTGTTACAATATAAATTTTGGCCAAACCAAATGCAGAGCGCTAGTTTCCAAAAATTAGGGGCAGCTATAGACACTAAAACTAGATCAGCCTCTATCAGGGTTACCTAATGAGGATAATACTATTTTAGAAATAGTTAGGATGTAGTAGTGCCTTCTTCTCTCCTCTACTGGTGTTTATCATACATGAGGAAATATTTTCATCAGAGCTTTTAAAGGAAAAGTGTACTTTTAAAAGGCATATTTTCATCCTTTTATGAGATGGAAAGAAAATGGTCTTGATTAGGGCTTTTTGACTAATTTAAGAGTGAGTCACGGACTCAACTCACGAGTCAGTTATGTGACTCATTGCTTGATTGACAATCTTAATTGCTTGGTCACTCTTTGCTCCAGTCTGTTACTCACTAGTGAGTTATGGTCTAGGGTTCGTGACTTGTCAACGAGTCACAGTCCTTGGTCCATAACTCATCATTTTTAGCATAAAAATGTTTTGGGCCCCACTAAACCTAGTCCATGAGTCATGGTCCGTGACTCACAAGTCATGTTCGTGACTCAATTTTTTCTAGCAGAAAAATTTAGGGTTTTATCCCATGTAACAGAGGATATTTGAAGTCAAAATATCTGTCCTTTCCTTTGATCTTAATCCAAGATCAATTAAGAGGGATGGGACGTTTTATTGGGATTAAAGAGCAATAATGATCTTTTAACAAATAAAGGAGTTAAAAAAATGAGAATCACTAAGAGGAGGAATAAGAGGAGCAAAAGGGCACTTTCACAGACTTGGAAACACTGCTAAAATTAAAAGTAATATAAGGGCTTTTCCAATTTACTAAAAATTTATATAATTTTCTTTTATCTTTTTTGAGCTTCAAGTGCTCCATTTTTAAGTTCTTCTTTGTATATACTATGCATATGCATTGATTTCTTTGTTTTTGTTGTCTAATATAGTATAATTAGTATGTTTAGGTGTGTTTTTTATGGATCGTGCATCAATACATGTTTTTTTTTGTAGATTTGGTTGGGTTTTACACCTTCTATGGCTATTTTTTCCCTCTAGAACTCATATTGGGACATTCTGGGCTGACTTGCAGACTGGGTCTATGACACACACACTTGGATGAGTTTATAAGTCACCTATTAATTGATAGTAACCTACTAGAAGGGGTATGACTTACCCCAAGTCGGTTAGTGACTCGATCTCCTTTCAGGTCGTTACTCGTCTAGTTCGTGAGTGAGACCGTGACTCGTTTTCTCCCGTTATTCTTTGTCGTTTTTGTTAGTTTTCTTATTGGCCATATATTTTATTTAATTTTTTCTTTATGCATGTTCCAAGTATAATTTTTTAAGAATGCAATTTGTTACCCTTTATGTCAATGTTTTTATCAATTATATTTACTCCTATCTAATCAATCCATTGTTTCTTTTTTTATGCTTGAATTTGTGAGGTTATTCGGAGAAATCGAGGAAAACAAGAGACCCGAAGAATAATATTTAATATATTTTATTTAATTAACTTATTTCAATTATTTGTATATTTTTGGTCTGCATCATTATTATCTGTCTATAATAACATAGTAAAAAAGGGTATTTTTGGCACGATATTTGGAAATTACATTAAATAATTTTTATCAAATTAATTGGATTTTATTAATAAAAAGGACCAATGTCCTATTTTGCCGCAAAAAATCACATTAAAAAGGAATTTTATAATTATTCATGGGAAACCAACATTTTAAGACTGAATGAATACCCCAATTTATATGTGTTTATACTTTTGTTAATTTATTTATCCTTATTATAGCAAATATAAAAATGTTTTTACTTAAAGCTGTAAAGTTAAATAAATTAGCCATAATTTCTCATTCATACATGCCATGTGATACCCTCTTACTAACAATCTAATTTTATTATTAAATTACAACACTAAGCATGCATTATCATAGCTTTATGTTATTAATCATTTATTTCATAATATTTATATTAATGATATTATCATGCGTAAATGACTTATATACATCCATCTACACACACACACACATACATACATACTGCTAACTATAAACCCAAATAGGGTCGAACTATAGTAGCTACAATGATGTCCCTATAGGTATGCCTATCTATCCACAATTGAACTCTAATTGCAGGCATTAGTTATATTTGTATATATATTAATTATCTTGCTTATGCCTTTACTATAGAATCTTGTACACATCTAAGTATATCCATGAATATTCAATTTCAAACATTAACACAAGTAACTATATATATATATGTAAATATGTATGTATATGTACACACACACACACACACACACACATATATATATATATCACTGTAGCCATATGCTTTCACATAATAATAATATATATATAAACATGAACATTTAAGCATAAGCATGTCATTTTAACAAATAATAATAGATATCCTTACTCATACTTGTCCTATATAACCACATTCTTATAGATTATTTTTGTACATGGTACTTTCAAATCTCTACTTGTTTGTATGACATTACAAATTAATTTTTTTCGTTGTTCATTTTACTTTAAAATTCTCACTTTCTCCTTCATAAACCATAAAGATAACCTTTAATAAGTCTTTCCATTGAAATTCCTAATTAAGTTCTTAAATAGTTTAATATTGTGATATTAAACATTCTTTCATGAAATTTGATAATATCGCTTTTAAAATTTTTTCCACTGTTAATTTACTCGAAAGCTATACAATCTTATATCATCACATTTTAAGTTTAATTAGCTAAAAATCTACATTTTATATGATACACTCAAGGCTTTTAAAAAAAAATTTAACATAAATATAATAAATAATGAGTTTTTTTTTAATTTCATAAAGGGAGCTTTAACCTACCAATACCATGAGCTCTAACCCGTGAGAGGTAATTCTAGTATGTTCAACTCTGGAGAAGTAATTCTACCTCAACCAAGGTAGGTTCAACATAGGAGAGGTAAGTTCACCTTAAATAAGGGAGGCTCACTTTAGGAGAGGTAGATCCACCTCAATTGAGGAATTCCCCTGTGCTTTACTGGAAACAGAACTGCAACCCAAGTTCAATCCCAAACCTTATCATACTTGAGAACTTCTATTCATTGTAAATTAAGTTTCCAGCAATTTCTATTTATAAACTTAGATTAAACTCTATTGTAAACATCTTTAGTTCTCAATCCATTCCATTATAAAATTTAAATTCATATAATTTCATAAAACAAAGCCTTACACTCCAATAGTAAAATGAAACTAAATTCATTCTTCAACTGAGTCTTCCCTTACTTTAATAAAACCAAAATCAACCTTAATCTAATTTATAGATGAAATCCTACATTCCTTTAAGTATGTAGTAAACACCTTATAATTTTAAACTTAAAATTCTACGGCATTAACTTTCCCATAAACTAGTACAATCTAAAAAATACATGCAAAATTAGCTATCTTGTTATCTCTATGATCTCTAAGAGATCATCTACATTCTGAACTAAATTTGATACATGCAAACTCAATTTTAATCATAGTTCCCATACCTGATACTAAAACTCAACCCATTCACTCCTTCAAAGTTTCCTTTCGTTTGCTCTTTCTAGTATCTCCTTCTATAAGAGTCCATCACTTTCTTAACTTCTCAATTATAAAATTTCATACACTACCATTAAATTAAGAGGAAGATGATGAGGGTTTAAATTTAAATGCTAAACTCGAAACCTTTGTACACACCTAACTTCAAAATCCCTTCATCAACCACATAACAATAGAATTTGGAGAGAGGAAAAATCAAGAATTTAGAGTGAGAGAAGTATTTATCTTCATGTTGTTTTTCCTTTAAATGAACCACCACTCTTCTATTCTCTCCCATGTGAACGGTCTAGAAAATGTAAGTGGAGATAAATTCCCCCTTACACCCATTATTCCTTTATATTGTAGGAATCTGCCCTAACTATCCCTTTTTAAATTATGTCCCCACTTCCTATTTCTTTAACACAACTATACTATTAATCGCACACTATAATTCGATATTATTCATGCTTTAATTATTCACTAAAATAACATATTGTAAAATTACCAATTCACCCCTTGGACCCGTATCTCTATTTCATACATTAATTACACAATAATTAACTTTGATACTAATTCAAACATGCATATCTCTACTAGGGTCAAAGTTAGGGCCTCATATGCTGGGACCAATGTCATTAAAAGCCTACGATTTATGTATGAATTCTATCACTTTTTATATGCTAGCATGTTTATTTATTCACCTTATTATATTTCTTATAGTGGATAGAAAGGGACTAGCATAATTGGTCAAAAGCAAATATTTATATTAACCATTAACCAAGTAATGCAAGTAGAAGTGGAATCCGAGCTCTCTCTTATTTCAGTGTCACAAGGTAAAAAGAATACTTTTCTAATATTTTATTGGGTGTTAACTCCTAAATACATGCCTTATGATGCTCAGTAGATGCCTCATAAATTAGTTATTAACAAATGGGTAAGGACACATTAGGATGCTGTTTCATCCCTTTTTGGGTATTTGAGTCATCGTATATCAGGTTTAATCCTTATTCATTGTGAAGCTATTGATTTTTATAAGTTAAATAAACCATATTTTGTCTTAAGCCCTAAAAATGGGCTTTCAAGAACACATCAGATGCTTATGGGGTTTGACGTTCATCACAACTACTATACTTTATTATTTAGAATGATAAACTCAATTAGTATTTTAAGTAATTTTAATTATGTAGACTATATTTAATAACATTATGTTTTAGAATATAAATTTATAAATTGGATTATGATTAGCATTTATATACCATATGCATGTTCAATTAATGTATTGTTCAATGATATGTATATAAATTCATAAATAAATTAAAAAAAATAAATTTTGATGTTTACCAACAGATTAGTGACAATAATTTTAGTTGCTAAATATATACTAATTATGGAAATAACAAAACTATTAGCAACACATGTAGCCCTATAAGTGATGGTTAAATTCTTGCTACCTTATTTGCAAAAAGAATAAATTTTATTGCAACAAAATATTGCAATGAAATTTAGTGATGAAAAGATCTATCGCTAATAATATTTTACCAATGAGTTTTTATTTTATAGCAATGATTTTTCATTTTGGTCTCTATTATACTAGCAACTGATGAATTGCGACATTTAGTCATGAAATCATTATAAATAAATAGCAATTTAACAATTCACATCTTTAGGAAATTATATAGTGTTCAGTCCAAAAGATGTGAAGGTGTATCAAAGCTTTAAGCTAATAAATACATATATTATGGAAAGACAATTACTAATGTCTATCTACATTATGTCTGCATAAATGGTATATGTAGATAAGGCAAAGAACAATAAGACAATTGATTTATGGAATACAAGGCTTAAGCATGTGAGTTTTTCATAAGCCGAGGTAATGATGAAGAAGTCTTTACTTAAAAGCCTTCCTCGATTAAATGTTTATGATGATACAATATTTGTTGGATACCAATATAGAAAAGGAACCGAATCCCTTAGAAAGAATCAAATATAAAGCCAAAATGCCTTTTGAGTTGATCCACTTTGATGTATTCAAATGAATGAAACCACATCCATAATACATAGATTTCAATACATGATAACTTTTATTGATGATTATTCAAGGTACATATGGATTGATTTTATGAAGAAAAAGTCTAAGGTAATAACTAAATTTGATTATAATAAAGAATGGAGAAAGAAGTAGAAAGAGAAATGTTGTTCTTTCATATAGATAATAGGGGAGAGTACACATCCAAAGAGTTTTTCAACTACCTATGAGAAAATAAAAGATATAGGTAGCTTAGTTCTCCAAGCACCCCACGGTAGATTAAGGTTACTAAAAGGAAGAACTTTCACTTTGAAAAAATATGTAGAAGCATGCTAATATGCCAAGAATTTATTGTTTAGATTTTTGGACGAGTGTATGAAGACAACAAGACATGTGATTAACAAATTACCTCAAGCTCAACTAGAGTATATCTCACCAGTTCAAAAGTTATGGAACATCAAATCAATAGTTAGTCATTTTTGAGTTTTTGGTTGCGTTTGCTATATGTTTGTACCAGACCATCTACAGAGTAAGTTTAATAAAAATGTCATTTTATGCATATTCGTGGGATATGATAGTGTTGGAGATGTTAGGATCCAAAAACAAATCAACGCTACGCTTTTATAAATATGGTGTTTGATAAGGCATCCTCATAGTGGTTACCACAAGCAATTTTGTTACCTCATTTTAGAGAAATAGAAGAGAAGCTACAAGAAAGTGTTCAAAAGCCATTAGTAGAGACTAGCAACACATCATCAATGAGAAGTCCATAGAAAGCTAGAGTGCATCGTATAACTCTTGAAGGAGAAAAATCAAGTCCATTAGAAGAGCTAGAAGAACAAGAAGGTCTTCAACCATTTTTACAAAGGTCAGCAACAAAAAAAAGGTTGAATCCTAAGGATGCAAATGAAACATTAATGAGAGAAAATAAAGTAGTTAAGCCAATAAGTTGTGAATAGGCATCATAAAGCTTAGAATGGAAAAAAGTATGGAAGAAAAGATTCAAGCATGGAAGGATAATCAGACTTAAGACTTAGTGCCAACACCTAAAAATGCATGAACATTTCATGCAAGTGGGTTTACAAGGTAAAGAGTCAACCTGATGGAAAATTCAAAGGTATAAGGCTCGATTGGTAGCATAAGGATTCTTTGAAGAGCATAGTCTAGACTATGATAAAACATTTAGCTAGGTGGTAAAAAAGCAACAATACACATCCTACTCACTCTTATAGCTAGTAAGTCTTGGAAGTTTTGGCAAATGGATGCCAAGAATGCCTTCTTACATGAAGAATTGGATAGAGAATTATTCATGGAGTAGCCTCCACAATTTAAAGATAAAGCTCACCCAAGATAGTTATGCAAATTAAAGAAGGCCCTTTTATAAAATAAAGTAAACATAAGGGAATGTTATGGTAAGATTATTAAGTTTTTGACATAAAGTGGTTACACATTGGCTCTAGCAACCTCAAGCTTGTTTGTAAAAAAAGAGAATGCAAAGTTGGCAATAGTGATCATCTACATGGATGATCTTATCACCATTAGTGATAATGAAAAAAATTCAACAAAGTCAAAGTAACCTTTCGGTACAATTTCAAATAAAAAAACTAGGAAAGATTAAACATTTTCTTAGACTTGAAGTAAAACAAGTCAAAGGAGGATTGTTCTTGTACTGGTGAAAGTTGCAAAAAAAATAATTGTAGCAGTTTGGAATGATTAATTGCAAACAAATTTCCACTATAATGGAAGTGAACACTAAATTTTATTTTGAAAAAGGCTATGAGTTAGAAGATTTAATAATGTATCGATAACTTATAAAAAGTTTGATTTATTTGATAATAACATGGCTTAAGAAAATATTTGTTGTTGGAGTAGCTAGTTGATTTATGGAAAATCTAGGAAAACCTCACTTAGGTACTGTTTAATGCATACACAGATACATCAAATGAACTTTTGATCTTAGCACATACAAAATAATGGATATTATGATGCCGACCATGCTAGAGACCATGATACTTAAAGATTAACTATTAGATATATGTTCAAACTTTGATTTAGAGCAATCTCCCAATGTAGCAAGAGATAACCAACAATCTCATTATCAATGACTGAGGATAAGCATCTTGTAGCAGCAATGGCAACATAAAAAATGAATGGATAAAACAACTAATGATAGATTAGCATCACTTAGTGGACTATCAATGGAGCTATATTATGATAATCAATCAATAATATGCTTGGCTGAAAATCCAGTGTTTCATGCAAGAAATAAGCATGTCGGTACACTTCCACTTCATTAAAAAAAGAGTGCTATAAGGGAAAATAAGGATGAATAATGCTAATACAAAAGCCTAAGTTGCATATTTGCTCACCAAAGGACTTAACTAGCCAAAGTTTAAAGAATTTAGAAGAAAACTTGGAAGGAGTTCAAAAAATGAGAGAGTAATCGTTGAAAGTCACTGACTCTCTCAACCTTTCTAAAATTTTCTTAATGTTTACTAATGATGTAATTTTCTAGAATTATCTCTTATATATAGTTAGTTGTAAATGTTCCATAAGAAATGTATTGTCTACAATAGTAAATAACAAAAATGAATTTTTAATGTCGGCTAATAAATAAATTTAACTTATGTATAAAATAAGCATCAAGCACAATTTTTATGTTAGAAATTATGCACAAATCAAGTAAATATGTGAGAGTGTTTAATGTGTGCAAGTGGCTTGGTGTGAGTGTCTAAGTGCAAAGAATGTATGAGAGCTTATAGTAATAATCACTTAAAAAATTAAGTATTTTATTCTTTTAATATAGTCCTTTACTTTCTTTTAAAATTCAACAATGCTATCATTTTGCTTTGGCAAGTTTAGCAAGTTATCTTGCCCTAGCTAAGCATAGTTGTGTTACATAATCATGCATGGTGCATCCATTTTCCATATCTTTTTTTAGTTTTATTTTTTTTCTCTTTTGAAGAGGGGGAAAATTAGTTTAGGGTAGAGAGTTGAGATATGGGGTAGTAATGTTCCTTTTTCTTAGGACTTATTTTAAGGGCCCAAGTTAGTGTAGTTATTTATTAATATTTTGTTTTTAGTTTCTTAAATTAGGAGTAGATTTTAGGTAATTTATCATTTTTTTAGAAGAACACAAGATTACCCATTTTATAATATATAAATATGAGTATATTTTTTCCATAATCATTGAAAATCGCTCACATGTTATTTTTGTATGAGTGATAAATTAATGTTAAATTATTTTTTTATTATCTTATAGCGTTTTTATGTAATTTTTTATTATATTAATATTAAATTTTTATTTTATATTAAAACTTATAAAATTTACATATTAATTTTATGAATGCATGTCTTTTTTATGGAGTATAAAATAACCATGTATGCTTAATTTTTTCAATACTTAACCAACCATATTTAAGAGTCAACTGATTAGCAATAAAATGATTATTAATGTACTAGACTTTAATTTTGAAAAATCCATATTAGTAGGCTATAGATAGACTAACCATCACCCCTACTATATAAGAGCTATTGTGCTTATCGTTTCTATTCTTCGTATCTTCTTGACTTCATCCCATTTTTCATTCCCCCCTATCATTTTCAATTCTTTTTGTTCTATCTTCTTCTTCTTCTTCTTCTTCTTCTTCTTCTTCTTCTTCTTCTTCTTCTTCTTCTTCTTCTTCTTCTTCTTCTTTTGTTTTGGATAAAGTCAGACTTATAATGTAATAACTTTAAAGCTTTAGAGTATTATTTTGATAAAATGTTGGTATATATATATATATATATATCGTGACCTGAGGTAGCCTAGATCAGGGTTACCAGATGATGAGAAAATAATATATTTTAGATAGATAGCATGAATCTCGAAGCTTTGACCTTAATTTTTACATTTTCATCAGAACTTTATGTTTTTCTAAGTGTTTTCTTAAAGGTTTTGGCAAAAGAGCATAAAAAAACCTTGCTTTTTGCCTTTGGCAATGGTAGATGGATGTCTATCATAAGAGGGATGGTTGTTTATGGTGACCTCTCTCGAGTCCAGGTCCAATCAGGGCATTTTTGTAAATTATAGGAAATCACGTGAGGGATGGCCATCTGCCAGTGACAAACCCTTGTCTGTAGTGTTATTTCAAAATTTTCCATGTTTTCCTATTTTGAAAAATAAAGACAAGGATGTTTTGATTAAATTTTGGATTTTAGGATGAGTTAGTTCTTTCATATATGGAGAATCAGAGTTAGAGTGAGTCTGTAACTATTCTCCAGATATAAAAAACAAAAATTAGGGTTTTAAAAAAGGGAGAGAGACACATTTATAAAAAGGAACAATGTTTAGAGAGAGAAACTAATTCTCTTTTCTCAAAACCAAGGTTCAATATAGATCATTCATACCAAAAAGACACATAAAAAATGTGGCTTTTTAACATGGAATTCGAGGATCGAAGCAGAGATCAATGTTCTAATCTTGCAAAATCATTATATCCTAAAAGCAATATTCTAGTTTAAGCTTTGTTTCTCTAGTTCATGTCACCAATATATAAACATGTTTATGTTTCTATAATGTATGCCTTTATGTTTTTTTTATTCGAATCTGTATTATTTTGAGATACCATAATGATTCTTGATTGTATAATGTGTTAGAATAAAATGCTAGGGTTTTATTTCCTTCCATAAATATGTATGTGTTTTCTTATGTTAAAATTCTATTTTGCATGATATTTATTATTATTATTTTATTAGAAGCATGTTTTAATTGTCATAGTTATATTTGGCATGTGTTAGAGCCTTAAATTTCCTCTGGGGTGTAGAATTGTTTTTTTTCTTGATTTTTGGTTTGAAATTGCCTTCTATGTCTATTTTCAAGTGATAGACGGGAAGAAAGCATCACAGATGGTCATCTGTTAATACGACAAATGGGACAACTTGATGCTTGCTCCTCATCCTATCCCTTCTCTTGCCTGAGTTGTCCATCGGTCTCCTAGGGCATCCCTAGCTTATTTTTTTAACATATTTTCATACCTTTTTTTATCTTAAATTAAGTCATTTTATTAGTATTTATTTTTAGTTTCTTTTCTACATTTTAGTGAGTATATTTTGTAGTTTTTATTCATGTTTTTTATTTCTTAGTATGATTATTCTATATATCAATTTAATTTATTTTAATATTTATTTCCTTTTAATATGCTAATTAATTCGATTTCTTGTGTTTTGTGTGAGCAAATTATTTTATGCATTTTTAAAGTTCTCGATGGCTAATTATGCATCGGGAGTTGCAGCCCAATTGGTTATTTCACTTTCTCTCTCTTTTAATTTGAATTTATGTTATTTTTTATTTAATTTAATTTAATTTATTTTATTTTAAGTATTTTTGGATGTATTTCTCTTTGGGGAATGTAATAATTTACTAAAACATAGTTTTCTAGCATGTTAACTAAATCGCTTAAAAGGTTTTGTATTTAATTAATTGAATTTTTCTTAATAAAATGGACCAATATCCAACTTTAACCTAAAATCACACCATAAAACGAAGCCTTATTTTTATCTGAAATTGGAATCACTCATCCTGTGTTTTCATTAAAGTGAAGTAAAGGCTCTCCATCTTTTTTTTTTTGTAAAAATCGTGTATGAAAAAACCAATGTTCCCAAAAATTCAATTGCTTGTTTTATGTATGTCATTTCATTTTGTGTATTATTCTTCTCTTTAGAATAATTTTCTTATGTATTAATTTAAGTAGGATTCTTTATATTTTATTTATCGCTTTCTCTGAATGCTTGAAATGTTTATTTGAATTTATCATAATGCATCATGTGCGAAGGGAGCACTACAAGAAAATTTCAATTTAGCAACGAAAATTAGCAACGAAAAATGTCAATTTTTTGTTGCTAACGGAAATTAGCAACGAAAATTTTGGTTGCTAATTCGGCGGTTGCTATTTTTAGCAACGAAAATTTTTTAGCAATGGAAATTGAATTCTGTTGCTAAATTCAACAATGCAAGATTTGGTGAATTGGTCAATTTTAGCAATGGAATATAAATTTTCATTGCTAAAAATAGCAACGAAATCTAAAATTTCGTTGCTATTTTTAGCAACGAAAAAATTTTCCGTTGCTAAATTCACCCATAGGTAAAAAAAATTAACAACAGTCTGTCCGTCGCTAAAAATTATTATAATTTTTTAATATTAGAAACCTATGAATGACAGGAAAGAAATCTGAAAGACACAAAGTTAAATAGAGCTTCTGGACATACTTGAAAGAAAAGGAAGTGCAAACTATATAAATATAACTTATTATTTTAGCATCTAAATATGTAATTATAAAAATAATTAGTAAACAATAAAATATAATAATAAATAAAAGAGAAATTGTGCAAGTCAAATAAATTATATAACATCTAGTTGATATAAATGACTGGACCAGATACTTTGAAAAATGATATACATGACAATGATGTATGTTGAAGCTCTCTTGATGAAGTACCAAAGAGGATATGTGCTACCAGATTCTTTATATGGGACATGAAAATGGTGTAAATAAGGCTTAAAGGGTATAGGTTCACCCTACAACAATAATACCTTGATTTAATAAATGTTAAGGAGATTAATTATGCTTCAAAATGCCTTTGAAACATTAAGTGAAAAGGGAATAAGATGCATACAAGTTGAGGAGCAAAATCGATTTCATGATTCCCAGCAGTCTAAATCCAAGGTTGGTAGGCAGCATTTCTTTCTATAAACCTTCCCCAGGTATCCCATCTTATGTTGTTATGAAATGGATGGTCATCTGCATAGGAGAGGTCTTTAACAAACAATAAGGTCTAGCCCTTTGTTGCAC
This sequence comes from Excoecaria agallocha, assembly GCA_037975025.1. Lineage (NCBI taxonomy): Eukaryota > Viridiplantae > Streptophyta > Magnoliopsida > Malpighiales > Euphorbiaceae > Excoecaria > Excoecaria agallocha. The sequence goes on along the minus strand of CM075806.1, from coordinate 48,327,157 downwards.
CATAAACTAGGACTAAAGTCACTTAAAGTTAATCGTGAAAATATGTTCTGGTACAGTACCATTATATGAACTCCGTAGAAAAGAAAGTTCAAAAATAAAATAATATAAAACACAAGGGTCAACATAAGCCATAAACAGAAACTTAAAAATATGTGTGCTTTTGTTATGATGAATGCATTCCCAATTTATGTACTTACTCAGTCTAATAGTAGCTTTAAAGATGGACATCGATCTCATATTACTTCTAAAACCAATAACTAGAAATGCTTGCATATTCATGGATCTAGGCTTAAATCAACCAAGAAAAAACTTGATTTCAGTTTCCTTTATAATTATACATTTTAAAATTTAATTGGTATTCCCTAATAGTCAGCCCATATTTCCTAACAAAGCAAATATAACATAAATTGAAATCTCAAAGTTCTGAATTAGATATTGCTAATCATAATGCCTACCTGAATTGTCTCCTTCAATTTCTTAATTCAAATTTCGAAAGCTTCTATTCATAATTAATTAATTAAACAACTAACTACCACCGATTACTTAACGTCATAACTATAAAACTTACAACAAATGACAAGATAACAAATTAATGTGTTTAATTACTCAATTTCATTTTATAAAAATAGATCATTAAGGTCCTCTAATGTATCTTAAACATCCACATCTACATGCCTACATATATATATATATATGTTAACCAACAAAATTGACAGTAAATTACAGCCATCATTTATTGCTATTTAAGTATCAATTCAACCATCTTTATGCATCAACGAATATACTGCTATTTAAGAATCAATTCAACCATCTTTATGCATCAACGAATATACGATACACTTTAACATACACAGAACCCAATCATTTAATTTTAAAAAAATGAAATAAAATAAATAAATAACTTCTAACAAAAATTAAGAATTTATTTAAATAAGTTAATCCGAAGTGAATTTGGTAGTCACGTACCGAATAAGATGGTATTTTCTACGTTTTTCTTCATTTTTGTTCATTGGTGCGCTCGTCGGACTGGTGATCGGAGCTTCGTCGAAGGCTCATCGGAGATGCACCACAACTGCCGTTGTGGAGGTTAGCGCCCCAGAAATATGCTTCCGGTGACCACACGCCCAAACATTGCGCTGTTGGGTTGAAAATCAAGCTAAATCGCCCACTCCTCTCTTCTTCGATCTACGAGCTGCCGGTGAGTGAAGAGAGGCAAAATACACGGAGAGAATTGCCCTACCGCTGGGAGTTCACCGATGCTACTGATGTCGCCAACTACCGTCGTCGATCGCCGGTAGGACAACAAAGAAGCTTTGACTGAGGAGAAAAGAAGATTGAAAGCACCCCATGGAAACAAGAAAATGGAATTACTGTGGTGGGGTTATGACACCGGTGACGGAGAAGAGACGAGGCGGATTGGGTAGTCGCAGCCGATGGAGCGACCGGTGGTGCTGGGCAGAACGTCCTTCCCTGTTCCCCTTCTTCCTTGGTTTCCTTCTCCTCCCTTTTTTGTTTCTTTTTTTTTCTTTTTCCCCTTTTTTGTGGTCTTGATCTCCCTTCTAGAAGCAGCCGGTGCCCACCCTTAAAAAGTCTCTCTATCATTTTTACAAATACATATATAATAATAATGTTACATTAATTAGTTAAACCCAATCTAATTTGGCTAATTTGTTGATTAATAGATATATAAGACATTTTTACTCTATTTCTTAATCAACACAAACTCATGCCTTCTAATAAAACTAAATTTTGATAAATTATTAAGCTATTACGGTACTATTCACAAATTTTAGGATTGTCGGGGCGTTACATTAATATATAAATTTCTCCTACTATTTAACAGATTTTTAATTTAAACTAATTACTTATTAGATTATCAATCTAAATTTGTTAAAAATATTATATGAACTCACTATAAAAATATTTTTTATTATATAAAAAAACCTAAAAAATACATGACAAACGGCATTATAATGATAATTTGATATTTTTTAATAAATTTAAAAAGATAATTTAATATTTTCAACCGTATAAAAGATTATATATTATTTAATTTGTTATTTTTTATAAAATTAAGTGGTCAATTTATAATTTAGAAAAAAATTATATATTATTTAATAATTATATGATAGTGGTTTTTCAGAATAATTATAAAGGTTTGATGTAATATTAATTTTTGTGGCCACATCAGTCACTTTTCTTCATTTATCATTGACCAAATTTACCTAGCTGTCTCGTCTTTTTTCCCTTATTAAGAAGAAAAGAGTAGTATTTATACCTAAGGCAAAGTAAAAAATAGCAACGGAATTCATTTTTCGTTGCTATTTTAGCAACGAAAAATATAAATAGCAACGAAAAATATATTTCGTTGCTATTTTAGCAACATAATTAAATTCTGTTACTATTTTAGTAACCTCAATGCGATTCAAGCTTGCTAAAATAGCAACCGAATTAATTTTCATTTCTAAAATAGCAACGAAATTAAATTCTGTTGCTAAAATAGCAACGAAAAATATTTTGTTGCTAAAATAGCAATGAAATTTAAATTCCGTTGCTAATTTTCATCCTAATTTTTCCCGCTATCAAATGTCGCCATATTTAGCAACGAAAATTATTTTTCGTTGCCATATTTTGGCGCTAAAATTTCCCCCCTATTTAGCAACGGAATACAACCATTTTGTATTCCATTGCTAAATCCCTAAAACTTCAACCAATTTTAGCAATGAAATTGATTTTTCGTTGCTAAATAGCAATGAAATTTGTATTCCGTTGCTAAATTAGCAACGAAATGAATTCCGTTGCTATTTTGCTATTTTCTTGTAGTGGAGGTAGTGGATTAATGATAAAAACTTGATTATAAGAAAACACCTAACCAATATGCGAACTAAGAGTGATGTCTCGAACACCATTCTATGTTTAGGTATCAAAATGTTTGGGATCATTTCCCAATATTCTATTAGATGGTGAATCCATGATACCTACCTCTTTAAGCCTATTTTAGATTACTTCATGGGTTAAACATCAACAATGAACTGGGTTTGAAATCCTCTATATTGTGAAGTGGCTAGTTTATGATTAATAGTGATCCTTATTCGATCTAAAATCCTAAAATTGGGCCTATGAGGATATAACTAGAATTGAATGGGGCTCCAACATATGTCACAGTGGCAACTCTATTGAGGACCAAAGAGACCTTGATCCCCAATGCATTATGGTTAAGTTCTTTATAATCGAGTTTTTCTTATTAATCCTATCTTCTTTCGAAATTGCATTTTCTGTATACATTTTAGGGACTCTATGTTACCATGAAACATGCCCTATGTTCACTCAATGTAGGAAGGAGTCAAGGAGACCTACCAGCCCAAGTCTCGTACAAAATGGTATACGAAATGGTGATCCATCAGTTGTTATGCTTATGATGAGCTAAACCTATTAGTAGGAAGCATGCTTGGGTTACCCTAAAGTCTCTTCACCTTAACTCAAGCTTATGTAATGATGATGACTACTTCCCATAGGTTTTATAACCATAATAATTGTTGCTTAATACTTGGGCCCTTATATATTGACCAAATTCAAATGAATTAAGAGTGTACTAGTTAAAGGCTACCATACCCCAGTAGATCCAACCTGATCTATATAAGTTAGTCAAAATACATAATGGCTAAAATCCATATGCTTATGCTTTCAATTAAAAGAGAGCTGCTAATGTTCCACCATGCACCATACATATCCATTGGATACCCCGTTGACCTATAAGCTAAGCTTACCTAGGAAAGAGAGTGCACAACCTTCAGTGTGGAGTAATAAGGTTGGAAGACTTTGTCTAAACTTATGTGTGATTGTGATTGACATCTAACGAAAGAATTCATTGCATTCATACATCATGTATATACCATATTCATGCATTATTCATTATGCATCATTGCTAACATTTGATCTTTATAGCCATTGTAAATTCATTTAGGTGGTCTAGAGGGTCAGATGGTCACCTTATTCGGAGATTTGTGTCTATGCTACAAGGGTTGAGATTAGAATTAAGTTTAGCCTTGGAATTCGAGGTCAGTTTAGAATTAAGTTTGAGTTAGTTGTTGAAAATAAGTCAGGAAATAAAATTAGAAATGGATGATGAGCAATTGAATAAGATTGGATGAGTTATGGATGAGGTAGCAAGGCTTACATCCTTAAGAGAAAGATTAGCCACTTCTATTGTAGGACCTTCAATGACAAGGGATAAATTGGATTGGAGGCTAGATAAGAGGTTTCAAGATTTCGAAGAAAGGATGATGGCTGTGATTAGTGGACTGGTGGTTTTTTTAGCTCTATTGTAGGATAGTGGAGCTAAAGTACATTGGGGACTCTATCATGGTAGATGTTATTGCACTTCGAGATCTACCAAGGAAAGAAAGGAGGCATGAGCCAGAAAATGATTATATCGAAGAGGAGGATGAAGATTATAACACTTCTATGATGAATTTGAGAAATTACGGTCCTAGTGCTGAGGTCATGGCCTTTAAGAAAATAAAAGAAAAGGTTAAGGCAATGTCTAGGTTATTATCTATTGGAAGAGGAATGAACCCTGAAGATAAGGATTTAGATAGAGATGAGCCACTACCCAGAGGTTTAAAATGCTTAATCTACCTAAATTCGATGGTCCTTTCGATCCTTTTGCTCATGTTAAGCAATACAACATGATCATGAAGGATCCCACCTTAAGTAGGAAGCAAATGGTGGAATATTTCTAGTTGAGTTTAATAGGGTCAACGATAGACTGGTATCACATGTTGGATAGGTACACCAAAGATAATTGGGACTTGCTGACTGAAGAGTTCCTCAAGTAGTACAATTACAACATAAGAATAGAGGTCATTTTAAAAGACCTCAAATTGCTCCAATAAAAGCATGATAAGTCCTTTCACGAGTACTTGATAAGATGGAGGAATCAGGTAATAGGGATTAAGAGAAAGCCCAATATAATTGACCATATCAGGCTTTTCATTCGAAATATAATTTCTTACTTATGGGATAACCTAAAAAAGAAGTGATTGAAGGATTGGGAACCTTTGAAGGATATAGCCATAAAAGCTGAGGAAGAATATTTGGCTAGAAGAGGCAACAATGAAGGTGTAAGGAGAAACTTTAGCCATAACAAGAAAGTTGAATGTAGCAATGGAACAAGGTGGGAAGATAGTTTAAGTGTCTACTATAAAGTTTAATCAAAGGTATTACTCTAACCTCAATATGTCATTATTTTGGGTTTTGGATCGACTATGTAAGGAATGAAAGCTGCAGCCATTGTCATCAAGACCTACTAAAAGCTAAAGGATACCCCATCATAGAGAGGACTAGTATTATGCTCATCATTAGCATACTGGGCATCTCACTAATTTTTACTGCACCTTGAGAAATAAGATTTAGGATTTGATAGACATCAAATAGATTTCAGATCCTGAACAAAAAGAATAAAAGAAAAAGGGGGCTTACAATTTTGTGTCGCCTCTAATGTTCATGATTTGGTCAAATATACCCGAGTGGTACATGATGAGAGACCTATATGGGAATGAGTAAATGGCCATTACTCATTCCACCCCCAAAGTAACAAAGCAAAGTGAATAAAATCAGCCAATTTTAATGATTAATTATTGGGATTCCCCTATGAAGAGTAAAGATGAAAAGGCTTTGGTGCCCATTGATATATGGAGTTTAGCTAGTAAGAGTGAGGAGAAAGTAAAGAAAAAGAAGAAAGTGAAAATGGTCATTAGAAATGGAAGGGTGGCCTCTAAAATTAAGAAGCAACCAACCCCTACTACAACACCCACTAAGAAAGAAACTAAAGAAAACTAGATCATAAAACAACTGAAGAAGACACAAGCCTCGATCTCTATTAAGGATTTATTGAGATAGTCTCTATCATATAGGTAGAAATTGGTTGAACCCTTGAGTGAGTCTACTATTGTCACTAGATTTTCACCTTCTGAATTGCTGGATTTAGTTAAAGGAGGAACAAAAGAGAATGTTGTGTATTCAGATTCTGATCTACCTACTAAAGGTAGAAACCACAATCTTCTTCTCTACATTAAGGCTCACATAAATGATAATTACACAATATGTGTGATGGTAGATAATGGATCTTCAATCAATGTGTGTCCTCTCTTCTCTCACACAGGTTATTATGCTAGAAAATAAAAGCGCACTCAAACATGTTAAAAGCTATAAAGCATGGTACAAAAAGCATTAAAGAATACATGTGAGGATAAATCATATATAAATCAGGGAATTAATTAAGTTCATTTGGATGAGGATATTGGTCTTCACATGCATATTTGCAAAAAGGTTGAATCTCAAGTTCATTATGGATAAAAATGAGGGCATTAAGCCCATACGACCTTTGAAAAAAAATAATCATGTTAATTAATTTTAAATAGAAGATCTTTTATATTTATAAAGAGAAATCCCTATTTTAAATGTTATTTTATGGGTGAAATTTAGGACATTGGTCCCTTATTTTAATTTAATTTTCAATTTATCTCTATTATTTATTTATTATTATGATAATTTTTAATTAATATATATTTTAATTTTAAAAAAGGGAAGCCCTAAAAGGATAATTTTTAAGGCACTAAAAGAGTAGTGAAAAAGACATTTAAAAAAATAATTTCCCTTTAAAAATATAAAACTCGGAGAGAGCATCGAGCTTCTGTTCTTTGCCTATGTTGAAGCAATATAATCTTCATAGGGTAACCCTGATCAGGAGTCACTTAGGACCCAGTATCTACAGTTGCCCCTAACTTTGGGGAACTTAATGCACTAGTGTTTAGGTTAGACAAAGTTCATAGTAAAGGATAAAAGATGCATACCTGAGGTGGTTAGCTTTTGATTGCACTGAATACATATCGCTCAAGGTAATAAGTATCTGGTTGGGTAGTTACCATCAGCTTATCGATGTGTTAACCCTCGATTGGGTAATTACTATCAACTTATCGACATTTTAACCTTTGACCAATTGAGTAGTTATTGTTAGCTTGTCGACGTTTTAACTCTTAATCGATTGGGGTAGTTAACATCATCTTGTCAATGTTTTAACTCTTAATTGGGCAATTATCATTAGCTTGTTGATGTTTTAACCCTTAATCATATGATTAGTTACTGTCAACATTTTAACTCTTAATTGGTTGGGGTAATTACCATCAACTTATCGATGTTTTAACCCTCTATTGGATGATTACCATCAGATTGTCAATGTTTTAAACCTTGATCAATTAAGTAGTTACCGTCAGCTTGTTGATTTTTTAACTTTTGATCTGTTGGAGTGAATGGTTTATTGTTAGCTTATTGATGTTTTAACCTTTGATTAGCTAAGTAGTTATTGTAAGCTTGTTGACATTTTAATTTTTGATCGGTTTTAGCGGGTGTTTTACCATTAGCTTCTTAATGTTTTAACCCTCAGTTGACTATCTAATTAGTGCCAACTTATCGGCATATAAAATCAATATGAGTTGTTTATACCTGACTAGTGCCAGCTTGTTTGCATGCAAAGTCAAAAAAATGTCTAGTTAAATACCTTGTAAGAGGACTTTTTGCCTGCAATGACTTATTACCTCTTAAAAGGATTCCAGTACCTATAAAAAGATTAGATCTTAGTTTACTTGTTACAATTGAAAAAGGTTCTTACCTTTTATGGATTTGCATGATTCTTCTTATGGAGATCTATCTTTGAGTGAGGTAGCTAACTTTTGATGAATGCCTGCAAGCATGATGTGCACAGATGACCTTGCTTCATAAAATACTCTTTTCTTTGTTTAAATTAGATCGATCCATCCTATTGAAGTTTTCCTTGTGGTTTTGCTTCCTATTGCTTAGAATTATCCCGTGACAGCTTTGGCATGTTGAATCCCTTCTTATTTTCCTTATAAGAACTTTCTTGTGTAAGTGTATGCAAGAAATTATATAAGTGTAAGATGTGTACGAAATTCATGTGCACATGCACAATCATGCATGTGAATTGTGTGCAAAAAGAGTGTTATATATAGTGTGTGTAAAGAATTGTTTGCCAAGAAATGCTTAAAATTTAAAGTAATTACAACTTATCAAATGATTTAAGTTTGAATCTTATTCATCCTTGGCTAAGTTGAATGGATCAATTTCTTAACTAGTTTAATCTTAATAAAGAAAATTAAGAGGTTATTCTCAATGAGAGAATAGGAGAATATGCATGCTAATACCAAGGCTTACTAAACAAACACGCAAGCACAATGCATGTTGTAAACACCGTGACCCAAGATAGCCTAGATCGGGGTTATGCAATGATGAGGAAATAGCATATTGCTAACAACTAGGTTCGGATCTCGAAGCTTTGATCATGAATTTCTCATTTTTTCTTAAAGATTTTCATTATTTTCCAAGTATTTTCAAGTATTTTAACAAAATGTGCATAAAAACCTTATTTTAAACCTTTAGTAGTTACAAACGGCCATATGTCACTTGAAGGGTGCCCGTCTATAGGTCCCTCTCTTCTATGTGGTCCATCTAGGAATTATTTTGGAAAATTATAGGTTAGTGATGAGGGATGGCTGCCCCTCATTGAGGGATGCCCAATTCTAACTTAAAAGCTAGAGTTTCCCACATTTTTGGGATTTTGAAAAGAGTAATTTTGATTTGAAGGAGATTTCCTCCAAATTTGGAGCATTTAATCTCTAGATTTGAAGAGTTTTGAGGAATTGAACCAAAAACCCTTCCTTAGGGTATAAAAGCTAAAAACCTACGATTTTTAAAGGAGAGGAATTATATTTTTCTTTTAAAACCACCATTAGAGAAAAAGAATTAGTTTCTTTCTTTATCTAAACCTTGTGGTCTAATAATTTTGTTGAAACACGCACATACATAAATAAATTTTAGATTTATTTTAAGAACAACAATCATGAATCAAAGTAGAGATTTGGACTACCATCTTTACAGAGTTAGAATATCTCCTGAGGGTAATATTATAGGCTATTTCCCTTCTCTCTCTCTCTAAAATTCAATCGACATATTCACTTGATTCTTTAATTCATGTTGATATGATTTAATTATTATGATTGACCAATATGCATATTTAAGTGAGATGTGATGGGTTCTTAGATTGCTACTCATGATAAAGGCATGCTTTGGTGTTGATTTTCTCAATTATTGTATACTGAAGCTCTACTTTTGTTCTTTTAATTATGTAAATGCATGCTTTTTATTTATTTTATGTATAATTTGTTGTTATTAAATGTTTTTATCATGATTTAATATTTAAATATCGCATATCTAGGGCTAGGAATTTGCTTCACATGATTTTCTACATTTTTTGCAAATTCTGCAATTTCTAGTTCTATCCAAAGGTGATGAACTGGAAACTAGTCTGATGGATGGCCATCTATCATTTAACAAATGGAAAGTCCTAGACTGGCCATTTCATTGTGCCCCTTGCACCCTTTATGGCTATCCCTCACTTATTTGGGCATCTGTGGGTGTATTTTAAGGTATGTTTTACATATTTTATCTATTTTTGTGTATTTTACTCTTTTTATCATGTTTTTGTATTATTTCATGTGATTTTAGCACTGTCTGGTATGATTTCATACTTTAAGTATTTTGTATGATTAAATCTATAAGTATTTTGCAATGTTTTTGATGGATACTAATTTATTTATTTTGTCTAATTTCTTAAGTGAGCTATACCTTTATGGCTTTTGGAGGATTTGTGATTTTTTTTCATAGGAAGTCATGCTCCTAAGTTGGTCATCACATTCACCCTCCGATTATCTCAGCCTTTTATTTAATTTACTTTATTTATCATGGTTTGGTTTTATTTTGTTATTAATTTGCTATTTTATTTCGGATGTATTATTTTCGGGAATGTAATAAGTAGTAAAAGGATGTTTTCGAGCACGTTAAGAGAAAAAGGACACCTAATATGTTTCCTACCAAATAAATTGGGTTTTTCTCCATAACACAAACCAATGTTCAATTTTTTATCCTAAATTCACACAATGTAATAAAAATCTTTTTCGACCAATGTTCCCAAAATAATCAAATAGCCCATTTTATGTATGTATTTTTCTTTGTACGATATCTTTTTTCAAGGATAATTTGCTTATGTAATAACTTAAGTAGGAATTTTATTTATTTATTTTCCATTTTCTTACGTGATTTGGATGTTTTATTTAATTATATCGCTTGCATCGTGTGAGAGAGGAGAGAGATTAATTTCAAAACTCAATCATAAAACAACACCTAACAAGATGCCTAATAAGAGTGATATCCCAAACACCAATCTCTATTTGGGAATCAAACGGTCAAGATTAACTTCCGGACGTTCTATCGGGTGGCGACTCTGTAACACCTAAATTTTTAGACCCACTCGTAGATGCCTTCATGGGTTGACCATGAGCAATAATTTAGGTTTAATCTATTTTATTGTAAAATGGCCAGTTTATGATTAAAAATGAGCCTCCTCCAATCTTGGATCCTAAAATCGGGCTTCCGAGAGTGAACCTAAAATCGAACAGAGGCTCTGGTGCGTATCATAGTGGCGACTCCACTGAGGACCAAAAAGACTTTGCTTTGAAAAGCATTTTGGTTAAGTTATTTATAATTTTTGAATTTTATTAGGTAATCCTTCTCTTTTCTCAACTTGCATTTATCACATTCATCTTAGAGCCTTAGAATTAAGTTAAACATCCCTTTTTAGCCCCAATGCTATCCCAAAGCATACTCTACGTTCACTCAATGTAGGAACATGTTAGGGAGACCTACCAGCCCAAGTTTAGTACTAAATGGTATATAAAATGGTGAACCATTGGTCGTTAAGCTCATGATGAGCTAGACCTATTAGCGGGGACCATTCTTTGGTAGCCCTAAAGTTTCATCACCTTTGATTTAAGCCTATGTAATAATGATAACCACTTCCCTAAGGTTGTATAACCATAATAATCTTTTGCTTGCTATGTAGACCTTTATGTATTGATAAACTTTAAACAAATTAGGAGGGTACCAGTTGAAGGCTGCCATACTCTGGTAGGCCCAATTTGATCTGTGTGAGTTATTAAAATATATAATAGTTAAAATCTATATGCTTGCACTTTCAATTAGGGAGGTTATGCTATTGATTTTCCACTATGCACCATATGCATCCATTGGGTACTCTATTAACCCATTAGCTAACTAAGAAAGAGATCACACGACCTCTTATGTGGGAGTAATAAGGTTGGAAGGCTACTGATATAAGTGTGTGAGGTTGTGAATGATTCCTAACTAAACCATGCATTGTATTCATGCATTATGTATATACCATCTTCATGTCTCATGCATCATCCCTAACACTTCACTTTTTTAGCCATCATAGACTCATCTAGGTGGTCCAGAGGGTCAGATGAGTGCCTATTTTAGAGATTAATTTCCATATTGCCAATACCATACTCGAGTTTAGAATTGGGTTCAAATGTTAGTTTCGATTAGGGTTCAAGTTAGTTATCAAAAAATACTCAAGAAATTAATTAAGATATGGAAAATGAAAATAAAATATGGAATGAGATTTGGAGAGTGGCGATGACACCACTATTAGGTTTGCATTCTTAAGAGACAGATTGAATGTTACTCCTACTAGGCTTTCCAAAGTAAGGGATAACTTGGATTAGAGATTAGATAGATGTTTGCAGGGGTTTAAGGAAAGGATGTTAGCCATAATTAGAGGGATAATGGCTTCTATAGCACCTAATGTTAGAGCTCAGCCTGTGGCATCTGCCTATAAGATAATGAATCTAACTCATGTTAGGAATGCTACCACAGCTAATGCTACTGTGCTTTAAGACCCACCTCAGAGAGAAGGGAAGTATGACCCTAAAGATGACTTTATAAAAAATGAGGATGATGAATATATACCTCTAGTGATGAATATGAGGATTAGATGTCCTAGTGCTGAGGATCTAACTTTTAAGAAAATGAAAGAGTTTATTGAAGCCATATCCAGGTTGTTGTCTGCTGATAAGGGGATGAACCTTGAGGATAGGAATTTGGATGGAGATGAGCCAACTTCCTAACTTGCCAAGGTTTGATGATACCTCAAATCCTTGAGCACATATCAAGTAGTACACTTTGATCATGAAAGGGACCACTTTGTCTAAGAAATAGAAGGTAGAGTACTTTTCCTTGAGCTTGATTGGGCATACCATAGATTGGTACCATGTAGTGGATAGGTAAACTAAAGAGCATTGGGACTTATTAATAGAGAAGTTCCTCAAATAGTATGACTACAGTACGAGGATTGAGGTCACCCTAAAGGATCTTGAGTTACTCCAGCAAAAGTATAATGAGTCTTTCCTTGAGTACCTTACCAGGTAGAGAAATAGGATGATGGAGATGGAAAGGAAACTTGACACGGCTGATCAAATCAGGTTGTTTATCTAGAATGAGAGTTATTACTTGAGAGATGATTTAAAAATAAAGGGTCTAAAAGACTGAAAGTCATTGAAGGATATAGCCATAAAGGCTGAAGGAGAGTACTTAGGCATAAGGGTGAGTAGTGAGAATGCAAGAAGGAACTTCTCCAGTAACAAGGCCATCAGGATTAGTAGTGAATAGAATAAAGATGGAAAGACTATAGAGGTGTCTACTACAAAGGCTAGTTAGAGGCACTATTCTAACTTAGTTAAATCATTGTCATGGGTTTTAAATAGGTTGGTTAAATAGGGAAAGCTCTAGCATTTACCATCGAGACCTGCAAAAAGTCAGGGGTTGCCTTACCATAAGGAGGACCAGTACTGTGCATACCACAAAACATACAGGGCACCTGATTCATTATTACTACACTCTAAGGAATAACATTCAAAATCTGATAGATAGCAAGCAGATTTTAGATCCTGAGAAGAGTGATAAGAAAAAAAGGGTGGTTATAATGTTGTGCCTTCTCTAGTGTACATGATTTGATCAAGCCTACTCGAGTGGTATGTAATGAAGGATTTTTATGAGAATGAGTATCTAGCTGTTACTCACTCCACTCCTATAGTAATAGAGCCAGTAGAAGAAAACCAACCAATTTCCATGATTGATTGATTGGATACTCCTATAGATAGTGAGGATAAAAGAACTTTGGTGCCCATTGATATCTGGTGTTCAGCTAATGATTCGAAGGAGGAAGTAGAGGAAGAAAGGAAAGTGAATGCGATCATAAAGAGTGGAAGAGTGGCCTCTAAGTTTGGAAGGCAGTTAGCTCCTGGTGTAGTGCCTTCAGAGAAGGAGATTAAGGATGATCAGATAATCAAGCAGCTAAAAAAGATACAGGCACGGATAGGTATTTGGGACTTATTGAGATAGTCTCTCTCTCACATAGATAGAAATTGGTGGAGGCTTTGAGTGAGGCTACTGCTACCATTACTATCTTTTCCTCTAAATTTTTGTATTTGGTTAGGGGATGAACTAGTGAAAATGTAATGTACTTTGATACTGACTTCCCTTCAGAATGTAGGAATCATAATCGCCCCCCTCTAGACCAAAGTTCAAGTCAATGGCAAACACAACACTTGTGTGATGGTAGATGATGGATCCTAAATTAATATGTGCTCCTTAGTAGCAATCCTAGCTTTTGGGATAAATGAGAGCATGCTGAGTAAGTTTGATCTAACTATTTCTACCTATGACAACTTTAAGAGGCAAGTTACCGAGATATTTAAGGGTATGGTGAAGATGGTACCCATTGAAAATGAAGCAGAGTTTGTAGTTTTGCCTATTCCAACGAATTTCTCTGTGCCTTTTGGGAGTCCGTGGTTTCATTAGCTAGGGGAGTGCCATCCACATTACATTAGATGATTAAGATACCTCATGATTGATAGGTAGTTACCATTAAAGCAGCATGGGAGAATCAAGTATCTATGTTTGAAATAGCCAAGCAGCAATTCAGCGAATTTCACATAGTAGTTATCAGTGATGAAAAAAAAGAGCATAGTTTCCATAATTGCCCTCAAGTAGTAAATATGCTTAAAAAGATAAATTTCCTCTACTAAGGGTTAAAAGGATAAGAAGGGGTTAGGCTTTGTAGGTTCCAATAAGAATAGTAAATAAAAGGAAGCAGTGAAATGGATTCCTCACATTTCCCATAGTTTTGTGCTAGCTTCAAGCTTATATCTTTATTATGGAGAGAATGAGGCTTGGGTGATAGAAGGTGAGCTAGTGTTGGGGTATGAACTGTTTAATGATGTTTTCAATTGAGAACATGGGATCATCAAGCCAGTTGAGGGTTTCTAATATGAAAAGATTCAGTTTCACCATTCGACCTAGGATAAAGAAGCACCAGAGAAAGTCATGACAGAGAAGTTGCCTGCCACCCAGTTGAAAGGCAAAGAGAGGGCAAAAGCTAAAAAAACCACCAAAAGCTAATCCAGAGACTGGAGAGACATCTGATGCTGACAAGATTAGAGAACACTTTTATCGATATTGTTTATATTCCTGAACTTTTTGATGAGAATAATGTTTACCCTTTTGATTACATTAATGAGATGAATAATTTTGCTTAATTGTGTGATGTTTGTTCTGATTTCAATATGCATGATCATGATTATAAAATATTCATATTTGACATTAACTTAACTAACACATATTCATTTAATCTCAGAACTAAAAAAATCCAAAAGAAATTTTACTACCATCAATTATAACTCCTGAAGAGAAAGAAATATTTGAGGGAATATTAAGAAAATATGAAAACTTCTTTGCCTAGACCTATGAAGACATGCCAAGAATAAATTGAGAAGTTGTTGAACATCCTCTACCAACATAACTTGGGTATGAGCCAGTTAAGCAAAAACTTAGTAGACTTAAACCATAGTGGGCTAAAAAGATTAAAGATGAAGTCAGCAAGTAAATAAAGGCTAAGTTCTTAGTGGAAGTTCAATACCCCACATGGTTAGTAAATGTAGATCATATAGAAAAGAAGGGTGGAAGTGTAAGAGTTATGTAGATTATAGGGATCTAAATAAGTCTTATCCTAAAGATGATTTTCCCTTGCCTCAAATAGACATTCTGGTTGACAGTGTAGTAATTTATGCCATGTACAGCTTTATGGATAGGTATGTCGGGTATAATAAGATTTTAAACAAGATAGTAGATAAGATCAAAATAGCTTTCAGAACTGAATGGGGTACATATGCCTTCGGATCATGCCTTTTAAACTTAAAAATGCAGGTGCTACCTACCAAAGAATGGCCACTAAGATACTGGATGACTTAATTTATAAAGAAATTGAGGTATATGTAGATAATATGATGATCAACTTAGTTACCAGTGAAGGTCATTTTGAAGTGTTAAAGAATTTTTCTAGAGGATCAGCAAGTACAACCTTCACCTTAACCCTAAAAAGTGCATATTTAGGGTTATCTCAGGTAAAATTTTAGGCCATATAGTGACTCAGAGAGGCATAAAAGTAGATAGTGATAAGGTAAGAGCCATTAGGGAGATGCTAGTGCCCCAAAAAAAAGAAAAAAGTTATAGGATTCCTGGGTAAGATTTAGTATATAAGTAGGTTTATAACAAAGTTGACATCAATCTGCAAACTAATATTCAAGCTACTTAAGAAGGATCGGCCCATGATTTAGAATGAAGACTATCAAAAAGCATTCAACACTATCAGGGAATATTTGCTACACCTACCAGTGTTGAGACTGCCTCAAGCAGGAAAATCTCCAATTTTGTAGTTGGCAATAGAAGATAGTTCTGTAAGGGCTGTAATGGCACAAGAGGATAACTTTGGGATTGAGTATGAAGTATATTAAATTAGTAAAAATTTCCTCCCCTATGAGGTGAAGTATATAGAAGTTAAAAAGATCTATCTGGCAATAATATAGTCATCAAAGAAATTAAGACATTATTTCCATTCTTAAGGAATACATGCCATGGTAAAAGAGAATCCCCTTAGGTACTTACAGGAAGCTCCTTTATTATTAGGAAAGATGGAAAAGTGGTTGATTTTTCAATAGAAGTTTGACAAAGAGTACGTCACTAAGAACACTATTAAGGGAGGAGCAGTAAGAAAGTTCTTAGCCAATTAGCCATTAGAGGATAAAGAGATTATTTATGAGTTCCCTGATGAAAATGTTACAACCAGAATAATTCAGGGTTGGTAGATGTACTTCGATAGAGCTGTTAATAATAAAAGAGTAGGGGTAGAAGTAATTTTGATCGTACAGAAGGAAAAAAGTTACCATTAGCTAAGAAATTAAGATACAAAGCCACGAACAATGAAGCAAAATATGAAGCTTGCATTTTCAAGTTAGAATCTTTGTTGGTTGTAAGGGCCAAGTTCATATAAATATTTAGAGATTTGTCTCTAGTGATCTACCAAGTAAGAGGTGAATGGTAGGTGAAGGAAGGGCTCTTGTTACCCTATCTTAGATACCTAAAGGTTTTAAGCAACCAATTTGAGGTCTGTACATTCGAATATGTGCCAAGAGAAAAAAAAAACTAGTTGGCAAATGCTTTAGCTACCTTGGTGTCCATTTGGGATAATCGAGAAGGAGTCTTATAAAGCCCACATTGATTTTGAGTTTTGACAAACCTTATTTTGAGAAAAAGCAGATCATAGATATTAAGGTAAGTGATGAAAAGCCTTGGTACTTTGACATCCAAAATTATTTAGAAAAGTTAGTGTTTTTTGAAGAAGTAACTAAAAAGGATCAAAGATTTATTCGCAAACTATCCACCTAATTCATTACTATAGGAGGAGTGCTCTTTAAGAGGTAGACTGATGGGATCCAGCTGAGGTGTTTGGATAAAAAGAAAGCTAAAAAGGTCATTGAGGAAGTACATACAAAATTGTACGGAGCTCATATGAATAGATTAGCCTCAGTAAATAAGATTATGAGATAAGGTTTCTTTTGGTTCACAATGGACACTGACTATTCTAAGTATGTCAAAAATGCTAGTTATGCCAATAGCATGCAGACCTAAGGCATTTACCTATTTCTAAATTGTGTAACCTCACATTGCCATGGCATTTTGCTGCATAGGGTATAGATATCATAGGAATGATCCATCCACCTACCTCAAACAGACATAAATTCATCATAGTGGCCATTGATTATTTCACCAAATGGGTAGAGGCTAAGTCTTCCAAGAAAATGGATGCACGAGATATGGCTAAATTTATTAAAAAGAATTTAATATATAGATATGTGTTGCCTCATCATGTGGTGTCAAACAATGGGTTAAATTTTTTGGTTAAAACCAGATAGATGCTCATCAAGTATTGGTTGCAACATCACAAGTCTTCCCCTTACAAACCTTAAGCGAACAGAGCGATTGAAGTGGCCAATAAGAATGTGAAGATAATTCTAGCCAAAATAGTTCGAGCTTACAAAGATTGGGCTAATAAGCTACCCTTTACACTATAAGGTTATAACGGCTAAAACCTCAATAGAGGACACACTATTCTCTTTAGTCTATTAGTCAGAAGTAGTATTGCCAGTAGAAATTGAGCATTAGTCTAAGAGAGTTATTTTGGAAGCTAAGATACCAGAAGCAAAATGGGCTGGATAGAGGCTATCGTAACTTAACCTACTTGACAAGGATAGAATGAGGGCATATTACCTTAATCAAGTTTATCAGAAAAGGTTAGCCCATTCATTTAGGAAGAAGGAAAGAAAGCATATTTTGAAAAAGGGAAACTTGTTGTTCAAACAAATAAGGCCAGGGATCTCAAATATTCGAGGCAAATTTAGGCCCATATGGGAAGGATCTTTTTGTGCTTAAAAAGCTATTATCCAATGTTATTAAAACTGAACTGGACCAAGTAGTTATACCGATTTAACCGTAAACTGACAGGCCAACCAATTGATTTAACTGTTTAAAATTGGATTGGAAAAAATCGGATTGAACCGAAGAACCAAACAAAATTGGATTTTTGACTAAAAAGTGTAAAAATCATAATTTTTTCTATATTTTCACCCCCCCCACACACACACACACACACACATATATATATATATATATATATATATATGTCACTTAATAATTTAATATACTTATTATCTATTTGAATTTATTGTAATTAAATATAATTATACTCATATATGCAAAGTTAATATTTTTTTTTTGTGTTTGCTTCATTAGTACTCCATCTAAACAAGAAATTTTTTTCATGATATGATTGTATTTTTATGTTTCTAACATATGATATTCAAAAGACCATAATTAATCACTTGTAATAATAAAATTTAAATTATGTTTTATAACTTATTATTAGGATATTTGTGACATATATTAATATTTGATGAATATTTTTTAAAATTTTTATACAATAGTATTTATAAAATTATAATAATTGATAATATTTTAAAAATAGAAAAAACTTGGTTGAACCCAATTGAACAGGTCAAACCACGAACCTACAGTCTCGTCGGTTCTTTATTCGATCCAATTTTAATAACATTGCTATTATCCAAAGGCATTTCTATTTTATCAGATGGTGATGGTAATAAGTTCAAAGAACTTGTGAATGTCAATGGATTAAAAAGGTTCCATGGCTAAAGACTAAATGAGAAAAAAAAAAGAGAATAAATGCCCTGCGGGTCAAAAACCAAAAAAAAAATTGTAGGCTTGCTAAAATCGGGTACCTCGTCAGGGTGAAAATCGAAAAAAGGCATCTTGGGTAAAAATTAAAGGCTGAGGAAAAAAATCAATTAAGAAAATCCGAGAGGGCTGATTGATGACAGGAGTTACAATGCTTGTAAAATTTAATTTCCATATTGAATAATACGTCTCATTGAGATAAGGTGAAATATTGATCATGTGTACCGAAATCTGAAATAAATGTCATGTAAGTATTTGAAAATAGCATTTTTTTGTCATATGTTCAATAAAAGCTAAAATATCGCCTAAGAAAATGTCTAATCTAATCAATTAGTATCACATCTCTCTCTCCATCATGGTACCTCAAGTGGAAAAGTTTGTTGTAAATAATTGGACTGGTGACCCATTACTTGTATAAGTCAAAGGTGATAAAATCACAAGCACTAGTGCTAGGAATGGTAATCTTCACTGGAAGCCGAGTCCAGATCCTCTAATAATACTCTACTAAGAAATTCATAGTATAAATGCCTCTATAAAAGCCCATTGGATGCCTAACAATGCCTTGTTTACCCTTAAATTGGCAAACAGAATGGGCAACAACATAAAAAGTGGCTTAATGAAGTCCACAGAAAGGAACGCATCCTGGCTCTCCATCCCTAACCACAAAAGTAATAAGCAACCAAGAACACCTAAACCTGATGTCAGCATCTATCGAATAGCATAGCTAATCAATTGCATCCTGGATTGATTGAAACTTATGTTACAAGCATCGAACTGTGATATAGCTTATAAGATAAATGCATGTGTCTCTAACTGAATGAGGGGCTTTGATAATAATTGTAGCTTTTCCATAATCCATACTTGAAAAAAAAGCTGCTGGGTGAGTTAGATTCATCTCAAGTAAAAATAAGGCATGAAAATGCATGAAAATATGAAATGATGCATATTTCAACAAGAAAAGCTAGTTTGAAAACCCACAAGGGACATGCTACCTTTAAAAATAAGGATGTACCTAAAGAAGCATAAGGCTGCCTGTGAAAAATGAGGATTAACCACGTTGAGCAAAATAGTTATGACAAAAGGTATCCAGGCTAATGATGGTCTTAGCCACAATCATGGGAAACGAGTTATACCTCCTGCTTATGCCATCAACAACATTGAACAAACCATAATCTATAATCATGAAATCACCACCGCGCATTAATAAGCATCGAGCAAGGTAATAAAGTAGTACCACACCAGAATGAAAGGTGGAAATGTCATCATAGTCAATTAAGACATTAATCAGTTACTCCAGCAAAACTATCTTCTTATGAGGTACCGAACCCTTAACCTCAGAAGGAAGGAAACTGAGGACACAGACCACCTTTTAGGGATAGCTAACCATAGGAGGATGCAAGCATGGTCGAACATCAAGATCAAACTTGACACCCACTATGGCAGCAAACTCATCGGGTAAAGGACATAAATCCTAGTGAATGAATCAAAACACATGAAGCCTCAGACCCAATACCAAAAAGCAGCAGTTAATAAGTTCTTATTTAGAGAAGTTCTCTTCATAAACCTCAAACTCAAGTAAGGAGCCAAAAAAGGGTCCTACCAAGTTTTTAAATCATCCAGCAATTAGTGCAATTTCATAAGTCTAGTAGTATTGATAATATAATTTCTAAGCAGTCTAAAGTGTAGGAATGATAGAGAAAATAATGATTGACTGAAACGAAAATAAAAAAAGAAAAGAGAAAGCAGGAAAAGAAGAAGAGAGAGAAAATACCTAATGGAAGTTTCTTAGAAGGTGAAAAGTCAATTGCACAAAAACCAAGGAATTTAACAACTATTTATAAAAAATAGTGATTAGGGACAGTCGTGGCTCACCATAAATGAGCTACGGGTTACCCGTCCCTCACCTCTAGAAGGCCAAAAGTCACTCATTTGTATGTCTCATGCATTGCACGTATATAATAATGCATTTATCTTTATTCATGTTTTATAGGGAATCTAAAATGCTGATGACCTAAATAATGAACCCTAAGGGAATGAAATGCAAAAGGTCATCAGTTTCAAATAGCATTCAAATTTCAAGGGGTATTTCAAACTTTTTGTACAATCCTGTATATTAAAAGATATTAAAACTCATAAATATTAGGAAATAATGTGGTAATCCATAAAAAGAGTGTTAATAATGTTGTTAATTATTTTAGGTGGATAGAGAATGGAAAATCGATAAAGATGGTCAAAAATTAAGGAAAACGGAGTTAAAATATGAAAAATAGAAAACAATTAAGATTAAGGGGCATTTTGGTCATTTAATATAAGGGACGAGACCTATTTTCATCCCGTCTATCATTGGCAATGGATGGACTTCCCGTCCCTCACTTGTTTCTAGCCATATAAGGGTCGTTTTCTTCATTTTTCGGTCAAAACTCTATAACTTCTAATTTCCAAAGCTCTCTTCCAATTTTTCAAGCTTTTCTCTCCCAGCCAACTTCTATTTTTTAAGCCGTTAGCGCCTAATGACTCCTAAGAGCAAGGTGCACTTCAAAAAGAATCATTTTCTCTATCATTTCTATTTTTTCTTTTTACCTCCTACATGTAAGTATAATTTAATTCTTTTGTTACTTTTTCTTCATTTTTAATTTTTTCTCTTAAGTTAGAATATAGGTTAGGCTAGCAAACTTTAGTTTTAGGCATGATAGATGCGAACACTTACTATTTTATTTGCAGTTGTTATTATTTTTGTTATTTTTTCCTTTAGTTTAAAAATAAATAATTCCTTGTAGTTTAAGTAATATAGTATAATTGCCAAAATTTCTTTGCATGACACCATATAGTTAAATACATTGTATGTGAGCACGTAAACCTATAATTTTCTCTTTTTAGTAATTTATAGAGGCATTTTTATATACATATCATATTTGCATTTTCACCAAGTGTAAATAGCTTGAGTTTGTGTTGTTTGGTGGCCATGATGGCCTATGGCTTGTTATGTTATCTTAAATGCATTTTTTGTGTAGGGGGCAATCCCATTCCTAGCTGAATGCTGCCTAAATTTTTTTAAACTTCTCATAAAATGTATATTATCCCTATATGTGTTGTGTGGTGGCAATGATGGCCTATGTCTTATTGTATTGTTTGTTATACAGGGGGCAGTCCATTCCTAGTTGGAATGCTGCCAAAATTTCATCTTTCTCAAAAAGCAAAAAATTTCAAGATGTTAATGATTATATTGATAGCTTCTGTGTTATTAAATCCTTTTTTATACAGGGGATAGTCCCATTCCTAGCTAGAATGCTACCAAATTTTATTTTTTTGAAAATTCTCATAAAGCCTATAACACATATTGTGTGCCAAGCATAGATCAGCTATAAATATTTAACTCAATATAATTTCAACATTTTGATTTGCTTGTAACTCAAGTCAACTTAAAGATAACATTTAATACCTTTTTTCATAGGATGCCATACAGGATAGCATATCCCTAGCCATCCCAATTAGTGCCAGCCTACAAAATGCCCGTGTAGGCTACTAGATACCAAGCTTTGGGTTGGGTTCAATATAGAGCAAGTAGATTTATTTCCCAATAGTTCCTCAAGGAGTTTGAATTATTGTAGGAGACTAACAAACTCCTAGCCATGGTAGCTGGATTGACTTCTTTGCCCCAATTTTTTGGACCTATCCAGATGTGACCAGGTAGGTTCTAGCTACACTGAGGTATAGGGGATTTGAATTTTCAAACACACAGGAGGGTGTCATTCAGTTTTAGACCCTAGGCACAGCATCATGAAGCATCGATTTATGGAGGCCATAGGGCTTTTAAATGGGTTAGGTACAATCACACCACCTTAAATGATAAACAGAGATAGATGAAGGGCTGTGACATTGCCAGGTGCTATCTATGACTCAGATAAGATAAAGAGCATATTGTTGGCTCTTCAAATCTATAGGTATCTCCAAAAATCCTTATTTGCCTCTCACTTAGGACACACAGGGAGTCCAGGTAATGTTAATTCAGCATATTTTATTAGCCTATGGGGGATGCAGGAGAGATATCATATAGATATCACCTATGAGATCATCACGACATTGACCAGGATAACCACTACACTAGGGATCTAAATATGTGTAGGAGGGGTTATCACGAGGCCACAGATCTTTCTTAGGGCAAGAAAGGAAGACTTTAGCCATCCCATCTTAAAGAGTATCCATATAGACCTACATGTGGCTATCATAATGAGTATGGTGGAGCCTATAGAGGGGTCAGAGGGCTAGTATAGATTGCTTACAGTGTTTAAGACTTAATAAAGATATAGCTTAGGTCCCATAGTTCTAGATGCAATGGCTGAAGGGAATGGACAGGATCAAGTATTAGAGAAAGCACTAGCACAGCCTCAGGCACCCCTAGTACAACTGCCTCAATAGAAAGACCAGGCAAAATAGCCTAGGGAGTCATAAGAGCAACAAGGAGTAGGCATTAACTCAGACTATAAGTTCGATGTACAGTTCGATGGTGGGTCACCATAGACACCAGCATGCCCCAGATCTCCTATGAGAAATTGAATCTCACCTTTATAAGGTTTTCTCCTTATAGACACCCAAAATCATCATCTTTTTTGGTCCCTCCACCTTATAGACACTTGGGGGCATCCACATCAACGGTTCCTTTGCCATTAGTTCTGCCCTCTTTCGCAAAGGCACCTTTAGCCACTTCATTAGATTATTTCTCCATGAGGTTGGTAGCACTAGAGGGATCTAGCAGATGCTAAAAGGAGACATTACAAACCATAATCATAATAGTATAGCCCCTTTAAGCCTTGCCAATTATCATTCAAACCATGCAGATGGAGGTATAGGGCGTCAGAGCAGATATAGAGGCTACCAGCTATAAATTTGATAAGTCCCTATAGGTAGTTGATGACTCTATTATCGATCTCAGAGACTAGAGCACTTGTATCAAGACAACAATTCCTAAAGTTAGAAAGGCCATTATCAAGATTGATGAGGAGTTAAGGAGGTATATCAGGTACCAAAGGGGAGATCTGATGAGGTACTTAAAAAGCCATTCCAGAGTAGTCCTCGAGGTAAGGCAAGGATTAAAGAGGGTAACAAGTGTTATAACATTGATCTTGCAGCCATTACCGTCAGTACTGCTAGGCTTTAGGTTTGTATTTGACCAAATAGGAGAGCGGCTACCTTCAGCACCTCAACCTATGGCACCAGCCCGACCACCCAAGTTGCCAACTCCTAAACTGCCTCCTGGGCTAGCTTATCGTAGAGCACCGGGACCATCTTAGTATTTCGGGAGTTTATCTTTTGTCATAATACTCTGATGTATGTAAAATCAAATACATATATTCACTAGATTTTTCTATATATTGCATATTTATGGTTATTTCTTTTGTTTACTAACATCGGTCACTCAAAATTGAATGAAAAGGAAATGGAACAAAAAATGAAATGTAAACAAGATAAAAATAGCAAAGTATGACACCAAACCTAAAAAATGAGAAAAACAAAAAAGAGAGAAAAGATAAAATGTATAAACAAAATTTATAAAAAAAATAGGCACAAAAAGGCCATATCCAATAAGCATTTCACTAACATTTAGCATTTTTTCACAATAGGTACTGAAAACTCTCACCATGGATCGTACATTTCTTTCTAATAAAAAGGAAATGCATGCATTCTCATAAGCTACACCATCCCCAAAAGAAGAATACTTTTAGCATCTTAATCACTCTCAACAAGTGAACATTTGTCGAAAAACCTCCCCCAGTGGAACACTAAACATCGATCAACAATAATTTGATTTTTCATGCCTCAAGTGCTAATCAAATTTGACAAAGTCATTCTAGTTCTACAAGCCTAAAGTGCTAACTAGATATACCCAAGCAACACTAATTTTGCATGCCGCAGGTGCTAATTAGTCTTCATTAAGCCATTTTGATTATACATGCCCCAATAGCTAATCAGACACATTCAAGTAACCTGATTCTACATGCCTCAGGTGCTAATCAAGTAAAACCTTCTCTTTTGACTTAATTCTATGTGCCCTAGGTGCTAATTGAACAAGTAGAGACTCACTACTTTCAATGGAGTTAGTCTCAAACCTTGATTCTGTATGCTTCAGGTGTTAATCAAGCAAAACCTATTATTGTCTTAATGTTGCATGCCCTAGGCACTAATTAAACAACTGGAGACTTGCTACCTTTAATAGATTTAGTCCTAGATCCTGATTTTGAATGCCTCAAGCGCTAATTAGGAACTTCAAGTATCAAATCAACCAAGATATTTGCTACCTCAAGTACGCATCTTTTTCCCTTTCACTCTGAATTTTGCCTCGCTTTGGCACCAGTGCACTAGATCTCTAAAATTGAGGGCAACTATAGACACCATGACCTAAGTTAGCAGATTAGAGTTACTTAATGATGAGGAAATAACAAATTCACTACAAAAAAATGCTCTTTAACGAAGGAAAATTCAATCGTTAAAAGTTAATATACAGTCGTTAAAACACTATAATAATAGGAAAAATTCAGTCATCACCGGTCATTAAAAGCCCGTCATTAATAGTATAGACGACCGGATTGATATTCGGTCACTAAAGGTATTAACGACTGGAACAAATTCGAAAGTTAAATTTTTAGTGACTAGATTTCACTTCGCTAATTGTGTTATGTTTTTAATGAAGGGAATTCCGGTGGTTAAAAAATCCCTTTTAGCGGTAGGTTTTTTCCTTTGCTAATTGTTTGCCACTTTCAGCAAAGGGAAATCTGGTTGTAAAAATTAACTTATAACCATCAAAATTTTCCTTCATGGATTGTTTATATCTTTTAACAAAAGGAAATTCGATCGTTAATGATTACAAATGGCAACCGGATTTTCCATTGCTAAATGTAAATCGGATCATTGATATAAATAATTTTATTTAAATATTTCACGTACACCCCATTCATATTCCCACACATACATACGTATCCAAAAATATAATAAACTCTTTTCATAAATTGCAAAAAATCAATTACAAAGTATACCAATATTTCGAAATTGTTTAACATGCTATTTATCACATATAAATTTTTTTAGCAAAATAGCCCATTGTTATACCAACATCTATCTAGCTAGAATTTTCAAAAAAATGAATAATGAGCATCAAATCTTCATTGTCCATTGATCGAAAAACCTGTAAACATAAATTTATAATTAATATTCATTTATAAAGGCAATAGATCAAATGGCTAAGAAAGTAAAAAATAATAATAAGTTTAATAATATATTAACAACATATTATCATATTGCAAATCAAACAGGATGAAAATTTATGTATAAAGACTACAAAAAATATATGTAAAATTCAATCACAATCATAAAATAAGAAATTATTAATATTTTAAAGAACAATATATATGCTGCCATATACTTAACAAATCAGCTATCATCTTATTATCATGTTGTCTATGTAATTCTATTGCCTACCAAAATCACATTATATATATTATCAATGGCTATAAATTAACCAGGTGGAGGCAAACTATTTTTAACCAAAAACTTACCTTTTTTTAAACCAACTAATGAATTACTTATTCCATTCCGAATCAGAAATGGTTGAGAGGTATCATATTGAATTTTTAAAAACTCTTTATATAAAACAAAAGTGAAACAATGTGTTAATTAAAATGAAAAAAAAATAGAAAATAGATAAAAGTATTTTATTGGAGATACATACTCGAGAAAGGGTAAAATTTCATCACAATTCTTCAAAATATAAATATGGGCTTGCTCAATTTCATGTGCATCAAGTGTACATTATTTTGGAGATCCTAAAGCTCTTCCAAGTTGACAAAAGATAGATAAACCTTCATCACACTAACCCCAAAATCATAATTCCGTTCAAGGCGATTAAACTTTGTTTCCATTGTTTGCAAGTACTTTGAACATAAGGTCATACATTCACTTGCCAAGTATCCCTCTGCAATAGAACCTTCAGGACAAGCCCCGTTACCTATAAGATATTTTAAAAAGTACAACCATTGCTCTATCGAATACATCCATCGATATTGAACAGGTCCAGTAATCTTAGCTTCATTTGCTAAATGAATTGCCAAGTGGTCCATGATATCAAAAATGATGGTGGGAAGATTTTTTCTAACTTGCACAAGGTAAAAGGAATTTGGGCTTCTATTTGCTCCAACTCATCGACTTTTAAACATTTTGCTCCAAGCACATTGAAAAAGTATGACAACCCGATGAGTGGTTCACACACAGTTTTGAAAAGCAGACCACGTATGGCAAGAGGAAGTAAATGTTGTAGAACATGGCAATCATGACTCTTTAAGCCTAAAATTTTGCGATCTTTGAGGTTAATGCACTGAGAAATATTAGATGAAAATCCATCTAGAACTTTTAAATTCTTTAAAAAACTGTAAAACTTATGCTTCTATTCAAGAGATAATGTGTAGCATGCTTTAGGCAACTCATATTTATCACCACTTTTTTATGGGGTGTAATTCCTTCCTGATATTCATTGCTTGCAAATCTAATTGAGATTTTATGCTATCCTTGGTTTTTCCTTTGACATTTAAGATTGTTTCCAAAATATTATCACATGTATTTTTCTCAATGTGCATCACATATAAATTGTGTCGTAACAATAACATTTTCCAATATGGAAGATTAAAAAAATGCTCTTCTTTTTCCAATTATCACCTCTATTAGCGTGGGATATCTTAGTCTTCTTCATTAGATCCTTGGTTAGTAATAACCCATCTAAACCAGCCACTTGATCAAGTATATCATAGCCAGACAACAATTTAGGCGGCAACCTTCTCTCCTTAGTTCCATCAAATGAGTCTTTATCATTCCTCCACTTATGATTAAGTGAAAAATAATGTCTATGGCCCATATAACATTATTTCTTACAATTGCATAACCTCATTGAGCAAATTTCTTTATTACAACATGGGCAAGCCATCTTTCCTTTTGTACTCCAACCAGACAAATTTTCATATGCTGGAAAGTCACTAATGGTCTATAACAAAGATGTATGTAATTTAAAATTTTTTCTAATTGACTCATCAAAGATTTAGTTTCCCATAATTCATTTAATTCCTCTATTAAAGGTTGGAGATAAACATCAATTGCTCGCCAGAACTTTCAGGACCAGGAATAATCATTGATAAAATGAAATTTTCTTGCTCCATGCATAGCCAAGGTGGTATATTATAAGGAATAAGGACAACTGGCCAAATGCTATATGGGGTCTTTGAATTTCCAAATGGTTAAAAACCATCAGTAACAAGACCAAGTCGAACATTTTTAGGCTCATTAGAAAAAGATTGATGAAGTTCATCAAAAGATTTCTATGACATTGAATCAGCCGGGTGTTGCATTACTCCATCATCGACTCTTTTGTCATGATGCCATCTCATTAAAGAGATGTTTTTATGGATATAAACAACCTTTGAAGTCGTGGATTTAGGGGAAAATAACGTAAAATCTTGAAAGGTATTCTTTTCCATTTTTACTATTACTTTCCCCGATATATTTATCTTGCTTCCATCTAGATGTACGACAAAATTTACAAGAGTTGAGACACTTATCTACCTTCCAATATAGCATGCAATCATTCCTACATGTTCAATCTTTCTGTAGAAAGTCCAAAGTCCCCGAATTATCTTCCTTGCCTTATATTATGAATCAGGGTAAGTTGGATCCATTAGGCAATAACTCTTCTTTTAACAATTTCAACAACATTGTAAATAACTCATACTCCAATGGCCAACACTTTTAATATGAAGCAATTTTACCAAAGTAAAAAGCTTAGAGCTTTTTGAACTCTGGTATAGGGTTGCTCAAAATCAGTTAATAGTCTATAGATTTTTTTGCCTCAAGATTGGGTTCTTCTTCAAGAACTTCATCACCACCACTATTCATAGCATCTCACTCAAAATTGGGTACAAATCTCTTAAAATCCCTTGTATTTCATCCTCGTCTTCAACCTCTTCTATTCATGATCATCTAAGTCTAAGCATTCTGATTGTGGCTTACCTAACTGCTCCCCGTGGTGATACCAAAAGGGTGTAATTTTGAATTATTCCATATGCTATCAAATGTGAATTGACAATATCACGGATCCCTAAAGATGTATTGCAATATTTGACACACGATATGGTATTTCATGCATTTCTCCTATTCTTGTGAAAACATAATCCAAAAACTTTGCACACCAGATATATAAGCATCATTAGTTGATTATGAATAAGTTGCATCCATTGCTTACTAGGTGCCATGATCTTGTAATGAAAATATATTAGCATAAAAACTAATAGAGAAAAAAAGTATTAATTTATAAAACAAACAGCCTATTTTAAGTTTTACAATAATAGAAGGTCACCAGTATTACAAAGCAAATCAAGATTGTAATTTCATATGACATGTAAATAAAGCTATTTCATTTGACTGTCAACCAAAACTTAATTATATCTTTTTTAGATAAAAGATATTTATACCCATTCATGTTATAATATTCACATGTATAGCCATATATTTTCATGTGAAGTACATTAATTAGTCTAATATTCCTATAAATCTTTTGCGCTAATTAAATATTAATTAAGCAACTTTATTTAAAGAAAATTCCCATCAACATGCAATTCCCAATTTATTTCAAGAACAATAAAAATAAAAAGTAGCTAATTAATATGATCAATTAATGTTAACATAAAAAAACCTTCTTAAATGGTGTTATATCCCAAGGGTTGTCAAGCTGCTCTAGTTAACTTGTAATAACTAGTCGTCCTGAACAATAAAAAGGTAAGGGCTACTTAGTAATGTATATATACTATCAGCTTTTTTATCATTTGCTTTATTGAAAAGTGTGTATATTTAGAACAAATTAAATTAGCATTCAGAGATGGTAGTAATTTTTTTATCCATTCCAACAACATAGTAGTAATTTTTTACCATATGATGGAAAAAGCAAAATACATTTCCAAAAGCCCAATAAACAGAAAAATTATACCATTATTTCACTCAAGATATATATACATGATGAAAAATAGAATAATCAAATAAAGAAAATCACAGACTTCAACGACGACATCAGCAAGTACTATTTCAAATCAATATTCATATCAAACAACCATAGTAAGACGTGAAAAAAAGCAATCAACTGACAAACGACAATCAATTGCTTATCAAACCTATTGCAATAGGAAGATCAAAGAAAACGAGCTCATAAAGCAACACTGAGCATAGCCCATACGTGTTATATCAAAAAATCTACTAACAGCCAACTTCTAATGAACTAAAGAGGTTTATGAATAGATCTAAGTGAGAAAAAATAATAACTAGACAACAACATATCCAATAATCATAACTGCCCAATATATCTTGATAAATGACCATTTAAAGATATCCTATATAATATAAGTACTAAAACTCCCATATTCAATATAAGAGTATACTAAAATCAACAATATTTAATATCCATATTTTACAAAAGCAAACACATCGGAGAAATCAACTATGGAAGGTAAAATAATAATAATAATAATAATAATAATAATAATAATAATAATCGAATAAACAAAAAAAATATACCATTATTTCACTCAAGATACATATACATGACTAACACAATTGTCATCCAATTAGCATTCAGAGATGTGAGAAAGATTGGATATTTTAGGCCATTAGGAACCTTCTATAAATCAAGCCATGAAAGATGTAAGACTTCAGCAAGTAAAGACTAAGAGAAGAACATGGACAAAAAAAATTACCAACAGAGTAAAGAGATTAGGTGGTCCTACTGACAGCAGATATAAAGAGGAAGAAAGGGGGATTGTAACGGTGAGAAACTAAATATCTTTCAATGGGCCTAGCAAAAACAACAAAAACCTGAATACTAAATAAAAAAACAACCATCCCAATTAAAACCTCTAGATCAAAAACTAATCCTTCAGCAACAAACAAGAGTTATCACCAACAGATCAGAGAAAAAGGGAACAATTCCTCAGCACAGCAAACAACCCAACAGTAGAAGAGATTATAGAGAAAACACACAAGAAGAAGCCAAAAAAATAGAACCCGGCATACTCCGGCAATATTCTGATCTTAAAGCCTTGAACTGCTAAAAACATTTTTACATAGCAAAAAAGAGCAAGCAGCAGGCAGAGCAGAGGAAACATAACACAAACCTAACTTACTAGACAAAAAGCCTTACATCCTAACTCAAAACTGGCCAAAAGTTGTGCCCATTTCAATGAACCATATAGCATGAACTATACAAAAATAGCTAGTCTGCAGTTCTATTTTATTATTAGAATAGAACGACCCAAATTATCTGTAGCTAAGAAAAAATACCCACGAAAATTAATTTTAAAATTTCATAAAGAGCAAATTAAATCGAAGAAAAAAGAAGTTATTTAGATAGTTACAGATTAATTTCACGGTTAAAAATTAACATCATTAGTTAATTGAATCAATTAGTAGTTTCAACACCAAAATCTATGGTTTCCAAAATCGATTAATTCATTACATTAAATATACTAAACAGGAAAGCATTGATATTTATCACAATTAGACTCCAGAATTTCTAATAATCAGCCTTTATTTGTCCTCTCGTACCCATTAACCAGCAAAATAAGCACACCCAAAAATAGAAAACATCCAGAATGAATAATAGATCACTGAAAGGGAATAAAACTATGAATAATAGAATAAAAAAAGCTTGAAAAAGATGGGAAGATAATTACCATGAAGAACAATGAAGGGTATGGAATGAGCAAATGGGACAAAACATAAAGCTATATAATGAAGACATAAGCAACATAAGGAAAGTCAGACTGCATGGTTGTGGGGTTCTAGCTTTCCAGATAATTATTGGACCAAAAACACAAGACTTTAAAAAAAGCATGCATACCAAAATCAATGAAGCTTGTCGGCGACAGAGTCTTGAACGGTGGCTAGCCAAAGAAAAATCGTTGATGGTGGCTGGATGAGAGCAAAATTTAGAAAATCAACAAGACCCAAAAAAAGTTTACAGAGATAGGTTTTGAAGGAGTGACAACTAAGTAAAAGGATTTAGGGTTTTTTTGCGAAAAGGATTTGCTTTTTTTTAGTTGGGTTTATCTGTTTTTTTCTCATCTTTTAGTTTTTTATAGGCATTGTTATTTTGTGTTTTATTTTTATAAAATAAAATAAGAGGAATTTATTTTGGAGGTAAACTTTAGTAAGATCCCACCAATTTTTTTAATGCATTAACGACCGAATTTACTACTCTTCAGCCACTGAATTTTTAATGTATTAACTATATGTAACACTCTCCTTTAACTAATACCTAATACAATTTCTTTGTTCTTTCTAATGACCCTAAAATGTCTAATTAATTTATTAAAAATTTTGGCAGCATAACACCTGAAAAACTCAAAATCCCAACACCTGTAAAAGTCAAAATTTCTCTTCCTTTTTCAATCCTCCTTACACCCAAACTCCATTCAATCAACTCAACACTTCTAATTTCATCAATCACCCAACATTCATCATACATAATCACATCTCAAATAGTATGCATATAGCATTTAATTTACACAACCATAACCTTGATTACAATTATCCTTACATAATAATTTACAAATCTTAATTATTTTACATAACTAAAATAATACATCAATAAATCTTAGGTACATGTCACAACTTCTAATTTCTTCATTGTAAGTCTCCTTGTACCTATTCATGCGCGCAGTCAAAATAAAACTACATGCTGAGCAACATAGTCACTCAGTGGTGGATACACTTACATAAAATTTCACTAATTAATTATTTATTTATTTAAATATTAAATTGTTACTTTATTCTTAATAAATTCAATTTATTCAATTTATTCAAAATTAAGCTCCTTTTTGTCATTATTTCACTTAATTATTTTCTAATAATAAATTCTATTAAATCACTAAACTTTGTAAACTTTTGCATTTAACTCTTTAGATTGACTTTTTTCTTCATTTGACTTAAATTTTAACTTTTTTTACTTTGTTTGATTTTAATTTAATTTCAAATGGATAAATTACAATTTAAGTCCCTATATTGTCTCAAAGATGGCAAATTTATAATTTAGTCCCTTAACTTTTGACTAATTATAATTTTACTCATTTTACTTCATTTAGCTATTTTAACTTTCTTAATCACTCATTTTGTCTCAAATTACCATTTTACCATTGCTTTATCACGTAATTATTAATTTGCCCTTAATTACCATATTAATCTCATTTTTGACATTATTTATTTCACATTTATTATTATGGCATAAAATTCATCATAATTACTCTTTTATTCCAGTTTGTGTGAAAAATTATCATTTTGCCCCCAGTTGACATCAGTAGAGAACCACAAACTGGATAAACGAAATGTAAATACGGTGTACTAGAGGGATCGTACATCTAGGTGCGATACCAAATTCTCAGCACTGATGCATATAATACGTCAGCTATCCTTGCTCATATCTCATGGTCATTTCTGATGATAAATATTTCATAAACTCATGGTATCCCACAGAATAAATTTCTATGGCTAGCCATACTATCCAAAGAGATGGAATTACCCACTGTACACTAAAGGCATTATAATATCTTATGTCATATTTCCTTTTATACCATTATTTGTTCTTATCATTTTATTTAGTCACCTTAAATTCTCTAACATATTTAATTAAGTTCATTATCCATGCATTCATCATATGGATATTCATTATTACAAAAATTTAGTTGAATCACATAGTTTACTTATAGACATCATTCAGCTACCATGGAATTTCACATATAAATTTCTTTTACTC
Source organism: Excoecaria agallocha (assembly GCA_037975025.1). Lineage (NCBI taxonomy): Eukaryota > Viridiplantae > Streptophyta > Magnoliopsida > Malpighiales > Euphorbiaceae > Excoecaria > Excoecaria agallocha. The sequence continues at coordinate 48,293,754 of CM075806.1, read as the reverse complement.
CGAATTTATGTCATATACAACTTTACATGCATATTTAAGTAATTTAAGGTAACACATGGTAATTTCACATGAGAAATCTTAAGATTCATAAACTTTCCACATTATGTAACTATAATATACTCAATCTCAATAATTATTTTTCATCTCAATTAACATTATTACACTCCTAATACCTTAAATTGGTAAGATAACATCAAATGCCCAATTTTTACTTAAGTTACATTAGGGTTCCTTTAGTACCCCAATTCGGCCACCAAAGGGTGTCCCACTAATGTTGGTTTTCTGTATTTATTTAGGTCTCTAATTATTTATTTTAGCATATTATCAATTAATATCAAGTTGATTCACTAATTAAAGCCCTATCACCTGGTTACCTAATAGAAAATTTAAGAAAAATTCAAGTAAATTAGTGAAATTAAAGATAATTTACATCCACTAACCTCTAAATGGCTGGAAGATAGCTAGTCACACCTCCTTTCCTTTATCCTTGCTAACTTGCCTTTTCTCTTCTTTTTCTTCTAGTGGCCAAAATTTACAAAGGAAAAATCATGAGTTTTTGCTACAAGATTAAGCCATTTAAAGCTATAAATCAACTCTCCTAATCAATATCTACATGGTCATATAAATTCTCCCACATATCTTATCTATTTTTCACAAAATCATAAAATCTCCCTTACTTTCTCTTACCTTTTATCTTAAAGTTATTGCCATCCATTTGATACCAGCTCTTTAATAAGTTAAAGAGGAAAAAATTTTGAGTCTAAATTAAATTTTTGGGCTAGAAATTTAAAGAGATGAAGCTTGGATGAGTGAAAATGGTGGAAAAAGAAGGAAAGCAGTGATTTTGGGTTTGCTAAAGAAAGGAGGAGAAGATGATCAATTCTTTAGGATATTTTTAGATATTTTATCCCTTTTATATGGTGCTTTAAGTGTACCAAAGGAGAGGCCAAGATTCATCCATGTACTATTGAATCCAATGGCTTTAAAATTAGCCACTTGTCACTCATCTAGGCACTTAAGCTTATCCCACTATCCTAAACTCACATACAAATAATCACAACACCAAATTAACCTCTCATAAAATCTCACAGTCAATTTCTCGGATTTGGCCCTCCAAATAATTTGATTTCGATTTTTCACCCTAAAATATGAATTTTTGATACTGATGTTGGATTGTTCTGAAATTTTTCCCTAAGTATTGCTATATATTTAAGAATATATGGTAAAAATTTTAGCTCATTCTGATTTTGTTTCAATATACTTTTAGCTTTGATGGCTTACATAGCCCGTTAAAAATCCGAAATTTTAGAATTGCCAGAATTACTATTTTTTAGTTCCATGATTGTCACTACACTACTTATTACATGTAGATGAAATATGGAGTCAATCAAAGATCTCCAGGGTCTCCAAATATTTAGTCAAAGTTTCAGTCAAATCTACGTCGATTTAGAAAATTTTTCTTCATTTATCTTTTTTTAGTCCTATTTGACCTAAATTTTCACTCGAATTGTACCAATATACTCTATTTATCATATACTTTCATATTTTATCTTAAACTCACTTTACTCATCGGGTCGCCCATCCTCGAGTTTTCTAGCTTGGACACGTTTAACGGTACCTTCTACTCAAATTTCCCGTTCTATTCAACTCTGATTACTCCAAGACTCAACCTAGGTTAATTGATCACACTCTATAACATATCATGCATGGAAAATGTAAATTTGGGGGCATTACACTATAGATACCGTGACCTAAAGTAGCCTAAATTAGGATTACTTGAATGAAAAAATAATATATGTCTGATAGGGAGCACGAATCTCGAAGCTTTAACCTCAATTTTTACATTTGTATAAGAACTTTATGGTTTTCTATGTGATTTTTTAAAAAGATTTTAGTAAAAGAGCATGAAAAACCTTGCTTTTGACCTTTTATAATGGTAGACGGACTTTTATGATAAAAGGGATGGTCATTTTTAGCCACCTCTCTAGTTCAGGTTTGATCAAAGGCATTTTTATAGATTTTGGGGAATCATATTAGGGACGACCTCTACCAAGGATAGATGGGGTTATTTCAAGATTTTCCACATTTTCCAATTCTGAAAAATAGAGATAAGGATGTTTTAATTTAATTTTATATTTTAAGGTGATTTAATTGTTCCATATCTAAATAGTTAGAGTTGGAATGAGTCTCTAACTCTTCACCAGATATAAAAAAAACCCAAAATTAGGATTTTGAAAAGGGGAGAGAAACACGAAATTTAGAAAAAGGAACAATATTTGGAGAGAGAAACTAATTCTCTTTTCTCAAAACCAAGGTTTAATATAGATCATTTATATGAAAAAAAAACACGTAAAAAATCTCTTTATTTTTTAGCATAAAATTTGAGGATCGAAATGGAGATCAGCATTTCTAATCTTGTAGAATCATAATATCCTAAGGGTATTATTCTAGGTCAAGTTTTCTTTCTCTAGTTAATGTCACCAATATACAAGCATGTTTATGATTCTGTAATGTATACCTTTATGTTTGTTTATTTGAATTTGTATTATTTTGAGATGCCATAATGATTCATGATTATATGTATGCGTTTTCTTATGTTAAAATTCTATTTTGCATGATATTTATTGTTATTATTTGATTTGAAGCATGCTTTAGTTGTCATAGTTATATGTAGCATGTGTTAGAGCCTTAAAATTGCCTCTAAGGTGTAGAATTGGCTTTTATTATTTTTGGTTTGAAATTGCCTTCTATGTCTATTTTCAAGTGATAGATGGAAAAAAAAAAAGCATCACGAATAACCTTATGTCAATGCGATAGATGAGATGTCATGATGCTTCCTCATTGTCCCATCCTTCCTCTTACCTAGGGCATCTGTCGATCTCTTGAGGTATTCGTGGCTTGATTTCCTTTTATTTTTAACATATTTTAATGCCTTTTTTTATCTCAAATTAAGTCATTTTATTAGTATTTATTTTTTGTTTCTTTTTAGAATTTTAGTGAGTATATTTTTTGGTCTATATTAATGCTTTTTTTATTTTTTAGTATGATTATTTTGTATATCAGTTTAATTTATTTTTGTATTTATTTCCTTTAATTTGCTAATTAATTTGGTTTCTTGTGTTTTGTGTAAGCAAATTATTTTGTATTTTTGGAGTTCTCGAGGGGTGATTATGCATCGGAATCATGCACCAATAGATTATGTCACTTTTTATTTTTTTTTAATTTGCATTCAGGTCATTTTTATTTAATTTTGTTATTTTGAGTATTTTTGGATGTATTTTTCTTTGAGAAATGTAATAATTTCGTAAAAAAGAGTTTTTCTATCACGTTAACCTACCTAAGTCACTTAAAATATTTTGTATCTAATTAATTATATTTTTTAATAAAATTAACCAATGTCCAATTTTAGCCCATAATCACACCATAAAAGGAAGTCATGTTTTTTTTCTAAAATTAGAATCACTGATCCTGTGTTTTCATTAAGATGAAGAAAGGCTCCCCATCTTTTTTTTTTTTGTAAAAATCTTGTATAAAGGAACTAATATTCCTAAAAATTTAACTTCCCATTTTATGTATGCCATTTCATTTTTTGGGACGATTTGCTTATGTAATAATTTAAGTAAAATTTTTCTATTTTATTTATTGCTTTCCCTGAATGCTTGATATATTTATTTGAATTGATCATAATGCATCATGTACAAAGGGAGATAGTGGATTAATGATAAAAACTTTATTATAAGAATATACCTAAACAAGATGTGAACTATAGACACTGAGTCTTGAGACGGCTCTCGATCAGAGTTACCTGATGAAAAAATGGTTTCTCATAAATGGATAAGAAGTAGAGATGTCAAGTGTTTTCCCTTGTTTTTATGATTTTAAAATGTTTTTTGATCTCTCTTACTGATTTTAAATATTAAAAATCATTTTCCAAATCTTTTTCCTCTTTTTCCTCTGTTAATAGTGCAATAAAAGAAAATCGATTTTAAAAATTTAGAGCAATCTGGGGTGTTTTGACTTTTTCTCAGCCTACAGATCTCATAATTTGGTGATTATAAAGCCATTTGAATTTTAAGACATAGATCTAAAACATTGATGGGAAAACTTAAATCCAGTTCGGTCCTTAAGATTTTCAAAATTAAGCGTGAACGTATATGATCCAAATATGTACTTGCACCCAAATTAGTTGATAGTAATTTGGGAATAACTCCCTCTGCAGAGCTCATATTGAGCTAAATTAAATTTTGATAGAAACTATACTCATTTTGAGGAAATTTGATGAGAGAACATGATCTAATTCTGAGTCTATAGTTCCTAGTAATTTTTCAAAATCAGAACACAAATTTTATCCCTAAAAATTTTCTATGAGCAATCGTCAATATTTTGGCCATAAATCCCAATGTACTAATTTAAATTGAGTAATTTGTGATTCATTGGAAAGCTAAGACATATAGGAACAAATGTTTGAATGACACTTTGTCAAAAATGGCATTTTTTTGGCCTAAAAATGGTAAAATATTTTAGATTAGAAGTCAATTGGCTGAGAAAAAAAGGAAAAAATCAAAGTCAACGGTCTGAGAGTGACTCATGGACCAGGTCCGTGAGTCATGTCTCACTCCAAAATGGTATTCTACACCCGAAAATAGGGGAGAAAACTACGAAAAAAATCTTTTATCATTGTTATCGCATTTGGGATATTTATTAGGCTTTCCTAAGCCTAATCCTCTCTATGTCCTCCCTAATCTTCATCTTCTTCCTTATATTCTTCCTTTTCTTCTTCCTTTTCTTTTTTCCTCTTCCATGAAAAATAGAAATTTTAACTTCCCAAAATTACAAAAAATCATATAAAATTGGAAAAAATCTATAGAGTATCGAATCATCATTTTTTGACAACACAGGCAGTGAAGGAAATATTTTCGAGTCCAAAACCCATAAATTTAAATTCTTAGTTTCAATAAATTGTTGTAAATGAGTTTTTTGAATTCATTGTTCAATTAATTTTGTAGATCTATGTTAATTTTACTAATTTCTTCTACTAGTTTAATTTTATTATATTTATTTTATTTTATTTTTAATTTGTAAATTGTTTTTTTAATATTATTGTTAACATGTTTATTATATATTTTTAAGATGAATTCTTGCCAATTTAATATTTAATTATCTTTTTATCAATTTTAATTAATTAATTGGTATTATTTTTAATATTATCATTATTATCACTATTTTTGCATTATTGATATATTAATTTGTTAAGTTATTGATTGTTAGTTGATCTAACATATTACATTATTTAATTTTTTTAATAATTTGTTATTTGTGTATTTAATATATTAATGTATTTAGTTTAATTGAATTATTTGATTATTTGTTATTCTTATATCATTTATTATACTTTTTAATTAGTATTTTATTTTTTGTGTTAATTAAATTTTTTTTTTGGTATTTGCATGACAGCATGTTGTTTAGTTTATTTGGGCCAAATAGATTTTTTTTTGTTGTTTCCTTATGAAGTAGTTCTTGCAGTCCTTTTAGCGACGCGATATTACCCGTCGCTACATCCCTTCCCGTCGCTATAAACCCATTCACACCCCTTTCTGGCGCGCTGCCCCATCTCACGACCCTTTCTCTTTTGTCTTTTTGTGCTTTTACTTCATTGTTCATTGGCTCAAAGTGTTTCAATTCAATTGTTTTAAGTTTCATTCCTGCGTCTTAGTTTCTTTTGTTTAATATATATTTTGTGTTGAATTAGTTAATTATTTTAATTTGTAATCACCAAGTGCTTGTCAACTAATTGTTTTGGTTTGTTATTATTATTAATTGTTAACTTGTCATTTTAATTTTATTATTTGTTTGTCAATAAGTTTAATATATTAACCTATTTGCTAATTAATTATTTTATGATATTAATTTGTTAATTCTTTATTGGTTAATTAATTTATTATTTTAGCTTATTTATTTTAAATATCTTAGCATATTTTGTTAATTTTTTATTTTATCTAATCTCTAATATATGTTTTATTAATATTACCTTTTATATTTGCATTTGTTAACTAGCTTAATTAATTAATACTTGTGATGAATTGACGATACTAATTTATCCTTTTCTCTAATTTATAATATGTTTTAATTGTTGATTATTTTATCGATATTATTTTAATTAAGTTCATTTAATTAGTCCAACTATTAATATTTGTGATTTAATTATCAAATAGCTTATTTGCATTTTTGTGCAATATTTAATTTGCTTAACTCAAGTTATATTTTTATTCCTACTTTAATGATTATTATTATTATTATTATTATTATTATTATTATTATTATTATTATTATTATTATTATTATATTCACTTAATTTATCAATTTATTTTATATATATTTAATTATTGTATTTAATTTTGCATTTAATTCGTTACTGACTACTTACCTTTTTCTGTCATTTTTTATGTTTAACTTTCTTCAGGGGCGGGTTGGAGGATAAGGTGGAGTAGATTAGTATAGAATTTATTTTTCTATTTATCATTATTTTGAACTTGTATTTAATTTTTCTTTAATTTTCCTTTTACTTTTCAGAAATATGTAGATCTGGTAAAATTGATGCAAACTCACGGGTCGATTCAAATTTATCCAAAAATTGATCCAAACCCAACCCAATTTAAATGAATATCCACTGGATCAACCCAAAACTTATCAATTTTATTTTTCAACCCAACCCAACTCAATACCCATTGGATCAATCCAAAATTGATCCATTATATTTTTCAACCCATTGAGTCATTACTCAATGGGTTTGTCTAAAATCCTTTTTCGAGTTTTTGTTTCTTTCTCAACTTAAGTTATATTTATATTATTACTAGAAGGGGTTGTTTATTTATTTATTTTTTATAGAAAAAAATGGGTTATTTCTTATTAATAGCATTGATTGTAACATAAATTTAACAAAAATACACTTAAAATTTTCTAATTAATAATTATAATTTTACTTTACATTTACTTTCTCTTTTATTATATTTCATTCCATCCCTATTATTAATATTATTATTTTTCAAATCGAAATGAGAGAATATTTCAAATATGTAATAGCTAGTAAAAAAATAGTTTTTTATACACTTTAATTAAAAATTACAAGAAAATATCTCTACTTAATTAATTGAATTTTTCTCATAAAATGGACCAATATCCTATTTTATTCAAAAAATCATATAAAAAGAATTTCATAAATATGTATGAGGGAATCAATATTCCCAAATCAATCAATAGTCCGATTTATGCATGTTTTACTTGTATTATTATTTTTTTTTATGTCTTTATGGGTTGTAAATAAATGATTTTTCAACGATAAATCTAAAAACTCACTAATAATTTTATACAAGTTTGAGTGTGATTTTTTTTTATCATAAAAGGGATCAATATCTCGATTTTCACCCACCAAATAACATGTAAATTAGGGGTGCTCATGGAGCAGGGTGTGGCCAAGGATTGCACCCCCACTCACTACCCCGTCAGGGTCGGGGATTCCCTATCCCTCCCCCCCCCCCTCTAGTTCTATAATGGGGAGAAAATCCCCCCCCCTCCCTGCCCCCCAAAAAATTAATTTTTTTAATTTAAAAAAATAATATTTTATAAATAATTAAAATTAAAATATAACGTTTAATAAATAAAAAATTTAAAATAAATTATAATTTAAATTAATATAAATTTTAACCATTCATAAATTTAAAATTAAGTATAATTTAAAACTTAATAATTATAAAATTAAGTCATATTTTAATTTTAATTATTTATAAAATATTATATTTTAAAATTAAAAAAATTATTTTTTACAGGGCGAGGATCCCCACGGGGTTGATGCCCCATTCCCCGTCCCCACCCCAAAATATATATCAGGGATTTCTTTTCCTCCATCCCCATCCCCGCAGGGGAAATTCGGGGATTTTTCGCCCCGAACCGGGCAGGTCCCTGCCCTGTGAGCATCCCTAATGTAAATCAAGAAATTTCTTTTTATAAATACAAAAGATTTTCTATTTAAATTAACTAATACGATTCTCTTTTTCAAAGCCACGAAAGATCAATTATCCCATTTTTTTATCCAAAATATGCCCAAAATATTACCTTTTATAAATATGCATGCGATGACCATCGTTCTCATCAACATGGACATCATATATTAATATCTCGATTTATGTATGGATTTAGCTTTACATTTATTCTTTAAATTTTTAATACTTTTAAATGTCATGCTTTACTGTTTTTTTATATGTTTGAGTGTACCTTTATTTTTAGCATAATAACTCGTGTGAGAAAATGGATAAAATAAATTAACCACTAAAATTCATTTATATAATATTAACCAAAAGTATAAATAGAAGTGAGATCCCAAACTATCTCTGATTTTGGTCTCATAAGGTTAGAACCCATTTTTCAATATTTTATTGGGTGGCGACTCTATAATACATTCCTTGTAGTGCCCAGCAGATGCCCTCGTATGTTGATCGCCAACAATAAGTGGGGATACCTCGAGTTGCTCTCATGCCTTTTTAAGGTCCCAAGCATCATGGATTGTCTTGAATCCCTATCCATTGTGAAGCGATCGACTTCACGAGTTAAATGAACCTTGATCCGATCTCGAATCCTAAAAACAAATTTTCGAGAGCAAAAAAGTGGGGTTCATCGCGTGTCACACGAACTAAGAGTGATGTCTCAAACACCGTTCTCTGTTTAGATATCAGAAGGTTGGAAATCATTTTTCAACGTTCTGTTGGATGGTAATTCCATGATACCTACCTCTTTTAACCCACTTTAGATGATTTCATAGGTTGATCATTAGCAATGAACTAGGTTTAAAATCCTATATATTGTGAAGTGGTCAATTTATAAATAATAGTGTGTGTATATACATATACATCTTTCCATCTCAAAAATGACATGTAAAAGAGAAAAGAGAAAGTATCATAAATTTTTCCATCAAGTGTAACATTTATGCTTGGGCTAACCAAGCCAAATGGAAGGTGAAGTAAGATTAGTTACCATCTCTCTTTTCTAGATAAATATACATCATTAAGAGGAGGAGTCACTTGATATTCCCTGGACAATAGCTAAAGAAAGGATCTAAGCGTTTAAAAATTCCCACCATTGTATTTTTTAAATTCTGAATTTCGGACAGATGCCTCGCTTTTTTCATCAATGAATCCATAGTTATTAAAACCAGACCGATCGATTGAATCGGTTTAATTGCGAACCGATAAGTTAATCGGTTGGTTCAACTACTGAAAACCGAATTGATAAAAAATCAGATTGAACCGAAAAAATCGGATTGAACTGAAAAACCAGACAAAATCGGATTTTTTGCTAAAAAATGTAAAAAAATCATTTTTTTAATATTTTCACACACACACACACACACACACACACACACACACACATATATATATATATATATATATATATATATATATATATATATTTGATTACAATGAATCAAAAATATAATAAGTATATTAAATTATTAAATGATATACTTAAAATTTATTTGAAAAATTTAGTATTTTAAATTTTAAATATATCATTTAATAATTTAATATACTTATTATATTTTTGATTCATTGTAATCAAATATATATATATATATATATATATATATATATATATATATATATATATATATTAAATTTTTATTATTTATTTATTTGAAAAAATTAGTATTTTAAATTCTAAATATGTCACTTAATAATTTAATATACTTATTATCTATTTGGATCATTGTAATAATATATTAAATTATTAAATAATATCTTTAAAATTTAAAATAAATTTTTTTCCAAATAAATAAATAATAAAAATTTAAAACACACACACACACATATATATATATATATGAAAAATTAGTATTTTAAATTTTAAAAATATCACTTAATAATTTAATATACTTATTATCTATTTAAATTTATTGTAATTAAATATAATTATACTCATATATGCAAAGTTAATATTTTTTGTATTTACTTCATTAGTACTCCATCTAAAAATGAAATTATTTTCATGATATGATTGTATTTTTATATTTTTAACATATTATATTCAAAAATTCATAATTAATCATTTTTAATAATAAAATTAACATTATATTTTGTAAGTTATTATTAGAATATTTGTGACATATATTTAATGTTTAATGAATATTTTTTTAATTTTTATACAATAATATTTAAAAAATTATAATAATTATAATATTTTAAAAATAAAAAATTCGATTGAACCCAATCGAACCACGCACCCTAACCTTGCCGGTTATTTATCCGATCCGATTTTAATAACGTTGAATGAATCAATGTCGACCCTGTCTCCATCCTTTCATTTACCTAAAGAAATGTGGCTACCAAATGAACTGAAGATTAATTCCCACCTCTCTTTTCGAGGTAAATATACATCATTAAGAAGGGACAAATATACATCATTAAGAAGAGGCGTCGCTTGATGTTCCTTAGACAATAGCTAAAGAGCGTATCTAAGCTGTTAAAAGTTCCAGCCAATGTATCTTTTGAATTTTGAATATCGAAGAGATGCATCAATTTTTGCATCAATGAATCTGTCGTCCATGCATCCATCTTTTCACTTACCTGGCGTTCATGCGGCTACCATGTGTGGCGCGACTTGCTTATAAATCCTAATCTACATCATAAACAATCCCAAAAGATGTACCAAACATTCAACTTGTATTCTAATAGTACTTGTTACGCGATACATCAAAGAGGTATTAAATTGAAATTTGTGAATCCAGCTAAAATGAGAACTTAGAACAAATAAAAAGAAAGTGTTAATTTGTAATGCTATGTCTGAATGAAATCAGTCCAGAATTACTTGGTTAATCATACTTTTGAGCAAATCTTCCCTTGTAATGAATGGAGCAAATGTTCAATGCAATCACCCACACCATCCAATTGTCCTGTTTACTTTGAAACCAGTTCCAGAAGACTCTGTTTCTGCTGGAGGTAGAGGCGGGGGTGGAAGTCTTTGCTCCCTTGGTTTGGCTGGGTCAACAAAAATTACCCAGCCATCCAAAAATTTAGCATTCATACATTCTCTGGCTTTCTCAGCTTCTTCTACTGTTGCATATGTGACAAAACCAAAACCTTTTGATCTTCCAGAGGCCCTGTCCAGGACAACTTTTGCTGGAGCACCAAAAGGAAGGATGGAGAAAGAAAAGAAACTTAGAAAACCTAATATTGGAAATCACAATCAGAAAAAAATTGCATTTACCTTCAACAAGCTGGCCAAAAGGAGAAAATGCCTCTTTAAGCTTCTCGTCAGTAGTTAGTCTTGATAGTCCTATTCATTGCCCCATTAAAAAGTGTCATTAAAAGAAAACATGAATTCCACAAATTAAATCTCTCAAGTATGTGTTCAAAACTTAGAAACTGCAGCTCTCAGAAAGTTTCAGTTAATACATTCTAATGGGATATTTTTATTCCAAATGTGTTTGATATATAAACTGAAAAACTGAAGGAAAGTTCATAAGCTTTGAAGGGATAATTCATAATCATAATTTCCTTTTTAACCTCATTAAACATACGTAATGTGGGAGGAGCATTATCCATTTCCTCTTATACTCCCATCTGAATATATATATATATATATATATAGCTTAAAAGATTACAACTGCGCTAGTCCTTTCATTCGTGCTGCATTAATAACTCTATTCCTAGCTTTCCAAACAAAATTATATATCTACTAACTATTTACATAGATTTGGCACACGGTGATAATTTAACGGTATCTGGCAGACTTTTGGTACTAAAAACTGTAAAGTTTCTGAATAAAGACCAACTTTGTCAGTAAAAGACATGAATAACAGATCTAGTCAAGAGTGAGAAAATGTACTTGACCCAAGAGAATGGTTCCCTGAGATACTTGCTAAATTTTAATATGCCTTTCGAGCCTCGCAAAACTTAATAATGAAGGCCGGATTAAACTTTCAGCAGACAGCAACACAGCCTTTCCTTCAATTTTTGTTTTAAGGTAAATAAATTCTATTCTTAGTAACTTTAACTCACATCCCTTGCCTCCTATTATGAACAAGAAAAAAATCACCTTCCAAATTGAGGAGTTTTCACAAATAAAACAGAATGCCAGATTTGAAGGTGATTAACCATTCATTAAACCTTCAAATGGGGAGCTTCCGCTTTTATTCTTAATGAATTCATTTCTACATCCTCAATGAAAACGAGCACTAGACATCCATAAACAAAAATCTAAATCTGCCAACGAGCTTTTGCTTAGTTATTTTAGATTTGTCCCCAAACGCTGAGAGACAGAGAGTTCAAACCCCAATCTGAGACTTATTAAACAGAAACAATAAAATCCAATCCTGAACAAAAAAAAAAAAAAATCAGAGGTTATATCAATAAATATTAATTTTGAAGCTGCATCATCTTGGTGGGTTCACAATAAGAACATAATCAGTTTCATTCCAGGTTTCCAACAATTACACGACTAAAGCAGAAACAATTGCATAAGTTTAGGATGCCACCCATCTCAGAGAAAGTCGGAGTAAATTCTTTAGCAGCATTTTTCAATTTTTATTCAACTCATTTCATGGATTCAGGAGAAACTCAATAAAAGTAAAGTGAAAAGGGGTTCTCACAGCAAAAGTAAAACAAGCCTGAAAATGAAAGTAAATTATTGCATCAAACAGAGAGTAAGGTTTGAGAAAAATAAGTAAACAAACATTTAAATGCCTAATAATAAAAAATCTTGTGTGTATTCTGATGAATCGTGTAAATGCATCTCCATGAAAATAACAAAAAAACATAAAATAAGAGAGGAGAACGCACCACTAACGAAAAGCTTAGGAGAAGTGAGGGTTGAATAGAAAGAAGAAAGGTGCAATTGGAGATTAGGAGAAGCTGAGGATGATCCAGATAATGCGCGTCGGATGCTAGAAACGAACGCCATCCACCCGCAGGATGGACAATTTCCAATTCAATTTAGGATTAGAAGGCTTTTAGGGTTTTAATTCAGCAAAATCTGAAACCCCAAGACGCTTCTGATTCCCGCGATGGCGTGTGCTGCTTCGTTTTTATTTAACTTCTGCTTAGCGGTGAGATGAATAAAAAAAAAAAAAAAAATCTCTATTAATAATAAATTTTTTAAAATTATTAACTACGCAATTCGTTATATTTAGTTAATTAATTTAATTAATTAATATTTTTAATTAATTATTAAAATTTATAAAATAAATTAAAAAATAAAATTAAGTAAAATTTAATTTAATTTTAAATATATAAAATAAATATAATTTATTAGATAAAATTTATATTTAAAAAATTAATAGTTAATATTATAAGATAAATTTAATATTTATTAAAAATTAACATATTTTTTTGAGAAAAAAAATTAACATACTTAATTCTAAATTAAATAAAATTTTGGATAATATTAAATGTTAAAATATAAATTCTAAAATATAAAAAAATATAACTAAATACTATTTTATATGATAAAAAATAATATATATATATAAATTAATTGGTTACTACATATAAATATTAGTATTTAATTAAAGAGAATAACTTAATATAAATTCAGTTTAAAATATTATGTAAATATTATAGAAAAATATAAAAATAAAAATATATTTTAAAATATTATTTCATATAAATTTTAAAAAAAATTAGAAGAAAAAAAAATTTAAGTACAAAAATGAAAATATAATATATATTATATATGAATCGGTGAACTACGGATTAATGGTTAACTGATATTAAAAAATTTAAGCTGTAATTAAAAATTTAAAATATAAAAATTAAAAAATATAAACGACTTCATTGGATCTGTTAAACGAAAAAATCAATTTAAATTTGGATCGATTTTACGATGACCTATATTTTTTTTTGCCCACCCCTACTATTCATGGCATGGTTATCAAAACTTATGCTAGCCGGTTGAACCCAAATCCCATAAAAAACCGTTCGCGTCATACTAAAATTGTGTATTAAAATATGTAGGGTGTAGTTTTATTTATTTTAAAAATTATAAATTTAGAAAATGATAAATTTTTTTCTTTGAAGTGCAATTTTATATTTTTTAGAATTTTTTGTTTATTTTTATTATTATCTTTATAAAATGTTTTTTTGTTAAATATTTAATTAATTTTAAAAAATAAATATGATAAAATGGCCATAATCAATTATTTAAGCAAATCTATTAGTGTAATCATCATATGAATTATGATTTGTAACTTATTACATTTGAATTATTTTTTTAAACATGATTATTATATTAATACAAACTTTTTTAATATCTATTAATATTTTAAAAATTTTATTGTAAAATTGCTTATAAAATATGATAAATTTTATATTTCATGTGATTTTATTTTTGATTGATTCAATTTTGATAATATCACAACTGAATCTCTAAATTCTACATATCTATTTTTCTTTTTTTTTTATACTTATAATCGGATTATGTTTTGGATTCAGGTCGACAGCCCGGATTCCTAGCTATTTGGGTTATCCCAGGATCCGAATTTCTGAACCCGGACGATGTTGTCTTGATGTGCCCTATTTGGGTAACTCAACTAGACTTCTTATTCTGACAGAACTCTTTTCCCAATAAGACTCCTCCAACTATTAGGAGTCCTAGTAGGAGTACGAGATTAGTCTCTATAAATAGTTACGATCGTCCGGTATTTCTCTCTTTTAGCCACTTTTACTAAAACTACTATATTTACTGTTTACTGACTTTACCATCGGAGAGTCCATTTACCAGAACCCCATCGGATCTCATTATTTCTAGGTACTTTTGAAGCAACAATCAAATTGAATCTGATAGTAATTCGGTAATTTTCAATCTGTTATCATTTGGTGCAGTAAGAGTGAACTTCATCCCCCTAGAACTATAAATTTCGAAGATGAAAACACCTATATCGAAAATGGCCGGAATAGCACACCACCACCACCACTCCCACATACCAGTCTTTCAGTTCCCGGAGCCCACCCCCTAAGGTGCTTCCACGAATCTTCCCATCACCGACTTATCTACTGTAACACTCGTAATCCTCATAGCCAATCTTACTCCCTAACTTGTCTAGGCCCTCCTGGCAACTCTATTGCATCTAGCAGCACAGGTAATGGCCCAATCAACACCATAAAATACCAGGACAAACACCACCCCTAACTTTGAAAACCCAAACTCCACACCCTAACAAAATGATGTAGGATCAACGATAACCTTAACAAAGGATGAGCTCGACAAGCTCGTTGAGAAAATGATGCAGTGTAGTAGAGCCTCAATATGGCACAATATAGGGTAATTTTCATTTTTCCTTCTCCAAAGCCATACTTTTCACTCCTCTTCTAAGCATAAAATTACCTAACCTATCGAGATATAATGGAAGCACGGATGCCTAGGTACATGTAGATCAGTTCCACCATACCATATTGATCCATACCACGGAAGATACCACCCTCTACAAGATTTTTCCACAGACCTTAATAGAGTCCATCTAGATCTGGTTCAGAAACCTATTAGAACACTTAATAAATATCTTCCAACAGTTTACTGCGATGTTTATAGTGAAGTTCATGGCGACCATCCGACCAACCATGGTCTTAGTTGACCTGCATCAGGTCATCCAAAAGAGGGGAAAACCCTTGTGAAGCTATGTTGATAGGTTTAATGTAGTAGCTATGGATACTCAAAATTTGAATTTAAAGTTGCCCTTATCTAGTATATAAGTGCGTAACGAGCATAAGCTGTTAAATTTTGCATTAAAGGAACTATGGGCAGCTGGGTTTTATAGCCTAAAGGAGCAGATGACTTCTCTTGGTAAGCTCAGTCAGATAAAAAGCCAGGCAACATTATCGAAGGTCAACTTGTGCACAGCGAGCTACGAACTGGGGATGTTAGGGACGTATCCGAGATTGTAATGGCCATGGAAAAACTATTATTTTGATGGAGGACAACATCAATGGGTGGACCAAAATTAGCCATAGGTACAGGATTGGCTGTTAGAGCTTACATTGTATTGGTTGCTTGTTTAAACACAACACTATAGGCCTAGGAAGGTACTGAGCTAACTTGTTTGTAACTCTCTCCAACTTTGGCCATTTTAGCCGTAAACTTCTCTCTAAAGGATAATTTTTTTGCTCTCTTTATAACTACAAAACAATAACAGAATGAGAAAATAATTAGAATTCCACTTCAAAAAGAAAGAGAAATGTACCTCGCATCTCACTAGGTGCCTTAGGAGATGATTTAGGATCCAAAAAGTTATAAATATAAATTTTCTTGCGAGTGAACTCCCTCTACCACTCTGAAGTCTTTTATTCTTCTTGGGATAACATTAGATGTCGGTCATTCAGGTTGATGAACAACCCCCAAGAAGTCTAGATAGGAAAATTTGACTCGCCTTTTATGATAAGAAACCTATTTTTCCAAGTTTTGATGGAGTTCGACTTCCCTAAAAAGATGTCATACCCTGCCCAAGCTTGAAAATAACAATTGCCTTCTATCATGTTTTGAAGCCTAAAAACATGGGTAGCTTTGAATAGATCGACTGTAAGGTCGATGGCATTCTCCAAAGTCCCGATTTGCAGGGTGGTTAGAGTGAGCTAGGCATTAGGGTGCAATTGACTCATAGTAAGGTTGTAATACTTTAAGAAGGAAGTTTCAAAGCGAGTTAGTGGGAGAGTGGATCCATCTTAGACATCATCCTCATGAAGAACTAATTTATTTTTATCATTAAAGTTAAAAGTATCAGTGATGTGGGAGCTAAGAGCTAGCAGTTTATACTGGTTAAGTATACCTAATCAAACTCTTAAATTAGGGAGTTTGGAGACATGTATCACCAAGCTGATATTGGGGACTCGAGGATTAGACTCGATGGTCTCCTAAGTCTAGGATGGCTAGGCTCAAAGGTTTCATTGGTTGGAGTGTTTAAAAGAGTGCTCTTAACAGATTCGCGAGTATTTTGGGAAGGCATTTAGAATATTGGGAGTTCTATAAGGGTACTGTCAGTGGATGAGTTATGACTTGAAGTGCTCGATGTGCTATCATTCAATAGCTCATCCAAGATCCTAATTTCACTAGAATCTAAAAGCTCATTCATTTTGAAACTTAAATAGCAGAATAGAAGCGCTGAAATGAAAAGAAATGCTAAAGCGAGAAGGGAAAAGATCTAAGGCACTAATGTAAGGTTTTGTTTGAACGAATTGAAAGATATTTGAAGAAGAGAAATGTAAGAAAGCTGGAGAAATGAAGCAGAAATATGGCAAGCAAAAAAGGTGAAAATGAAGAAGGATGAGGGGTATTTATAGCAAGGGTGAGCCGTTAGATGAGAATTAAATGTATGGTGTAGATATCCCCAATGTGCACAAAATTAATTACATGTACGACTATTATACATGATTTAAGGAGGCACCATTATGATCATAACTGCCATCGTAGAGATTGAAGGGATGTTTCTCTACAATCATGATTTGACATAAAGCCCAAAGGGATTGTTTGTTTCGTTTGAATTGGACCTAGTTAATTTTGAGCAGGTGTTGAAATGTCTCTTACTTCAGTGGGAACCTATGATAATCAAACTATGTTTTGAATCCAGGCCCATAGCTCAGAATCCTAGCTATTTAGGTTACCTCAAGATCCGAATTGTTGAACTCGGACGATGTCATCTTGGCATGCCCTATTTGGGTAACTCAGCTAGACTTCCTATTCTAGCAAAACTCTTTTCCCAGTATGACTCCTCCGACCATCAGAAATCTTAGTAGGAGTAGGAGATTAGTCTCTATAAATAACTATGATTGTCAGGTATTTCTTTCTCTTAACCGTTATTATTAAAACTACTCTTTTTACTTTTTACTGACTTGATCATCAAAGAGTCTACTAGCAGGACCCCCGCTGGGATCTCATTGTTTCCAAGTATATTTAGAGCAACAATTAGATTGAATCTGATAATAGCCTGATAATTTCTAAACTATTATCATTTGGTGTGGTGAGAGTGGACTCCATCCCCGTAGAACCATGAATTTCAAAGATGGAAACACCTAGACTGAAAACAATTTATACGTAATTCTAATATAGTTTATACTTATACATATACATAACCTTAATTTTAGCACTTACATTCCTATTCCTTATGATAATATACATGCCATACCTAAGCCTTGTCCTTGCCTTCCATCATCCTCCATGTCTTTTTGCAAAACTTGTTGAATTTTTCTGACTTTGAAACCTGTGCGCAGTCATAATACTATGTGCTGAGCATTAAAAATATCCAGTGGTAGAATACATATCCCAAACTTTCCTATCGTAATCATATGCATGCATACATAAGCTTATTTGTTTCTCATATTATACCGCCATTAACTCTTTTAATATTGCTACCTCGATTATCCATCAATTACTAGGATCGACTATTACTATGCTTATACTCTTATTAATCAACATTTAAGTGCTAAGGTCTTATTTAGAAATACTATTACTTTACTTTCCTGATCAACCTTTCTGTCATTTTTTTCATTACTACTATGATCTATCTATGCTTTGCTAACCCCTTTGATTAATTCTTTAACATTATAGTAACATTACTAATTAATTAGCTACTAGTATTCTTATCATTTATACTAATATCATTAACTTATGCATTAACACTATCTATAACATTTTCATCCTTAATGGCCATAGCATTTTCAGATTTATTTCACTTACTAATCACATTCTAATTCAGCTTGTAGGCTAATCTTCCATTAACCTTATTATGACTAGTTCCCAATTTAGTCCCCTTTAAAATTCCATTAATTTACAATTTACCTTTCATTTGCCAAACATTACTATTTTTTCATTTCTTAAATAATATTCATTATACTTTTAATTACACTTATGCACCATACTATTTCTGAATTTTCATTTTAGTCATTTCCTTACTATTATTAATGGCAAATTACAATGTGGTCCCTAAAGTTATACATTTGCCAATTTACCGTATATTTTTTACTATTTACTCTTATAGCTCATTTTTCCTATCTTTTACCCTTAATACATGCTATGACATGTAAAATTACAATTTAGTTTCCACTTTTTACTTAAGTGCCAGAATTACACTTTTGATCCTTATTTCACCATATAATAGAGTTTATTTACAATTTCATCCTTCAATTAACATTGCATTTGCTAAATTATAATTTGGTCCATGCACTTTCACTAAATTACGATGGTGCTCTTTTTTCTCACTTATTTACACTAGTGCCACTATTTATCTTTACTTTCACACTTAATTTCTTATTTGACATGCAATTTATTATTTTATCACAAACATATTATTTTTATGGTAAATTACATATTGATCCCTATTAAACCATTAACTTACATATTAAATCACTCATTTTTCTATTTTATCATTTTTATCCTTTAAAACTCATCATTTAGTGTAGTTGCCATTTTTATACTTAACTTTCATTGAATTACGATATACCCTTTAATTATAATTAATTACTTTAATATCACTAATTGAACTCATTTATGCATTTCACTTACTATTCATTATGCCAATTGCAATTTTGATCCTTAACATGTTATTTTCTTACCACTTTACACTTTAATACCAATTCTTTTCATTCTTTATAAATAAGTTCACTTACATTTTATTTTCACTTGAGAATGAACCTTCATACTTTTATTCATTACACAATTATTTAATCATTCAGATATGCATTTATTCATTCAGTAACTTAGATATTTATTCAGTTGTTCATTTTAAAATAATCTTCTTATTTTTGCCACACTTACCCATGAGGCTTAATTTTTAACACAATTACCATTATAATCCCAAACTTTTCATTTTCTTTCATGTAAGTCCTTTTCACTCGAATTCTCATTTTCACTTCACTTTTTTTTTGTATTTTAAAATCATTTTTACCATTATGCTCCTAGTATAATCTCGGTAGAAATTTTTAGATCGAATATATAGGACATGAACCTTATAGATCCATAGCACCGCGCTAAGGAATGATCTCGAAGGATCACTCCAACACTTTCACTGAATGCTTAATAGTTTACTGCACCACGGTATAGGTATTCTTATGGCTAGCACAACATATCCGAAACTAGATTTAAACCGCCAGACCACTACTGAAGGCAAAAATTTCTTAATTATTTTTAATCCAATTTTTGCATTTTAACACTTTCACTTACATTTACATTTAATACACTAGTCACTCAACATATTCGTCATTTTTGCACATTTCATGAATTATCTCATCATTATTCATCATTTTCACTTTGAACATAATGTAACTTCACACTTTAAAATATTCACACATATTCCATAAATTTCAAAAAAATTCATAGACATTTCTTTTCGTGTCTAAATTCATTTTATGCCATTACACATCATATACACAAATATTTCATTTACATTCATACTTATCACTACACATCGTTTCTTATCATCTTTTTATATTGATAATCTTTAATTGCATTTAGGTTGGTAAATTACATAACCATCATTATAATTTCATTTTAAAGTATTATGTCCCATTATTCTTCATTTAATCAATTATTCAATTAAATTATATACTAGATAACATATCTACATGCTTGTATACACCTTATACATTAAAGTATACTATATTAATTATAGTATACTATTCGATCAAGATTAGAATTCTTCACTCTAAATTAATTCTTTCCTCCTTTATCATTATTTCCATTATTTAATACACTAATTAACTTATTTTCTATGTTTACCTTTCAAGAAATATTAAGATATCCTTTAATATATCCTAATGTTTTAGTTGGTCACCAAAGGAGTTTTCATATCAATTTATTTTCTTCTTTTTTAATCACTTAAATTGCCATTTTACCAATATTTAACTAATTCTTCCCTATTATTTCAATTAAATATATTATGTTCTAGTAACTTCATTTAAAATATAACATGTTATCAATGTAAATTATATGAAATTAAACTTTAATAATTCTAAATAAATCCCTATGTACTCTATTTTCAATTATTATTTTTTACGGCCTTATAACTATTAAATTAACATAAGTTACCTCCTTACTTCAATGCATTCGATCTTACCTATAATTTTTTCTAAATTTATTTTTCCCTCTTTTATCCAATATTCCACTAACTTACATGCTATTTAACATGATTACATAATTACTTACATTAATCATCAAAATATTACCTTATGTATATACACGGCTTAACCTAAGATTCAAGTACCAAATTTATCGCCTCCATTTTAAGCACTTAAAGTTTTATTTATAAACTCTATTCACATATATATGACCTTAATTTTAATTATCCATATATATTTCATTAAAAAGCATATTAGACATAACCTTAAACTTATAGAAACTAGATGAAAATTAAAGAATATTACATCCACTAACCTTTTAAATTTACTTTTACACTCCGTAAGCTTCCTTTTATTTCTATTTTTCCCTTGATGATCCTTCTCCTCCTTATTTTTCTATAGGTGGCCAAAAATGAACATTAAAAAGATATCCATTAATTCAATTTTTTTATGCAATATAACTTCATAAATAGAAACTAAATACTCAATTTCATTTGATAGAACCCTTAAATAAATTTTAAACTACCAATTTCTCTTACCTCTCTTTTGATGCATAATCTTCAATTCTTAATTTTTTTCACTTTAATTACTCCAAATTGAGCTTAGATATGGTAACCATATGAAAGAGAAGCCTTGATTTGCTTGAAAGAGAGATTTGGTGAAAGGTTTGGAGATAGAAAATAAATAAATTTATGAGAGAAAGAATGGCCAATTTGGCCAAGAAGAAGAAATAGGAGAGAGGGAGAAGGCTGAGGAAAATTTTGCAAAAAATTAGATATTTCTGCCTTTTATAAGTCTCTTAATGGGTTAGGCTTGGTCCAATCAAGTTGGTCCAACAAAACTTAAGCCCAATTTTCATTATTTAGTGTATTATGTAACCTTAAATTCTCTCTTCAACTTTTAAAGCTCAATTGCCAATAAAAATAGTTCCATAATTCTTAAAACATTCAAATTAGCCAACATAAAATTTTTTAACTTAATTGAAGTCCATTTTCGATCCAATTCACTCAAACTGGTTCAGTTAGCAAAATTTTGGTGTTACCTTAAAATTATTTTTTCACTATCAAATAATTTTAAATACTAATTAGAGTCTAACTAGAACTTTTTATAATTTTTAAAGATCATTTACTATTTTCAAATCCACGATCAATCGGTAACTATTTAAACCAAAATCATTATTTTTTTCTTACTTTCCAAGTTCAAACCTTCTTAAAAATACTTCCATAATTCTCAAAATATATTCATTAGGCTTTATGAATATTTTTTAATCAATTAGATACTATTTTTTGATCTTGTTCACTTTTACCAGTTTGATAATTCAATTTTTAAAGTCATCAAAAACTTAATTCTTTATTACCATATAATTATATTCATTAATACGAGCACGTTTATATTTTTAGATTCTTTTTTTTGATATGCATAGCATATTTTATGGTCTAATCAAACTGGATTAAACTAGTCATATTCCAAATTTGAAAGTGACTCACGTCTTTTTGAGGCCCAAACGATCTCCATTTGATCCCAAATTTAAACCATGGACTTCTATTGATATGCTCTTTTCAATGATCAAAGAAATATTTTAAATTCAGGAGGTACTATTTACCTTGATGTCATTATTCAACATCGAAAAATACTATTCTGAACTAATTCGGTATTTGGGCCATTATACTTTAGTGATTCCTTGAGCAATAAACCCCCTCTAATTTATCAAATTGATGAATATAGCCTAAAAGTGCTTCTAGATTCCTTGAGGAAGAAAACCCCCTCTGGTTTTATTGAACTGATGAATAAAGCCCATAAGTACATTTGGATAGATAAAGTGAAGAGGCTAAAGTATAAAGAATAGATAAAGGAGGACAACAAAAGTTCTTGAGGAACAGGTCAGAAGTTCAAGAAAAAATGATTCTCGAGTCATGAAAGGAACGAATATGACATATGTAGTTTTAAAGTCACACTCAAATAGCCATGGTAAAGAGCAATTCACCAAACTAAATGCCTCCCTCATGCAAATTCTATCCTGGATGAAGAAGAATGACTAGGTAAATTTGTCGAAACCCATAAGGAAGGGTTTAAACAGGGACTAAGGTTTATATTGTGCATTCCACAGGGATAAGAGGCATGAAACCAATGATTATTGGTAGCTTAAAAGAGAAATAAAGTACTAAATCAAGAAAGGCAAGCTAAAGTAGTTCATTAAAAGAAGCAAATGAGAGGATAAGCAGTCTCTATCAAGGCAGTCAGATAAAAGGAAGAGAAGCAACAGTAAGAAGGCTCCAGTAAGAGTAATTCATATGATCATAGAGGGGAAAGCACTATGATGTTTTTAAAGACTCAAAAAAGGAAAACAAAGGAGGTTTTCTTGCTTAAATCCAACCCATCTGCCCCAATAGACATCATCCTTGCAACCATACAATGACGCACTGGTAGTGTAAGCAATAATTAAAGATTTCCTAGTATAGAGGATTCATTGATCCGCATCTCCCGATAGCCCATCAAGGTAGAAGGCTCAATTAATTTGAACTTACTCAATCATGCATCCGAGTGATTGAGATAATCATGACGCGAGGAATCCCCAACGCTGACGGGGACCTGACCTGAATGGGGTGGGGAATCTCGAAATTTTCCCCCTATTGGGATAGTGACAGCGGAAAAAATAGCTGATGTGCATTTCTGAACGAGGATAAGGAATGGGGTATCTGCCCGACGGGAATTCCCGCCCCATAAAAAATAAGTTTTTTAATTTTAAAATATAATATTTTATAAATAATTAAAATTAAAATATAACTTAATTTTATAATTATTAAGTTTTAAATTATACTTAATTTTAAATTTATCAATGGTTGAAATTTATATTAATTTAAATTATGATCGATTTTAAATTTTTTATTTATTAAATGCTATATTTTAATTTTATTTATTTTTAAAATATTATATTTTAAAATTAAAAAAAAAATCATTTTTTTGGGGGCAAGGATCCCCGCGGCAGATGGAGATGGGTGGAATTCCCTCCCTGTTATTGAATCGGGGGTGAGGAAGGGGAATCCCTGCCATCGGCGGGGTAGTGAGTGGGGTACAATCCTTGGCCCCACCTCGCCCCGTGAGCTTCTCTACAAGTGGTAGACAACGATAAATAAGGAGATAAAAATTTTGCTGAAAATTTTGTTCATCAGAGAAGTGTTTTATCTAGAATGGTTATCAAACATAGTGCTGGTAAAGAAATCTAATGAAAAATGGAGAATGTGCATAGATTTAACTGACCTATATAAGACATGCCCAAAGGACAGCTACGCACTATCGAACATAGATATGCTAGTGGACTCAACAATCAAATTTAAAGAGTATGCCTTCCTGGATGCCTTGGTAGGCTACTAATAGATCCCAATGAATTTGAAAGATGAAGAAAAAACAGCATTTGTTACTCACAGGGTAACATACTATTATAAAGTGGTGACGTTCAGCCTAAAAAATGCAGGAGCCACTTATTAGAGGTTGATGAACAAGTTGTCCACAGAGCAGATAGTTCAAAACATATAAGTGTATGTTGATGATATGATAGTCAAAAATAAAACCTCTATGGATCTACCAAAAGAGCTCAAAGAAACATTCTCTACCCTTAGGAAGTTTGGCCTCAAATTGAATTCAGAGAAGTGCTCGGTGTTAGGTCAGGTAAGTTTCTCAACTTTGTGATTTCAAAAAGGGGAATAGAAACTAACTAGATAAAGATTGAAGCCATCTTGAAAATAGAGCTACTAAAATCGATCGGGGAAATGCAGATACTAAATGGAAATATTACAACTCTTAGAAGGCTTATCTCTTACTCTGATAAATGGTGCCTTTCATTTTATAAATCCTTGAAGAATCTGAAAAACTTTGAATGAAGCCTAGAATGTCAGTTCTCCTTTGAAGTTTTAAAGTAGTTCTTGAGTTTTTCTCCACTACTCTGTAGGCTGCAACCATGCAAAAATCATTTTATTTACTTGGCAATCTCTAAAGGAGCCCTAGGTTCGATGTTGATCAAGGAATAAGACACTAAGCAGTTTTTCATTTATTATACTAGTAAGTTTCTCTAAAAACCTGAACTGAGATATTTGATCCTCAAACAGTTGGCTCTGGCTTTATTCAGCTCGGTAAGAAAGCTTTGCCTCTACTTCTAAATGTATACAGTAATTGTTTGGACCAACACTCCTCTCTAGAAAGTGATGTAGAAGTCAAAGGCATCGGAAAGGATAACTAAATGGGCAGCTCACCTCAGAGAGTTTGATGTTTGATATAAGCCTCGGACATCAATGAAAGCATAAGTGCTGGTAGATTTCATGGTTAAGCTACATACTGCTCTTGCTAAGCTAAGCAGGGTGACCTAGAGTTTGTATGTGGATGAAGCAACATCATTTGAGGGAGTTAGAATAGGAGCTATGCTATCTAGTCGGGCAAAATCTTCTTACAAGGAATGGCCAGGATATCTTTCCATCATCTAATAATGTGGTAGAGTACAAAACACTCTATTTCCCATTACAGCTTACCCTCGAGGTAAAACCTCACTCTTTACTCATCCCTTCTATCTCTCAGTTGGTTATCAGTCGGTTGTTATAAAAGTTTGAGGCTAAAGAGCAGGTAATGGTGAACTATTGGGATATGGTATTTGCCTTATTGTCTTAACTGGAAAAAAAGGTGGAGGCTTGTGGAAAATCAAGCAAATACCACTAGGAGAAAATAAAGAGGCTGACTGATTGGCTAAGTAGGCATCCTCAAGCAGTGCCATACATTTAGAAGATATAATTTGGGCCATCATTGCTCAACTGCATTATGAAATATATTAAGTTCAGAAGAATGAGTAGATGGATGGATGGCGATTGTCGATCTACCAGTTCCTCAAAATAGGTGCTCTTTCAGAAGACCATGTGGAAGCTAGAAAGATAGTTTGACGTTTCAGTCTTTATTCTATTTTGGTTAAGAAACTGTATCGAAGGTCCTACTCACATCCTTTGTCACTGTGCTTAAGCTTGGATGAAGGTGACTATATGCTCAGAGATATTCATGAAGGCATTTATGGTGCACACAAAGGGGCTCAGACAATAGTTCAGAAGGCTCTTTTATAGGGATATTACTAGCCAAGAATAAAGGTAGATGCAAAAGAGTTAGTAAAAAAGTGTGATAAATGTTAGCAATTTGGGAAAATAATTCACCAGGGATCAGTCTGACAAATTCTAATATATAGCCCATGGCTTTTCATGCAATGGAGGATAGAGATATTTGGGCCTTTCCCATTGGCTACCAGGTAAAGGCAGTTCTTAGTAGTAGCAGTGGATAATTTCACTAAGTGGATTGAAGTCGAGCCATTGGTGACCATTACTCCAATATACATAATCAAGTTCACCCAAATATCAATCATTACCAAATTTCGTATCCCCTAAATTTTCATTACTAATAATGGAAAACAATTTGATTGTTAATCTTTAAGGGATTTTTGCAAAGAATGACACATTCAACTTAAGTTTATATCAGTCTACTATCCCCAATCAAATGGCATGATCAAGGTGACAAATAGAAAAATCCTAACGGGGTTGAAAAAATGGCTTGATGAAGTTAAAGGCCTCTGAGTCGATGAGCTGAACATCACCTTAGTCAGTAATAGGAGCCACTCCTTTCTTTCTCACTTATGGTAAGGAATCAGTTATTCCTTGTGAGATAGGAATGTTGAACAAAAGGATCGAGCAACCCAATGAAGAAGTAAATAAGGAGTTGCAATTATATTATTTAGATGTCCTTGAAGAAAAAATGGAGCATGCCTAGATCCAGGCAGCAGCTTATAAATAGAAAATGGCATCGTATCATGATCGAAAGCTAAAGCCCTAAACTTTGTGTGTAGGCAAAATGGTCTTTAAAAAGTTCGTCGAAGCCCAGATAGCGACAAGGGTGAGCAAGTTGAGCCCTAACTAGGTAGGTCCATTCGAAGTGCATGAAGTGGTGAATTTTGGAGCTTACAGACTTAAAGATATGGCTAGAAAGATATTGCCACACTAATGGAATATTTTCAACTTGAAGAAATATCATCAATAACCCTGCTCAAACAGGCACCTCCTCTAAGCTCACAAGTAGTTTTGCCACGAGTACCTTTTTTAAACTCATAGGTAGTTTCACCACAAGCACCTCCTCCGATCTTACAGGTAGTTTTACCATGAGAACTTTCTCCTAGCTCACAGGTAGTTTTGCATGAGCCTTTGCCTTTTTAGCTCAAACAAGCATCTTTGCCATGAGCAAATAGGAAGTTTCTCCATAAGCTCTTTTTTAGCTCAAATAAGCTATGTCGCCATGAGCACTTTTGTAAAATCTTAGAGTAGTTCGGCAATAACGCCAAACTTTGTGTAAGCTCAGCTTGACAGCTAAATCTATGAGCATATTCATGAATAATATAGTTCGACAATTTGAGCCATAGATATTTCACAAATAATGCAATTTGACAATTTGAGCCATAGATATTTTAGTTTTAATTTTATATTATTATTTAATTTTTAATCAAACTAGCAAATTTTGTTAAGGAATTATTATAAAGTTCACTTTTTATTATCAAACAATGTAGTGAGAAGAAAGTTGAGGCTGTTAACAATGAAAAGGAAAATTGTTCATTTCATTAAAGGTGAATCAAAATGAAACTTCAAGAAAAAAATACAAAGGGTAAAAGGGAAGAGCCCTAGTTACTCGTATTCAGGCTTAACATCCTCCAACTAAGAGAAATTCTCCTAGGTAACTTATCCTTCACCACTTTGATGAGTTTGCTCCCATAGGAGATGGCCTTCTCCACCGCAAGGTCGTCTACCTTTTCTTTCAGCTATGTTATTCTCCATTGTAGCTCGAAATAACTACCATTTAGCTTGGTCCTCTCAACCCAGCATTTCTTCAACTTGATAAGTGAGGTTTAAAGCTCCTCTTTCACTTTTGTACAAGAGGCCTCAGCTTTAGCTACCTTATTAGCAACTTGTTTAGCTGCTCACTTTCTTTGCCCTGGCCTCACTAGTAGAAGCTTAATCCTTCCAATTATTGGCCACCTGCTGAAACTCTTTCAGCTTCCCATCAAGTTTGATGGTAATCCTCTTCTCCTTCCTGATGCCATGTAATTTAGTATAGTCATTTTATATGTTATTGCATTATTTCTTTAGTTATTGTATGCATTTTATAATGTTTTAGGTTACTTTTTTGTCTTCTTTGTTTTGTAGGTTAAATGTGCCTAATTGGGTGAAATGAAGCATAAATGAAGGGAATTTTGTTGAAGTATAGAAGAAAAAGGTCTTTTAGAAGTTTAAGAGCTTGTGCTGACTTATAACAAGGTATGCCAACTAATAACGTGTTGAACCGAATCATAAAGCAATTAAGGGTGTGCTAACTCATTCCAATGGTGATTACTCATTATAGACCCTTGCTGTGCCAACTTGTCTAACTTGGCACAAGTGTTCTTACTCATCACAAAGGCCAACTATTACAATCTTTCATGTACCTCTTCAGATTTGCAACCCTTTCTGAAAAGAAACCAATTGGGACACCTTGGACCTATAAATATATAAAGATAACCATATTTTGGATATACAAAAACTACCTTTTAACTTTAAATTAATTAATTAGAAAAAATATGAGGAAGAAGAATACTCCAAGGAAGAGAAGAGATCAAAAGAGGTTAATCATCATTTAAGTATTTTTCTAAAGAAGCATTGAGGAGTCTTCTAGCATTCTTTCTTCTCTTTTCCCTTTATAATTTACTTAAAATTAGTTTTTTTCTTGGTGTATTTCATTAATATGTATCTAGTCTAACTTTATTTTGTTAGAATTGCAAGTACGAATCGATCTTCATTAATATAAATATCTTGTTTGAGTAGGGATGATTTAAGTTTGATTGGATGCTTAAGTTACTATGTATACTTGATCACCATATGTAATATGTTAATCAATTTATTCACAATGAGAGTTGGGACATT
Source organism: Excoecaria agallocha (assembly GCA_037975025.1). NCBI lineage: Eukaryota > Viridiplantae > Streptophyta > Magnoliopsida > Malpighiales > Euphorbiaceae > Excoecaria > Excoecaria agallocha. The sequence continues at coordinate 48,264,707 of CM075806.1, read as the reverse complement.
TAGGTGGAAAGGTAATTAAACTTACTTAAAAATAGAAATCAATTAGGAGATATGGGTTTCACTTTGAAGGGCTTAAGAATTGGCATATAACTTTATGGTTCTCATTATCTCTATAATGACATGAGAGTGCTTATGGACTCTAGATGGGGATGCCTTTATTTGACAGTGAAATTAACATATAGGGATAATAGGCCTTATTTTCCATTCATTGCATGCTTATATGGTTTTTTGCATTCTTATAAGATCAATTGATGCCTTGTAATTCTAAATGCTTATATTGATGGTTCAAAGTTATAATTAGATTACTAAGTAATAATTTAATATAACCAACCCCATTTTATTCATCATTGCCTAATCATTTCCTTTTCATAGGCCCTCAAGGTTTGAAACCATTGAATCAAGATGATGACCAAAAAGGTACCTCTCCAAATGAAGTAAAGTTAGAGCTTAAGCCTCTGACATCAAATTTGAGATATGTATTTTTAGACTCAAACTCTTAATTTCTTTTTATGGTTAATTCATCTTTACCTAATGATCAAGTAGATGCATAAAGAGATGTTTTTTTAAAGTATAAGAATGCTATTGGCTATTCTATAAATGATTTGAAAGGGATTAGTGCTAAGATTTGTTTGCATAGAATAATTTTAGAGCATGATGCTAAGCCTTTAATTGAGGGTCAAAGGCATTTGAATCCTACTTTTAAAGAGGTGGTTAAGAAGGAAGTGATCAAGCTTTTAGATAATGGTATCGTACATTCCATTGGTGATAGTAAATGGATAAGCCCCGTTCAAGTGGTTCCTAAAAAGGGAGGCTTGATGGTGGTTAAAAATGAATCTAATGATTTAATTCCTACTATAACTATCATGAGATGGTATATGTGTATTGATTATAGGAAGCTAAACAAGGCTACTAGAAAGGAATACTTTCCCTTATATTTTCTTGATCAAGTGTTAGAGAGGCTAGCTAATTTTTCACATTTTTGCCATCTTGATGGTTTAAGTGGTTTTTATCAAATATCTATTCACCTTGATGATTAAGAAAAAACTACATTCACATGTCCTTATGGAACTTTTGCATTTAGGCATATGCCTTTTGGTTTATGTAATTCCTCTACTACTTTTCAAAGATGTATATTTTCTATTTTTAGTGAGTTGATAGATGAATATGTTGAAGTCCTTATGGATGACTTCAGTGTCTATAGAGCTAACTTTGACCATTATTTAGAGAATATTTCTAAAGTTCTTAATAGTTGTATGGAGCATAGATTGGTGCTTAATTGGGAAAATGTCACTTCAAGGCATAAGAGGGTATTGTTCTTAGTCATTCTATCTCAAGTAAAGAGATAGGAGTGGATAGAGTAAAGATTTTATAAGAGATTTGTCAAAGATTTCTCAAAGATAGCTAACCATTATGCAATCTTTTAGCAAAAGATATGGATTTTGTGTTAGATGAAACTTGCTTTGATGCATTTAAGATGTTAAAGAAACCCTTCATTTCAACACCTATTTTGCAGCCACCTAATTGGGATGAACCATTTAAGATTATGTGCGATGCGAGCAATTTTACTATAGGGGCAGTTTTGGGGCAAAGAAATAAAGGTAAACTATATGTGATATACTATGCTAGTAAATTGTTAGATATAGCTCAAATCAACTACACCACAATAGAAAAAGATTTACTGGCTATTATGTATGCATTCAAAAAGTTTAGAGCTTATTTAGTAAGGCAAAAAGTTATAGTATATTTGAATCATGATGCCCTTAAGTACCTTTTAAGTAAAATGGATGCAAAGCTGAGGTTTTTGAGGTTGATTTTGATGCTTTAAGAATTTGATTGGGAAATTAAAGATAAGACAGAAAGATAAAACCTTATGAAGGATCACTTGTCAAGGTTGGATCAAGGTGGATTAAAGATGCATGATGATGGTGTGCATATAGATGAAAGTTATCATAGTGAATATCTTTTGAGTGTGGTGTTTAAATAGGTCCCTTGGTTTGCTAATATTGCCAACTACTTGGTAAGTGGTATTCTTCCATATGGTTTAGATTATAATGAAAGGAAAAAGTTTTTGTATAATTATAGCTTTTACTATTGGAAAGAGCCATTACTTTATAAGAGGTGTGCAGATGGATTGATTATAAGGTGTATTCCCCAAGATGAGGTTGAAGACATTTTGAAGCATTGCCATTCCATAAAGGTTGGTGGTCATTTTGGTATATCCAAGACAGCTTCTAAGGTGCTTCAATTTGGTTTTTGGTGGCCTTATTTATTTAAAGATGTTAGAGCATATGTACTAAGATGTGATAGATGCCAAATGATAGTATAACAAGAAAGCATGAGATGCCATTGAAGGGAGTATTAGAAATGGAGATATTTGATGTTTACGGGATGGATTTTATAGGTCTTTTCCCTAGGTTTTTAGGTCATAAGTATATTTTGGTTATGGTTGATTACAGATCTAAATGGGTCAAGGAAATGCCTACTCTCACTAATGATGCCAAAGTAGCTAGAAAAATGATTAAGAAGCTTATTTTTCCTAGGTTTGGCACTCCTAGAGCTATTATTAGTGATGGAGGTTCCCATTTTTGCAATAATATCATTGATTGTTTATTGAAGAAGTATAGAGTGAAACACAAGGTGGCTACTCCATATCATCCTCAAACCAGTGGTCAAGTAGAAGTGAGTAATAGAGAATTAAAGTGGATATTAGAAAAGATAGTTTCTTCATTTATAAAGGATTAGGCATTAAAGCTAGAAAATGCTATGTGGGCATACAGGATAGCCTTTAAAACACCTATAGGTCTTACCCCCTATCAACTTATCTACAGCAAGTCTTGTCACTTACCGGTTGAGCTTGAATATAAGGCCTATTGGGTAATAAAGGCTTTGAATTTTGATATGTAGCAAGCTGGTAGAAAGAGGTTGAGGATGAATGCCTATGAGAATGCTAAGTTATATAAGGATTGCACCAAGATGTGGCATGACAAGCATATTCTTAAGGAGTTTTCACAAAGGTGATTTGGTGCTTCTTTATAACTCATGATTGAGGTTATTTCTTGGGAAGCTTAAGCTTAAATGGTATGGTCCTTTCAAAGTTGTTAAAGTGTATGAGTTTGGAGCAATCAATATTAAGAATGACAAGGGAAAATTTGCCAAAGTTATCCGAAAAGACACCAATTAGGACACCTTTGGGCCTATAAATACACGAAGATAACCATATTTTAGATATAGAAAAAATATCTTTTAACTTCAAATCAGTTAATTAGAAAATATTTTCAGGAAGAAGAATACTCTAAGGAAGAGGAGAGATCAAAAGAGGTCAATCATCATTCAAGTATTTTTTTAAAGAAGCATTAAGGAGTCTCCTACCATTCGTTCTTGACTTTTCTCTTTAGGATTTACTTGACATTAGTTCTTTTCCTTATGTATTTTGTTTTCCTAATATGAATCTAGGCTAACTTTATTTTGTTAGAATTGCAAGTATGAATTGATCTTCATTAATATAAACATCTTGTTTGATTATGGATGATTTAAGTTTGATTGGATGCTTAAGTTATTATGTATGCTTGATCACCATATGTAATATATGAATAAATTTCTTTATAATAAGAGTTGGGACATTTTGCTGGAAAGATAATTAAACTTATTTAAAGTTAGAAATCACTTATGAGACAAAGGTTTCACTTTAAGGGACTTAAGAATAGGCATAGTGCTTCATGGTTCTCATCTATCTCCATAATGACATGAGAGTGCTTATGAACTCTAGCTAAGGATGCCCTTATTTGACAATGAGAGTTGCATCTAGGAATAGTAGGCCTTATTCTCCATTCATTGCATGCTTATATGTTTGTTTGCATTCTTATAAGATCAATTGAAGTTTTGTAATTCTAAATGCTTATATTGATTGTTCGAAGTTATAGTTAGATTAGATAATTAAATTAGTAAATAAGAATTTAAAATAACCAACCTTATTTTATTCATCATTGCCTAAACATCTTACTATCTAGCCTGTTAATATAAAATGACACTTTAACATAAATTGGTTCCCAGAGTTCAACACCCTTCTTACCCTATCTACGTCCTAGAGATTAGGTTTTTAAGAAATACACTGCAACACTCCCTCAGAAGAATGAGTAGCCTGCTCATCATGCCAATGGCCATATTTTATAAGATTCCACTCTGCAAAGAGTAGTAGTTAGTGCATGAAAGCAATAATGTTAATAGCTATTGAAAAATAAGTACCTTTACTTGATGCCTTCACATAACAGTGCAAAGATGCTCCACTTTCAAGTTTATAAAAGAGGACACCTTATCTAGTATATAGGTGAGTAGCAAGCATAACCTACTAAATTTTGCATTGTAGAACTATGGGCAATTAGGTTCTATAACCATATGCCTCAAACTTCCTTGATCATCTTGTTGACCTTATCGCTCCAGCCTAGAGGACCATATGACTTTTCTTGGTGAGCTCGGTTAGATGAAGGCCTAGGCAACATTATTGAAGGTCGATCCGTGCATGATGAGCTACGGACTGGGGATGTTAGGGACGCGTTGAGATTGTAATAGCCATGGAAAGATTGTTGTTCTGATGGAGGACAACGTCGGTAGGTGGAGCAAAATCAGCCATAGGTACTGGACTGACCGTTGGAGCTAGTGCCACACTAGCTGTTTATTCAAGAGCGACACTATATGCCTAGAAAGGTACCGAGATAGCTTGTGTGGAACTCTCTCTAACTATGGCTTTTTTAGCCTTGAACTTCTCATTGAAGGATGATTTTCCCACTCTCTTTATAACTATATAACAATAACAAAATGAGACACATAATTAGACTTCCACTTTATAAAGAAAAAGAAATGTACCTCGTATCTCACTAAGTCATTCGAGAGATGATTTAGGATACAAAAAGTCATAAATTTCAATTTTCTTATGGGCTAGCTCCCTCCACCACTCTAAAGTCTTTTCCACTTTTCTGGATAGCAGTATATGTTGGTCGTTCAATTGATGAACAACCTCCAATAAGTCCAGATAGGAAAATTTAACTTGCCTTCTACGATAAAAAACCTAATTTTCCAATTTTTGAGGGCATTTAGCTTTCCCAAAAAGATGTTGTACCCTGCCTAAGCTTGAACATAATAGTGGTCTTCTATCATATTTTGAATCCCAACAACATGGGTAGCTTTGACTAGATGGACTATAAGATCAATGGATTCTTTGAAGTCCAGATTTGTAGGGCGATTAAAGTGAGCCAGGCATTAGGGTGCAATTAACTGATAGTAAGGTTGTAATGCTTCAAGAAGGAAGTTTCGAAGTAGGTTAGGAGAAGAGTGGCTCCAACTTAGACATTAGCCTCAAAGAGAACTAATTTATTTTTGTCATTAAAGTTAAAATTAGCAGTGCTATGGGAGTTAGGAGCTAGCAGTTTATATTGGTTGGGCATACCTAATTGAACTCTTAGATTAGGGAGTTTGGAGACATTTATCATTGAGCTATTATTTAGGGACTTAAGTATTAGACTTTGGTAGTCTCCTAGGTCTAAGATGGCTAGGCTTAAGGGTTTTATTAGTTGGAGTGTTTAAAGGAGCGCTCTCTGCTAATTCATGAGTATTTTAGAAGGCATTTGGAATACTGAGAGATGAGCTATGAGTAGAAGTGCTCAGTGTGCTATCACTCAATAGACTATTCAAGATCCTAATTTCACTAGAATCTAAAGACTCATTGATTTTGAAACTTAAATAGTAGAATAGAAGTGTTGAAATGAAAATAAATGGTGAAGCAAGAAGGGAAAAGATCTAAGGCACTAACCTGAGGTTTCATTTAAAAGAATTGAAAGATATTTGAAGGAGTAAAATATAAGAAAGATAGAAAAATGATGCAGAGAGATGGTAGAGTGAAAAATGTGGAAATAAAAAAGGATAAAGGGTATTTATAAAAGGGCGAGCTGTTGGATGAGAATTGAATGTATGGTACAGAGATCCCCAATGTGAGAAAAATTAATTACATTTATAGCTATCATATGGGATTCAAGGAGGCACCATTATGATCATAACTATCATCACAAAGATCGAGGGGATGTCTCCATGTAATCATGATTTGACATAGAGCTTAAAGGGATGGCTTGTTTTGTTTGAATTGGACCTGATTAATTTTGAGCAGGTTTTCAGTTTTCCATCGACATAAATGTCTCTTACCTTGGGGGGACTTATGATAACTAAACTTTGTTTTGGATCCAGGCCCATATCTTGAATTCCTAGTTATTTAGGTTATCTTAAGATCCAAATTGTCGAACTTGAATGATGTCATCTTGATGTGTTCTATTTGGGTAACTCAGATAGACTTCCTATTCTAGTGATACTCTTTTCCCAATAGGATCCTCTAACCATTAGGACTTCAAGTAGAAGTAGGAGATTAGTCTTTATAAATAGCTTCGATTATCAGGTATTTCACTCTCTTAGCCACTTTTAGTAAAATTACTCTCTTTACTGTTTACTAACTTGATTGTCGAAGAGTCCCCTCATAGGGATCTTATTATTTTTAGGTACTTTTGGAGTAATAGTTAGATTGAATCCGATAGCATCTCAGTAATTTTTGAATTGTTATCATTTGCAGTGATGAGCATGAACTCTATCCCTGTAGAACTATAAATTCCAAAGATGAAAACACTCAGATGAAAATGGTTGAAATAGTACAGCACCACCACTCCTCGACATACCAGTCTTTCTGTCCCCAAAGCCCACCTCTCAAGGTGCTTCCCTAAGTCTTTGCATCATTGGCTTACCTACCATGATAGCTGCAATCCCCACACTCGGTCTTACTTGCTAGCTTACCTAGGCCTATGTGGCAACTCTGTCGCATCTAGTGGCATAGGCGGTGCCCCAATCAACACCATAAACAACCAGGATAAACACCACCCCTAACTTTGAAAACTTGAACTCCACACTCTAATAAAATAGCATAGGATCAACGATAATATTAACACAAGATAAGCTCGACAAGCTCATTTAAGAAAGGATGCAATAGCAGTAGAGCTATAATACGGCATAATCCAAGGCAGTTTCTACTTTCCCATCTCTAAAGTCATACTTTCCACTCCTTTCCTAAGCATAAAATTACCCAACTTATTGAGGTATAATGGAAGTATAAATCTCCAGGCACATGTAGATCAGTTCTACCATACCATGTTGATCCACACAATGAAAGATGCCTCCCTCTACAAGGTTTTTCCATAGACCTTAACAGAGTTCACTAAGATTTGGTTCAGAAACCTACCTACAAACTTAATAAATAACTTTCAGTAGTTCACTAAGATGTAGTGAAGTTTATGGTGGCTATTTGACCAACCAAAGTCTCAATCAACCTGCATCAGGTCATTATAAAGAGGGAATAACCCTTGTAAAGCTACATGTATAGGTTTAATATAGTAGCTATGGATATTTAAAATCTAAATTTAGAAGTTGCCCTCATCTAGTATGTAGGTGAGTAGCAAGCATAATCTATTAAATTTCATATTGTAGGAACTATGGGCAGTTGGGTTCTATAGCCATATACTCCAAACTTACTTAATCGTCTTGTCGACCTTCTCACTCCAACCTATGGGAGTATATGACTTCTTTTGGTGAGCTTGGTCATATGAAAGCCCAAGCAACATTATCGAAGGTAAACTCATACATGGTAAGTTACGAACTGGGGATGTTAGAGATGTATCCGAGATTGTAATGGTTATAAAAGAACTATTGTCCTAATGGAGGACAACATAGGTAGGTAGACTGAAATCAACCATAGGTATAAGACTGGCTGCTAGAGCTGGTGCTGCATTGGCTACTTATTCAAGCATAACACTATAAGCCTTGGAAGGTGCCGGGCTAGCTTGTTTAAAACTCTCTCTAACTTTAGCCTTTTTAGCCTTGAACTTCTCGTTGAATGATGATTTTCCCGCTCTCTTTATAACTATAAAACAATAATAGAATGAGATAAATTGTTACACTTCCACTTCAAAAAGAAAGAGAAATGTACCTTGTATCTCACTAGGTGGCTTGAGAGATGATTTAGGATCTAAAAAGTCATAAATATCAATTTTCTTATGGGTGAGTTCCCTTCACCACTCTAAAATCTTTTACTCTTCTTACTTTAGGATAAAAAAACCTATTTTTTCAATTTTTAAGGGATTCTGGCTTCCCTAAAAAGATGTCATACCCTACCCAAGCTTAAACATAATAGTGGTTTTCTATCATGTTTCAAAGCCCAATAATATGGGCAGCTTTGAATAGATAGACTGTAAGTTCGATGGCATTTTTTGAAGTCTAGATTTGCAGGGCAGTGAGAGCGAGCCAGGCATTAGGATGCAATTGACTTACAATAAGGTCATAATACTTTAAGAAGGAAGTTTCAAATCACATTGGTAGGAGAGTGGCTCTATCTTGGACATTAGCCTCTTAAAGAACTAATTTCTTTAAGTCATTAAAGTTAAAATTAGCAATGATGTGGGAGTTATGAGCTAATAGTTTGTACTTGTTAGGTATACTTAATCAAACTCTTAGATTAGGTAGTTCGAAGACATGTATGATTGAGCTAATATTGAGGACACAGGGATTAAACCTCGGTGGTCTCCTAGGTCTATGATCGCTAGGCTTAGGGATTTCATTGCTTAGAGTGTTTAAATGAGTGCTCTCTACTGATTTGTGAGTATTTTGGGAAGGCATTTGGAACACTGGGATTTCTATAAAGGTACTATCAGTGGATGAGCTATCATTAAAAGTGCTCGGTATGTTATCATTCAATAGACCATCTAACATCCTAATTTCACTAGAATCTAAAGACTCACTCATTTTGAAACTTAAATAGTAGAATAAAAGCGTTGAAATGAAAAGGAATGCTGAAGCAAGAAGGGAAAATATCTAAGGCACTAACCTGAGGTTTTGTTTGAAGGAATTGAAAGATATTTGAAGAAGAAAAATGTACAAAGCTGGAGAAATGAAGAAGAAAGATGGTAGAGCAAAAAAGGTGGAAATGAATAAGGATGAGGGGTATTTATAGCAAATGTGAGCCACTAGATAAGAATTGAATGTATGGTGCAGATATCCCTGATGTGCACAAATTTAATTAGATTTATTGTTGTTATACGGGATTCAAGGAGGTGCCATTATGATCATAACTACCATTACAGAGTTCGAGGGAACGTCTCCCTGCAATCATGATTTGATATAGAGCTAGAAGAGATGGCTTGCTTTGTTTGAATTGGACCTAATTAATTTCGAGCAAGTGTTTTCTTCTCTATTGACATAAATGTCTCTTACCTCAAGGGGCACCTATGATAACCAAACTATGTTTCAAATCTGGGCTTATAATCCAAATTCCTAGCCATTTGTGTTACCTCAAGATCTGAATTATCGAACCCGGATGATGTTATCTTGATGTGCCCTATATGGGTAACTCAGCTAGACTTCCTATTCTGGTGAAACTCTTTTCCCAGTACGACTCCTCCGACCATGAGGACTCCTAGTAAGAGTAGGAGATTAGTCTCTAAAAATAGCTATGATTATCATGTATTTCTCTCTCTTAGCCACTTTAATAAAACTACTTTATTTACTGTTTACTGACTTGACCTTCAGAAAGTCCCCTTATCGAGATCTCATTGTTTTAAGGTACTTTTAGAGCAACAGTCAGATCGAATCCAATCAAATAAAATAAAAATAAAAAACACTCGGATACATAATGATATACATATGGGGTATAATTCTTATTGACAAAAGTGATAACTATGACTTCTAATATAAACATATATTACTGGTCAAATAACCACATTGCAATTTTAGTATTTCAATGGAATCCAAATGATAATGACAAGCCAAATATATTCTTTCAATAACAAAGCAAAATATCAATTTGATATATGAATTAGTGTGTGTGTGTGTGTGTGTGTGTGTGTATATATATATATATATTGTATTTCTTCATTCCTCCTCCCCTTTAGTTTTTTTATTATTTTCTTTATTTTACTTTTTATATTTCTTTAATTTATACATGTATTTTTTTGAAGAAGAAAGTTGAGCAAAGATGTAATTTTTTCTTTACTTTTTCCTTTGTACCTTTACTTTTAATTTATTTTTAATGGTTTACATAAATATAAAAATTTTTAATTATTCATACTGTACAAAACACAAGCCTAGGTAACCATCAAAATTTTAATTTTTTATTTTGCTCCCCTCCCTCCCCCCCTTTGTATCTAATTTCCTTAATTTCTCCTTCTTACCTTTATTTTCAGTTTATTTTTAATGTTTTTGCATAAATATAAGGATGTTTAATTATCATGATTATGGTTATATTTTGAATTTAATTATTATAGTTATAGTATTTCATTTTTTTTTTGAATTCATATCATTTAGAGCTGATTATGGACCGATTAACCCATTTACGAGCCCAAAAAAACCCAGTCCATATAAATCAATTTTTTTTTCAAAATACAAACCATTAATCAATTCGTTATAATCGGCTAACCAATCCATTGATTTCATTTTTTTGGAATTGTTAACCAATATTACTTGATTAACCACTACAATTATAAGAAAAAAATTTATTTTTCAAAGTACTTAAAATAAAAATTAAATACCATATATAATTTAACATATTGTTCAAACTACAAATATAAGCTTAAAATGTATAAAGTACTTGAATATTAAATTACAAACTAAACACATAATGTTTAAATTAATTTAACAAGTAAATTTTAAATAAAATTACAGTTCAATATAAGCTTTTGCATGGTCAACTCCCTAATCATCAACTTGAATCACATTATGGTCGTCTATATCACAAGCTAACTCTACAATTAAAAAAAAACAAAAAAATATTACGAGTTAATTATTGTTGAAACCAACAATAGAAATATAAGTAGAAAAATCGAAATAAGAAAAAACCATACCTATCTCCACACTTTCAAGTTCTTCTAAAACTTGTTCAATTAAAATTGGTTACTACTTGATCTAAGCTAATCTTGTCCACAAATGAGTGCTTCCACAATTCTAAGAGTTAGACTAAATCAAAATGAGTCAAGAATACAATCTCTTATGTTAAAAGTAGATTTTGATGCAACACCTGACACATGCATTGCCAATACATATTGAGCCATTGCAGAGAGTATTTGATACCATGATGAATTAACTTCCACCAATTCAATATATCAAAAGCTCTTTTATCTTCCTTAAACACCTTATTGTAATACCTATCAAACTCAGTTTTTACTTCTTCACTACCTTGAGATACCTTTCATTTCTTCAAAATTGCTTGAATAATATCAGTAGTAGCTCTAGACTTAACCACATTTTTATCAAGCTTATCCGTTTCAATTGCTTTTGCTTGAGTGGATGGCACTATTGATGCCCTATAAGAATCATACATGGTAGATAAAAATTTTCTCAATTTTTCTTTTAACTTTTCACCATTCTCAAAACTATAACAATGATCAATAATGAAATTAACATATTCCAATTTGAAATAAGGATTAAATGCTACACAACAAACAACATAATATTCACATTATCAATATTTTCCTAATACTTATCAATTTTTTTTAATCTTAACAGCCATTGCCCTTAAACCTAAATGGTCACTTTCGTGTCATGAAGAAATCAATAAGCCAATACCATAAATCTATCTCATATATTCATTTCCAATAAAATAAAGTGAGTTAGAAAAATTCACAATTGTTTCATAAAACACATCAAGAAAAGGAAGTATACTTTTGGCATATTCCCTGTCACCCCTCTTAGGTAAACTACCATTACTCAAAAGGTTACTCACATACTTTTTATCAATAACCTCAAGCAAGTTAAAAATTCTTTTCAAACTTAATAGTAGACTTTAACATCAAATAAGTTGAGTTCTACCTAATTTTCACATCTAGGCATATAAGACTCGAAGTGTCTAACAACTCTTTTTTAGCATAATCTTTAAACTTACTCAACCTAGAAGAATAAGATCTAACATACTTTATTGCATTTTGAATTTTCTCAATTGAAGTATATCTTTTAAACTTTTTTTCATAATAAGACTCAAAATATAGGTAGCACATCTCATATGCAAGTATTCATCATCCAAAACACTACCCTCCCAACTATTCAACCTTCTTTTTAAATACTAAATGCCTAAGTTGTTTAAAGCTGCATTATCAATAGTTACAATAAAACTCTATAGCTATCCCAATCAAGCAAGCATTTTTTAATTAATTATCCCATAACCTTACTAGAATAACTAAAAATTGGATAAAATTTTTTTATGCAATTTCCAATCCTCATCAATAAAATGACATGTGATACATGATATGACCTTAGCAAGTGTACTAAATTGGCAAGTAATATAGGGGAATATAGTTATGATCCCAAAATATCGAACCCAAAGGATAAAGGGCTGCTAAGTGAGATATCTAGAGTTGAGCCAGGTTAATCTGAGACAAATTCCTAAGTTTTTAATTGAGAGCATCCTAAATCTAAAAGATAAAATTAACAAATAATAAAGCTAGTTAAACCAAATATTAAAACATTAACTAAAAATATTGCCAAGGTACTCTAATCCTTCCATACCCAATGCATTGAATTATACCATAAATAAATCTATGACTTGAATGAGGATAACCCATCTAAACCCTAAGTTTTTCATTCCAGAGCCAATTACTCTAACTACCCTATTTTCCATTCTATAGCCAATTCGATAGCTAGCATAAGCATGGGTCCCAAGATCAAGGTACAAATTAGCTTCCCATTATAGAGCCAACCAATCCAATACCTATCTATTCTTTAACTATTTCTAAATTAAATATAGCTTACAAAGAGAGTTCAAGACCTCTATTCTAGAATCATCAAGGACTCTAAATGTAGAAAACATAAGAATAGAGCATGGAAAAAGCCATTCCATATAAACATAATAACCATTCATTCAAATAAAATAAAATGATCAAATGTTTAATAAAATAGATAAATAGATAATCACAATGAAGAACAGAACATTCAAGCATATATAAATCAAAGATAGGTTTAATCCATTACATAAATATTAGGATTCATATATCCTTTAGCAATACAAATACTAACTAAATATAAATAAAATAAAGGAAGAGAGGAAAGAAGAAACCCAGAAGCCCATTTAGTGATGAAGCACTAATTGAATCCAAGCCTTATTCACCAACTCTTCAGCAAAATAAACACTAAAACTACAAATAAAGTAAAGAAATATAAATCTAATAAGCAATTACAAAGGAAAAGAAAAGAAAAACCTTAGAACTAAGATAGCTGCTCTCTCTTCTTTTCAGCCAAATGGAACTTAGCTTTTATAGCATCAACGGAGGTATATAGTAGAAACCATTTGGTCTCTGCAATGCACAACCTTCTAGATTAAAGCTCTACAAAATCTATTTAGCAAGAGATGATTTGGTCTCTGCCATGTGCAAGGTCCAATTTCTGTAAAAACATAAAAATTCACCATTAAGCACACCAAAAAACCATAATTCTCAAAATAATCCAATTTGGCACAAAACAAGAGATTTAACACACAAAAAAATTAGAAAAACACAAAATGAGACATAAACACAAATAAAAATATACTTAAAAATAAACAAAAAATTTGGAATTATCAATACACATATAACTCAAGTTCTGAATAAAGTCCATACATCAGCTCTAAGGCAGATTCTAGAGGATAAATTTTTCAAAAAATTCATCAAATTCCATTTCTTTTGTTTATAAAGATTATAACAATCCTTAGCAATTGTAAAATGTGATGGCATAGCAAACAAAGGTTGCATAGCATGACAGAAATCATGAAATCCTTCATGTTCAATAAATCTAAAAGGAATCTCATTAGAAGTTATCATTCTCGCTAAACATCTCCTACACTCTTTTTGATCAAATTTCTAATGTGAAAGTACATGTGTAGTGCCACTAAAGGTTTAAATGTCAATGTTATTTGGCTTTTTCTACATTTGCAGGATATTTTTAGACATGCTCAAGTGGTTACTCAAATAACTAGTGCCACTAGATGATGAATATGTAAGAGATTTCTCATAATATTTGTAAGTAGTCCTTTGGTCACTATTATTATTAGTGTTAATTTTATCAAAATGATCCTAAACCCATGATTTTTGCTTATCACTCTTCTTTGATTTTGGAAGTGGCAATTTTATTGAATTCCTAACTTGAGTTACCATTTCTATTTGTACTTTTTAAGTGCACTCTTCATTTGTTAGCTATTCTTATTGCTACTAACCTTATGGGGTGGTACTTCCACTATTGGCTATGGAATTTTAGTAGTAGTTGACAAATTCTCTATGGCTTCTAAACAAAATAAAGATATAAAGTGTTAATAAAATAATATGAGCTTCTGACAAACATTCATAAACAAATGGCATATAATATCAAAATAATTTTAACTAGATAAAAAATAAATAATTAAAAAGTAATGGCATGCATCTATTTTGGTATAACTTATTTCCAATGTAGACATTCGACCTGAATCAGCCTCTATTAGGGTTACCTAATGAGGTTAATATTATTTTAAAAACAACCAGGAAGTAGTAGTGCTCTTTCTTCTCCTGCACTAGCTTTCATTTTGAAAAAAGTTTTTTACCAGATTTTAAGGGGAAAAAAAGACTCCAAAAAAACATAATTGGATTCCTCTCTCAGGATTGGATGAAGTGCCTATAATTGGAGAACACTGGTTAACTCAAAAATGAGTAACGACTTTGACTCATAGGTCAAACTTACTTCTTGTTCACGATCTTACATGATGATTCGTATCTTTCATTACTGCAATTGGGTCTTAGGGCTTAACTTAAGTTCCTAACTCAATAGCGAGTCATAGATTTAAGATTATGACTCACCAAAGAGTGATGATCTTTAGTCCATGACTCATCCTTTTTATTTAAAATGTGTTTTTTATTTTTCTTAAGTGGGCCCATTGAGTGCAATCTGTGAGTCACGAATCATGACTCGCCAATCAAAACCGTGACTAGGTTATTTTTGCTTGAAATTCCAGATTTTCCCTTGCAAGAAAGGGGATTATTTTAAGATTAAAAATGTTCTATTTTTTTATCTTAATCCAAAAACATTAAAATGGATGGGATGATTTGGAATGACTAAAAAGTAAAAAATTAGAGAGAGAAAAAAGAGAGAGG
The DNA here is from genome assembly GCA_037975025.1 of Excoecaria agallocha. Taxonomy (NCBI): domain Eukaryota; kingdom Viridiplantae; phylum Streptophyta; class Magnoliopsida; order Malpighiales; family Euphorbiaceae; genus Excoecaria; species Excoecaria agallocha. Next base: position 48,249,549 of record CM075806.1, on the reverse strand, counting down.
AAAACAACTAGTTTTTAAAAGAACACGAAGGAAGCAGGAGAGGAGATAAAGAGCACTCTCACTGGTTTTTAAAAGTAGCTCAGCTAAAGGTAATAAATGAGGCAAATCTCTAGCTTTTATGTAGATTTAGCACTTTAATTCTTATAAAAATCCAGTTTGAAATATCCTTGTATCGGCCATGCTCCGTTTCTTTTTTTTCTTTGAGTGACTTTATGCTTTTCATTTTCCTCATGTAAATAAGGTTTTATTGGCATATTTATGTGTGACTTCGAGTTTTATGCATAAATCTATAGTTTTCTTATGAATTGGGTTTAGTTTTGTGCCTTTCAATTACCATTTTCTCTCTCTAGAATTCAATTTCTCTCTTAAGATGATTTTATGTAAATTTTATTATTTGATGTTTTTAAGCATTATTATGAGTTTATAAGTTACTTTTAGGAAGTTTAGAGGTGTTTTGGTGTGATTTGAGACTTAGAAGGTGTTTTAAAGCTTTGAGCTTCAGTCATGGCATCATTCCAATAGCGGCTGGACTGTCTAGAAGCGACTTATGGCCTTAAGTTATGAGTGAGTCATGGACTTAGTTCCTGACTCACCTTGACTTGTTTTTAAATGGCTAGTGACTTGCTTGAGGGAAGTGACTCATTCCACTCAAGGTTATAATGCAATTTTGTTTTATAACTCGCCCGAGTGATTCCATGACTCACTCATTTTCTCATTTCCTTATTCTTCATTTTCTCATCTACTTTCTTTTAATTTAATTTAATTTAATAGTAATGTGATGTTTTAAATTTTATGCTTAAGCCTATCTACTTTATTTTCTCAATTTTTATACGTAAACACTCGGGCTTTATTTCGCAGAGTCTGGAGATTCAAAAGACACAATTACCTGGAATTAATTTTGGGATTAATTAGCTTATTTAAAAATATTTATTTCAATTGTAATTGACCTTGTTATTACATGAGTTGTAATAATTAGTAAAAAAGGTATTTTTGCATAAAAATGAAAGAAAATCACATAAAATATTTTTACTTAATTAACTAAATTTTCTTAATAAAATGGACCAATGGCCTGTTTATTCTAAAACTCACACAAGCAGTTTTTAATTATGTATGTGAGAACTAATATTACCAAGTTTAATGAATATCCTGATTTATGTATGTTTATATTTTTACCTTTGATTTCTTAGTATATTAAAAATGTTTTTACCGAAGCGATAAATTAAAAGTGGGCTAAATAATCTTTTATTCACACATGTCGGGACCAATGTCCTTAAATTATCATGATTTATGTATGATTTTATCGCTTTTTATATGCATAATTGTGTATATTTTATTTTATATCCTGTAATGCATTAGAGAAGGATCAACATATTTAATCACAAGTAATCATTTATTGAATTATTAACCAAGTATGCAAGTAGGGGTGAAATCCAAACTCTCTATGGTTTCAACGTCAAAAGGTACAAAATCACTTTCCTAATGTTTTATTGGGTGGTGACTCCTTCATACATGTCTTGTGATGCTTAGCAGATATCTCATAAGTTAATCATTAGCAAATGGATAAGATACACTGGAACACTAACTCATGCCTTTTGGAGGCTTAAGACATTACGGGCTGGGTTGAATTCTTACTCATTGTGAAGCAATTGATTTTCATGAGTTAAAGGAGCCTTAGTTTAATCTTAAGCCCTAAAAGTTAGTTTTTGAGAAAATATCGGATGCCTACAGGGTTAGGCATGTGTTACAGTGGTGACTCCATTGGGGAGTGTTTGGGATTTTATTTTAAAAGTGACTTGGTTGGTATAATATAAATGGTTACTTATAGTGTGATTATGTTAGTCCTTTTCTATGTTAGGTTATATTAGAAACATGTTACGACCTTAGACTTAAATTAGGCATCCCCATCTGACCAATGGTGTAATCTCAAAGTGTGATCCTATGTTCACTCAATACAGAGGAATGTTAAAGAGGACCACCAACTCAAATCTTGTACCTTTTTTAGGTATACTAAATGGTAACCTAATTGGTCATTATGCTTACAAAAAGCTAATCCCATTTGTAGGGATCATGCTTGGATGGCCCTAAAGTTATACCACCAGACCAAAGCCTTATGTAGTGACATAGATACTTTCCTTAAGTAACATATACCTTAATACTTTATTTGTTATTTGGATACTTATATACTCGTTCAAGTTTTGGTAAATTAAGCTAGGTACTAATCAAAGGCTGTTATACCTCGATCAACTTACTTTATTTATCTAAATGACTCATATATATAGAGATCAATAATGCATTTACTTACGATTTAATTAAAAAAGGTTATGCTGTCGAACTTCTGCCTTGCACCATTCACGTTTATTGGACTCCCTATTAATCCATGAATAAATCCTACTTAGGAAAGAGACTACACAACCTCTTATGTGGGAGAAATAAGATTGGAAGTTTTTTTTTTTGATTTGCACATGCATTTTAAGAATGATATATGATGTGCTTGTGAATTACATGTATAATCACGCATCATGCTAACAAATTTCTTTTTCATCCATTACAGAGCAATTTAGGTGGCTCAACGATTTAACCTATTATAAAAATATGAGCGTTTCTTCGAAAAATTTTAATCCTCGATTTCTATGGGAATTCACCTTGAGTGAAGCTATAATGGCCTTTATCGAAATATATTGGTAAGAGAATCTTTTGGCTGAATTGAAAAAGTAAAGCCTCACTTGAGGGATATAGGTAGTTGCAGTCACCATAGAGTTGATAGGGTGCTTTAGGATTTTATTTGAGTTTTTAGTTAGGAGATCTTTATCAAGGTTATTTCAATTAGCACCGAAAATTGATTTGGGTTTGGCCAAGGTCTTTGAGCTAGCTTCTAAGAGAATAGACATGGCAGATCCAATATAGATTGGGGCTATTCTCAGTTAAGAGTTGGAAAGAAGGTTGGATGAGTTTGAAAGAAGAATAAGGTCTATGATGACTAACATGATGAGCTCCTTGGCGCTAGCAGGCCTTGGAAAATACGGCTGCCTATGAGGAACCTATGGTTACTGAAGGTGCTCTATGTGCTGCTTCGATGGGACCTTTTTTGATAACTGAGTTAAAAGGAATGGGTTTGAAAGCTCCATTTACAGAACAACAAAAGGATAAAGGCATTGCTCCTGAAGATGTTTTCCTTCTTGAAGATGAGGAATAACCAGCAGTAACATAAACCTTAAAGGGGAAGTTGCCTAGAATAAAGGACCCAATTCTCAAGAAAATAGAAAAAAGATATAAGCCATATGCGGGTCTTATTAGATCGAAAGGGGGTCAGTCTAGAAGATATGGATTTATAAAGTGAAGATGTAATTCTTTAATGGTTCAAGATGCTTGAGTAGCCTAAGTTCGATGGTGCTTTTGAACCATATACTTATATTAAGTAGTATACTTTGGTTATGAAAGGCACTAGTCTTACTTAAAGGTAAAAGGTTGAGTATTTCTGCCTTAGTCTTATCGATCTTGCCATTAACTGGTATCACAGTTTAGATAGGCATACCAAAGAAGGTTGGGATATGTTAATAGAAAAGTTCCTAAGGCAATATAATTGTAGCACATAGATGGGAGTTACACTGAAGGATCTTGAGTTGTTGCAGCAAAAGCAGGATGAGTCCTTTCATAAGTATTTGATGAGATGGAGAAATAAAGTAATGGAGATAAAGAGAAAGCCTAATACCACTGATCAAATTATTCTTTTCATTAGCAATGCTAGCCCCCATCTGAGGAAAGGTTTGAAGATGAAAGGGTTGAAAGATTAGGAGTCCTTAAAGGATATTGCTTTGAGGGTGAGTACCTAGCTAAGAAAGTAAGCTCTGTAGGTAGTGCTGGTTTTAGTGCTAGACATTAAGGGTATGGAGCAACAACTAGGAAAACTAGTGGCACAGGTGCTACTGGAAAGACAGTCAAGGTATCTGCTACTAAGAGCACTTAAAGGTATTGTTCGAACCTGGACAAGTCTTTGTTGCATCCTTTGCTAGCTAAGCCTGCTAGAAGTCAAGGCCATCCTAATCATCAGGCTGATTAATATTATGAATATCATCAACACGTATACCATCTTATGGATCATCGTAGAACTTTGAGGGAGAGGATCCTAGATCTCATCGATAGCAAACAGATCATTAATCTAAAAAAAGGGAAAAGAAAAAAGGGGAGTTATAATGCAATCCTGCTTTTTATATTAATGATTGGTTTAGATCTGCCAAAATGACATATGTTATGTGATTTGTATGATAATAAGTACCTAGCCATTAATCACCCTAAGCATTCATCTATAGAAGAGAAGCAGAAGTTAGGGGTATATGTGATTGATTACTAGGAGTTACCTAATAAAGATGAAGGTTGCACTAGTCCTTTAGATACGTGGGACTTTGAGAATGAGGAAGAAGCATGAAAAGTGAATTTAATCACTCGAAGTGGTAGATTAGTACCAAAGGCGGAGAGGAAATCAAATTTTCAGTCCCTACCATTGAAAAAGAGTAAAAGGAGGATCAGATCCTCAAGCAGTTAAAGAAACTCTTACTTATATCATTGTATGGGATTTACTTAAGCGATCACCTTCCCACAGGTAGAAGGTAGTGGAGGCTTTATGCAAGTTTAATGTTGAAATGACTATTTTTCCTTCAAACTTGCTAGATTTGGTTAGAGAAAGTGCTAGAGAGAATATTATGTATACCAATAGGGACCTACCCATTGAAGGTTAGGAACATAATCATCCATTGTATATACAGGCCTAAGTTAATGAGAAGCATATAGCATTTGTAATGGTAGATGATGATTTTTCAATTAATGTATGTCCATTGGTGGCGCTTCTGGGTTTCAAGTTAAATGAGTCCATGTTGAGTAAATTTGATTTGGTGGTCACATCCTATGATAATTCCTATAGGTAAGCAAAGGGTGCTTTTAAGGGCTCTTCCAGCTTTTAAGTTGAATGAGTCCATGTTGAGTAAATTTGATTTGGTGGTCACATCCTATGATAATTCCCAAAGGTAAGCAATGAGTACTTTTAAGGTAAATATAAAGACTAGAGCAATCGGTACTGAAATAGAATTTGCAGTGTTGTTGATACTTATGAACTTTTTTATGTTACTCAGAAGGCCCTAGTTTCACAAGTTAAGGGAAGTTCCATCTACTCTTCACCAGATGATCAAAATTCCCTATAAAGGTAAAGTGGTCACTATAATAGCTACTAAGGAGAATTAAGTTTCTGTGCTGGGAATAGTAAATCAAACAATTGGTGGATTCCATGTAGCTGCTGTTAATGCTAATGAAGGAAGTAAGCAAGACTCTGCCCCTTAAGTGGCAAATATGATTAAGAAAATGAATTTTCTGCCGGAATTCAATTTGGGTAAAGATTCCCATGGTCTCTCTGAAGCTATCACCATAATAGGACAGACCAGCTGAAAGGGTTTGGGTAATAAAAAAAATCTTGTGATTAGAAGAAGGGTCTGTTAAAACCAGAGAGTGTACCACACATACTTGACAGTTTTATGCCAGCATCTACTGCACTTCAGTATTGAGATGAGATTGAGCCTGTGGTGGTTGGATGAAAGGTTGTTTCAAGATTTGAAATTTTTAATGATGTTTTTGACTAGGTTAGTGGAACCATTAAGCCTGTTAGAGGATTCTAGGATGAGTTGATTATGATTAGGCTATCTGAGTGGGATGATGTTCCTGAGGAGGTGGTAACTCCAAAGCTGTTGGCTTTGAGTTTCAAAGGTAAAAGAAAAGTTGAATATGAAATTCCTATGCTTGAGTTAAAAGAAGATATTGAAGAAGCTATAATAGAAGCTAACCAGGGGGCCTTAAAGAACATAGGAAATGGAGTAGGCTCATCCGGGGCATCAAACTCACCTGATATAGATGAGGATGCTTTTGTAGGTACACTTTTTTTACCTAAACTTTCTAACAATGATGTATGTGGCTCCTTTTATATTAATAACATGAATAACTTTGCTTACTTGTTTGATGTTTTGCATAATTTCATTTCACATGATCATGATAATAAATCATCTATATTTGACATTTATTCAATAAGTACTACTCCATTCAATATTGGTACTCTTGAGAATCCGAGAGAGATCTTGATAATATTCGATGTTACCTCTGAAGAGAGAAAAGAATTTGAGAGAATATTAAAAAAATATGAAAGACTCTTTTCCTAGATATATGAAGATATATGAGGAATTGATCATACTGTTGCTAAGTATGCCTTCCCTACTTATCTTGAATACAAGTACGTTAAACAAACACTTAAGAGGCTTAGGCTAGAATGGGTAGAGAAAGTTAAGGAGGAAGTAAAAAAATAAATAAAGGCCAAGTTTCTGGTGGAAGTCCAATATCTTACTTGGTTAGTACTAGTGGCTAAGATAGATGGAAGAGTTTATATTTGCATGGACTATAGGGATTTGAACAAAGCTTGTCCAAAGGATGATTTTTTGCTTCCTCACATAGATGTCCTAGTAGACAGTGTAATTGCTTGCACAATGTACAACTTCAGAGATGGATACACTAGATTCAATCAGATCTTGAATAAAATTATGGATAGAATGAAGATAGAATTCATTATTGAATAGGGCATATATGCTTGTCGGGTCATAATGTTTGGGTTAAAGAGTGTAGGGGCTACTTATAAAGGATGGCTACAAATATTCTGGATGATTTAATCCAAAAAGAGTTATAAGTATATGTGGATGATATGATGATTAAATCAGTAATCCAAGAAATATATTTCAAAGCTTTAGATAAGTTCTTTCAAATGATTGATAGTTACAACCTTCGTTTGAACATGAAGAAATGTTTATTTAGGGTAACCTCATAAAAGCTCTTGGGACATGTTGTGAGTCAGCGAAGGATAAAAGCAGATCCTAATAAAGTGAAGGCGATCAGTGAAATGCTTGTGCCACAGAAATAAAAGGAAGTTTGAAGGTTTCTAAGCAAACTACAGTATATTAGTCGATTCATCACACAACTAACTTTCATTTGTGAGCCTATTTTTAAGTTGCTTCAAAAAATCAGCCAGTGATGTGGAATGAATATTATCATTAGAGAATACCTTTTATATCTACCAGTATTAAGATCGCTAAGAGCTGAAATGACTTTAATCTTGTATCTGGCTATAAAAGACAGTTTAGTAGGGGCCATGATGGCTCAAGAGGATGATTTTGGGGTGGAATATGTTGTATATTATCTCAGTAAGAAGTTTCTACCATATGAAACCAAGTATGAGTAGGTAGAGAAGATTTGCTTATCTGTCATATAGGCATCAAAGAAACTAAGACACTACTTCCACTCTTATAGGGTATAAGCAATAGTTAAGTAGAATCCTTTTAAGTATTTGCAAGAAGTGACCTTGCCATTGGAAAAAAATGGGAAGTGGCTAATTCTCTTACGAGAGTTTGATATTGAATACATTACCTAAAAAACCATAAAGGGAAGGGCTATAGTAGAATTTTTGGTAGACCAGTCGTTAGAGGGAGAGGAAATATCCTATGAGTTCCCTAATAAGAACATTACAGCTATAACAATTCAAGGGTGAAAGATATTCTTTGATGGAACTGTGAATAATAAAGGCATAGGAGTAGGAGTAATTTTGATAACCTCTAAGGGAGAAAATCCACATTTAGCAAAGAAACTCAAATATATAGCCACTAATAATGAAGCAAAATATGAGGTATGTGTTTTCAAATTAGAAGCTTTATTGGCTCTGGAGGCAAGAAGTGTTATGATTTGTAGTGACTCATCTCTGGTGGTTTATCGATCAAGAGGCGAGATGGTAGTAAAAGAAGAAAGGTTGGTACCTTATGTAAGCTATTTGAAGGCGTTGAGTGATCAATTTGAGGTTTGTGCCTTCCAATATGTTCCTCAAGATGAAAATCAGTTAGCTGATGCTTTGGCAATGTTGGTATCAATGTGGGATAATCCAGCAAGAGTAAGTATGAATCCCATACTCATTTTTAACTCTAACAAGCCATATTTTAAAGTGCAAAAAGTGATGGATGTTGAGGTAAATGATGGGACACCTTGGCATTCCCATATTCATAATTACCTGGAGAAATTTGTATTTTTGGAAAAGGCCATAAAAGAAGATCAGAGAATACTACGTAAGTTATCCACTCAATTCATCACTATAAATGGGGTGCTCTACAAAAGGTAGGTAGATAGCCTACAATTATGGCGTATAGATAAAAAAAGCCAGAAAGTTATGAAAAAGGTTCATGCTAAAGTCTGTGGTGATCACATGAATGGTTTAGCCCTAGCTAAACCATAAATCATCAAAGATTCTTTTGACTTACCATAGATATTGATTACTTTAAATATGTAAAGAAATGCCAGCTATGCCAATAATACATTAATCTACGACATGTGCCTGTGTCAGAATTATGTAATCATACTTCAACCTGGCCCTTTGTTGCTTAGGGTGTAGACATTATAGGGATGATCTATCCACCAGCATCGAACGAACATAGATTTATTATAGTGGCAATTGATTATTTCTCAAACTAGATAAAGGTGCAATCTTTTAAAAATCTGGAAGCAAAGGAAATGGCTAGGTTTATTGAAAAAAATTTGATATGTAGGCATAGGCTTTTAAATCATATCGTGTCTGATAACGAATCCCATTTTTGAGGAAAGACTGAATAGACACTAAAAAAATTATGGAGTTTAGCATCATAAATCTTCGCCATATCGTCCTCAAGAAAATGGAGCGATTGAAGTGGCAAATAAGAATGTTAAAAGGATTTTAGCTAAGATGGTTAGAACTTATAAGGATTGGGCTAAAAAGTTGCCTTCTGTGCTATGAGGATATATAACTACAACCAGGACTTCAACTAGATCCACTCATTTCTCACTCATTTATAGGACAAAAGTCGTATTGCTAGTACAGATCGAACATCAATTGCTTAGTGTGGTTTTAGAAGCTACATAGCCAAAAATGGAATGGGATAGGTTGAGGTTGCTTCATCTTAACTTGTTAGATAGAGAAAAGATGTGGATCTATTATCATAACCAGATTTATCATAAAAGGCTGGCAAGATTTTTTGGAAAAAAGTTGGGGAGCATCCCTTAGAGGAAGTAGATCTAGTTTTCAAGCAAATCAGACCAAGCTTGCCTGACATCAGAGGTAAGTTTAGACTAATATGGGAGGGCTAATTTGTATTAAAGAAGTTATTGTCCAAAAGAGTCGCAATACTGAGTGATAGTGATGGAAATGAGTTTAGGGAGCCAGTTAATATTGATAGGTTGAAGAGGTTACATGGTTAGGCTTAGAAAAATATGCAATAAAAATAAAAAAGAAAAAAAAAGACTAAATGCCCCATAGGTCAAAAATTGATAAACAACGGCCTTACTAAAATTGGGCATCTCGTAAAGGTGAAAACTAAAAAAATGCATCTTAAGCAAAAATTAGAGGTCTAGTGAAAATGTTCATTCAAGAAAACCTAAGGGGGCTATTATGAATGAGTAAAGCTTTATACCTTTGAACTTAATGTTAGAATAGTGATCATGTACAATGAAGATATGTGGAAATGTTATCATATCTAATGCAAGCTTGTACATTAATATAAATAAGAGCAGTTTATTATACATACTTTGAGTTGTCTTGTTAAATATAAAAAGTAACATACATTATATGTTTAATTCTAAAGATCACCCTCTATTACTCCCATTTGAGTTTTATCTTAGCCATTGTGCTCTGTTATCAACTATTGGGCTGCATACCCATCTTTTATATGCAGTAGAAGTGGTAAGGCAAAAATTAGTTGGATCCCAAACATCAACTTTATCATATAGTTGAGCCTAGGGATAATGATAGCTGGAGATAAATGTGATGGATAAAGTACCTTCTTAAAATGATAATGAGTGTCTTATGATATCTTGTCGCTCCCCAAAATTGGTGGGCATAGTGAAAGACTATATAGAAAGTAACTATGTATAGGCTATATAAGGGAATGCATCTAGAATGGTCATCTAGATTTATATAATTAGGTACCTACCATAGGCATATAAAGCTGATGTCATTGTCGTCTACTATTGTTAGCCATACAGAGCCTTCTTGTGGTGATTCAAAGTCATAAAGTCATCTTCTAGGAATGTAATGGGAGGTTCCTTGAGCAGCCTTAGTTTTTCTTGCAGCCACACTTGGAAAAAATATAATGAAAGAAGAAAAAAAAGAGAGAAAAAAGGAAAAATGAAAAGAAAAGCCATCGTGATGGAATTGGGTTCAACCTAGGCAAAAGTAAGGCACAAGGTTATGTAAAAATTTGAAAGGATGCATTTCCTACTAAGAAAAGTAGTGTGAAAACCCACAAGAGCGGCACTACCTTTTAAAATAATGACTATACCTGGAGTAACAAGGAAATTCTAAAAAAAGTCGTTGTAGGATCAGTACATATAATGTCTAATCGAGAATGGTTTCTGCTAAGATAATAGGAAAATAAGTCAGAGCTCTACGTATGCCTTCAATAATGCCAATCAATTGGTAAATGCTAGATGGTTCCCTGAGTTCATTGTTAAATACAAAGTAAAGAAGATTACCAGAATAATGTCAATAGGGAAAGTAGGTATGTTAAAAAATTCATTTAATGCATTAAGCATTGATTCTAGAGGAATAGGTCCTTGTCAAGGCAATAGTCTGAGAACAACGGAGGTTAGAATCCCCAAAACTTGGCTTGCATCTCTTGGATAATCCGGTATGCATTTTGGAAAGCAAGGTAAAGTTCCAAGATTGAAGTGTAAGTCGATGATCTTAGAAAATTCTTTAGTCAAAGGACATAACTCCTGATGAGTAAACCTAAAAACATGAAATCGAGGTTCCAATACTGGACAGCTACCAACAAAAGATTAGTGTTAAGCTAATTTCTTCATAAAAATTTTAGACCAGAGTATGGAGCCAGAATTGGGTTTTCTCAAGTCTTAGGGCATCAAACAACTTGTGTACTTTGGTGAAGAAAGTTATAGCCATTTAAAATAATAACTCTGTAAAATAATATGTAAATTTATCTAGGGTAATTAATAAAAAGTTGGTATATTAGTGGCATAAAAATTAATAAATAATAGATATGGATAGTACATAATAATAAATAAAATAATAAAACAAAATTAAAATAATATAATAATAAATAATAAAATATAATATAAAAATATGAATAATAAAAGCTAGGGAATATAACACTTACCCGAAATAGGATACCGTATAACAAGCCCAAATGGCTAAAAGAAGGAATTTAGGGGTATTTATAGGCCCAAGAGTCACTCCTTTGACTCATTTGACTCACTCCCTTGGGCCTTGAGTCATTCTTAAACCACATGGATGATGCATTTCCGCATGAAGCATGCATTCGTATAGTTAATTTTGTTGAGTTGTAGATTTTTCAGGGAAAAGCTTATGGCAATTGTAGGGATTTGGGATTTTGTTAAGGAGTATATAGTATTGTTAAACATTAACATAAGGGCATAAATACAACATTAAATGAATTATGTTAGTAATTTAATTAAAATAATTTATGGGTTGGGTAAATAAAAAAGAAAAGAAAAAAATTAATTAATTGAAAAGAAACTAATTAAAATTTAGTAGGATGATATAGCATTAATATTGTTTGTTTAGTTTTTACAGTGGTCAGTGGAAAGTGGACTGTCTTTCAGTGAGTCACGGATCAAGTCCGTAAGTCATTTATCTAGTCGTGCCCCAAGTCTATGACTCACTCCCTTTTAGTTGTGCTATGTCATTTTGTGTGTGAGTCACACCCCAGGTCTATAACTCGTCAAACGACCCATTGCCTTGAGCCGTGACTCACCAAATATAGTTTTTAAATAGTTTTCTTCTTCTTCTTCTTCTTCTTCTTCTTCTTCTTCTTCTTCTCCCTTTTATTAGAATGCAACGTAGTTTTGTGATTAACTACCTAGTTTAATGTTTAATTAGCTTAAAGTTGCCTTAATTTGTCCTTGGCTAATAAATCATGTGATTTATGTAATTAGCGATTAAATTTAACATATTGCTTATGTTTATCTAATTTTAGATGCTTAATGTTGTTTATTTAATTTTAAATGTTTAATGTACTTAGCTTTAGATATGTAATTTTAATTATTTGATTTCTTTTAGATGTTTGACAATAATTATTTTTATAGTTTGATCTTGGATATTTAATTTTGATTGTTGCTTACTTAGGCAAATAAATTTATAGATAATATTGATATGATATTTGTAAATATATGTTGGAGCCATAGTGTTACCGTATGTTTAATTTATTACATATAAATGCATATGAGTGTCTATATGATAATTAAAATGTGTTTGGTGTTGTGTAAGACACCTGTGATTAATTTTAGGCATTGTCTGTGCCATTTTTTGTGCAGGGAGGCTCTAGTGTTATCGTTATGTTGTTCGCTTTTTGTTGAAAATTTGTTATTACAAGAATTAGCAACTGTGTCATTGTTGAATTTGTTATTATGAACAAATCATTATTTCATGATATTTTGATTATAACCAGCCTTGAGTTCGTAATCGTAATTGAATATTTGTTTAGTAAATATATTTTTATCCAAATATGCTGATTTATTCCATAATACAGATGCCTTGACACATATAGGCTCTAACACAGCTAGATATTCAAGCGTTTAAGTGAATAATATCCAAGCGAGCTGCTAGGTATAGAGCTCTATATAGGGTGCATATTCAGACCAGCTGGTTTATGAGTTAGTAGTTCCTCCAAACCATAGGTATCTTGTAGGACTTATAACATTTGCTTGCATGGGTCGATTGGCTAGATTTTTATAGTCCTATCTTTGGTACATATTCGAAGGCAATTTGTCAATTCTTGGCTACATTGTAGTATAGAGGATATCAACACCCTGACACCGAGGCTAAAGTTATTACATTTTGAGTTTTTATACATTCTTTTAGTATGTTGATGTCATGTAATATGTCTACTTTTTAGTGTGTGTTTTCTCTTATTTATGTAACTAAGTATGTAATATTATGTGTATTTTATGTGTTTATGTTCAATTTATGTGTTTATGTGTGTTTTTAGGTTAAAGATGGTGAAGTGTGAAGAAGAATGAAGAGCTGATGAAGATCACGAATCGTGAGGTAGATCACGAATCGAACAAGAATTCACGAGACGGACTGGAGATTCACGAGTGAGGCAGAGAAGAAAGGCTCACGACTCGGCATCTTGTTCACGAGTCATTAAGTAGATCACGACTCGAAAGGAGGCTCACGAGTCCAGAAGATTAGGTGAAGTAGATCACGACTCGTGAGGGTGTTCACGTGTCGGACAAGAAACTGCTTCTCAAACATCGTGACTTTTGCACCTGATTTTTCAGCCAAACATTATGTCTTTTCAGAGTAGCCTTTCATGGTTTCTGAGGGGACATATCTGTAGAGTTAGACTCTATATAAATGGGAGAAAAACTCTAGCTAAGGGATCGAAAAAAAATCAACAAATTCTTTTACTCTTTTTTTAAGAACATTTTAGTTGTTTTGGACAATTTCATTTTTACTTAGTTTTAGAGGATGACAAAAGAGCAAAGCCAAAGGAATAAGAGATTTATTAGAAGGTCAAAATATAAAGTAAACCCTGGGGAGTGATGTTTTCTTGTCTCTTATTTCATCTTTATTGTAATTTTGTTTATGGCTAAGTTCTTTTGGTACATTATAACTAATTAATATAAGTTGTTATTCATCTACTTATCTTTGTCTATTGAATGTTTATTTTATTTATGTATGAAGTATGATTTAAGTTTGTTTAAGTCTTTGATTTGCTTAGTATGCTTGATCACCATATTAAGTATGTTAGTCATTTAATTCACAATGAGAGTTGGAATTCTTTGATGGAAAGTTAAATGAATTTACTTAAAGCATTGAATTCACTTAGAGATAAGGAATTCACTTTAAGGGGTTAGAGAATTGGCATAGAACTTTATAGTTTTTATTTATCTCTATAATGACATGAGAATGCTTATAGACTCTAAGTAAGAACATTCTTTATTGACAATGAGAATTGCTTTAAAGAATCTTGGCTAAATTCTCCATTCATATCATTCATACAATTTTTAATTAATTCAAAGATGAACTTGTTTTTATTTGGTTATAATGTATGTCCATCCCATCTTTTAAGTAATCTATTATCCAAAATTAACTTAATATATTTTAAGTAGTTTAGTATTTACATTAATTGCATGATTTTAATATAAATTGTTACCTATCCATTTACTTGTTGTTACATCAATATAAAATTTACCCCGTTCCCTTTGGAACGATACCCTACTCATACTATACGTAGTATAGTGAGACTAAGGGTTCAAATAAATCCCCATCAGATTTTGGCGCCGTTGCCGGGGAACGGTTTAAATGAATTTTTATTGATTGATACAAAAGAGTAGATGTTTTAGGATTTTATGATATAAATTAGTTATTTTGATGTACAAAATTTTATTTAGCGTTTTGTTTGTTTAGTATTAGAGTTTTTGTAATAGTTTTAGACTAAAAGTATTTTTGATTTGTGTAGGGAACTTAGAAGGAAGCTACAAGAGGAATTTAGTTTGCAAGTAGAAGGAGAACAAAGTGCAAAGTTGGAGGAAGGTCATAATATTCTAATTATGGCGGGTGAAGAAAGGAGAATGCTTGGTGATTTTGCGATGCCAAATATTTTGGAAAGTTTTGGAGGAATAGTGGCACCGACTATTGCTAATAACAATTTCAAGATCAAGCCGGCTGTCATTTAAATGGTGCAAAATAACCAATTTGGAGGTTTGCAAGGGGAAAACCCTTATGCTCATATCCTTGCTTTTCTTAATGTGTGTGCTACGTTTAAAATTAATGGAGTGAGTAATGATGCCATTAGACTTACGTTATTTCCATTTTCTTTAAAAGAAAAGGCTCAAATTTGGCTTGCTAGTATACCTAGTGAGACAATTACTACATGGGACCAATTAAAACAAGCTTTTCTTCATAAGTATTTTCCGCCACATAAAACGGCAAAATTTAGAAATCAAATATCTACATTTAAACAATTGCCTAATGAAACCATTTATACCTCTTGGGAAAGATTTAAGGAACTTCAAAGGCAATGTCCTCATCATGGCTTGCCGGATTGGATGATTCCTCAAATCTTTTACAATGGGTTAATGGAGGAAAATAGAAATATTGTTAATGCTGCTTCAGGTGGGAAATGGTTGGAGAAAACTGCTAAGGAAGCTGAAACTTTGTTGGAAGAATTAGCCTCACAAGGCTATATAGGAGAAGAATCCACTATGACGGCTAAGGTAGAAGCTTTGACAAAAATGGTAAGTAATTCTCACTCCAATATTGAAAATGTTAGTCAAGTATGTGAGAAATGTGGTGGACCTCATATGTATGCTAATTGTAGTGAGGGGTCTAGTGAGAATGTCAGTTTTGTTCAAGGGAATTATAATCAAAGGTTGGGTTAAAATTCTAATTATTATAACCCACAATGGAGAAACCATCCCGGTTTTTCTTGGTCTAACCAAAATGCCCAATTGAACCCTCCTAATAATAATAATCACAATCATATGAACAAGTTACCTAACCCTTCACCTTTTCCAAATAAGCTACCTTTTAACTCCCAACAACCTAAATCCCATTTAGAGAATTTGATGGAGCAATTTGTTAATCATCAAATGACTACTAACAAGCAAAATGAGGAACAATTTAGGCAAATAAACACTAAAATTGATCAACTTGTCACTCATAATAAGATGCTTGAAACCCAATTGGCTCAACAAGCCACTTCTAGTGCTAAACCTTTAGGCAAGCTACCAAGTCAACCTGAGTTTTTGGCTCATGAATCGGTTCAATCCATTATGTTAAGGAGTGGGAAAAAGATTGAGAGTAATAGTAAAAGTGATGAGAATCTTATTGTGAATGATGATCATGTTGTGGATATGAGTGAAAATGATAATAAGCTTAATGAACCTAAAAAAAATATAACCTCATCTAGGGAAGATGGACCTAAAGTTAATTTGAATGTTTTGCCATTTCCTCAAAGACTTATTAGAAGAAATATTGATAAGCAATTTGGCAAGTTTTTGAATTATTTGAAGGAACTTACTATAACTATACCCTTTGTAGATGCCATTAAAGATATGCCTTCATGGGCAAAATTTTTAAAAGAAATTATGAGTCACAAGGGTAAGCTTGAAGAATATGGTTATGTTTCTTTGGTAGAAGAGTCTAAGGCTATGTATTCTAAATACCCACCTAAGCTAAAGGATTCGGGTTGTTTTACGGTTCCTTGTGTTATAGGTGGTACATATTTTGATAAGGCCCTATGTGATATGGGTGCTAGTGTTAATCTTATGCCTTACTCAATTTATAAAAAGCTTGATTTAGGTGAGTTAAAACCTACTAATATGTGCTTATCAATGGCGAATAAGTCTATTTCACACCCTATAGGCATATTAGAAAATATTCCGACCAAAGTGGGTAAATTTGTGATTCTTGCTGATTTTGTTGTGTTAGAAATGGATGAAGATCCTGAAATTCCCATTTTGTTTGGTAGGCCATTCTTAATTACTACTGGGGTTGTTTTTGATATGAAAAATGGTAAAATATCTCTTGAGGTTAATGGTGAAAAAATTGAGTTTAATGTTTTTGGCATGATTAAATCTTCACCAATAGAGGTGGTAAATAGAATTGATTCTTATGATGTTCTTGATGAGTGTATTGATAGTGTTGTGCATGATTGTGTAAGTCAAAACCCTATTGCACCTTATTGTTTGAATGAAAGTTGTGATGAAGTTTTGCAAGTTGCCTCATATCCCTCCTATGGAAGATTCTCAAAAATTGAGTCTTTGAGAAAGGATGAGGATATGTCATTAAAGATATCTAAGGAGGAAATCAAGCTTGAACTCAAGCCACTACCAACAAGCTTAAGGTACGAATTTCTAGATGCAAATTCTCAATTACCATTCATTGTTAATTCATCAATTGCTAAACATAATGTGGATGCTTTACGTGGTATTTTACTTGCTCATCGAAATGCTATGGGATATTCAATTAGTGATTTAAAAGGGATTGCACCTAAGGTTTGCATGCATAAAATTTTGTTGGAGGAGGATTCTAAGCTGTCTATTGAAGGTCAAAGAAGGCTTAATCCAACTCTTAAAGAGGTTGTGAGGAAGGAAATAATTAAATTGCTTGATAATGGTATAATTTATTCTATAAGTGATAGCAAGTGGGTGAGCCCAATTCAAGTTATCCCTAAGAAGGGTGGTTTGACTGTAATTCATAATGATAGCAATGATTTAATTCCTACTAGGACTATCACGGGTTGGTGTATGTGTGTGGACTATAGAAAGTTAAATAAGGCTATAAGAAAGGACCATTTTCCTTTACCCTTTATTGATCAAGTTATTGAAAGATTGGCTAATTTTTCTTACTTTTGCTACTTAGATGGGTTGAGTGGTTTCTATCAAATACCAATTCATCCACATGACCAATCTAAGACAACTTTTACATGCCCATATGGAACTTTTGCATTTAGGCGAATGCCTTTTGGTTTGTGTAATGCACTAGCTACATTTCAAAGATGCATGTTTTCTATCTTAAGTGATCTTATTGATCAATGTGTAGAAGTTTTCATGGATGACTTTAGTGTGTATGGCACTAATTATGAGGATTGTTTATCTAATCTTTCTAAGGTGCTTGATAGATGTATGGAGCATGGTTTGGTTTTAAATTGGGAGAAGTGCCATTTTATGGCTCAATAGGGTATTGTTTTAGGACATTTAGTTTCTAATAGGGGGATTGAAGTTGATAGAGCTAAAATTGAAATAATTGCTAATTTGCCTCCTCCTAAAAATGTTAGAGATGTTAGAAGCTTTCTAGGCCATGCTGGTTTTTATAGGAGGTTTATCAAAGATTTTTCTAAGATAGCTAAACCCTTATGCACGTTGCTAGGTAAAGATGTTGATTTTCGTTTTGATGAGGCATGTCTTAAATCTTTTGAAACTCTTAAACATGCTCTTGTCACTTCATCGGTGTTAAAACCACCAAATTAGGATCAACCTTTTGAATTGATGTGTGATGCTAGTAATTATGCGGTAGGGGCTGTTTTAGGACAAAGAATTGATGGGAAGCCTTCTGTTATTTATTATGCTAGCAAATTACTAGATGATGCCCAAATTAATTACTCCATAACTAAAAAAGAACTCTTGGCTATTGTGTATGCTTTTGATAAATTTAGGGCTTATCTTGTAGGGAAAAAAGTCATTGTCTATTCTGATCATGCTGCTCTTAAATATCTCTTAAGTAAGAAAGATGCTAAACCTAGATTGTTGAGATGGATTTTAATGTTACAAGAGTTTGATTGGGAAATAAGAGATAAAAAGGGGAAGGAGAATTTAGTTGTGGACCATTTATCTAGGTTGACCCAATGTGTTTTGCAAGATAATGATGATGGGGTACTTATTGATGAAGCTTTTCATGGGGAACATCTTTTTAGTGTAGTTTCCAAGGAAACTCTTTGGTTTTCTGATATAGCAAACTACCTAATAAGTGGTATGCTTCCTTATGGTTTAGATTATAGGCAAAGGAAGAAATTCCTTCATGATGTGAATTTTTACTATTGGGAAGAACCTTTATTATATAGGAGATGTGCTGATGGATTGATTAGGAGGTGTCTTCCTCATGAAGAAGTTGGAGAAGTATTAGCTCATTGTCATTCTTATGCTGTAGGTGGTCACTTTGGGGTTTCTAAGACAGCTTTTAAGGTTTTACAAGCTGGTTTTTGGTGGCCTACATTGTTTAAGGATGTTAAGGACTTTGTATTAAGTTGTGATAAGTGCCAAAGAATGGGAAATTTATCTAGGAGGAATGAAATGCCTTTACATGGTATTTTAGAGGTTGAATTATTTGATGTTTGGGGTATGGACTTTATGGGACCATTTCCTAGTTCTTTAGGGAATAGGTATATTTTAGTTATGGTGAATTATGTATCTAAGTGGGTGGAAGCAATTCCAACCATTACAAATGATGCCAAGGTGGTTAAGAAGATGCTTAAGAAAGTTATATTTCCTAGATTTGGAACACCTAGGGCCAATATTAGTGATGGTGGGTCTCATTTTTGCAATAAAGTTATAAAGCAATTATTGAGAAAATATAATGTGACTCATAAAATTGCTACACCTTATCATCCCCAAACTAGTGGACAAGTTGAGATTAGCAATAGAGAGCTTAAGTGGATTTTAAAGAAAACTGTCTCTAGGTCAAGAAAAGATTGGGCACTTAAGTTAGATGATGCTCTTTGGGCATATAGAACAGCTTTCAAAACTCCTATAGGTCTTACACCTTATCAATTGGTTTATGGTAAGTCTTGTCATTTGCCAGTTGAGATTGAACATAAAGCTTATTGGGCAACTAGGGTGTTAAATTTTGATATGCAACAAGTTGGTAGGAAGAGATTGCTTCAATTACAAGAGTTAGAGGAACTTCGTATGAATGCTTATGAAAATGCTAAGTTATATAAAGAAAGAACTAAATCATGGCATAATAAAAATGTACTAAAGAAAGAATTTCAAGTTGGTGATATGGTTTTGTTGTATAATTCTCGATTGAAGCTTTTTCCTGGAAAATTAAAGTCTAGATGGTCGGGACCTTTCAAAGTTGTTCAAGTTTTTTATTATGGGGTTGTTGATATTGCT
The DNA here is from genome assembly GCA_037975025.1 of Excoecaria agallocha. Lineage (NCBI taxonomy): Eukaryota > Viridiplantae > Streptophyta > Magnoliopsida > Malpighiales > Euphorbiaceae > Excoecaria > Excoecaria agallocha. The sequence goes on along the minus strand of CM075806.1, from coordinate 48,229,857 downwards.
ATTGATAAAGGAGAGATTTTTAAGGTAAATGGACATAGATTGAAGCCTTATTTCATTGGTGATGCATTGGTTCCTACTCACAAAGTTTCTTTGATAAATTCTTCTTTTGCCTACTCCTAATATTCTTTTTGTTTTTCCTTAGTTCTTTTAGTTTGAATTTATTTATTTTATGGTTTGATTGTAGACTACATTATATGTTTTATATAGTTTTTATGTTCCTTAGCTTATTTTTCTTTATTACTTTAATTTTTGGATCAAGTTGTTAAGATTTTGTAGAGAAATACATCATGTTCACGAGTGCATCGCGACTCATGAATGTGTTCATGAGTATTCTAGAGGCTTCATCCATTCAGTCGTGAGCACAATCACTAGTCGTGAAGAGTATCACGTGTAGTACAGAAGCGAACGGCTCACGAGTCGTGATTGCCATACCGACTCATGATGATTTCCATTTTTGTCTATCCCTATTTTTTTTTCACGAGTCGTGAGATTCCTGCCAAGTCGTGACCATTGCTTCCTTAACAATCACTGCCTTCTCTTCACGACTCGTGAGGAACATGCCGACTCGTGAAGCACTGTTCCAAGAGTTATGAGTCGTGATTTTTCACTTCCTATTTTTATTTTTATTTCATTTTCATTTCTTTATTTCACTTTTATTTCTTCTAATTAGGAGTATTAGCAGTTTTTAATTGGATTAACTACCCTTTATTAATTTAAATTTAAGAGGGGGAACGGTTATAACTTAAATCTAGGGTTTCTAAACGTCATCTGTTTTCATTTTTCCCTTCTTCTTCTATAAATACTGTGGTAGTTTACTTTTCATTTTTTTACATTCTCTTTCTTTTACTCCTCTCGTACACTTCTTTCTCTTCAACTGTAACTTTCATTTCCTTTTGTCTCTTTGTTTTTCTTTCTCTGCAATATTTTCTTCCCATTTCCCTTCTTTTCATTCCCATTACACATTGTTATCCCTGCTTCCTTTCTCTTTAACAACCATGGTAAGGACAAAGAACGTTGCAGCTTCAAGGGGTCAGCAAGGAGAAGATGAAGCACCACTACAGAGTTTACAGACCGACTTTGGTGCTCCATTCCCTCTTTCTTCCATTCATGAAGGTAACAGATTCCTTGTTCTTAAAGATAGAGCAAAATCTCAATGTAAGTATTTTCCCACCTCTTTGCTTGAACAAGTGGGTGTTCTTGATGAAGTGAATGAGATGTTGTCTTAATGTGGCCTCTTGCATTTTGTTAATATGCATGAACAGTTCTACACTGATTTAGTTTTGGAATTTTACACAAATTTCAAAGAAAATGCTGATAATCCTAGACTTGTAGACTTTCGCTTGAATGGTGTTGATCATACTCTTACTTATTTCATGATTCATCATATCTTTGGTTTTAAACCAAGTGGATTATGTACTCCTCCTAAGAGTTATAGACCTAATGATTTTTGGACCTTTCTTACTGGTTTGACTACACCATATAGGGCTAGAGAGGCTAAATCCATGTTTATATCGGACTTGAAATATTGGATTTTGCATAAGATTCTTGCCTCCATTGTCTTCAATAAGCCTGAATTTAATAGAGTTTCTAGTCATGAACTATTTTTGATGTGGTGTGTGCATAATCATAAGTCTATATGTTGGTCTTATTGGATTTTCAAACAATTATTGAATTGTGTTAGTCACCCGGAGTCCCCTATCACACATGGTCATGTCATAGATGCTATTGCTAGGGGAATTGATATTGGTTTGCATATTTATGATGGTGTACTTTCATGCATATATTTTTCTAAGCATTTATTTGTAAGAGGAGAAGTCACTAACAATTCCTTTCAATACATACCGCCTATATATCGTTCTTGTTGGAAGGAATTACCAAGAACTTCTACTCCCCAAGTGGCTGCTATGGAAAGTACTTCGGAAGAGTCAAGGCCAACGGAGTTAGGGCAAAGTGATGATCCTATGGAGGGTACACCTAGTCATTCACCTGTTTTCCCACCAACTGCTGGATCTTCTTCCAATATCACCATTTTCATGATCAATCAATTGCTACACAATCAATCCGCCATCCAAAATCAATTGGCTTCCTTGGAGCAAGCCACAAGTCAATTGGTTCATCATCAACGCCGTCTTGAACACAAGGTGGACGCTTTCATTGCCCAAGCGGGTTATGAGGTCCTCTCACCTCCACCTTCATCATGAATTTGAGGGGAGTTTTCTTTCCTTGCTTTTGTTTATTTTTAATTTTCTTTTTGTTTGTGTGTTTGTTTTGTTTCTCCACATTGAGGACAATGTATGTTCTAAGTGTGGGGGAGTATTTGTGTGTGTGTGTTGTTTGTTTATCTTTTTCTTTATTTAGACTAACTTTTATAGTGAGTTTTATTATAAGTATTGCTCATATTGTATGTAATATAGGTTGTTATGAAGATTCATTTACCTTTTATACTCATTTGATTAGTTATTCAAGATTTTTGGCAGATGTTTTATGTTTTTAAGTTATCTCTTTTTACTTCTTTCAACATTTTAGGTTATTTAGTCTTTTCATTAACTATGCTTTAAGGTTAGAATATGCTCATTTAGTTTAAGATTTTAGGATTTTAGTTGCTTCATGGAAACTATAGCCATAATACTTACCTTTAGCCTTTCAATAATGGATGAGAACTAATATAAAAAAAATGAAAAAAGAAAATAAAATAAAGCAAGATGCATATCTAAAAGCTTAATAAAGTATGGGATGGAGCGTAAAATGCACCCAATACTACATTCTCTTGCTATTCATGGGATAAAGTCTAAAAGTATACCCATGCTAAAAAAAACAAAAAAATGAGAAAATGAAAAAATATATAGTCTAAAAATGCCATGAGATAGGTTTAAAGGTATGTGTGCTTTTTAATTGTCCAAAAAGGCAACTATAGTCTTAGAATCTTAGGCTTTATGATCACTATTCTCTCTTGAGCATGGTTAGTCTTGAGACTTTATATTCTTGATGTTGAATTTAGTAAATTTAGGTAACTTGATGATTTAAGATGCATGTTTTAAGTCTTGATGTACTAATATTTTGAGTGTTAAGGTGTTTGAATTCATATCAATCTTATCTTAAGTGACATTTGAGCAATGCTTTATAATGTAACTTACTTAGTTTGACTTGAGATTAAATTTTCTCACTCTTCTCTTGCTTGGGGACAAGCAAAGTTTAAGTTTGGGGGAATTTGATGGCATGTAATATGTCTACTTTTTAGTGTGTGTTTTCTCTTATTTATGTAACTAAGTATGTAATATTACGTGTATTTTATGTGTTTATGTTCAATTTATGTGTTTATGTGTGTTTTTAGGTTAAATATGGTGAAGTGTGAAGAAGAATGAAGAGCTGGTGAAGATTCGAAGATGAAGATCACGAGTCGTGAGGTGGATCACGACTCGAACAAGAATTCACGAGACGAACTGGAGATTCACGAGTGAGGCAGAGAAGAAAGGCTCACGACTCAACATCTTGTTCACGAGTCATGAAGTAGATCACGACTCGAAAGGAGGCTCACGAGTCCAGAAGATTAGGTGAAGTAGATCACGACTCATGACGGTGTTCACGAGTCGGACAAGAAACTGCTTCTCAAACGTCGTGTCTTTTGCACTCGATTTTTCAGCCAAACATTATGTCTTTTCAGAGTAGCCTTTCATGGTTTCTGAGGGGACATATATGTAGAGTTAGACTCTATATAAATGGGAGAAAAACTCTGACTAAGGGATCAGAAAAAAATCAACAAATTCTTTTACTATTTTCTTAAGAACATTTTAGTTGTTTTGGACAATTTCATTTTTACTTAGTTTTAGAGGATGACAAAAGAGCAAAGCCAAAGGAATAAGAGATTTATCAGAAGGTCAAAATAGAAAGTAAACCCTGGGGAGTGATGTTTTCTTGTCTCTTATTTCATCTTTATTGTAATTTTGTTTATGGCTAAGTTCTTTTAGTACATTATAACTAATTAATATAAGTTGTTATTCATCTACTTATCTTTGTCTATTGAATGTTTATTTTATTTATGTATGAAGTATGATTTAAGTTTGTTTAAGTGCTTTGATTTGCTTAGTATGCTTGATCACCATATTAAGTATGTTAGTCATTTAATTCGCAATGAGAGTTGGAATTCTTTGATGGAAAGTTAAATGAATTTACTTAAAGCATTGAATTCACTTAGAGATAAGGAATTCACTTTAAGGGGTTAAAGAATTGGCATAGAACTTCATAGTTTTTATTTATCTCTATAATGACATGAGAATGCTTGTAGACTCTAAGTAAGAACGTTCTTTATTGACAATGAGAATTTCTTTAAAGAATCTTGGCTAAATTCTCCATTCATATCATTCATACAATTGTTAATTAATTCAAAGATGAACTTGTTTTTATTTGGTTATAATGTATGTCCATCCCATCTTTTAAGTAATCTATTATCCAAAATTAACTTAATATATTTTAAGTAGTTTAGTATTTACATTAATTGCATGATTTTAATTGAAATTGTTACCTATCCATTTACTTGTTGTTACATCAATATAAAATTTACCCCGTTCCCTTTGGAATGATACCCTACTCATACTATACGCAGTCTAGTGAAACTAATGGTTCAAATAAATCCCCATCATATGTCTCGAGTGCAGGTATTTATGATTCTTGGTTTGCCCATGAAAGATGACGTAGTGATCATCATGAGGGTAGCTGGAGATGGGCAGTAGGTTATGATTGCTAGACTAGGTATTCCTAATTATCCTATAATCATGAAGGCAACTATGCTGATTTTATAGGTGTTGTGATATTTGCAAAGGGTTTTGTCATGTTCCTATATGGGTTGGTCAAGGAGCCTAGAGTCCCTGAATGTTATGCATATTTGGAGTTTATGGGGTATAGTTGAGGGTCAGCATCTCAACATTATCCATGACATCTTACAAAATATCATCAGAATAATTCGAGCTCTAGGTACTGCAGTGGTTATTGGGGGCATAATTACTTGACTATTACTTTCATTTGGGTTTTTTGAGTTTGAGATAGGAGCACAGGCTGAGGGGGATGTGGTTATGAGCTTTAAAATGGCATTAGACATATGTATGATCAGGCGCACATAGCCTAGTGTTTATAGATTACTATTGGTAAAGGGGAGGATTAAGTGTTTAAAATTCATAGGCATCAACATGTTGCACATGATGATGATCAGTCATAAAATTTGCATATAAAGCTTATTCTCCTCCTTATTTGGCATATTTTGAGGGTTCAACACATTATAACCATTCTTTAGTTGGTTAGACCCATTTAGATACCTAGACTTTTGGTGTAAGGCCCAGTCCCAGTCACTTTATAGGATCGTAGATTGCACCATCTTGGGGTTATAGTAGATTGCATATGCCAGCACCATATAAGCCTCATAAATTTCATGCACATGAGGATCCTAGAGCTTTCACTTCTTATGGTTCGGTGCCACCTGCTACAGTTTCTCTTAGTATTTTCATAGATGTGGAGACAAGATCGACTCACCTAGAGACTGTTATTAAGAGTCTGAAGCAGGATGTATAGAGGGTTGATGAAATGGTCACTACATCTAGTTGCCTTTTTAGTACGCATGCCTATGACCTAAACACATCAATAGCTGCTGTGGGATAGACTACACGAAGGGTCAAAAGAGAGGTCATGCATAATCACTAGCTAGGCTCATAGGCCAAGTCATGGTCCCTTTATCTCAGAGGATGGGATTCAAGTTCGATGTGCACTAGCCATCATCGCCAATTGTAGATCCATCTTTGGTAGGACCTTTCCATAGTGCACAGTCACTACTTGGTCCTTTAGTTAGATCACCAGGTTCTTCTGAATCAAAGCAATATAGATGACCTTTAGGGAAGCATTTATCATTTTGTATTATGTTAATTAATGTTGGAACTTTTGTTTGTTTTCAGTTCTATTTACATTTCTAACTTTAAACTTTTCTAGTGATATTTTGCTTAAATGATGCATGAAAGATATTGCCCTTTCCTTATAACATTTATTTAGGTATGTGTTTGTTAATGTTTTCACAAATACAAATATGAAACTCGATAGACAATCACTACAAGAAAATTGCAATTTAGCAACGGAAAATAGCAACGGAAAATGTCAATTTTCCGTTGCTAATCGAAAATAACAACGAAAATTAGCAACGGAAATTTCGGTTGCTAATTCGGCAGTTGGTATTTTTAGCAACGGATGTTTATTCCGTTGCTAAATTTAGCAACCGAATTCAAGTTCCGTTGCTAAATTTTGCAACCGAATGTAAATTTCGTTGCTAAATCTAACCACTCACATTTGGTAAATTGGTCAAAATTAGCAACCGAATTTAAATTCTGTTGCTAAATTTTAGCAACGGAAACTAAATTCCGTTGCTAAATCTAACCACTAACATTTGGTAAATTGGTCAAAATTAGCAACCGAATTCAAATTCCGTTGCTAATTTTAGCAACGGAAACTAAAATCCGTTGCTAAATTTAGCAACTATTATAAAAAAATTTGTGACGGTGTTTTCGTCGCTATTCCATCACTAAAATAGAAAACCAACAAATTACACTAAAACAGCTTGCTGTTTTAGTGTAAAATATAAAACCAACAAATTACACTAAAACAGCCATGTTGTGTATGCCTTGTCACGCCAAATTAATGTAAAAAACAAGAAACTGGACATGGAATTTACATTAATGATACCAAACTTAATTCCCAAGTAAGAAACAAGAAACATTAAAATTTGCGAATATAATTGTTTTCAACAATTATCGCCTAAAAACCAACAAATCACAAGATTTATGAAGTGATTTCTCTTTTAAAGAAGTGCAGGAGGATGGACATCACTATCAATCTTGTTTATTTACAAAATACAATTAGCCAGCAACTTAAAATGTAACTCTGTTCAAGAGTGTTAATTTCTAGCCAGGAGGTACACATAAATAGACCCATTTTTCCGAAATACCTAAATGTTGTTCTTGGCCATCAACTTATCAAGCACTGATAACAGCCTATAACAAGCAAAAGTATAGTTTACATGCGAATGAGATACCTTCACATAAGCAGATCTTTAACAAAAGGTGTGTTATTATACTAAATAAAAGTACATAGGTAATATGCATATAAAGGTATGTTATTATGCTTACACATGATTAAATAAATTATATTATGCTTTAGTGTGATAATATGGATTGCAATGTAATTTATTTTTAACATTAGTCTCCATATAATTCTACAGTGCTTGCAGCTGTCCATTTTATTTTGATAAATTTCAGAACATGTTATATATTTTTCTCAACTGCTACCCTTTTTAATTTTTAGAGTTAAAATCTTCTTTTTGGAATGGATACTAAATAAAATGTTATTATTTAATTAATAAATTCTTCTTTCATAATCTTCAAAGGATGCAAGTTAAATGTTTTTTTTTCTTTGATAGATTTAAACGTATATATTCTTTATTATTTATCCATCAATGTTACATATCAAAAATTGATCATGAGTTTAGGCAAAGATATTAATCACTTTTGTTTGCATCAACAATGCACCAAATCTAGGGAAGGCTTTTTCGAAGATTATTTTAATCTAGATAAACAGAAAATTATATAAAATAATGATAACGAAGTGCATTTTTCAGATTATTGCTATGTTTTTTTTATGATTGTTGCCATGTTTGATATTGTAACTGAGTGAAGGTATATAATTTTTTAGTGTCAGAGTAAGACTTCCAATATAATTGCGTACAATTGGTGCAAGTGATCCACTTTGAAACAGATATGGAAAAATTAATTCTATTGTGACTAAGTATTAAGCTTCGCAACAACACTAGATAGCAGTAATTAAATCAAGGATGTTAAGGAACCAACATTTAAAAAAATCACGACAAATCTAAGTAAGGCGAGGAACCAACAAATTAAGCTTCCAAATATCCTAAATAGCATGGCAATCTCTACGTAAGTAAATAATATATTCCTAATTATGATCACAGCAATTGCATTTGGTGTTAATGTGAGCTATACGAAAATTTAATAAATTGAAGGTAGGACCAACATTTAGCACGCACCAACTTCCAAATAAAACTTAGAATTTTTGCTAGTAATGAAATAAACCAAAATTTCCTCTAAAAAGAAGAACCATTACCTGAAGATTATGCACTTTATGAGGGAGACTGCAAGATTTCAAATGCCATATGATACCCATTTAAGTATCAAAATCTTTTTACCTGCAAATTTGTTCCAGATCTAATTAGTTAAAAACATCAAAATCTTCATTGTTTAGTTTAACAGTAAGGACACAGCAATCTAGCTTGAACAGATCTAGATCTAAAATCAATTAAATAATACAGCAAATTACAAATCAGGAGGCAAGAAGAACAAGAATAAAGAATATAGTAATTCATGGAATATCATTCCTCACCGATTATTGTGCTCGCCGGACAAGCACCGGAACTTCGCCGGAGCTTCACCGGCATGAAACCAACCACACCCGAAGGAAGCTGACGTCGGGAGGAGTCCAATAGCGGTGGTCACGCGCCCAACGGACTCCGAACATGGCCTGGATCTACACCGAAAATTACGGATGTATTAGACGCCGATCTACCAGATTCCGATGAAAGACAACTGAAGAGAGGTGCTACTGAACTCACCTAACCACCAGGAGTCCGTCGGTGCTGTTTATCCCACCGGTTACCGCCATATGTTGCCGGAGAGGAAGGGAGCAGCTTCGAGTACGGGAGAGGATCGGGACATGAGAGGTGATGAAATGCGACGCCATGGGTGCAAGGGGACGACGGCGTGGCTGGTGAACGATGGCGGAAGGTGTCGCCGATAGTGGTCCAGCCGCTACAACGCCGTTGATCGGCTGAAGGTGAGGATTCCGTCCTCCTTCTGCCTTCTCTTTTTTTTCTTCCATTCCTGTTTTTCCTTATGTTTGTTCAACTGTTACTTTTACTCCTCTTTTTTTTCTTAATGGCCTTAATACCCTATTCGGAGAATTCTAGAGACTCCCCTATTACTATTATTATTCTCTAATTTTATTTATTAATATTAGTAACTAATTTGATTTAATTTAATTTTATTAGCAATTTTAGAAATCGGATTAATCTTTTCTTTTTATTATACACATTTATTTACTTTAATTCCTTATTTAAAATATATTTTAGTTTAAATTATAAAATCAAAAACTTAAAGATAATATTCACTAATGTTATATCACATTTTAATAATTAAAAGAGAAGAATTTAACACATTTTAATAAAAAACTTAAAGATAACATTCACTAATGTTATATCACATTTTAAGATATGCACATACATACACATGTATTTATGCATACATACATATGTACATGTATGTATATATATGTACATACATATCCATATGTATGTATGTATGCACATACAAGCACATACGGATATATATATATGAATATGTATGTATATGTATGTGCATATGTATGTATATTTGTATATGCATATGTATGTGTATATATGCACATATATATACATACATATACATATGTATGTGTATATATGCACATATATATACATACATATACATATGTATGTATACATATACATATGCATATGTATGTATATGTGTGTATATACATATATATACATATCCATATGTACTCATATACAAAATTTAGCAACGGAAATGAAATTCCATTGCTATTTTAGCAACCGAAATATTTTCGGTTGCTATTTAGCAACGGAATTGTATTTCGGTTGCTATTTTAGCAACCGAAAAAAATTCCGTTGCTATTTTAGCAACCGAAATAAATTCGGTTGCTATTTAGCAACGGAATTATATTTCGGTTGCTATTTTAGCAACCGAAAAAAATTTCGTTGCTAATTTAGCAACCGAATATGAATTCGGTTGCTATTTTAGCAATCGAAATAAATTCGGTTGCTATTTAGCAATGGAAATATATTTCGGTTGCTATTTTAGCAACCAAAAAAAATTCCGTTGCTAATTTAGCAACCGAATATTAAATAGCAACCGAAATAAATTCGGTTGCTATTTAGCAACGGAAATATAAATAGCAACCGAAAAAAATTCCGTTGCTATTTAGCAACAGAAAAATGTTCCGTTGCTAAAATAGCAACGGAAATTTAATTCCGTTGCTAAATTAGCAACGGAAAAAATATTCCGTTGCTATTTTTCGATCCATTTTTTTCCGCCATCTATTGGCGCCTTAATTAGCAATGGAATAGTGATTCCGTTGCTAATTTTGGCGCCAAAAATTCCCTCCACTTTTAGCAACGGAAGATAACCAAAAAGTTTTTCTTTGCTAAATCTACAAAGTTTAACCAATTTTAGCAACGGAAATTATTTTCCGTTGCTAAATAGCAACGGAATGGGCTTTCCGTTGCTAATTTAGCAACGGAATCATTTCCGTTGCTATTTTTTCGTTGGTATTTTCAGATTTTCTTGTAGTGAATGAAAAAAATAGTTGCTCATAATAATGCAATAAAAAATTAAATTTGAGAATTGAAGAAGGTTAACTAAACAAATTATGTCATAGTTTGACTTATCATATCTCACATGAAACAGAAGGCATCTCACTATATGGTTGCACCTTAAAAATTTTAAAATAACGTCTCGAGCATTATAAATGTTGCACAATAGGATCAAAATGATGTTTTCCTACATTTAGACTACGCAAAGGTCAAAAGTATGCTTAAGCATTTCTTGTAAAAGACACTGAAAAGACACTTAAAACTAGACTGAAAAAGATGAAAAACTAAGCATTGAATTGGACTTATCATTTCTTATTTTTCTTCTTTGTGTGACTTTGTGTTTTTCATTCTTCTCATGTAAATAAGGTTTTATTGGCATGTTTATGTGTGATTTTTTGTTTTATGCATAAATCTATGGGTTTCTTATGTATTGGGTTGAGTTTTATGCCCTTCAATTGCCATTTTCTCTCTCTACAATTCAATTTCTCTCTCAAGATGATTATATTTAAATTCTATTATTTGATGTTTTGAAGCATTATTATGAGTTTATTTGTTGATTTTGGGAAGTTTAGAGGTGTTTTGGTATGATTTGAGCCTTAGAAGGTGTTTTGAAGCATTAAGCTTCAGTCATGGAGTTGTTCCAGTAATGACTCACGGCCTTGAGTTAGAAGTGAGAGCCTTGACTTGTCGCGACTTGCTTTTGAATGGCTAGTGACTTGCTTGAGGGAATGTGACACATTTTACTCAAGACTGTGACTCGCCCGAGTGATGCCTTTGACTCACTCCTTTGCTTATTTACTCTTTCTTTCTTTTTTCATATGCTTTCTTTTAATTTAATTTATTTTATTAGTAATGTGTTATTTTAAGTTTTATGCTTAAGCCTATTGATGTTTAATATGATTTATTAATTATCATTCATTAGTCCATTATTTTTGTTTCATTTTTTATGCATATACATCGGGCTTTATTTGGAGGAGTCTAGAGATTCAAAAGATCCAATTGCTTGGAATTAATTAGCTTATTTAAAATTATTTATTCCATTTGTAATTGGCCTTGTTATTATGTGAATTGTAATAATTAGTAGAAAAGGTATTTTTTGGCATGAAATCAAGGAAATTCACATCAAATATTTTTACATAATTAATTTTTGTTCATCAAATATTTTTACTTAATTAATTTTTGTTAATAAAATAAATGAATGTCCTATTTATCTTAAAACTCACACAAGCGGTTTTTAATTATGCATGCGGGAACCAATATCCCCAAGTTTAATGAATATCCCAATTTATGCATATTTATATTTTTACTTTTGATTTCTTAGTGTATTAAAAATGTTTTTACCTAAGCGTTAAATTAAAAGTAGGCTAAATAATCTTTTATTCACACATACTGGGCCCATTGTTCTTAAATTATAATCGCTTTTTTTATGTGCTTGAATGTGTATATTTTATTTGATACCCTTTAATGCATGAGAGAAGGATCGGTATAATTAATCACAAGCAATCACGTATAGCATTATTAACCAAGTATGAAAGTAGGGGTAAAATCCGAACTCTCTCTGGCTTTAGTGTCACATGGAACAAAATTACTTTTCCAATATTTTGTTGGATGGCAACTCCTTTATGCATGCCTTATGATACTTAGTAGATGTCTTGTGGGTTAATGATTAACAAATGGATAAGGATACCCTGGAACGTTGTCTCATGCCTTTTGGAGGCTCAAGACATTGTGGGCTGGGTTAAATCCTTACTCATTGCAAAGTGATTGATTTTCACGAGTTAAATGAATCTTAGTCCGATCTCAAGCACTAAAAGTGGGTTTTAAAAAAAATCGAATACCTATGAAGTTCGACCCCCATCACATCCTAATTAACAATTTCTTTATTAGTACATAAAATTTAAAGTTATTTTAAAATTTAAGTTAAGCTTTTATATTAAGCTTTGACTTTTTTTTTTCTTTTTTGATAGGAAAAGAATAGTATAGTTGAATAATCAAACTCTAAAATCCTTATTTAATAACATTGGAATACAATTAACACCTCTCTTTTTCATTAATATTTTCTATTTATTTATTTAATTTCTTGCAGTTTAGCCCAGAATTATATAGGGACAACCATCCTAGGTTCTTTACATATTGGACTGTGTGTAAATTATATTATATTATAGTATTAAATTTGGCTTTTTCTTCTTGTATTTACTTTTGCTTATTATAACATAAAATTATTTTTTTAATATTTAATAAATTTTATTTAAATTATTTTTCAGATTGATGCTTAACAAGCAATTGGATGTTACAATTTATTGTGTTCTGGTTTTGTCCAAACTAACAATAAAATTGCATTTGGGGCTACAATTTATCCTACTTTTTATTACAATGGTGGACAATTTGATATTAGATTACTAGTTTAGAAGGTAAATTAAATTCTTAACTAAAAAACTCCATTTTATTTCTGATCACTTATGAGAAAAAAATAATCAAATTATATAATATACAAAAATACTAAAATTAATAACATTTTATGTAATTATTTTTACCAAACATTTTGTAATATGAATTATATATAACTTAAATATTGTTGTTGTGTTTATTTGCTTTTACATCTCAATCGTATTCACATTGTTAGCGAGTCTTGTATAGGTAGACCACAACTATTAACTCATTTTTTCTTTTATCTTAGTTTATACAAATTCAAAAAAATGATAAAAGCCAAATCAACAGAGCATCTTTCAACAACTAACAAACACAAGTCAGTATACCAAAAAAATTGGTGTAAGGCAGATAGCGATTAAAAGTAGATGAGAAGCACAAGTGATAACTCCAATTTAGTGTTTATTTTCAGTGTGTTTTTATTTGTGTTTCTATCTCATTTTGCATGTTTTTCGTGTTTTGTGTGTTAAATCTCTTTATTTATGCCAAATTGGACTATTTTGAGAATTATTGAGCGTTAGTGTGCTAAATGGTGAAATTTTAAATTTTTACAGAACTTTAACTTTGCACAACATAGAGACTAATTAGTCTCTACCATGTGTCATGCAGAATTTCCAAAGTGCAACATTTCATTAATGGAAACGGCAAAAACTAAACAATCTCTATCGTGGCCAAGGTAGCTTTTGAAAGAATCAATCTAGAATTATCAACCAAGGCAGAGACAAATTAGTCTTCGTTGTGTGCCCTTCAAAAGTACTCCTATAATTGCTTACACATGATAGAGAGTAAATAGTCTCTACCATGTGTCACTTCAGAACTATAAAAGAGAAAATTCTATTTGGCTCAAAGCGAAAAGATATAGATTCATTTTTTTTGTATTTTCTTCAATAATTTTAAGGTTTTTAAGCTTTCTTCTTTATTGTAAACACTTTAGTTCATTATTTTCAATAGATTTTGATAAATTGACATTAGATTTATAGTAGAGTGCAGAGTTATAGTTATTTTTCAGTCAAAAACTGCTAGGATTAGAGAAGAGAACTTCTTAAACTATAAATCCAGATTTACTCAATGGGTTTAAGAGTTTCTTTCTCTCATCTTTTTATTTTACTCAATGTGTAGTGAGTAGTCATTTTTGTTATTTAGGGATCTTTGAATACCTATACCCATATAAGACTTTAATGCTTGTTTAATTCAATATATGAGTAGATGTTTCTTTTGCCATTATGATGATGTTAATTTTGATTTAATATAAGTATTTAATTATTCTCTTATTTAATTTAAATAGGTTTCTGCTTTTTTGGATTGGATATCATGAGTGCTTTATTTTTGCATGTTTTAGCTATAGTTTTGATAGTGATTCTAGAATGGATGTATGTTTGAGTCTATTGATTGGAGTGCTTTCTGCATATTAATTATTGTTTCTATATGATTTAAATATGCTTTTGTTCTTTAGAATAAGGTCTGCATGATTTAGAATTCAGAATATGCATATTATAAGCTTAAAATAGTTTTCCTTTGTATCAGCTATGTTCAGTCTCTTCCTACCTATTTGTCATGTGACAGACGAAAAAAGGTCCCATCAACAGCCAATGTAGTGAGACCTTCTTCCATCCTATCGCCCCCTATCTACTCTGGCCATCTGTCTTTGCATGTGGCCATCTGTGGCCCTATTTTTAACCCTCTAATGTCCCTTTTGCATGTTTTTTTATTTCATTTTTGTTCACATGATTAATTATATTTTTTTGCCTCATTTTATTTATATTTTATGCATCTTTTAGATGTCATGCATGTCTGTTATTTTAATCCATAATGCATTTTTAATATTTATTATTTTATCTAGTTATATTGAATTGTTAGACTAGTAACAATTTATTTCCTTTTGTATTTTGAGCATTTAACATTTATTTACATTGGGACTCTTGGAGACCTTAGAGGGCAGCATTATTGCTGGATCTTCATCCTTGCATTTTTATCTATCTATTTCTCTTGATTTACTTATTTAGAGTTATTTCTTTTATTTATTTTTATTATTATTTTGGATGTATTATTTTAGAGATGTAATAATTTAGTAATAAATAGTTTTTGCACACTAATATAAAAATTAACTTAAAACCATTTTTACTTTAATTAACTTGGGCTTTTATAATAAAATGGACCAATATCGTATTTTCATCCTAACACCTCACAATGACAAAAAGCCTTTTATGAATATGCATAAAGGAACAAATATTTCCAACCCAATTAATTCTCCGATTTACGTATGATGTTTATTCTATCTTTTTTTTTCATTGGATAATTTGCTTATGTAATAGCTTAAGTAATTGATTTAATTCTTTATTTATTTACTGCTTTATTTACCCTTTTTCTTCAAATTTCTTGATATGTTTATTTAATTAAATTGTATTGCATCAGGTGAGAAGGGAGGTAGTGGACTAATGATAAAAATCTAATTGTAAGAAATACTTAATCGAGGTGTAAAGTAACAGTGATATCTCAAACATTGATCTTTATTTGGGTATCAAAAGGTTGAGATTTATTTCTAAATGTTCTGTTGGGTGATGAATCCATGAGACCTGCCTCTTAAGCCTATATTAGATGCTTTTATGGGTTGACCATCAATAATAAATTAGGCCCAAATTCCTTTTTATTATGAAGTGGCCAATTTATGAGTTATAGAGAGCCTTATTTGATCTTGAACCCTAAAAGCAGGCCTTCAAGAATCAAATCGAAAATGAGCGGGCTTCGACACCAGTAACACTAGCCAATCAAGCTTCATTAAGAAAATAAAGCAAAAAAGACTAAAAGGGAACAATGCAAAGCAAGCTAGCCTGATGAAGCAAGCTACGATACTTATTAGGAATATTGCTGAAGGGGTTGATACTGCCCTAACAGTTGAGGTAATGATAACTCATACTCTGAATATTGTTGTGGTTGTCTCTAAAGAACTAAAAAAGAATCAATGATTACATTAAAGGCTAGAGGAAGCAAGGAAAGGGGCATGGTGTAACCAATGTCGAGTTCATGCAATTTATGCATGAGGCTATTGTTATGCCAATCGAGGAGGCACCATGATGGGGTTGTATGTCAAATAATTGACCTAACCGCATAAGAAGCATTAAGTAGAGGTAATTTTGTAGTGTTATTTTTTAGTTAAATGGTCTATTGGCGAGTTGTAGTCTTATTTTTTAGTACTTTTTTACTTGATCTAGCTCCTCTTTTATCTATTTACCGAGAAGCAAAAGAATTTGAAGAGGTGTCATTATGTCGATTGTTCTTAATAAATTAGGATAAGCTACTTTTTTGAAGTAGGTGTTCAATTTGTTTCTTGAGTTGGTACAATCATTTGTCTCATGTCTTTGATCCCTGTGATGGGCATTATACTGGTTTTGATCCTAGTTAGGATTTTCTTAATCGTTTTTGGTCAATTAACTTACCCACTTTGCTTCAGCCATGAGAAAATTTAAGCACATAATGTATTTAGGGGAGTAAATAAATATTCAACCCAGCCTCTAAAGTAAGGACTAGACATAGCAAAAGTTTGATTTGAGTTACTAGACCCCTAAATTGCTTGGGAATTATTTTATCAGTCATAGGTAGTCTTATCCTAACCCGAATTTTGAGAGGACTCGTTGTCTTAGTCCTTTTGCTAAAATGAGTTGTATCAAAGCTATCGTGCCTCGTTCGTCCTAATGTACTTATGATCTGGAGATATGAGTTCAGTAAAATAATTAGAGGGATTTTTGGTCAAAGAGCCTTTAAAATCTTAGCACTTGGTATTTCGACCTAAAGCATTACTAGCCACCTCTAAATTAAGGAAATAAATATCTATGGCCACCACATTGAACAGCTCAACGTAAGCACACAAAGGCTCGATGTCCTCCTATTGCACCTAATGTAGATCAGCATATACTTTGGCATGTCAGATTTTAGCCAAAAAAATTACGATGAAAATGTCATTGAATTGCTTAAAACACTTTATAGAATGTTCGGGAAAGTTTTGGCATATACTTTGGCATGTCAAATTGTAGCCACAAAATTTATGATGAAAATGACATTGAATTGCTTAAAATACTCTATGGAATGTTCGGGAAAGTTTTGAAACCAAATCTAGGCAAACTTGGTAAGTGTTTGTGGAAGTATCTTGCAAAGTACAACATCCTACAAATATAAACAAGCATAGTGCAATGAAACTAAACCAAATCAGCCTAGGGATCAATGTTATCGTTGTACTTTGGTAAGGTTAGCAATCGAACTCTAGGAAAGAAAACAGCCATTATGTCCTTAAACAAAAGAGATTAGAAAGTGCCCTAACACTACAAAGTGTTCTAGTTTTGGTACTTTTGCATTCCTTCTTCGAATAGTTGCTCAAACTCCTCAGCAACTAAGGTCCTTATTCAACTAGTTGCAAGTGGTGCAGCGAAGGGTAGTTATGGTGTCTACTACCCTTGAGGGATTATTGGGTAAGGATATTAGTTTACTCCATTGTGATCATCACTGGTCAAGTTGGGTTAAAATAAGGCAGGCACTGGTGGTGTTGATTGGGTACCATAACTGATAAGATGGCTAGGAAAGTCCGTGCCATTTGAGGAGTGAAGCTAGGTGTGGATGGGATGGAAGGTATAGTGGGGACTGCTAGAGTCGGATTGGCACCCAGAGAGAAAAGCGGCTAAACATGTGGTGGTAAAAAGGCATTTGTCTCAAGCTACTCCGTTGGTGAACCAAATGGGATGTTTAAATTAGGAAAAAGATTCATAGTGGAAGGTTAGATCCACACTCACTACACCAAATGATAATAGCTTGATTTTTGGACTACTAGCTAGGATCCACTTATAATCAAAATATCTACAGTATGGCTTTCCAATAAGGAGATAGATTTCATAAAAACAAAGAAAATTCGGCGAAAGATTCGGTAAGGAACACTCCGACAATCAAGTTAGAAAGTATTTAGGGAAAACTAGATGTAATGCTAAGAGTAGGGAAAAACATATCTAACCTTGTAAGTTGTTGAGCTATTTATAGAGTTGTTGACTTGAATACTCATCAAAGTCGAGATAATTAAGGCAGAGTAAACAATTATCATTAATTGTCTGAGCTGTTATGGAAGTGCAGAGGTTGCACCATTATGAAAATTTAAGGGTTGTAGCTCTCCAGTTCAAATTTGGACTCTGTTAATCAGTCCAAGCTGACTGTATCGATCTTGGTATTGAACTATTCCAAAAACCAGTTATCAAATAATAACTCAATGAAATTTTTCTTTTCATTATGGATTAAATTTGTAAGAAATACTTGTATGTTTAACGAAGACTCATGGTTCATTGAATTACTTATATTTGAGAATTTATTTTTTCCTTTTTATGGTTAATTGGTTATAAAATGATTTGGTGAACTAAAAATCCAACTTGGCTCCTACAGGGATTGCATTGTGAGATTAGCGTATGACTTTGGTTAGCCTGTTGCATCCCTATGCTAACTCTCCAACTTCCTCTCAAATATTCATTTAGAATTAAATATTAAAAAAAATTACAGTCTGGATGTAAAATGTTTATATTATGAAAAGGAAAGTTGAACAAAAATTGTAAATGCGTTATTTAAAATTTGGGTCTTAATGTCTTATAGTTATCAGTAATTACTCCAAAAATTGCTAACTAACATTTTTATTACTTTTTAAAATTATATACCCCTGCATTCCCTCTTAGGTGTCATTTTTAAAATTTTATTTTTTCCATATATATATATATATATATAATTGTACATGTTATTTTCATATTAGACTTACTTTAATAAATATTTGTCCAATTATCAAAATATTTCAAACCTTACTTTTTCAATGTTTGTCTTATTTATAGAAAATTAACTATTCTTTATATCTCAGTGAAATAATTTAAATGGACATTTAAAAGATAATAGATGTAGTAAATACTTTCATTAATTGCTATTTATCAATATTTTATCCAAAAATATTTTTATATTCCCAAACGTAAAATCCTAAACCCTAAGGATCAGTTCACTGTAGTTTTAAGAGTTTTTAATTCTTTTAAAACTAAAACATGATTTCACTTTTTATTTTAAATTTTAAAAATTAAGTTTTTTTAAGAACAACTAGAGATTGAAAGTTAATTTTTAGTGTATAACAATAACAATTAGGACTTTCTTCTCCAGCTAGATCTGATGTATGACGCACCAATTTAATGTTGTATTGAACTAAAAAATGGTTAAATCCTAAAATATAAATCATAAACTTGAAGCCCTAAATGCTAAATGTTAAACTATAAATTCTAAGCCCTAATTTCTAAACTCTAAAAATCTAAACCATAATTTCTAAAACCTAAATTTTAAATTCTAAAAACGTAAATCCTAGAATCTTAAACTATAAAATCATAAATTCTAAACCTAATTGCTAAATTCTAAATTCTAAATCCTAAATGTTGATTATAATATAAGGGAAGTAATAAATGTGATAAATAGCCTTCTATTTATGTTGTATATATTCCTATTTAATCTCCTTTGTATCAGGGATTCTTATTGTATCCTACGTAGGGTTAATCTCCTCATGTATATAAACTTTATCAAATGTCAATACAATCATGGCTTGCAATATCTTTATGATATCAGAGCAACTAGGTTTTAATACCAAAAATTCTAAAAAATGTCGACTAAAGCTAAAATTATTGCAGCCACCACCTTTGTTTCTACCAGAGCTATCATGAACGCTGGAAACAATGGTTAGCCTATTGCAACCTCAATTTTCTCACCTTTTCTTCCTAATATTACAAACTTTTTCCACCAAATTAAATACATTTAATTTCCGTCTCTGAAAAACACAAATCACTCCAATTCTCAAAAAGGTACGATCTCACGGGTCATGTTGATAGCTGCATCATTGCTCCCTCTTAATTGTTTAACACTGAATCTGTAAATCCAGAATTTAAAGTTTGGGAACATAGGGACTAACTTGTTCTTAGCTGGATCTTATCCTCCATTGACACTACTTTTCTGCCGCAGCTTGTAGGTGCAACCATGGCTAAAGTTGCATTGGATAAATTATTTTCTTCTTATTCTGCAAGTTCAAAACCCCAAATCAAAAATCTACGATCTCAAATTCTCTCTCTCCAATGGGCTAAAGATTCAATTGCCAACTATGTTCAACGTGCCAAGGCTCTATCCGATCAATTGACTACATTAGGCCATCATTATAATGAAGAGGACTTAGTTGATACAATCTGCATGGGCTTAGGTTTGGACTATCGTCCATTCAATCAAGCGCTTGACTCTCGAATGAAAGATCATATTTTGGATCATGTAAATGGTTTACTCCTTAATGAAAAAAGACAAATCACACCAGATCGTGCTAGTGATGCTTAGAATGTTTAGATTGCTCCCACCATTCAGTTAGCTGCTCGACATTTAACATAGAGTTTCTTATCAATATACACCAGAACAAAATGGAAGAGATGAGAGAAAACACCTTCACATTGTTGAAACTGGATTGTCATTGCTAAATCACAGTCTTTTACCTCTTTCTTACTGAACTGTTGCATTTGAATGTGCTATTTATGGTATTAATCACCTACCCACTTCTACTATTACGTATGATAATCCCTTTCACAAATTATTTGGTATTTCTCTGAATTATAACTTTCTTAAGGTGATTGGGTGTTTGTGCTATCCTTGGTTACGCCTATACTTTAAACACAAACTCTAACCTCGTTCACTTCTTTATGTTTTTTGGGATTAGTAAGGTTTATAAGGGTTACAAATGTCTCAATTTTTCCTTTGACACCATCTTTTTCTCACACCATATTCTTTTTTATGAACAAGTTTTTCCATTTGCTAAGATAACTCCTCCTGTGATGCTGATTTCAATAGTTCCAACTAAAACTATCCCTCATACCATTCTAATCATTCTACATATTATGCCCATTACCACTATAAATGCCAACCCAACTGAAATAACACACCACTCACCAAATCCCCCTCACCATACTACCCCACGTAACATGCATGACTCTATTAATTCCCATGAAACCAAAGACCTCTTCTCCCCACCAAATTTACTTGACCAAATGCCCAATACATCTTCAATACCTTTTCAGTATTCTTTAGGGACTAATGGCCCCATTTCTCATGTCTTTCCAAGGCCTTCATTGGTAGTTAACTTGGACATATTATTATTACCCCTACACATTCAACTCCTATTTCACATCATCCTATGGTAACCAGAAGCAAAACTGGTAGTTTGAAACCCACTCAAATTGTATCTTTAATTTGCTAATTCCATTATTGAGCTTGAACCCACATGTTTTTCTCAAGCTATCAAGCAAGTTGAGTAGCATAATGCCATGGCTGAAGAGTTTAATGCCCTCCTTTTCCAATGGTACTTGGGAATTAGTTCCACCCTCGATATAGCAAAATGTTATTGGCTATAAGTGGGTCTTTAGAATTAAACAAAAATCAAATGGTTCCATTGAACGCTATAAGGCTCACCTTGTTGCCAAAAGATTTCATCAGCATTCTAGCATTGATTTCAAGGATACATAAAGTCTTATTATCAAACCAACCACAATTCATATGTTATTATCATCGGTTATTTCTCTTGGGTGGTCGGTAACTCAATTGGATGTCTCTAATGCATTTTTTCATGGTACACTTGATAAAGTTGTATCCATACACCAGCATTGGGGTTTTTTGATGCTCAATTTCCTGATTATGTCTGCAAACTATGAAGATCTCTTTATGGTTTAAAATAGGCTCCTCATTAGTGGCATCGCTGTTTAATGGATGCTTTACTCAAATTTTGTTTTAGAGGGTCTAAATCGGATAACTCCTTATATTTTATGTCCAATGTCAAAAGGAAGAATTTTTATCTCATTTATGTTGATGAAATTATCTTAACGCATGATGCTCCTGATTATATAGCTCGGGTTATTTAATTTCTTCAAACCTAATTTGTTGTTAAAAATTTTGGTCAGCTCCATTATTTTTTGGTTATTGAAACCTCTTAATTATCGAGTGGACTTATACTGCATCAATAAAAATATATTGATGATTTGCTGATTTAGGCACAAATGGCCACTTGCAGTCTAATTACTACACCGGTTAATTGTAGTGAAAAAGTAACTTTCACAAGTGGTGAACCATTCAAGGACCCCATACTATTTTGATCTATTATGAGTGGCTTACAATACCTCACATTCATTTGGCTTGATTTATCCTTTATAGTTAATAGAGTCTCACAATATATGCATGCTCTTACGATCACATATTAAGGTGTAGTCAAGTGGATCTTACAGTATCTTCAGGGTACTAAATCTTATGGTTTCATGTTACGTAAATCTTCATTTGTACTCACAGGATATGCTAATTCAGACTAAGCTAGTAGTCTTGATGATAGGAAGTCCACTACTGGGTTTACTATATTTCTTAGAGTTAATCTTATCTCATGGTCTTCATGGAAGCAAAAGGTTGTATCTAAATCATTTACTAAAGCTGAATACCATGCATTGGCTTTAACTACATTTGAACTATAATGGCTTTAAATATTTCTTACAAAACTCTATTTTCTTAAAGTCCCTCCACTTTAACTATTTTACGATAATCTTGGAGCAACCTATCTTACTCTTAACCCTATTTTTCATAATAAGAGCAAACATTTGGAGATCGACTTCCACTTCCTTAGGGACCATGTTTATCAAGGTACTCTTTGGGTTGCCTACTTATGCTCTACGAGTTAAATTGCTAATGTTTTGACCCAAGGTCTTTCTAAACCACATTTTTTATGATTTAAAGACAAGTTAACAATTGTTCCTTATCCAGTTCAACTTAAGAGCGAGTGTAAGAGAAGTAATAAATGTGATGAATAGCCTTGTATTTATGTTGTATATATTCATATTTAGTCTCCTCTATATCAAGGATTCTTATTGTATCCTACTTAAGGTCAATCTCCTTATGTATATAAACCATATCAAATGTTAATACAATCATGGCTTGAAATATCTTTACATAAAAAGCCTAATCCTTAAAATTCTAAACTTTAAATTAAATCATAAAAATTTTTAAACCCTAAATTCTAAATCATTAATTCTAAAATTATGCTTTTCCCACTTTAAATCATTAATCTCCCTTTAACGTAGAAATTAAAGGACTCATTAGAAAACTTTGATTTTATAAAAATTTATTAGTAATTGACTAAATTATCTTTTTTTATTAATTCTAATGCTACATTTAATTTTTATATCATCAAAACTAAAATTATGTACATAATAAATAGGCTTAATATGCAAAAATGCCCTTAATATTTATCAAAAAGAGTAATTTGGCCCCTAATATTTAGTTACAGGCAATTTTACTGCTAAAGTTATCAAAATTGTGCAATTTTTTTCATGAGATAATGGAACCATTAATTTGACCGTATACCATCTTTTGATCGCTAACGTGGGCAAGTTGCAAAATTTTAACGAAATGATGTCAAACTAATGGTTCTGTTACTTCGGATGTAAAATTGCACCATTTTGGTAACTTTAACAGCAAAATTGCCCACAACTAAATATTTGGGGTAAATTTGCTCTTTTTGGTAAACATTAAAAGTATTTTTGCACACTTAGCCTAATAAATATAGACAAATATGTAAACTTTATGCTCTAATTTCAAAATATTAAATCCTAAATCCTAAAATTTAGGGTGCATTCGTTTAAAACTTGTTCAAGAAATTTAATATATTTTTATTTTTTAAATTAAAATAAATTATTTTTACATTATTCAAGAAACATCAATTCTTAAATTTAAAAATTTTTATATTTTTATCCATATTGCCATTTAATTTTCATATTTTAATTGTGGTTGTCGTCGACACCTCTACCACCACTACCATGACCCCTATAACTCCCACCCCATCGCTACCTCTATCACCACTATCGTTACCACTTTCACCACTGCCACCGCTATTTTCATCTAATGATGCTTGATCCTTGTCAATACAATAGTGGAAATTGGTTATATATAATACAAACAATATAAAATATATGTATAATTAAAAAAATATGATACAGTTTTTAAATATGTAAAATAATTTTTTAAAAAATAGATAATAAAAAAGTAAAAATAGTTTTTAAATTTTAACAATAAAAAATAAAAAACTATAAATTTTAATGAATGCATTATAAACTCAAAGCCCTAATTGCTAAATTCTAAAACCTAAAACTCTAAAACCTAATTTCTAAAACCTAAATTCTAAACTCAAAAAATCCAAATCCTAAATCTAAAATAATAAAATCATAAAATATAAACCCTAATTGCTAAATCCTAAACTTAATATCTTAAATTCTAAACCCTAATTTGTAAACCTTAAATCCAAAGCACTAAAAACTTAAACCGTAAATTTTAAAATCATAAAAACTTTTAAACCCTAAATGCTAAATCCTAAATTCTTATTTCTAAAATTATGGTCCATTCATCACATTTTAAATGATCAATCTCACTTTAACATGAAAATTAATAAAATGATTGGAAAATTTTGATTTTATAAAAATGTATTAACAACTGCCAAAGTTACTTTTTTTTTAATTCCAAGTACTACATTTAATTTTTACATAATCAAAATTAAATTTATCATTATATTAAATGTAGTAGTGCATAATAAATAGAACTAGACAATAGGCTAGGCTTAGGCAATAAAAATGCTTAAAAAATCACATAAGCCCAGTTAAAACCTAGTCCATCCACGAATGAGACTTCACCCGCATGTACATGAGACTTTCTCTCCTGGAAAGTGAGTTGTAGAACGAGAGACATTATATGAGCGAACGGGGTAAAGAGAAAGCAAACTTTCTAGGTATTCTATTATTCTTTGGAATATAGAGGTCCTAATAAAAAGCTAAAACATGCCTAAATTTAATAATAAATGTGGACAAACATGTAAATTTTACTCTCAAATTTAAAAAAAAAACACTTAACAGTATAAGAAAAATCACAAATACCGACATAAATTTTTCACAAAATTTAGTGATTTTCCTTAAGAAATCATAAATAACGATGGGATTTCCTGACGAAAAAATTCATAGGCAAATCAGTTGTAGGAACTTTTCCTGATGGAATATGTTTTAGAAGGTAATTTTACCGACGAAAAAATTAATCCATTGGTAATTCCGTCTAGAGATCCATATCAAAAAATTATCATGAATTATCATATTTACCAACGAAATTATATGATTCATCGTTAAATTTATCAATGAAAATCACAAATTTATAGGCAAATTTTTGATGAAATGATATGCTTCGTAGGTAAATTTAGCGATGATAAATATATTTTCGTTAGTAAATTTGCCTCCGCTAAAAAAAGTTTACGATAAAATTACCCGTCACTATTATGTCGCTAAAAATACTATAAATTTTTAATAATTATCTGATAATTTGAGACATACATGTTTCATACCAATAACTACCAGCCATCGAAAGAGCTTCAAAAAATTAAAAATTTAACAAGCATCTTCACTTTCTAATAATACATATATGAAGAAATATTTTCACAAATGTACAAATTCATTGTGCATACATATAGAGATTATTAAAAGGCTAAAACTCATAAGATGAGTAGTGCTTGAGAGAGTAAAGGCACTAACAGAAAAATGGAACATGCATGTGGAAAACCACTACAAAGTGGGCAAGGAAAAATAATAATCACTTTCAAAATGAAGATTGTAAGACATGAGAGAAAAATTAACAAAATATAAAAGATGATATTATAATTCATTATGATAATATTTTTATAAAAAGAAAATTTATTATTTTATTATGTAAATAAAGTAAAAGATATTATAAGTTTATATAGAAAAAAAGAAAAGCAAAAGCAAAATATAACTTATAGTTTAATTTTCAACATCTCTTTCTCCAATCATCCATCTTCAGCATCAAATAATCTTAAGATGCCTATAATGCTTTCAGATGTTTAATAAGAAATAATACTTATTATTAATCTGAATTTAGTTGAGGAAATTTTGCTTAGATTTTACATTATATAATTTAAAATAAGAGTAGGCAACTTAATAATTGTTTACGTTTCTAAGTATATTTGCTTCATCAAGAATTAATTTCTTATCTAAGTGGCAGTGCTAATCAGCTCTGTATCTCCTTCCTCATCTTCTTTTGTATCACTTTTCCCATTTTCCTTTATTTCTTTTTCCTCATCTTCCTCTAACTATAAAAAAATCAAGCACAATAAATAGAAGAGCTTCTCTAAATTACAAGTGTCTTTGAATATAAATAATAAATTTATAAGTTTGATATAAAGGTTTATTATACTATAATATTAGTTTGAAATTGAAGATAGTAGAATTTTTTTCTAGACATTTAAAGTTATTTAAATAATTAAGTGATTGGAAAACAAAAATGAACATTTTTAAGAAATAGAACGTACCATCTTAATAAACCATCCATTTATCGCTGTATTAAGATCTCCATTAACTGTATATTCCACTCTTCCTATTGTGACTTTCTCTAGCTTAGGAGTGCTTACTAACCTATTTGAGAAGTTCTTCAAATGATCAAAATCAACAAAAATCAAGGTTTCTAATAAAGGAAATTCAAGGGTATATGACTTTAAAGAAGCATCTTAGTTTTTAATTATTCCCATCCTACTATCTGGATTTCGATTCAATCCTATGAGCATAAAGCCTTTTCAGCATGAAGCAGTCCCAAATATAAAAACCTTAATATAGAAAGCATAAGATTATATCCACAAGAAAATACAATAGCCTCTTGTCAAAATCTTCACATATCTTGTACCTCAAATAGTTTTAGCACACATTTCATCCCCATTATATGCACAAGGTTTAAATATTAGCTTGAAGTGAAAATTTTGCCAATTAAAATTATAGCTATAAAAGAGATTTGACATCTCTTAGTTATGTTTGTGGTTGACTAGTAAGCACTTTTAAATAATTCAAATAGTTCAAAAGTGGGACCTCCAAAAAGCAGTTGAGCACTGCAAGGTATCTTTTCCTTATACAACAAATAATAGAGAAATTTTAAGAAATAATCAACCTATTTCTAGCAATAGTAATGCTCGCAAGAATAATTAGCTAAATAAGAATTGTAGTGGTAATCAACTGGTAGTCCCTCAGGCCTTACCAATTATTTTACAAATAAAGAGTTTGGAAATAATCCTAATGGCATGGTTGGAGCTGATAGGTTAGGCTTCCCAACAGTAGGTGGTGATGGTTGAATGGTCTCAAAAAGGAATAATTTTTTAAGTAACAAATACTTTTTTTGCTTCATCACCATCATTATTGGCAGTAGAATCTATCTATGGGAATGGGTGGAAATTAATCAATCCCTAATAGTCCAAGAAAACCAACATGTAACCCAAATAGAGCAACACAACTTGATTAGGTAATAATTAGATAATTGCTTATATCCTTTTTTTGATAAGTATTGCTCACATTTGAAGAACTTAAATGGTCTAAAGCCCTAATAAATACATGAAAATTGAAGTTTGAATTGCAATTTGGCAAAATAATGATTTTAAAATACTAAAAGAACTCAAATGTTCTCATTACAAACATGATAGATTCTACTCAAACATGATAAAATGACATCAATGAGCCCATATATAGAACTAAAAGGGAAGAAAAAACTCAGGCACCCTCCTTTACAAGTGAGAAGATTACAAATATAAATTAAAAAAGTAACTCCAACATCGCCCCTTAAAGGAAAAGGACTAACTTGTCTATAAGTGCATTGAGTCAACAAAAAATTCTGAAACCTCAGTGAGCCACACACTAAATGAGCAGACCAACCATGACAAAGTGAAACTCTTAATGTCTTTTTACTTGGCCAAAAGAAAGAAAAATTATGATTAAAATCATGTAAAAAAAGATAAAAAAAAAGAATAAGAAAGAGAAAATAAAAGGTGTAGGAAAAAATCATATGGACACAAGTGAACTTTATATCTCTTCAGTTAAAATTTACAATAGTCCATAATGTAAAACAAAAAAAAATTCCAAATAAAGCCTTAGATTCACCAATTTAGGTCTAATGACCTAATAACAATTTCTAGGTTTCCTCGCCTTAAAAGCCACTAAAATTCTATCAAAATGCATAATTACAAAAATTTCATGAGACAGCACGTAAAAAGAAATAACTTGTAAACAAAAACTCAAATTATAACTAGTTATGATTGAACCAAATTTAAAAACTGTAATAACATAAAGTGCCAAATTTTGCTTTTCTTTTTCCTCGACAACCAAAACATATAATAGGAAAATATCGACAATACTCACTACAATTGTTAGGCACTACATGAGCATTTGAATCTTGAGATTTAATAATTTCAAACTCTACCTCTCTTACTACCTTCAATGCCTCTAACTTATTAAACTCCTCCTTCAGTACCTTCATTGTAGCCACTTTCGATGCCAGTAAAGTCACTTTCACCTCGAGCTTAAATCCAGCAACAGAAGTTAAAAAAAGTCAAATTGTTAGGGCTCTACCATTCTCTGGTTAATCGGTCATTTTATGGATTTACGGGTGAGAGATCATTGCCTTCTCGTGAGTTAGCCGCTTGGACGGTGTAGATGAAAAGGTGGGATCTTAAGGAAGATGAATTGTTGAAGGAGATGTTATTAATTATATACACATACATGTTGTAATTAACAAACTATAATGATTCTTCGAATGAGATTACGACTCCCCATTTTTTAAAGGTCGATTGTAGAGAACACTACTTCAAGGGTTTTAGAGAGAGAGATGATGCACCAAGGTGAAAGGTAGGGAAGATGATAAGCAAATGATGGCGATGACATAAGAATGGCACCGATGACATGCGAAAGGTATCAGATCGGTCGAAAGGAAAATGAATGAGAGAGGAAAGGGAAGATGTAGGCTGTAAAGGGAGAAAAGCAAAGAGAAATAGTTAAAATGTTGGCAATCTAAAATTTTAGAGTTTTATTTAGATTATGAGTTTTTTCCCTATAGATTTGTCTATTTTCATAAGGATTTTTTTTACCTTTGAACAATTATTATAATATTTTAATTTAATTTAAAATGATGTATTTTAAATTATTATTAGGTTATTAATTAATTAATTTTATATACAATTTAGTTACTTATGTCAAAAACTATATGATAAAATATTTTTTATCATGATTAAATTATATAATGTCATAATATAATTTAGTTTCCTATGAAATTACCTACAGAAACATATTTCCATAGGAAAATTACCTATGAAAATTTCATTTCATACCAAAGAGGAAATTATCCATTTAAGTTAAATGAAAAAGGCAAAGAGAGTTAAAGGAGTAAAAAAGGATGTCAAATGAAGTCAAACATGATGAATAAAAAGCTTAGGAGGCTAATTGTAATTTTACATTCAAGTAGGAATTATATAAGATTTAATAAAAAAAATATTGAATATGAAAGTAATTAAAGAAAAAGGGACAAATTCGAAATTAAATTAAGTCAAGTATGAAGAAATAAAAAAGTTTTATGGAATAAATTATAATTTGACATTTAAATAATAATTATATAGAAATTAATACGAAAAATAAGTATTAAAAAGGATAAAAATGTAATTTAGTCAAAAAGTTGAGAAAATAAGGATGAAATTGTAATTTTAGTAAATGAATTAAAGATTAGGACTAAAATGAAAGTAAATGAAATTTCATGTTAAAAATTGTTAAAGAGGAGAAATGAAGGGTAAAACTGTAGTTATGGGAAAAGAGACAATAAAAAGGTCAACTAAGTTAGAAAAAGGAATTTAAATGTTAATTTAGCAAACTAAAAAACCTAGATGTCATATAGAAAAAACTAAATCAATTTAAATATTATTGTAACAGAAATAAAGACTTAAAGAAGAATGACATAAAAAATGAAAATATTACGAGAAATTAAGAAATCAGGGGCAGTAAAGTATTAAACAGTCAATGAAGAAAGAATATATTGACACTAAAATTGAATTACATAAATAATATATTTAGTAAAGTTAAATTTATAAACTACGACATGAAGTGAAATAAATAAAATAGTTACATTAAAGGGTAGACAAAGACTAGTAAGAAATTAAACAAAGATGTAGGGGCGTAAAGGTAACTAAATGTTGTAATTAAGAGTATCAACGATCAAATAGCAAAAAGGCAAAAAGTAAGAACATATAGTTAATAAAGATTAAACAGTAACTTGAAACATGTATATAAATACAATTAGATAAGTAAAAATAATAAACAAAATGAAAATATAAATATATTATTTTAAATGAAATTTTATGTAGTTGTATCCACCACCAGGCAATGACATTGCTTAGCGTGTGGTTTGTTCACTGCAAGCAGGGATAGGTACCAAAACAGCAATCGAAAAGGAGCAAAATGACATGTACATGTGTTGCAGATTAGGATAGGAAGAGTAGATAACTCATATAATAGGATTAGATACACGATTAAGAATGTATTATGTTTGTTATGGTTACAAAAATATAGTTAATCTATTCATATATGTATATATTTTAGGCATGTGTATATGAAACTTTATGACTATGTTGTATTGATGAGTTGGATAATTTTAGAAGTGTTATGTTTGCTATTGGTGTTGTGGAGGTGAAGTTGTCTTTTGGGAGTATCAATTTGCTATTTACAGGTTAGAAAATTTATACCCAAGGAATAGTAACCATGTGATGTTGCTAGTAATAGTCTACGGTAATGGAAATCATGAATGAACTAAAGGTGTTATATTAAGTGATATCAGAGCAAGGTTTAGATGATCCTAAGATCGGAGTAAACATAACAGAAAGAATGAATGTCTAAGTTGATACATGTACATATCGTAAAGGAAAAAGTGAATTCAAGATTTGAATTTACCTGTCCCATTTGGGTATTCCAAGTGATAGTTATAACTTTTGATTCTAGGTGAGAGACTGAAATGGTAAGAAATATCGAGTGGGACCCCAGCCAGTATAGCAGTTAGCAAGATGACTCTCACTAGTTAATCTAGTTAATCCAGCTAGCATACACTGCTACTGGCTCGACACCTAGCTAGATGCACATATATTTGCATCTCATCATACGCACAGACCTCCCCACATCTAGACATACAGCATATACATCCAGTCATACAATTATACATCATATCCACACAATCATACATGACATAATGTATACATGCATTAATCATTCATACAGTCATATAGATACATGCCCTACACTTGACACAGATGGTGGCGGATTTGCTACGTTAGGGATTGTAAGCCCCAACTCTCTCATAGATATAGGATCAACTGCTATCTTGGATACTTAAAAAATCCATAGTAGCATCTAGGAAAAAGTTAAAGGCTGAAGATTTAGTAGCCTTAGAGGGTATGAATGTTAGGTTGACCATAGTTCAGGAGGTAGCATTGGTAGTTGAAATGCATAATAGATTTAGTCGGTTACAGTAAGTAAAGGTCATATAGAGATAAAAAGAGGACACTCAATGTTTATTAAATTTTGAATACAGTCAGGAAAAGCTTGCAAGCCCTCCCTTAGTAGAGATGACCATCTACATTGTAAAGGGAGAATATGTGTATTGGATAGATCATAGTTAAGGAATAGCATCTTGACAAAAACTCATAGATAAGTTATGTCTCTAGACAGTAACAAAATGCATTAAATACACTAGCAATTGAGAGCTAAACATTAGAGTGGTGCAACAAAAGTGTAATGAACTAAAGTTTATGAAAGTCACTTGGTCAAACCAAAAGTTACTAAAAAAGTCAAAGGAATATCAACTTTGACTAGATCTGCTATTTAATGAAAAACCATTAAGAATTCTAGTCGAAAAGTTAATTAACTAAGGAACAGATAGATACCACACATTAAGTATTCAAAACACGTCATAATGTGGAGGAAACAATTTGGAAACCTAAGGAAACCATGAGATAATAGTAACTACAACTTTGCCATTTAGATAAATTTTGAGGTTGAAATTTTTATTAAAGAGGGAGAAATGTAATGCCCCAAAATTTATATCTGACATGCATGGTAGGTTCTAGAGCATAAACAATAATCCTAGGATAGTTTTTAGAATAATAAGAGTTGAATAAAATAGAAAAATTCGAAAGTGTATAAAGGTTAAACATGCTCAAGCTAGGGAAATTCGAGGATGGGTGACCTGACGAGCAATTTAAGTTAACATCAGATTATGAAAATAGGTATTAAATAGAGTTTGGTGGTATATATGCATATACATACACACATATATACATACATACGTACGTATATACATACATGTATGTATGTATGTACGCACATAAATGTATATGTATCTATCTATATCCATACATATACATATAAATATGTATTTATGCATATGCACATAAATATTCATACACATGTATCTGTATGTGCTTTTATGTGCATACATAAATATGTATGTATATGTATGTGTATGTGTATGTATGTACATACATATATATACATATGATATGTATATATATGTATGTACATACATATACATATACATATACATGTACATATGTATGTATGTATGTATAAATACATGTGTATGTATGTACATACATATATTCACATACATATGCATATACATATGTATGTATGCACATATATATGTGTGCGTGTGTACACAAAAAAATAAACACTCCTATTTTTCATTTGTTGATAATAAATGCGTTTTCTAAATTTTTTACAG
This sequence comes from Excoecaria agallocha, assembly GCA_037975025.1. NCBI lineage: Eukaryota > Viridiplantae > Streptophyta > Magnoliopsida > Malpighiales > Euphorbiaceae > Excoecaria > Excoecaria agallocha. The sequence goes on along the minus strand of CM075806.1, from coordinate 48,197,291 downwards.
AAAATAAATACTCTAATTTTCTAAGAAAATAGAAAACGGAAAATTATTTTCTGTAAGTAATCGCACCCCGAGGTTTTTAATTTAATTTTATGGCATGTATTGATAGATTTAGGTGTATAGAGTTTATTTTTAGTGTTGGAATTGATTAATGGAACATGATTTCTATAGAAGTTTTATGGGAAACTTCAGCCACCTTTAGAGAAATATGAAAATGATGATGTTTCATGGATTTAAGGTGATGAGAATGGAGAATTAAGTGCGGAGAACAAGATCTAAGTTTAGTGGATACAAACTACACTTTGGTTCATTTAATTTTTTAATTCTAGTATGAAATCTATATTATGTAACTATAGATATTTAAGGAATAATGGAAATTAATTCAAGATAAATATGTAATATAATGAGTTAACATGAAGTAAACACAAAATTGAAAAGAAATCAAATATTTAGTTGGAGGACTGATTGAAGTCAAATGGTATCTTAGATAGTATAATGTGTTATTTTGATATTAAATGATGTATTAAGCATAAATTAAGGAATACATTGATAATTAAATACTTTATCATTGATTTAAGTTTAAAATAATACATAAATCTAAAGTTTGCATTGTTAACATAAAGATGTAATATTATGTAACTAAATGAAAATAAATAGAAATAAAGAATAAAGTTAGATATAATGATACGAAGATGTAACAATATAAAACAAATGAGAATCAATAAAGAAAACAAATTGAAGATGAGAAATGTAATGTTGATCAAATTGATTAGTAAAGAATAATGTAAGCTAATTTAATAAATTATAGTATATTTAGTACGAAAAACATAATATAATACATGGAGAATGTAATAGATCTGGTTGGAATTAAAAATAATAAGTGTACATGATAATGTATAATTATACATAATGATATACCTAAAGATGACTTAGGAATTATAACTTAGATCGAACATGTAATAACATACAAATACATTAGGTGGCATTAGAAACACATAGAGCAAGTAACTAAAGAAATAATTACATTGTATATATGAAATACCATCATGGTCAAATGGTAAATATGAGAATAATAATATGTTTTCCTTACTTTCAAATAATATTTATTGTATTTATGATGAATGTATAATACTTAAGCATGATTGGACACTATATAAGCATATAGTATTTATGATATAATGTAATTAGTACGAAAAAATCATATAAAATATGATATAAGTTATAATATGTAGTTGCCCTTAGTGCATAGTGGGTAATCCAAGGTACTAGGATATAATGGCTAGCCATAGGGACCCATATGCCGTTGTAGATTCATATAGTTCACACAGTACACTTTTAGTTAGGGATGGCTACACTCAAGTAGTCACCTCACATATACAGTACTAAGGGCCGGCCACATGCAAGTAATCACCTCAGCCATATAGTTTTGAAGCCTCAAATACAGTTATACAGTATTTTTATATAGCCATATAGTTCTCATCCCGCATATCCGGTTCAAGAATTTTCACCGATACCCATTAGGGGCAAAATGGTAATTATATATGAAAATAGTTATTTAATAATAAAGTAAGTAAAAAGATGCCATATAATAAGAAATAATACGAAGAAAGAGGCTAATATATCAAAAAGGGGTAAAATGGTAAATATATGAGAAAACATAGGTAAAAAGGGGTAAATCATACATAAAGAGTACCGTACAATCAAATAAATAAGAATAAAGTAAAAAATATAGTTACTAGTACAAAAAGGGTAAAATTATAATTACGCAAAAAAATAGGGATCAAAAAGTAAATCAGGTATAAAAGTAGTCATAAAAGTGAACAAATAAGAAATGAAGTGAAAAACATGATTAATGGATGCAAAAAAGGATAAAAATATAATTACGCGATAAATCAAGGGCCAAACAATAATTTAGTATCAGTAGGCTGATTAAAAGGTTAAAATAATTAAATAAGACAAACAAGACCAAAATATAAATAATAAAAAGTATAGGAACAAAAATGTAATTTTCTATCCTATAAATAAATATAGTGACCAAAGAGGGAATTATCCATTTAAATTGAATTAAATGGCAAAGAAAGACAAAGGAGTAAAAAGGGAAGTCAAATGAAGTCAAACTTGATGAATAATCAATTTAGGGACCTAATTATAATTTTACATTCAGGTAGGAATTATATAAGATTTAATAAGAAAAAGAATTTAAATGTTAATTTAGCAAACTACAAAATCTAGATGTCATATAGAGAAAACTAAATCAATTTAAATATTATTTTAATAGAAATAAAGAATTTGAGGAGAATGACATAAAAAATGAAAACATTACGAGAAATTAAGAAATCAGGTGCAGTAAAGTATTAAACAGTCATTGAAGAAAGAAATTTATATTAGCACTGAAATTGAATTGCATAAATAATATATTCAGTAAAGTTAAATTTATAAACTATGATAGGAAGTGAAATAAATAAAATAGTTACATTAAGGGGTAGATAAGGACTTGGAAGAAATTAAGTAAAGATGGAGGGGATTAAAGGTAATAAATGTTGCAATTAAAAATATCAACAATCAGATAGCAAAAAGGTGAAAAAGTAAGAACATGAGGTAAGTAAGGATTAAATAGTAACTTGAAACACATATATAAATACAATTAGATAAGTAAAAATAATAAACAAAATGAAAATATAAATAAATTATTTTAAATAAAATTTTATGTAGTTGTATCCACCACTAGGCAACGACGTTGCTTAGCACGTGGTTTGTTCACTACGCGTAGGGACATGTATGGAGAACACAATGAAGAAGGAGCAAAATGGCATGTACATGTGTTGCGAATTGGGATACAAATAGTAGATAACTCATATAATAGGACTAGATACATAATTAAGAATGTATTATGTTTGTTATGGTTACGAACCTATAATGAATCTATTCATATATGTATATATTTTAGGCATGTGTATATTAAACTTTCTGACTATGTTGTGTTGATAAACTTGATAATTTTAGAAGTGCTATGTTTGCTATTGGTGTTTTGGAGGCGGAGGTTGCCTTTTGGGAGTGTCAATTTGCTATTTACAGGTTAGGCAGCATGATTTTATAGGCCGTTGTGCTACCAAAATTATCTCTTAAAATGTGACATGGGGTAATAGTTACTATGATTTATAAACAAAATTTTCCAATGATTTTCTATTATACTTATGTCAAACATAAAATGAGTAGTTAAGTATTATTGAAAAAATAAAATAATGATTAATAATATAGCATAAATATATTAGATAGTAGTATAATAAATTACACATATGTTAATAATAATGTAAAAAGAAAGTTAAGTTACATTTTGAGTCGGATTAAAATGGAAAGGTGGATTAAAATTATGTGATATATAGAGTATTATTAGTAACTACTAGATAATTACTCCCTCCAATTTTAAATGATTGACATTTAAGGTTAGCTAAAACAATTCTTCTATAAATGATGTTTTAAGCTTTAGATATGCTTTTAGTTAATTTATCACATATTTTCCCTTAATTAATTTGCTCATATTGAATGAACATTGTATTCAAGGAAATAAAAGAATTGCAGTCTTCAAGTAAGAATATGAAGAGTTTCTATAGCACACAACATAAGAGGATGATGATATTAAGATTTTCTCTAACAAAAGAAAAAAATGAAGAATGGTTTGGAGACAAAAGAACGTGAAGAAGACAAAGGTTGCAATTGATATTGATTTAAATTTACCAGCTAATTGTGGGTTTCATTTGAACAAGTTTGTTGATGAAGGTAAAGAACCCAATTTTAAGGAAGATGAACTTCAACAAATTGTTAGGACGATGTTGAAAATTTTTTTTCCTAGTTTTTATTAAGAGTAGTAATTTTCTTTTGCAATGTTAATGGAGTATCTTATGATTTGTCCATTTCAATTCAATTATAAAGTAAAATCATTATTGTGCCTTTTGCTACAAAGTTTCTAATATGCATAGATATCTTCCACCATGTCACTTGGTCTTTTATCCTTGAAATTCTTATTTATTGTTTCATAGTGTCAGACTTTTTATAAGTTATGTGGCTCTGACAGTTGTTTTTTGTTTGGTGCTTTAAACCTTGTTTCAAAGATGTCTTTAATCTTTTCTATGTTTCACACTTTCACTTATAAAAATGCATGTTATTTTGAAGTACATTATGAGATATAGAAAATTAGTAGTTGATCTATGTGCTCATTGCATATCACATATCAGTAGGCATACTTGTGTTTATCTCTCTAACTTTCTGCATACATGTTCATGCTTATGTGTATGCAGATGTTCCTAGGTTTCTAAATTTAGAATGATAACAATCCGTAATTTTTGTATGGCATTGATGTCTTCTATTAGGATGAAATCCTAACTTAAGCTGAGATTAATGGAAATGGAGAAAGAGAAAAATAGTAAGAAAGAGATAAAATTCTTTTATTGATGATGATGATCCCTTATAAGAGAAGACGTTAGATAATATAGAAAGGTAAAATGATGAGTTGTATAAACAAACAAAAGAGCTTGTATTCTCTATTATAATTTTTTTTTCAAATTTTTATTAAGAGTAGTAGTTCTCTTTTGCAATGTTAATGGAGTAACTTCAGAAATTACAACTTATTTTGGCAAGATTACAAATTATAGTAAAATTGATGCTTGCAAAAGTCAATTTGTCTTACCATAATCTCTTGATTTTCTTCTTTTTTATTAATGATGTTCTTTTTGTGTAACAAGTTTTTCTAGTTATTTTTGTCAAGCTAATAAACGAACCAAAGTGTTAAGTTGTGTATAATTTCAGTTTTTGATCAGAAGCATTTCAAAATACTTTAAATAACTTGCTTTCCAAATGCAAACTACTAAAGTAATACATGTAACGTCTATTAGATATCTGGAATAACAAATGTTTATTTACTTGGTTAAAGAGATAAAAGAATATGGATCTTTGTGCACCCTATCCAAATGTACCAAATAATAGTTATCACACTCAGCTAAGCATTGTCTCGCATTGTGGTTAATTGATGCTCAATTTGGCGTATTTCCTATAGCTACTGGTAGTTGGTAATCTATTGTTAAGGAAAAAATCTTATGCATATAAAAAAAGACAGAAGCCCTAGAATTAGTTTTCTAGTCTTTATTTTTTAAGTGTTAGTTTTAAATTTGTACTAAGTTCATATTTTTGGGAGGACTCGCTTGGTGATAGCAGTAAAACTTTTATGATAGGTATTTTTGCTATTTTTGTTAAGCTAATAGAAAAAAATGGTAATTATCTTTAATTATATGCAACACATATAAGGTTTTGGATAAAAGGAAAAAAAAAGTAACAACAAAGTCATTTATGCATAACCAGTGGCACTCATAGTTTTGATACAAAAGAAAAATCATCTCTACTAGCGACAACTAGTGTAATGCTATGAAACTGGCATATGACATGTATGGTATATTCTAGAACATGAAAAATAATCATAGGATAGTTTTCGAAGTAATCGAAGTTGAACAGGACAAAAAAATATAAAGGTGTATAATGGTTAAACGTGCTCGGATCAGGATAATCCGAGGATGGGTGACCTGGCAAGATATTTGAGTTAACACTAAAATATGAAAGTAAATATTAAATGAAGTCTAGTAATACAATTTGAGAAGAAAAGATCAACCCTTAAATGGGATAGAGAAATTTTTTCTCGGTATAGTAAAAAGGGTTGACCGAACTTGGGATTTGTGTACCGACCTTTAAAAATTATTCCAATTTTATAAATATATTAGTAACAACCCAAATAAACTATTGGAAGTGAAAAATAAGTGTTATGGTAGTTTCTGGATTTCTAATTTCAAACAGGCTGCTTAGGCCGTCGAAATTAGAAGTATGTCGAAACAATATCGAAATGGGCTAAAATTTCAACTAGATATTTTTTAACACTCTAATGTATAAAGGGTAAAATCTTGAGGCATTCTGATAACAAGAATACTGGTTTCAGAAAAATGGGCAAGAAACTGAAAGAAGAGCTGAATAAGGTTTCAGTGAAAATTTTAAAATAGTAAATGACTTCTAAAAATCACCAAACTTTTCGGTTCTACATGAAATTATATATAGAATATATTGGTACAAAAAAATAAATTTTTTGGTGATGCTGAGATTTTTCTTATCAGACTGTATTGGGTGAATCGAACTGAAGATTAACTCCGATTAGGCTGAAATTTCATGGGAAGACCTAATTTATTATTTTAAGTGCGATGGAACTTATTGGAAATTAATTTGAATATGGAAAGTGAGAGAAATAATTTTGAGGCATAAATAGGCTAAATAATGAGATTGGGCTTGGGCCTTGGTTGGACCAAATTCAACCCATTAAAAGGGCTGGAGAATTCTGTAGAGATCTAAAATTTTCTACAGCTCTCCTCCTTCCTCTAGTGGCTAAATTAGCCTTCTCTTAAATGCTCTCAAACCTTTTCTTGCTTTCTTCCATGGTTTCCCTAAAATTCAACCTCCCCAAATAAATTCTAACCCCTCTTTCCATTCATAATGGTCTCAAGAGCTCAATTCAAGTGGAGAAAGTGATAGAAATCAAGAAAAAAAGGTTAGGTATCAAAAATAAGGAAAGAGAAAATGAGACTTTTAATTTAATTCAATGGTTCTAATAGATGAATTAGGATATATAGCGAATATTTATGTGGTTATGTTGTATAGAGGAAGAATGGAATTAAAGAAAATTCATCATGGAAATTTCAGCTAAGGAAGAAAAATCTAAGGAAAAAGAGAAAGACAATGAGGAGAAAAGGAGATGAAGAAAAGAATGGATGAATTTAGGCCATAAAAAGGTTAGTGGATACTTCTACTATACTTAATTTCATTTAAATGCTAAACTTTCCATTGAATTTACATTATGTAATTAGAAGTAATTAAGATATAATGAAAATTTCCTAAAGTAAACTAGGTAGTATAATGAAGTAACATGAAATAAACTTGGAATTTAAGAAAAATGATACAATTAGAAGGAGCATTAACAATGGTCGGATAGTGTTTTAAGGGAAATAAATGTTTTTTTATTATTAATAGATATCAAATGAAATTTTAATACAGCAATAATACTTAAATGTTTAATTGATGAAAATGATACATAAATGATGAATATATGTATAAATGTGTATAAGACATAATAATATACACATGGATAAATTAAAGATATTAAGGTAAAATGAGTGTTAATTAACATGTGTTATTATAAATTAATATTTGAAATATAGATAGCATAAATTAAAGCATAAAAAGATTTATGATTGTAAGAATTTTACGTTGGCCAAATTTTATATAATTGGATGAAAAAGAACTAATGAATGTTAATTAGTAGTTAGGTACAAAATGTATTACATAAAATTTAAGGAACAAAATTAGTATGATTTGGGTTTGAATAAGTATAGGCATATGATATTTATTATGGAAACATGATGGGATAACATTTTGGAACTAGTTATATAATTACGCAAAATTATGAACTAAGTTGACATAACTTAATAAAATAATGAATTAACATAATATGATTACAATGAAGTAAAGAAAACCAATTGGAATGGGAGATGTCATGGAGGCCAAATCACATCCCTACTTAATATAGTGGAATTTGAAAATTTATAGTGGATTAATAAGAATTAGATAAATTAAAGCTTAAGGAATGCAATAATGTTAATTAGAATTAGAAATGAGAAATGCACCAAATTATGCAATAGTCACATAATAGTGAAAAGAAATTAAGCTTAAAAATTTTTATGTGAATTTGACATATTTTGTTATATTACGGCTTAAAGTGGATAGTTAACTACATATGGTATGAATTTGAAGAAAGAAAAAAAATTGTAAGTGTGATTTGGTGTGTGGGATGAATAGTATATATGTGATTAATAGCTTAAATTAATTGAATTTATATAATATTGAACATATATGAGATGAATATATGATTAACAAGCCTATAGGAATGCAAATGAGGCATAAAATGATTAATTTGGTATGATAAAAATAAATAATAGTGCAAAAATATAATGACATATGATAATTCATATTACCCTTAATGAACAGTGGGTAGTCCAGGATCTCAGGATATAATGGCTAGCCATAGAGGCATTTACACCACGGTATTAGTGTGATGTATAGTGAAATATGATTTATTGCTTAACCGGCTCATTATTTAGTGCCTTGGAGAACTGTATCGTACCATAGATGTACGGTCACTCTAGGAGATTTTTGTAGTGTGTGGGCTGGAGAACTGTATCGTACCTTGGCCATACGATCACTCCAGTCTATTGGATTTCTCATCTCGTTTATCCAGTTCAAGGATTTTCACTGGTGACAACAAGAGGTAAAATGATAATTTTACATGCAAATCAGGACAAAAATATAATTACAACAATTTAAATATCATAAATGTGAATAAATAATAAATAACATGGAAAAAAATTAGGTTAATAAGCTAAGTAAGGGAAAAATGGTAATTACATAAGAAAATGAAAATTTGGAATGCAAAATTAGTAAAAAGAATATCGTATAGTTAATTGGTTTAGAAAACGAATGGAAAATACAACAAATGTGTTAATAAGGGCAAAATCATAATTATGTAAAGAAATAAGGACCAAAAAGTAAATTATACAAAAATAAAATATTACATGGAATTAAAAGAGCATTAAAGTAGAAAATGCAATTTATGCACCTAAATTAAATTAAAAGTCAAAGAAAGTCAAACTAGTTAAAATTGAGGTCAATTTGGTCAAAATAGAATAAAAGTCAAATTCTGGGGATCGAAATGGAAGTTTGCCAATTAAATAGAATTAGAGGTAGAAGAAATCGATTTGGTCAAAATTGAAGTTAATTATCATAAAACAAAGCAAAGTAAATTGTATGGATCAAATTGAACTTTTCCATCAAAGTAAAGGAATAAGTGAGATTTACTAAGGAAAAATATATATGAAGGAAATTAAGTCAAAAATAAAAAATAAATAGAGTCAAATGTGACGAGTAAAAGTTTAGGAATTTAATTGAAATTTTTTAGTCAAGTAAAAAGTAATTAAAAGTTTAGTAAGAAAAGATTGATTATGAATTTAATTAAGGAAAAAGGTGCCAAATGGAAAAATTTTTAAAATAAAATCGATACACAAAAATAGATTTGTAATTTATTTTTGTATAAAAGAATAATGAAAAATTAAATTTTAAATTAATGAATAAAATAAAATAAAATATGCCATGAAGAAATAAAAGGTAAATTGATCAAATGGAAATTAAAATTTCAGGTTGGATCGAAAAGGGCCAAAAAGAAAAAAAAATGAATAAATCAAATACAAAAAAGATAGATTTATAATTTGATCATAAGTTGGAAAAAAATTTAAGGATAGAATTTGAAATTGATTGAGAACAAAAAAAAAGAAATGAAATAAAATTTCATAGTAAGATTTTTTTTTTTTTTAAAAAGGAAGAAAATATGAAGTGAAATAGTAAATATGAGAAAAGAGATAGCAAAAGATCAATTCGACCAAAATAGGAATTTAAATGGTAACTTAGCAACATACAAAGTCTAAGTGTTATATAGAGAAACTGAATTAAATTTAAAGACTATATAAAAAGCAAAAAAAGGGTAACACAAAGAATGACTGAGGTATGGGGAATTAAGGAATTAAATAAAACAAAGTATTAGGCAATCAATGGAGAAAGAAATTTCATATGGACTCAGAAGTTGAATTTCAAAATTAAAACCTTGTAATAAAATGAAATTATAAATTAAGTTTGGAAAGGAGTAAATAAAATAGTTATGTTAATGATATAAGAATTAGTAAAAAAATAAAGAACAATTCATCAACTTAGAAATTCCTTCTAAGTTTCCTCCTGTTTGGATACACTAAGGATTCACTCATCTTTACTATGGTGCAATTCTTTATTATGGTGCAATTCGTCTTACTGTTACATATCATGGATGCAAAGGTTTTCCTGTTTTTGCTTGTATTGCTTTACTTGATTCTCGTTATCTTGAGTATCAATAAGCAGTGATTGGCACAGTTTAGACCTCCTTAAATTAATGTTTATTTTTTATCCCTATTTCAATATGCATCTAGCTAATGTTCATTTGCTCAATGCCCTCTAAGTCTAGATCTAGATCTCTGGAGTAGATCAAGTTCAAACCACTGATATTGCTACACTTTATTATTAGATGATCTATGGAGTTCAAAACCATGCTATGGATATGTCTTTACCTTGTTCTTGTGATGCTCTTATGATTATTGCTGATTCTACATAGGTATCTACTTATGTTCAAATTCCAAAGCAACTTACTAAGGATCAACTACTAGAATACTTGCCTCAGTCTTGGCTTACCAACTATGAAAAGCTCCATCAACAAAATCAACCAGTGTAGTCTACAAAGCCTATTTTCATCAAAAAGAAGGATGGTCTAGTTGAAACTAGATTTCAAGCTCCTTCAAATGAATCTCTTGAATCATATACTGCTTCTTTGTTCACTACTCAATTTATGATACAACCAACTCCTTTTTCACAAGAAGATATCCCTATCGAAGCTTTTGATGATATTGGTCGTCCTATCTATGCTTATCAAAGAGATGGTCATTGCTTTTGGGGAGATTGCTTTTGTGATAATTGTCTTGATGATTCTTTTGATGTTGAATATGAAGATGATTATTATTGCCGCCGCCGTCACATAAAGAAAAAAAAAACCTTGCTTTTCTAAGACTTATTTCCAAGATTCTTTAGATGATGAGGATGATCCCTCCATTGGAACTCAAGGTCAACCATTTGGTAAATATGACTATGTTGTGAGATACTCTCCACCCCCTCATTTTTATCAACCATTATCACAACCCATACCTCCTTCTTCTTGTCACCCCATAATACCTCCATATGATCCATGACCTTCTCAACGTTGTGCTCAAACTCTTCATCGACCACTTACACTACTCCTTTCTATTTCCATGTATTCCACCACCTCTTCTTATGAAGATGAATTCACTTCTCTTTATAAATCCATTAACCGTACCACAAAAATTCAAACTACCCCATTTATCAAATCTCCAGGTACCTCTACTGATGGCACACCCAGATTTATCACACCAGCTGAAGCTGTTCTCAATTGATAAACTGTGTCTTCATTAGCCCGACAGAAAGTTATTCATCGAATAGAAACTAAAGTTGATCATGTCTATTTATGAGCTGATTCTTTAGATTCTAAATTCTCTGACAAACATTCTGCCACTTTGCAATTGTTACACCATTTACAAGATAAATTTGCTGATCTTGATAAACAATTAATGGCTTCTATCACTCATCATACTTATGATGCTCATTTTCAACAAAAAGCTCAAGAAGTTAATAAGTTAAAAGCTGAGATTGCTCATATCAAAGTTGATCTATCTAAATCTTTTTCCACTCCCTCTTTACCCTTTCCTTTCTTTGGTCTAACCTATACCCCATTTACCCATCAACCTTTACACCAGATTCCTCCTTATGTTAAACTTACAACAGTAAAACTCCATAGTCTTGGCCATACTCATGATTTGTTTATGCAATAATATTTTTATAAACAGCCAAAATGTTATGTTGCTCCACCTTCTCTTCCACCTTCATCTACTGAACCCACTCCACTTGGTGTTGATCTTCAATAAAAAAGGATCCATATCTCTGAACCACCCTCACATATGATTCAACCATAAAACTCTCTTGTCCATACCCTTAAATAAAAAGCCCTTTAATTTATTCCCACTGTTTCTCCTGTTCAAACCTCATTTTTCTCTTCTTCTAATTCAGATCTCTCTGATAGTAACCTTGATCCTAAGCATTTTCCTATTTATATGGATAATCCACCTATTGAAAGTATGACTATAAGGCAGCCTCCTACTCAACCACATTATACAGATGATCATGACGATGATGATGACTTTGATGATGATGCCACTAGTCCTATTCCTCCTTCACCAAAAATCACTACTGGTTTTTGGTTTTAGTTTGAGGATATTCCTCGACATAAATGGCATGGCCAACTTTAAGAGTTCTTTGCATGGCTTGAGCTTCAAACTCGCCGGTTAAATTTGCCTCCTCTTGAACAAGTGCTCATCGAGTTTACTTCCCATTTCACGGGTCATCTTCGTGATTGGTTTGTTAACAATATCGATGAGTATTTCAAAATCCAATTTCTCTGTTGTGATTCTTTAGCCTATGTTCTTTAAAAGATACATCTTGAATTCATTAGCAACAGTGAAGATTTTGAAAAAGCCGCTTGAGATAATTATTTTCGCATGAGATGTTATTCTCTACTTTGTAAATATTTGGATAAGCATTATAAGAAAATGTCTAACCTTTTCTATATGCTTAATGGTTCTAATGATCCAAATCTTAAACAAGGATTTTTATCCTCTATTCTTGAACAGTTATCTTCCAGCACTTTACTCCTGCTCAGAGAATAAGGAATCTAGCTCAATTCTCTCTCTTTGGGAAAATCTACCAGAAAGTCTTAATGGCTCTAGATAAGCTCTGCACTTCACAAAAGCTTATCAAAGACACTTTCAAGAAAGGTAAAGATCCTTAACTTAAAGCAGCTTGCCATTGTCCTGATCTTAAAATTCAATTTTCTTCCACTAAGAAGAAATGTTATTGCAATCCTTTTAAACATAGATCTCATTTTCCTTCTCAATTTATAAAAAGTTCTCATTTCCAGAAAGGTTCCAAAGTTTAATTCTTTTGCAAAAAGAAGTTCCAACCAAAAGGTGATCGTTGCTATGTTTGTGAACAAAAAGGTCATTGCAAAATCATGTCCTAACAAGAAGCGTTCTCAATGACTTATTCAAAAACTCCATCAAGCATGTCCTCTTTCCTTTGAGGATGATGGCATTGAGTCTATTTTTTTTATGGATGATGAACCAAACCCTTATACATTGTTTTCACTTCCATGGTCTGATGATGAGTTTCCCTCTGATGATAACTCAGATGATGTAGCTCCTCAATAAGTCTATACCTTTTCCCTTGATAAATCCTCTGTTTCCCTTACCTATCCTATTCCACTTGTTCGTGTCACCATATTCCCAGACAAATATGCCAACCTTATCCCTGTTATTGCTTTTATCGATAAAGGTGCTCACAATACCATTTTTAACCCCTCCATTTTACCTTCTTAATTTTGGAAACCTTTTATTCAACATTTTCAAGCAGCTAACCGGGAACTTTTCACTATCCACCAGAAAACCAAACATCCTATCAAGATTCAACATTTTATCTGGAAAAAATGAGATTAATAAGTCAGGTAAGGGCAAAATGGTAATTACATAAGAAAATAAAAAAATTAGAATGTAAAATAAGTAAAGAATATCGTATAGTTAATTGGTTTAGAAAACGAATGAAAAATACAATAAATGTGTTAACAAGAGCAAAATCGTAATTATATAAAGAAATAAGGACCAAAAAGTAAATTGTGCAAAAAGAAAATATTACATGGAATTAAAAGAGCATTAAAGTAGAAAATGCAATTTATGCACCTAAATTAAATTAAAAGTCAAAAAAAGTCAAACTGATCAAAATTGAGATCAATTTTGTCAAAATAGGATAAAAGTCAAATTCTAGGAATTGAAATGAAAGTTTGCCAATTAAATAGAATTAGAGGTAAAAGAAATCGATTTGGTCAAAATTGAAGTTAATTATCATAAAATAAAGCAAAGTAAATTGTAGGGATCAAATTGAACTTTTCCATCAAAGTAAAGAAATAAGTGAGATTTACTAAGAAAAAATACGTATGAAGGAAATTAAGTCAAAAGTGAAAAATAAATAAAGTCAAATATGACAAGTAAAAGTTTAGGGATTTAATTGAAAATTTTCAATCAAGTAGAAAGTAATTAAAAAATTAGTAAGAAAAGATTGATTATGAATTTAATTAAGGAAAAAGGGGCCAAATGGAAAAATTTAGAAAATAAAATCGATACACGAAGATAGATCTGTAATTTATTTTTGTATAAAAGAATAGTAGGAGATGAAATTTTAAATTAAAAAATAAAATAAAAGATGCCATGAAGAAATTAAAGGTAGATTGATCAACGAAAATTAAAATTTAAGTTTGGACCGAAAGGGGCCAAAAAGAAAAAAATGAATAAATCAAATACAAATAAGATAGATTTATAATTTGATCACAATTTGGAAAAACATTTAAGGATAGACTCTAAAATTGATTGAGAACAAAAAAAGAAATGAAATAAAATTTCATAGTAAGAATTAAAAAAAAAAAAAGAAGAAGAAAACATGAAATGAAATAGTAAATATGAGAAAAGAGATTGCAAAAGATCAATTCGACCAAAATAGGAATTTAAATGGTAACTTAGCAACATATAAAGTCTAAGTGTTATATGGAGAAACCGAATTAAATTTAAAGACTACATAAAAAGCAAAAAAAGGGTAACACAAAGAATGACTAAGTTATCGGGAATTAAGGAATTAAATATAACAAAGTATTAAGCAATCAATGGAGAAAGAAATTTCATACCACTACAAAAAAACTGTCAATTAGCGACTAAAATTAGCGACGGCCATATTTTTGTCACAAATTTAGCGACGGATTCGCAACTATTTTACAATTCCGTCGTGGAAAGGTTATTTTTAATTTTTTGCGATGAAATAGTGACGAAATTAATAAACAGTCGCTAATTATTGGCGAAAAAATTAAGCGCCGTGTTTTGCGACGGAATTAGCGACGAAATTACCGTCGCTAATTTTTTAAATTTTTTATTTTGAAAATTAGTACTAGAAAATTTAGCGACGAATATTTTAGTCGCTAATTTTGGAGGGAAAAACCACGCCACTTTTTGCGACTATTTAGTGACTAAAATATTTGTCGCTAATTGTATTAGAGCTCAGTTAAAAATATTAGCGATGAAAATATGTGGTCGCTAATCCGTCGCAAATAAAATGAAAAATAGTTTTTACTATTTCATGTATTTTTTATATAGATCATATGAAATTAATATTTTATTTTGAAACAAACATTTGTAATTTATATTATAATTTGGTAATATTTTTTTATCAATTATTTCAAAATTTAAATTATTTATTTAGTAAATTTATATTTTTGATAATAATAAACTACTTGTTATAATTATTATATTATCACATTATGAAAATTAATAAAAGTCAATATTTATAAAATAGTAATATAAAATTTATTATCTCATTTAAAATAATAATAAAAAAATTGTAATTAATTTTTATTTTATAAAATTTAAATCAAATATTAAATTATTAGGAATTCTATTGATTTTTTTATCAATTATCCCCAAATATAAACGTATTTATTTAAAAATATTACATTTTAATAATAATAATAAAGTAATTGTTATAAGTATTATATAGTCATATTATGAAAAATAATAAATATAAATATTTATATAATAATAATAATATAAAGTTTATTATTTCATTTAAAATGATTATGAAAAATTTATAATTTATTTTTTTTGTTAAAATTTTGAGCAAATTTTAAATTATTAAAAAATTTAAAATATATATTTATAAAATTATCCTTAAATACAAGGATAAAATGATGAAATTTGGTTGGGGCATTTTAGTAATTTCAAAAATTTACCCTACATATAAAAATAATATTTTACATTTCCTCATATCTCTCTACCGTTTCAATTTAATGCGTATATGATTTTAAGCTTAATTTATTATTTAGTTGAATAAGACAATAGAGTTCAATCCAAAACTTAAATTCATACAAGTCAAAATGAATAAATTTTCTAATTTAATTTCTATTATTTTTCTAAATGAATAAATTTTCTAATATATATATACACACACACACACACATTGAACAGCTTTTATACGGAATAGTGTAAGTAAAGATTCAACGGTTAAGTATTTACTGTTAGATCGGCCTGATTTTTGGTGAGTACATTCGAAACTCCTTGTTGTTAATTTTGAACGGTAAATATTAGTTTATAAGGTCTATAAGTTTAATTTTTGTTGCAAAAAATAGGCTGTTTTTTTAATTTTTTACGTAATGACCAGTTTTGTATACGAAAATGATCGAAAAATCATTTACCGTTAGATTGGCCTGATTTTTGGTGAGTACGTTCGAAACTCCTTGTTGTTAATTTTGGATGGTGAAGATTAGTTTTAAAGGTCTGTGAGTTCAGTTTTTGTTGCAAAAAAGAGGTTATTTCTGGATTTTTTACTTAATGACCAGTTTTGTATATGAAGACGATTGAAAAATTATTTGCCGTTAGATTGGCCTGATTTTTGGTGAGTACGTTCAAAACTCCTTGTTGTTAATTTTGAACGGTAAAAATTAGTTTTTAAGGTCTGTAAGTTTAGTGTTTGTTGCAAAAAAGATGCTGTTTTCTAGATTTTTTATGTAATAACCAGTTTTGTATACGAAGACGATCAGAAAATCATTTGCCGTTAGATTGGCCTAATTTTTGGTGAGTACGTTCAAAACCCCTTGTTGTTAATTGTGAACGGTGAAGATCAGTTTTTAAGGTCTGTAAGTTCAGTGTTTGTTGCAAAAAGAGGCTATTTTCTGGATTTTTTATGTAATGACCAGTTTTGTATATGAATACGATCGAAAAATTATTTGCCGTTAGATTGGCCTGATTTTTGGTGAGTATGTTCAAAACTCCTTGTTATTAATTTTGAACGGTGAAGATTAGTTTTTAAGGTCTATAAGTTTAGTGTTTGTTGCAAAAAACAGGTTGTTTTCTAGATTTTTTACGTAATGACAAGTTTTGTATATGAAGACGATCGGAAAATTATTTGTCGTTAGATTGGCCTGATTTTTGGTGAGTACGTTCAAAACTCTTTGTTATTAATTTTGATCGGTGAATATTAGTTTTTAAGGTCTGTAAGTTCAGTGTTTGTTGCAAAAAAGAGGCTGTTTTCTGGATTTTTTTTATGTAATAACCAGTTTTGTATACGAGACGATTGAAAAATCATTTACCATGAGATTGGCCTGATTTTTGGGAAATACATTCAAAACTCCTTTTTGTTAATTTTGGACGGTGAAGATTAGTTTCTAAGATCTGTAAGTTTAGTTTTTGTTGCAAAAAAAAGGCTATTTTTTGAATTTTTTACATAATGACCAATTTTGTATGTGAAGACGATCGAAAAATCATTTGCCGTTAGATCGGCCTAATTTTTTGTGAGTACGTTCGAAACTCCTTGTTGTTAAAAATTTCTCAATTTATTATTATTATTATGCTAAAAATTTTCTCCATATATACTTCAGCTATAATTGTGATATATTGTTATATGGTTTATCAAGAAGTTGAAACCGTGTTTAGACCTATAATTGTGGTATATACTTCAGCTATATATACTTCAACTATAATTTAGCATTCATGATTCATTTATTGTTATTAGTTGCTAATTAATTGTATGTTTTCACGACGCCTTTTTCAAAATTTTCTAATTTTGATGATTGCTAATAAAAAAAATATACATACATATTTATGCTTAGTAATTATTTTTAATTTTTTTGAAAAATATTTTATATAATATTATTTGCTTATTTTCAATTAAATTTTTTTAAAATTTATAATTTTATTCCAAGTATTATAATATAAATGAAAAATACAAATACATATTTATTGTTACTAATTAAAATTAAAAATTATTTTAAAAAAATTGAGAATTAAAATTACAAAAAAAGTAATTAAATAAGATAAAAAATCATATGGACTTAGAGTATGTGATCACTTTTAAAATATTTAATAATATTAACTAGATATTAACTATAATATTGACTAAATATTAAATATTTTTAAAATATTTTAATTCGTAAATAATGTTTTTAGTTAGGTAGACATTGGTATAAAATTAATTTAATTTGGTTTTTGAATTATTCATAAAAATAATAATAAAGGAGATAATTATTTAGGAAAAAAAAGGTAGGTCCTAGATATTTTGGGTATCAATATGTGTGGCCATAAATTGATATAAGAGAATGAGGAAAAGGAGGAACGGGAAAGAGAGAAGGGGGGCTGGCACCGTCGTTCTGCTACCGCTGTTCACGACGCCGGTGAGGAGATTCAGACCGCCGCCGCCACCCTTCTCCTCCGGTCTTTCTTCCATTAGCGTCATCGCCTGTGGTGGTTCCGTTCTTCTCGTTTCTTCCCACAACCACCGTAGCTCTCTCTCTCTCTTTTTCCCGGCGATTTCGACGACGATCGAGGAAGTTGACAGCACCGACGTGTCACCAAAGAAGAGGTGAACATTCTGGCACCATCCTCTGCCCCCAATCGCCGGTAACATGCAGATCGGCATAAGGTTGCAGTTTGCGGTTCGAGCGAAATTTCGACCGACTCAGGCTGTCGCTGAGCACGTGACCAACCACTGTGGGATCCTAAGGCCTGGATCTTCAAGCAAACACCATCGGTGACACTCCGGTAAGCCTCCGGCGATCGATCCAGCGAACTGCATACTTCTTGCAGTTTGGAGGAGTTCATTAGCACTTCCAACATTGGTGAATTTAGAAGACGCCTTCAACTTCTGTTTGCATTTCTTGGTCAAATCACTGTTACTAGATGTCTAGAAGTGGAAACTTATTCAAGGTATTCATCTTTTGACCTTTGAATGTTAACACCTTCACTTTTCTGTAAGCAATATTCCCTTTGAGTTATGGGTTTATAATATATTATCTACATTTGAGATTTTTGTGTCATTATTTTCCATCTAAAGCATTCTAATTGCAAATGGATCATGTAGTCCTTGGCAGGAGAGGTCACGTTTATTTTCTTTCTACGTTAACCCTTTATTCCTTAGAACCTTTTTTTTCTACGGAGATTGATGCTGCAGTAATTTTTTCCCAGGAATAAGGGATAATTACGGTTCTTTGTTGAAGGTACTTTGCTCATGTGTTCCACAATTGACACTCATAATATGCAAGGGGTGGTAGATATGTCTTTTCCCGTAGAGTAAACTTTTGATTTCTGTTGAATGTAGTGCAAATTTGTGCAATTGCTTTTTGACAATAAGACAGACAGTATATTATGTAGGGTGTGCATTTGTCACCTGAATGTGTATTTGTGAAAAATTATGAGAAAGTATATTATGTAGGGTTTCTGCTACATGATTGTCAATGTTTACAATATTGTAATCTTTATCCGTGTGTCAATGCCACTTATTTTGCCAATTAGCTACTTAGTTTGCAGGAATGTTTGCTGTTCCGGTTGAGAGTAAATGTCATGATAACAGTAATATTTTTTTTCCTTTTCTTCTTTCACTTTTGACTATTTGAATTTGTAGCACACTGCAAGAAGGATTTGAGTTGCCCTCTCGCCTGTCAGTGTCTGGTGCTGATTGTGTTATATCCATCAATGTCTTTAAGAAATTAATGGAAGAACATGTGCTTATTTTTTAATCAACGTGGCTCTATTGTGTCACTAAAACAAAATGTTAAAGAAAATGATAATGTATACATACTTGCCCCATATAATGTTTTTTAGAAATTAAATGGCTGTCTTAGGAAATACAGTGCACAAGTAATGCAGTAAAAAGTTTATGACCATTATATATTAATATATTTCCCTTTATCAAACTTTTTAGAGAAATAGTGGTAATAAAAATAAAAAATAAATAAAATAAAAGGATGAAGATGTGATTCTTAGGTTTTGACATTTGTTTTGTATATTAATATTCAAACCGGATTAATTCTTATAATGAAAACTTGTGGCAAATTTAAAAACTTTTCTCAAACATTAATTAAATCAATTATTAGATATGTCACCATAAATCAAGATCTGACTTCTAGGAGGCAAAGATACTTGCAGTCTCTTTGAGTAGGTTGTGCATTTTTTTCTTCAGTAGGTATTATATTGCTGAGGTATTGGTTTTCTGGAAACCCAATTTGAGAGGGAGTTTTTTTTTAAATACATTCTTTGGTTATTAACCCAAAAAAGAAATTTGTTTGTTGTGGGATTCTGAAAGTACCATAGAGGATCCAGATAGATCAATTTTGGAGGTCAGTGCTCAGCTGCACATGGTTACGTATAGGACACCTCAAGTTCTTTGGAAAATTATTATTAGTGGAAAATTGATGATAGAGTTCTTCAAATCCTTGTTATTGTCCGAAGCATTTCTAAATACTGCTACCTGCTTTCAAGTAATCATGTTTCTCAGTTACGTCTTACCTTATCTGATGTATTAATGCTCATTATCTGCTTCCATTTCTATTTATGTTCCTCAATGGTGCATTGCATGCCTGGAACTTAGAAGTGGCATCATGACTATTAAATATTAATGTTTTTGGTTGTCGTTGCAGTTTAGGGATATAATTTGGTTTAAATTGTTCTACCTTGTGTGCATCCATTTACTAATTCTGTTGTTTTGTAGTATCTAGACATCGCACCCTCATGAACATATTTAATAAAGCTCCAGTGGTTGATAAGGATGCATTTGTGGCGCCCAGTGCCTTTGTCATCGGTGATGTTCAAGTTGGAAGAGAATCATCTATTTGGTATGGATGCATTTTGAGAGGTATGGCTTAGCATATAGTATAATGCCTTTGAATTTGTTTATCAATTGGACTTGGATAGATATAAGAGAAAATAAAAATAAAAATTTCACAGAAGAGTCTAAATCAATCACTGCATATGATGATTTTTGAATCTTTGGTTCCATATTTAGGGGTTATTCTCTGGTGTAGCTAATTTTTCAATTAATCTGTAGCATGTATGTTAAAGCTATAAGTTTCTCAAATTCTACATGTTCAACTGGAATGAAATCTATAAACATTTTTTATTTTTTATTTTTGGCATAAAACATGGTAATGGGGTTCATACTTCAGTAATTGATCCTGACCATCCCCACTTACTTAAATGATCTATTTGTGGAGCTGTAACTGCGTCTTGAGTCATGAAATTGCTATAGTTACAAATGGGCCCAAAAATGATAGTAGGTAGGAAATTGCTGGTTCTACCACACCATTTCTCTCTCTTTTCCTATTTCTTATGTTGGAAACCCCTTCTTCGTCCTGTATTAGTGAAATGGTTCGGGTATATACAAAAAGAATGAGCTTGAATTTGAAATATGATTCCAATAACAACTATACAAAGGCATTTCATTTTTGTTTCTCTAATAGGCCGTTCCTTGTTTAACTAATGAATAATAGAAATAGATAAGTTGACTTTTCCTCCACAACTAGCGCTGCTTCTTAGATATTGCTTAATAAACATCTAAACCTTTACATGATCTGGAGAGTTTCAGCTTACTGTTCTAGGAAATATATGCAGGTGTAGTGAGGCAATCCGGCGAAGTTTTTGAGAAAGCTAACTGATGAAGAAATAGCCTTTATTTCAGAGTCAGCAACCAATTATTCCAATCTTGCCCGGGTACATGCTGCTGAGAATGCCAAGCCTTTTGATGAGATTGAATTTGAAAAGATGCTTCGCAAGAAGTTTGCTCGCCGCGATGAAGAGTATGACTCAATGCTGGGTGTTGTTCGAGAAACTCCTCCTAAACTTATTCTTCCAGATAATGTTCTTCCAGATAAAACACCCAAGGAAAAATGAGGTTTTGAAGGTATTGTTTCATAAAATTCAAATCCTCATATTTGACTTGGAAGGAATATTTGTTAGTTTAGATGACTGGATCTTCAGTTAATTTCATCTTTTCATGGGACAGGTTGATGCTGATTACAAGATCTGAAAAAGGCTTACAAAGAATTGGATTTGAAGGGGAAGGGTTACAAAAAGAAGCTTGATGACCTACAAAATGATTATGGTACTAGTGTGCCTTGTTTAAGTGTCCATGGAATATTTTGTAGATGCCTTGAATATGATTATGGTTTTCCCCATATTGGCCTAAAAATGGATGATTGTGGAATTTGAATGACATCAAACTGTGCCTTATTTTTCATACTTGTTAGCCCTTTGAGATTAATTAGCAATAGGCATTATCCTACTCATAAGCATCATAAAGGAGTTTGAATGATTTTAGCTTAGCTTATATAGGAGAATGGGGCCTGGCTGGCAATAATAGCCATAGACAACAAAACCTATTATACAGGTACACACTTCCAAGCTATATTGCCATAAGAGCCCTGCCTAAACCAAAGAAAATAAGTGGGTACAAAGATATTACATGAGCTGCACTATAAAATGTGCATTCTTCTATTTTTATCCTAATATTTCACCACTCCCCTCAACATCTACTGCAACTTTTGGATAATGTTATTGTTGAAGAAAGAATTTGAAGAATAAACACATGTAATGCAGCTATTCTGACAATAAGGAAATGCACCCTTCTTAGTCTAGGTTGCATTGCTCATGCATAATTGTACCTCAGGTTTGGGTTTGTTTATTAACTGATATTTTGGTAAGTGGAATGGATTTTTAAGCGAGTCAATACATGATTTCTTTGCTAATTTTCCAGAATGTGAGGGAACAGCTTGAGGAATCCCTTCCTAGAATTGGAGGTGGTAGAAATCCTAATGATGAGCTGCTTGTCAAGTTCCTTTTCCTATTGCCAGTTTTTGCTCCAGTTTTCTTATTTGTAATGATAAAATTGGGATAAAAAATCGAATTTATTATGTTAGATTGGATATTTTGTTATTAATTAATACTTTGTATTATATATTGTTATTTATGTTAACTCTATATTTGTAATGAATTCATTATAAATTATATATATATATGAAAATATAAAATTATTTATATAGTGTACAGGATGCAAATTTAAATAAATTATACAATCATTTAGCGACGGATTCGCGACGGCAACTGTCGCTACAATACAAACGTTAGAATTTAACAAATAATTAGCGACAAATATTTCGTCGCTAACTTTTAAAGTAAATTTACAATTATCGACGGAGTAGCGACGCAAAATTTAGTTGCTAAATATTATTATTATAATTCGGCGACTAATTAGGAATATAAATTAGCGACGAAAAAATAAAAGTAGCGACGAAATATTTCGCCGCTAAATTAGCGACTGAATTTGAAATTCGTCGCTAATAAATTAGCGATGAAAATTGGTATTTAGCGACGAAATTTTTTATCGCTAATCTGCAGTTTTTTTGTAGTGATATGGACTCGAAGTTGTATTTTATAATTAAAACTGTGTAATAAGATGAAATCATAAATTGGGTTTGGAAATGAGATAAATAAAATAGTTATGTTAATGATATAAGAATTAGTAAAAAGATTAACAATATAAAGGTATTAATTATGGAACCATAATAGTACTAAGGATAAAGTAACAGAAGGAAAAAGAAAAATAATTACGGGTATATTGGTAACATGGATAAAATGTTATTACAAATAATATATATATTTAAATAAGGAAATAAATACAACCAGAATGTAAAGAAAAATAAATTTATTTAGATAAAATTTTGTGCAGTTGTATCCACCACTAGGCAACAATGTTGTTTAGCGTACGGTGTATTGACTGCAAGCAAAAACAGGAATTGGGAACATGAAGAAGGAAGATTGATAGGGCATGTATATAAAGACTGTTGGAATTGGATAAGTGAAGGCGATTCAATTTGTATTTAGTGTCTGACATATAATAATTATGGTTATTATCATATAAATAAATTATCTTATGTGGATGACTGTATATTGATTTTGTATAGTATATGAAAATTATGAATAAATGTAGGGTGTTAATTGTGATATAACATTATGTCGATAATCACGATTGATAGTTAATAGTGACAACATTGTACCTACAAAAGGGATAAGCGATAATAATCATGTAAGTCCTACTAGGTCTTATTGGGACCATCCTTAAATTGTCCATTGATTTCCATAGGCACAGATAAAGGGGGTTTTATGAATGTCAGGTCGATTGAGATTTTAGAAGTAAATAGGAGTATTTTGAGGTGCTAATGGGAGCAAACTAACCAGAAAATGAATTTGATTGATGTTGCAGGCGTGCAACAGCTAAATACTGACATATTAGAGCAACTTATGAATTCCTTTGGCAAATTTGATCTTTTGGTTGATAAGAGCTTATGAATAATCTAAATGGTAGCAATAAATGCTACCATGATGGTCTAGAGGGATATACTTGAGTTTTATTTCTTTAGCTATATAAATTTTGAGGATAAAATTTTTTTAAGAGGGGAAGAACTGTAATGCCCCAAAACCCGAGAGGTATTATTTTTAGATCTTTGGATTAATAATCAAATTAAGATACATTTTGTTGACAAATAAGAGATTAATATAAATCAATATATAAATAATAATAATAATAATAATAATAATAATAATAAATTGAAACATTCCTTTTCTAGAGCTCTTAGAACCCTCTAGACAAAATAAGGTAAAATATAATGGTTATAGAATTAAAAAGCAAAGAGAAATAAGAATTAAAAAGAAAGAAAGAAAAGGAAAAAAAAAGAGAAGGAAAAGAGGAGAGAAAGTTAGGGGAACAGGGAAGCAAGTCGCCACAGCTGGTGACCATCCAACGTTGCCTCCACTGCCAGTGACCTCTTGTAGTTGCTTGTCTCCATCGTGACCATCACCCCATCCCTAATCTGTCACAACTCCTTGCAGATCGCGACCTCCTCTTTCTTCTCTATCCAATTTTTACTTCTATTTTTCCAATCAACATCAGCATCGAGAGGTGATGGGAACGGTCATCAGCGTCGAAGGACTTTTGAAGGCGAGGTGCATCTTCGATGTTCTCTGTCTGTCCTCGCCCATCGACAGCGTGCAGATCAAATGAAGGAGAAGCAAATGGTTTTAGAGTAGATCCTGATCAAATGGTGGTGTAGCAGAGTGCTTGACTACTGTCGTTGGACTTCTGTCGACATCGGCTGCCTCTAGCTATCCTTGGTTTCAAACTGGTGAGGCTCCGACGAGCACAATAATGGTCAACATTTGTGAAAAATATAGAATTTCAAAACTAAAATGTATGTGACTACCAAAATTACCTTCTTAAATTTCTTTAAATTAAATTCTAAATATTTGTTAAGAATTGTTTTAATTTCTTAGAATTTAATATATGATCTTGTGTGTTTATAAAATTACCTTGTTTCCTATGATATTAATTTGGCTAATTTTTAATTGCTCTATTTTTTTAGCCATAGCTTACGGTTTCACTTTATATGAAATTGGACTCTCTGTTTGGCTTTCTCCTTGTCAACTTTTCTCCTATTGAGTGATGAACATGCTTTAATAACCTAATAGAATAGTTCAAAAATTAATTTGACAAAATGAAACTAAATTTATTTTTTCTCCAATTATTATGTCTATATGTGTTAAGAGTAGTGAGTTGATAAAAAATTAATATGTTAGTAAGTGGGTTAAACGTGTTAAATTCAACATTAGATGAATTAGTTTGCATAATTAATTGGTTAATTAAGTTTACAGAATCTTACTTTGTTAATTTAAATGCATTACCAGGGTTGAATATCCTATTTCCGAACTTGAAAATATTACGGTTGTTTTTAAGTTAGAAAAGACAAGTGCACATCTATTCATTTTACATTGGTATAATTATAACTAAATGCTACAACAATTAATTTATTGTTTAGAATTTTACATATAATAGGTAGTAGTTAAGATACATGGAATATAAGAATAAACAAAACCTTTGGAACTTGTGGTGTAGATTTAATTAGGAAGATATGTGAGCAATTTATGATTTAAAATTGGTGTAACTAGTTCAGTAAAGTATAACCTTAAAGCTAATATCGTGATGGCAACTTGTATAAGTGAATTACCAGCTAAAACGCTAGGCTTAACTGCTTGGTTAGAAACGTAACGTAGGGGTATCAATTTAATTGATTGTTGCTTATTTATTATGAAAGTAACAAACAAAATATTAAATTCAGGAACTTGCATGAGGATATTTATTTGCATAGTTACGATTATATATATGTATATATATACATACATATATGTGTATATGCATATATGTATATATAACGTGTGTGTTTGTGTGTGTACACACACACATATATATACATATACACATATGTATACATATACACATATATGTGTATATACACATATATGCATATAGATATACACATATGTATGTACATACATACATATATATATATATATATATATATATATATATATATATATATATATATATATTGTGTATCTATATGCATATATGTGTATATACACATATATGCATATAGATACACACATATGTATGTACATACATACATACATACATACATACATACATACATATATATATATATATATATATATATATATATATATATATATGTTTATGTGTGTGTGTGTATGTACACACACACACATATATATATACACACTTATATGTGTGTGTATGTATATATATATACATATCTATAAATATGTATAAGCGCGCGCGCGCACACACACACACATATATATATGTATGTATGTGTGTGTGTGTGTATGTATGTGTGTGTCTATATCTATACACACACACACACACACACACAAATATATATATATGTGTGTGTGTGTGTGTATGTATACATATATGTATGTATGTATGTATGTATGTATGTGTGTGTGTGTGTGTATATATGTGTGTGTGTGTGTGTGTGTGTCTCTCTCTCTATATATATATATACACACACACACACACACACATATATATATATAACTGATGTTAAAATGACCTTGAATATGACCACATGTGTACAATGTATAATTGAATTTAATGACAAACAGTAATGATGTGAAATCAAAAAGATGAGAAGGAAGGCACTTTAATGTCATGAATAGTAGTATATAATAAGAGAAAAATTGATATTTAATTTGCATGTGTTCATACAAATCTACATTTACTTAAATTTTTAGACATTATGTTAATGAAAATTCTTGAGATGTGAATTAAAATTTCATGACATTGGTGCTGGAAATAGTTAATTGGGTACTAAATGAAGTTGTACATGTGATAAACTTTAATTTTAGAATTATGATTTGAATTTATTTTAATTAGCATAATCTGGATAAATTATTAAGGTTATGATTTTCAAGCTAATTTATTGAAAGGCTTGATTAATATGCTTGTGTAAATTTAAGAATTTTGTCTTAATAATATTAAGTTGTAAGAGAGTGAATATGTGCATGTTAGCATTGATTTTGGCCTATAGTTATGCTTTTTATACACCTATAGTTATACTTTTTATACACCAATAGTTATGCTAGCAGAAGTTGATAATTATTTGGTCCCACATGCTATGGTGCATATGCTGTGTGCATTATTTAGTAGTATTTTTCTTCACAATTTGTAGTCAAATTAGTTGTAAAATTAGTTACAACATGAAATCAATGAAGGGTTAGACCAAATTTACAAACTTGATTTCATTTATAGGAGTTACTGTTATTTTTAATTAGTCATTTCCATCCATATTAGATTAACTGAAATGGGCAGATTATATGTGTCAGCTAATGTTTGATTTAGTTTTTCTCTAATGTTTTTACCTATTAATTGATGTTGTTTTGGATTAAATTGGTAGGTGAGTATCAAAATAGGAAAAACATAAAACCATTAGATCTTAAAATAGTAGTTAGTGTAGTTCGATATGGAAGGTTAATATCTCAATTAATCGATCAAGCTATTGGCTATTCCTTTATATATAATCAGCTCTATCCTTTTGAAGGCCTTAAAAACTACACTTCAGAAATTATACACCTTGTTTTGGTTACTGGTATGTTTGCAAAATCATTACTATTAAAATGTGAGGGAACCAAATTATAGAAAACTATTTAGAAAAAAAAAAAAAGCAATTGTCGTTCTATTCTACACATTACTCCAAGTTTAAGTCCAAAAGATGTGTACCTTCTTCATCATCATCTTCTTCTTCTTCTTCTTCTTAATATGGCTTATTATTTAAGTCCAACAATAAATTTTTTGATGAAGATATTCCAATCATTGAAGAGTTTGGGCTAACATTAAGATCAAATACCAAATTAGAATTGTTAATACAAACATCAGTATTTTGTGTTTCTAGTTCCATGGAATGTGCTTATCCTTCTACCATTCTTCAATAAATTTCTAATTATACTGATATAAATATCAGTTCTCACATTCAAATACTCCATGATGGATTAATTTTGGTAGAATTTTCAAAATTTTGAAATAAAATTTTTGGTGGAATTTTTTTGGCAGTAAAACAATTTCATCAGTGGTGTTAGATTTATGCATTAGGATAAGATTTAGTATCAATAAAAAACGTATAATTAAACCACAGTAGAGAGAGAATGTTACTGTGGAAATTTAAGTTTTAGGAGGAGATTAATAAGGATAAATTAGTTATTTACATAGCCTATTTAATAGGTTATTGATTTTGGAAAATAACCTTAAACTTCAAACATTTAAAAATGGAGAGAGTATTATTTTTATATTGACTTTTTTACATTGAAACGAAATTTGCAAGGTGTAATTAAACTAAATCAATTACATTTATTTTTATTTTTTTTGACGTTTAAGGTTATTTTCCAAAATCAATAATCTATTAAATAGGTTATGTAAATGACTAATTTATCCTTATTAATCTCCTCTTAAAACTCTATTTCCTACACTAACATTCTCTCTCTTTCTAATTATGTGGCTTAATTATACATTTTCCATTAATACTAAATATTATCCTAATGCATAAATCCAACATAGAGTATTTGAACGTGAGAAATGATGTTTGTATCAATATAATTAGAAATTTATTAAAGAAGAGTAGAATGATAAGCATATTCCATGGAACTAGAAATACAAAATATTGATATTTGTATTAACAATTCTAATCTGGTTATTAATCTCAATGTTAGCCTAAACTCTTCAATGATTGGAATATCTTCATCAGAAAATTTACTGTTGGACTTAAATAATAAGCCGTATGAAGAAGAAGAAGGTACACATCTTTTGGACTTAAACTTGGAGCAATGTGTAGAAGAATATGATAGAATGACAATTACTTTTTTTGTAAATAGTTTTTGATAATTTGGTTTACTCACATTCTAATAACAATGATTTTGCAAACATACTAGTAACAAGAACATGGTGTATAATTCTAGAAGTATAGTTTTTGAGGCCATCAAGAGGATAAAGCTAATTATATACAAGGGAATAACCAATAGCTTGATTAGGTAATTGAGATCTTAACCTTCCATATCAAACTACAGTAGCTACTATTTAAGGATCTAATGGTTTTATGTTTTCCTCAATTTGAACTCACCTATTAATTTAATCTAGAAAAAATCAGTTAACAAGTAAAAACGTTAGAAAAACAACAAAATCAAACATTTGTTGACTCATATAATATGCCCATTTCAGTTAATCTAATATGGATGGAAAAGACTAATTAAAAATAATAGTAACCCATATACATGAAATCAAGTTTGTAAATTCAGTCTAACCCTTTTATTGATTTCATGTTGTAGCTAATTTCTCAACTAATTTGACTACAAATTGTGAAGAAAAATACTACCAAATAATGCACACAGCATGTGGGACCAAATAATTATCAGCTCCTGCTACCATGACTATTGGTGTATAAAATGCATAACTATAGGTGAACAACCAAGTGAATTGCTTAATTATCAGCTCTTACTAGTAATTGCAAAACAAATACAAAAAGTAACCGAAGTGAATTGCTTAATTATCGATTTTGTGCTTTCTTATTGTTTGTTAGTATATTGTTATTGTATTTGCTAATAGTTTAGAGAAATATTTCTATAAAATTCTTAGTATTTTATAATATGACATAAGATATTGTATCAAGAATAAAAAATTTATTTTGAGTGATTCTAAATGAAGAGCTATACACGCTATATTTCAACAAAAAAGTGTTGATGGAAAATTTAAAAAAAGGGTAACAAAGGCAGTGGCATCAATTTTTTTAGTTCCCATTCATATTGTTCAAGGGATTTAGAAACAATCAAAAAGCTATTTACCTGGTGATGTACCAAACATAAGAAAATATTGTGGCTGCAAAAGAATTCAAATTGACTATGCTTAAATTCGTGAGATTCCTTTACATCAACGAACAATTCTTGAATCTTTATCTTGTTCCTTGAAGATTAGCAAGACTAAAACATTTAATTTGTTGAAGGAAGGAGCTAAATGAAGACATTCCAATGCTATCAAGCCTTTTTTAAAAGAAAAAAATAGAAGATCTCGACTACAATTTTGCATTTCTACGCTTGAAGAAAATAACTTACCATATAATCCAATATTCAAGGGAATGTATAACATTATACATATTGATGAGAAATGTAACTATATGACGAAGAAGTCTGAGAAGTACTACTTGTTACTTGATGAAGAAGATCTTATATGTACTTGCAAGAGCAAAAATTATATTGGAAAAGTAATATTTTTAGTTGCTGTAGCCCATCCAAGATTTGATGCATAAGGAAATGAAGTATTTTCTAGAAAAATTAGCATATTTCCTTTTGTCACACAAGAACCAGCTAAAAGGAGTAGTGTTAATAGAGCTACAAGTACATTAGAGACTAAACCGATTACTTCAATGAAAAGAGAAGTTATGAGATCATACTTGATTGAAAAATTAATTCCTACTATCAAGAAAAAATGGCCAAGAGATGATATAATGAATCCAATATTTATTCAGCAAGACAATGCAAGGTCACACATTGATCGTAATGATAGTGATTTTTGTGAAGTAGCTAGACAAGATGGATTTGATATCTGATTAATGTGTCAACTTGCAAACTCTCTAGATTTGAATGTATTGGACCTTGGATTTTTTAGTGCTATTCAATCCTTACAATATAAGAAGTCTCCTAAAATAGTTTATGAGCTTGTTTATACTATTGTTAAGTCATTCGAGAATTTTTCTATGGTTAAGTCTAACCATATATTTTTTACATTACAGCTCTATATGATTAAGATCATCAAAGCAAGAGGTTGCCACAAATACAAAATTCCACATATTAACAAAGTAAAGCTAGAATGTGAAGGCAAGCTTCCTATTCAACTGAACTGTGATCCTACATTGGTACAAGATGTTTTACAATTTTAATTTAGACTAATTGCCATTAGTAGAGATGATTTTGCTTTTGTATCAAAACTATAAGTGCTACTAGTTATGCATAAATGATTTTGTTGTTACTTTTTTTCCTTTTATCCAAAACTTGATATGTGTTTCATATAATTAAAGAGAGTTAGCATTCTTTTCTATTAACTTGACAAAAATAGCAAAAATACCTATCATAACTGTTTTACTGTTACCACCAAATGAGTTCTGCCAAAAACATGAACTTAGTACAAATTTAAAATTAACTCTTACAAAAATAAAGACTGAAAAACTAATTCCAGTGCTTCTATCTTTTTTATATGCATAAGATTTTTTTCCCTTAAAACTAGTAGCTATATCAAATATGCCAAATTGAACATCAATTAACCACAATGTGAGACAATGCTTAGCTGAGCCTGAAAGCTATTGATCAATAAGTAGAACATAAAAATTTGGTACATTTGGATAGTGTGCACAAAGAACTATATTCCTATATCTCTTTAACCAAGTAAATAACCATTTGTTATTCCAGATATCTAGCAAACGTTGCATGTATTACTTTAATAGTTGGCATTTGGAAATCAAGTTATTTGAAGTATTTTAAAATGCTTTTGATTAAAAATTGAAATTATACACAACTTAACCACTTTGATTTGTCTATTAGCTTGACAAAAATAGCTAAAAAAAACTTGTTGCACAAAAATGACATCATCAATAAAAGAGAAGAAAACCATGAGATTATGATAAGACAAATTAAGTTCTAAAAGCATTGGTTTTACTATAATTTGTAATCTTGCCAAAACAAGCTACAATTTTTGAAGTTACTTCATTAATATTGCAAAAGAGAATTACTACTCTTAATAAAAATTAGGAAAAAAAATTATCAAAGAGAATACATGCTTCCTTGTCTATTTATACAACTTATCATTTTACCTTTCTATATTATGTAACGTCCTCTCTTGTGAGGGATCATTACCATCAATAGAAGAATTTTATCTCTTTCTTCCTATTTTTCTCTCTCCATTTTCATTAATATTAGCTTAAGTTAGGATTTCATCCTAATAGAGGACGTCAATGCCATACAAAAAATTTAGGATTGTTAACATTCTGAATTCAAAAACATAGGAACATATGAATACACATAAGCATGAACATATATGTAGAGAATCAGAGAGATAAGCATAAGTATGCCTACTGATATATGATATGCAATGACCACACAGATCAACTACTAATTTTCTATAGCTCACGGTCGTAGGCCTGGGGTGTAACTCATTTCGTCTTAGTGCTGAACAATTGCACCTTTTTACTTCTCAATGTGGAACAAGGCCCTCCTCATCACAAAATGATGTTTCTTTTTCGCTTGAAACAGATGGGAAAGCTAGTAGCTTTGCAATCTTCCCTGATATTTCTTTTTTTGATTGGTGGGGCATTGTACTGAGATTTGCATAGAAAGAAGAAGATGCCTTACTTCCAGCTATGTTCATCCTTCCTGTATGGTTTATTTGGAGATAGAGACAGAGGCAATCTCATTATTTTTGTAAGGACTATACTAGCTAATCCTGATTATCGTTACTAATTACATTCATTAATCTCATTAATCCTGTGACTTCTTTGTTATAAATGCATATGTACATGCATCCAATGCATAACCTGCATGATCATGGAATTATACTTCACATACTGATGATCATTCTTTACATAACTTTATAATTACAGGCCTTTACATATACAAATACATTAGATGTAATCAAAAGAGATACAAAATCTATTGCATACATTGAAATGCAACTTTTAATCTAGTGTTGGCTTGGAAGATTGTTGGCTTTGTCCCTAAGCAAAAGTTCTACCCTGCGAACCTACACGGATAAACACCCGTGCTAAGCTATAAAGCTTAGTGGGGGAACAACTAATAACATGCTAATATTCACACATAATAGTGATTACTAAGCATTCAGTACAATAAAATATCATGCCTTTACTGGATTACTACAAACATAACATTATTTATTAATCCGAACAATAACAAATTTTAAACTGTATATGCATATCATTATTTGCATTAATGGCCTGCATAAATTCCTGTGGGTGTGGATAATGGTTGCAATGGATACCCAAAGGTATCAAAACAGAAGGATACCCGTAGGTATCTAAATAGAAGTCTCATGTAGAGACAAATAGAAGACTCATAAGAGTCAAACAGAAGACTCATGAGAGTTAAACAGAAGCAGCTGTGATAGAAACCCTATAGGCATGCCTATCTATCCACAACCAAGTCTTTAAGTGCAGGCATAACATATCATATTTCAGATATCGTGAAATTTCATCACTATCATTCCATATAGCATTAACAAATGTTAAAATTCTTATAATAGTATGCATTATCCTTTTCTTTCATAGCATAATTAACAATCATATACTGTAACTTACTTGAAGTATATTCATGTATGTTTCTAATTGAGTAATAGAAACTCACCTTTCAATCCATAGGTAATCTTACATTTATAGAGAATACACTTTATTCCATAACTGTAAATTTAGGATGATTTATAAGCTTAGTAAGGGCTTAGACAAGTCTGTACCTCAAAAGAAATCAAAGAAAATACAATTTTCAAAATACAAGGGAGGGTCACGGTTACTAACAATTCCTAGTAACCGTGAGACAAGACTGGTGATAAGGGTCACGGTTACTATAAATTTCCTAGTAACCGTGAGACAAGATGCTCTTTGGTTCTGGACAAAAAAAATAGACTATCTCACGGTTACCAACAATTTCGTAATAACCGTAAAGTAGGGTGATGAACTCGGGTCACGGTTACTATAAATTCTTTAGTAACCGTGAGACAGTTCGAGTTTTGCTTCTGGACCAAAAGCTCATTACCTCACGGTTACTGGGTTACGTGTAGTAACCGTGAAGTAATGCTTTGAGACTGGGTCACGATTACCATGAAACTTTAATAACCGTGGTCCAGTAACTACCTTTGGTCTGGACGAAAAAATTTAGGCACCTCACGGTTACTATGAAATTTATGGTAACTGTGAGCCCTAAGCCGCCTCAAGATCGATTTCCAGTCTCGACCTCTATACCATTTTTGACCTGAAAAACAACCGTTTTAGCAAAAATGGCCTTCAACAAAGTTGTAGGCCTAAGTTTCTAGTTTTTAAAACATCAAAAATATTTTTAATAGGGCCTGTAAAACTCCAGTTATTCAAGAAAAATCACAGACTGTTCAGGAGGACAAAAATCACAACCACAACCAGATTCAATACCGATTTTCACTATCATGCAGTGAAAATCGGGTTTCAGTCTCTTCTAAAAAAATCAAGGCATGTAAGTCTAGTTTCCATATCAACTAAAATTTCATTATTTGAACAACTATATCTCAAGATATGAGCAAAAGTGAACAGACTGGTCAAAAATCTTGGAAACAATTTTTCATATTTTTCAACTAAAACTTGCATGCTTTCAACTCTAAGCCCCTTCTAAGCTTGAAATCACCCATAATCACATGAGGGAGGCTCTATCATGACAAATCAACATATACATATATCTAGTCACATCCAAAATCTTAGTTCCCATACCTTAATTAGCTCCAAAACCTTCAACCTTGAGTGGCTTCTTTCCCTTTCCTTTTGCTTGATTCTCCTTCTAAAAAAACATAAGACATCTCTATGAAAACCTATCTAGCTAATAAAAGAAACACTTACACAAAGGAGAAACAAGTTACCTTAATCCCAAAAAAAAAATCCAAGTAAAGCTTTCTCTTTTCCCTTTTTTCCAACTCAAAGAAATCTAGAGAGAGAATTTTAGGGTAAGAGAGAGAGAAGAATGGAGGATGAAGATGAAGACCAAGGCCATAAGTTGACCGGCCATCTCACCCCTAAAAATCTCCCTTCCCTTGGTTCCAATTGGTCCAAATGTCAATTTAAAGCAAAAATTGCTATTTGGTCCCTCAACTTCTTATATTTCTATAATTACCCCTAAACTTTCCCTTTAACTTTTCAATTAGGTCCTTACTATACATTTACTCATAATTAAACATGGATATTAAGAATCAATTAGTGATAATTCTTCTAGGGTGTACTGAGGGGCCTTACAACTCTCTGCCCCTAAAATAATTTCGTCCTCGAAATTCATACCTGTACTGTAGAGCTGAGGGTACTGAACCCGCATAGCTGCTTCAGGTTCCCAAGTCTCTTCTTGTACTCCATGGTGTTGCCATAATACTTTGATTAGGGGGACATTTTTGTTCCTTAACTGTTTAACTTCCCTTGCTAGAATTTGTTTAGGTTCTTCATCATACGTATAATCAGTTCTGACACTGATATCTTGCACTGGTATGATATGAGACTCATCAGATCGATATCGTCGGAGCATCGACACATGAAAAACATTATGTAACTTTGATAGTTCACCAGGAAGATCCAGTCGATAGGCTACCGGTCCAATTCGTTCCAAGATTTTGTAAGGACCAATAAACCGGGGACTAAGCTTTCCTTTCTTTCCAAACCGTAGTAATTTTCTCCATGGGGATACCTTTAGAAACACTTTATCATCAACCTGATATTCAATATCCTTTCTTTTTAGATCCGCATACGATTTCTGTCTATCACTGGCTTCTTTCAATCGTTGCTTGATAAGTTGAATCTTTTCTTCGGTATCTTTAACCATGTCAGGACCTGTCAACTTGCTTTCAGCTAACTCCGTCCAGCAGGAAGGAGTTTTACATTTTCGGCCATAAAAGAGCTTCATAAGGTGGCGTACCAATGCTAGTTTGATAGCCATTGTTGTATGCAAACTCCATCAAAGTCACATATTTGTCCCAACTTTTGGGAAAATATAAAACGCAGCCTCTTAACATGTCTTCTAACACCTGAATGATTCTTTCCGACTGCCCATCAGTTTGAGGATGAAAAGCAGTACTAAGAAGGAGCTTCGTGCCTAAGGCTTGTTGTAGACTTTTCCAAAACCTAGAAGTGAATCTTGGATCCCGATCTGAAACAATTGAGATTGGTACCCCATGTAATCTAACAATCTGGTCTATATACAATTCAGCTAACTTATCCATTGAGAAATTGGTTCAAACTGGTATAAAATGAGCCACCTTTGTCAATCTGTCTACTATGACCCACACAGCATCATACTTTCTTTGAGTAGTGGGTAAACCGGTGACAAAATCCATAGTAACATTATCCCACTTCCACTGAGGAATGGAAAGAGGATTTAACAACCCTGAAGGAAGTTGATGCTCCCCTTTCACTTGCTGACAAGTTGGGCATTTAGAGACATACTCAGTTACATCTCTCTTCATTCCTGGCCACCAGTAAAACTATTTCAAATCTCTGTAAATTTTGTTACCACCAGGATGTATGGTGAATACAATGTTATGGGCTTCTTGCAATAAAGCTTTCTTCAATTCTCTAACATCTGGTATACACAATCGATTCCGATAGTAGAGACCACCATCAATCCCAATGGAATATTCCATCGAACCTCCTGCATGAACTGATTGAGTCAACTGTTGTAGCTTTACATCATCTGATTGTGCATCTAGAACTGTCTACCTGAGATTAGGGCGAGCTCGCAATTGAGCTAACAAAGCCCCATCAGATGCAAATTTCCATCTATAATCTTGTAATAATAAGGTTGCTATCATCTTCCGGCTCAAAGCATCAGCTACCACATTAGCCTTTCCTGGGTGATAGTCGATTATACAATCGTAGTCTTTGAACAATTCTAGCCATCTGCACTGTCTTAAATTGAGATCTCGCTGAGTAAGCAAGTATTTCAGACTCTTATGATCTGTATAGATTCTGCACTTCTCACCATAAAGGTAATGCCGCCATATCTTTAAAGCAAAGACAACTGCGGCCAATTCCAAATCATGAGCGGATAATTCTGTTCATGAGGCTTTAACTGCCTTGATGCATAAGCCACTACTTTACCCTCTTGCATCAACACACATCCCAATCCACTTTTCGATGCATCACTATACATAGCATATTCTTTACCTGCTATTGGTTGGGTAAGAACTGGAGCTTTCATTAACATCTTCTTTAACTGATCAAAACTGGCTTGGCAACGATCTGTCCATTCGAATCTATCTTCTTTTCGAAGTAACTTAGTGAGCGGAGAGGCAATAACTGAAAAACCTTTCACAAACCGCCTATAGTAGCCGGCTAAGCCCAAGAAACTTTGAAATTTTGGTACATTTCTAGGCGGTCTCCAATTTACTATAGCCTCAACTTTTCTAGGGTCCACTCTGATGCCTTCTGTAGACACCACGTGCCCAAGGAAAGAAACTTCTTTAAGCCAGAACTCACATTTGCTTAACTTTGCATAAAGCTGTTGTTCTCTCAAAGTTTGCAACACTATTCTCAAATGCTCTGCATGTTCCACCTCATTATGGGAATAGACCAGGATGTCATCGATAAACACTACAACAAACCGATCTAAAGAGGGTCTGAACACCCTATTCATCAAGTCCATGAAGGCAGCTGGTGCATTAGTCAACTCGAAAGGCATTACTAGGAATTCGTAATGACCATATCGAGTTCTAAAAGCAGTCTTCTGCACATCTATATCCTTAACCCGAAGCTGATAGTATCCCGACCTCAGATCAATTTTAGAAAATACTCCTGCACCCCGTAACTGATCAAAAAGATCCTCAATCCGAGGCAAAGGATACTTATTCTTCACCGTCACCTTGTTAAGCTGTCTGTAATCGATGTACATTCTCAAAGTGCCATCCTTCTTCTTAACAAATAACACCGGTGCGCCCCAAGGTGACACATTGGACTTAATGAAGCCTTTATCTAATAATTCCTGTAACTGAACCTTTAACTCTTTTAGTTCTGTTGGTGCCATTCTGTAAGGTGCTCTAGAAATAGGAGCAGTTCCAGACAAAGTCTCAATAGATAACTCAACTTCCCTTTCTGGTGGCAAACCCGGGAGTTCCTCGGGAAAAATATCAGAAAACTCATTAATCACAGAAACATCTTGAAGATTGAGTATCTCCCTCTTAGAATCAAGAACCACATCCAGATATGCTTCACATCCCTTTTTAAGGAATCTCTTCGCTTTCATAGCAGAGATAACATTGGTTAAGGGTTTTGACTTAACACCCTGAATTAATGTCTCTACTTCCCCATCATTCTTAACTTGTACTGTCTTAGCTTTACAATCCACTATGGCATGATATCTAGACAACCAATCTATACCCAGGATTACATCAAATTCATGAAAAGGTAAAACAATTAGGTCAGCTGGGAACTCTCTCTCTTGAATTCTAATAGGGCAATTTCTATAAACTTCATTCACATGAATACTATGGCCCAAAGGACTGATTACACATATATCATAATTCATATAATCAATAAAAGATACATTTCTACCCAGCTCCCCATTACAAACATATGAATGTGTAGATCCTGGGTCTATAAGCACATGCACATCAGTATCAAAGAGGGAGAATGTACCAGCTATGACCTCAGGAGCATTAGCATCCTCTCGACCTTTCATAGCATAAGCTCGAATAGGAGGTGTCGGAGCAAAAGGTCGATCCACAGTCTCAGAAACATTCCTGGACTGGGCTCTAAACTGGCCCGATCCACCTCCGCCTCTATCACGACCTCTACCTGAAGAGGGTGCACTAGAAGCTCCTCGGTTACTCTGTTGACTTGAGACTTGATCTTGTGGCATAGGACAATTGACTATAAAATGCTTCGTGCTGCCACATCTGAAGCAACCACCTGTGAGCATTCTACAAGTGCCCCAATGTCGCCTAAAACAATAGGTACATTCTGGAGCTTGGCCTCTGCCTTGTCCTGATGCAGTTCCTCTACCCGATCTGGCTACAGAAAAAGCCCCCTACTGTCTACCTCTAGATGCAGGGCGATTGCCCGATGACATGGGTTGCTCTCCTTGCGTCGACCTCGCTCTTTTCCCGGATGAAGAACCACCCCGAGAAAAACTTCTTCTTCTTTGTTCTCTTTCTCTTTTCACATTTTCTTCTTTCTCAACCCTGATAGCTGCTTGAACCAGCTGATGATAATCCACAGGGTGCAAAGAAATAGGCCCTAGTAAGTGATCCTGAATCTGATCATTTAATCCATCTTCGAACTGTCGACACTTGAAAGTCCCAGTCAACATTGGTTTTGGTGCATACTTGCTCAAGCAACTGAATTCTGCTTCATATTCGGCCACTGACATACTTCTTTGCTTTAAGTTCAGAAACTGCTTCAACCTTTCATCCTTATAAGCTTCAATCACATACCTCTTTTGAAACTTGGCTACAAAGAATTCCCAAGAGAGGGAATTGGGTAGCTGAGGTTGTGTCTAAACTAATTTCCACCAGTCATAGGCCGCTCCCTGAAGCAAGGACAAAGCACAAGTCACCTTTTGATTGGCGGGGCATTGAACTTCTGTAAAAACCCGCTCCACTCTTTCAAGCCATAACTCAGCTTTCTTAGACTCTTCCCAAGTAGAGCCTAGAAACTCTTCTGCGCCATGCTTTTTGATCTCAGAAATCGGAGCCTTTGGTGCAGTCATCCTTTGCAAAATCTGTGCCATATCATGGGAAATCTTCAACAGAGCTTCCCCAGCCTCGGTAACAGCTGCACCACCTCTAGTGGATGCAGAAGATTCAGGTTGAGAAGGATTCGATTGACCCTGTAGATTGCTCTCAGCAGACTCATCTACCACTTCACGGTGACTTTCCATCTCTAACTATAACAAAGAGACATAGGGACAGCCACAATCAGCCAACAACAACAACAAAATTCTATATCTATAACTCTTGAAAGTACTATCGGCCAGAACCGCCTAAACCAAGGCGCTCTGATACCAAAAATGTAAGGACTATACTAGCTAATCCTGATTATCGTTACTAATTACATTTATTAATCTCATTAATCCTGTGACTTCTTTGTTATAAATGCATATGTACATGCATCCAATGCATAACCTGCATGATCATGGAATTATACTTCACATACTGATGATCATTCTTTACATAACTTTATAATTACAGGCCTTTACATATACAAATACATTAGATGTAATCAAAAGAGATACAAAATCCATTGCATACATTGAAATGCAACTTTTAATCTAGTGTTGGCTTGGAAGATTGTTGGCTTTGTCCCTAAGCAAAAGTTCTACCCTGCGAACCTACACGGATAAACACCCGTGCTAAGCTATAAAGCTTAGTGGGGGAACAACTAATAACATGCTAATATTCACACATAATAGTGATTACTAAGCATTCAGTACAATAAAATATCATGCCTTTACTGGATTACTACAAACATAACATTATTTATTAATCTGAACAATAACAAATTTTAAATTGTATATGCATATCATTATTTGCATTAATGGCCTGCATAAATTCCTGTGGGTGTGGATAACGGTTGCAATGGATACCCGAAGGTATCAAAACAGAAGGATACCCATAGGTATCTAAACAGAAGTCTCATGTAGAGACAAACAGAAGACTCATAAGAGTCAAACAGAAGACTCATGAGAGTCAAACAGAAGCAGCTGCGATAGAAACCCTATAGGCATGCCTATCTATCCACAACCAAGTCTTTAAGTGCAGGCATAACATATCATATTTAAAATATCGTAAAATTTCATCACTATCATTCCATATAGCATTAACAAATGTTAAAATTCTTATAATAGTATGCATTCTCCTTTTCTTTCATAGCATAATTAATAATCATATACTGTAACTTACTTGAAGTATATTCATGTATGTTTCTAATTGAGTAATAGAAACTCACCTTTCAATCCATAGGTAATCTTACATTTATAGAGAATACACTTTATTCCATAACTGTAAATTTAGGATGATTTATAAGCTTAGTAAGGGCTTAGACAAGTCTATACCTCAAAAGAAATCAAAGAAAATACAGTTTTCAAAATACAAGGGAGGGTCACGGTTACTAACAATTCCTAGTAACCGTGAGACAAGACTGGTGATAAGGGTCACGGTTACTATAAATTTCCTAGTAACCGTGAGACAAGATGCTCTTTGGTTCTGGATAAAAAAATAGACTATCTCACGGTTACCAACAATTTTGTAATAACCATGAAGTAGGGTGATGAACTTGGGTCACGGTTTCTATAAATTCTTTAGTAACCGTGAGACAGTTCGAGTTTTGCTTCTGGACCAAAACCTCATTACCTCACGGTTACTGGGTTACGTGTAGTAACCGTGAAGTAATGCTTCGAGACTAGGTCACGGTTACCATGAAACTTTAGTAATCGTGGTCCAGTAACTACCTTTGTTCTGGACGGAAAAATTTAGGCACCTCACGGTTACTATAAAATTCATGGTAACCGTGAGCCCTAAGCCGCCTCAAGACCGATTTCCAGTCTCGACCTCTATACCATTTTTGACCTGAAAAACAACCGTTTTAGCCAAAATGGCCTCAACAAAGTTGTAGGCCTAAGTTTCTAGTTTTCAAAACACCAAAAATATTTTCAATAGGGCCTGTAAAACTCCAGTTATTCAAGAAAAACCACAGACTATTCAGGAGGACAAAAATCACAACCACAACCAGATTCAATACCGATTTTCACTATCATGCAGTAAAAATCGGGTTTCAGTCTCTTCTAACAAAATCAAGGCATGTAAGTCTAGTTTCCATATCAACTGAAATTTCATTATTTGAACAACTATATCTCAAGATATGAGCAAAAGTGTACAGACTGGTCAAAAATCTTGGAAACAATTTTTCATATTTTTCAAGTAAAACTTGCATGCTTTCAACTCTAAGCCCCTTCTAAGCTTGAAATCACCCATAACCACATGAGGGAGGCTCTATCATGACAAATCAACATATACATATATCTAGTCACATCCAAAATCTTAGTTCCCATGCCTTAATTAGCTCCAAAACCTTCAACCTTGAGTGGCTTCTTTCCCTTTCCTTTTTCTTGATTCTCCTTCTAAAAAAACATAAGACATCTCTATGAAAACCTATCTAGCTAATCAAAGAAACACTTACACAAAGGAGAAACAAGTTACCTTAATCCCAAAAAAAAAAAAATCCAAGTAAAGCTTTCTCTTTTCTCTTTTTTCCAACTCAAAGAAATCCAAAGAGAGAATTTTAGGGTAAGAGAGAGAGAGAAGAATGGAGGATGAAGATGAAGACCAAGGCCATAAGTTGACCGGCCATCTCACCCCTAAAAATCTCCCTTCCCTTGGTTCCAATTGGTCCAAATGTCAATTTAAAGAAAAAATTGCTATTTGGTCCCTCAACTTCTTATATTTCTACAATTACCCCTAAACTTTCCCTTTAACTTTCCAATTAGGTCCTTACTATACATTTACTCATAATTAAACATGGATATTAAGAATCAATTAGTGATAATTCTTCTAGGGTGTACTGAGGGGCCTTACAAGTTTTTCCCGGTATCCTTTTTAGTAGGAAAGTTTTAGGGTTTTATACACTTATTATATAATGTCTCAAAGGAAAGATGTTTCACTTTTTTTCAGACCTGGTGCACAATATTTCGCTTTCTTTTAGTCCCAAAGTATTGCTTTTATTTGCCTTTCTTTGGCTACTATTTGTGGCTTTTCCGTGTAGTCTTATATATTTTCATGGAAGTTCATGTTTTGGCCTTCTTTATGTGGTAGCAAGCCTTTGTTTCTCCCAATAATGTAGAAATCTGGCACTTTTAGCTCAACCATCGATTATCAACGAAAGCATCAAATGACAATCTTGAGATTTTTATGAGGAGAAGAGCTATGCATGGTGAGCGAGAGAGATCCGTTTAAGCTTGCGCGTGTTTGGGACATAGGACGATCGGGCTTGCCAAGATGAGAATCTTGCAAAAGAAAAACTTGTCCGGTCGGATTAGGATTGAACTCTCTGATGTTTAAGTCAGTTTTAAGACTTTTTTTTACAAAGGGAGAACATATTATGCTAGAATTCTAATATGTGTTTTGGAAATGAACATGATATTTATAGGAGTAAAAAATTCACTTAAGAGGTCTACTTTTATGTAAGAGTAGGTGATTTTTGATAAGCAACGATAGTTTATATCAGGAGTTTCTAATAGGATAAAGCCATCTAGGCCAATTGGACTGTACCATCAGGTGGACTTTTGGCGCATCTCTAGTAATGTGCATGAGGCAGTGCGGCGCTAGACATTTGGTGGTTCGGGCTTCTTAACCGGTTGGACCATACTTCTTATTGATCCATTTATTTATGAAATATTGAGTATTATCACTAACTATAATAAAAATTGAAAGATGTTTTTTAAATTTTTTAAAAGTTTTGTAATGGTTAATTATTCTTATTTTATTTATCGGTTAACTAATAGTGTTTAAATTTTTTAGATTTAAAGGCACCATTTTATTATTATATTGTGTAATATTATGTTAATAAATATTTACTAGCTATAATATTATTAATAAGCCATAAAACCATATAATAGTGAATATCCATATCATCATGATTTCATTTATTCAATCCAAACAAATAAAAAATAATTCTGAAATAAAAAATATTTTAGAAAATACTTTCTAAATATCTAACAAAAATTCTGACTTGCACTGTTCTTCTTCTCCTACTCGAACATCAAAGTAAAAATACCGCTAATTTTAAATCATATTTAGTTACAATAAATAAATATTTAAATATAATTTAATTTAGAATGAGATATAATTGAATCTTTACGTGTCAAATATATATATAATAAATTTACCATTATGAAATTTTTGTGAATTATATTTTCAATAATATTATGTTTAAATTATCTTTTTCTATTAAAACGTATTACAAT
This sequence comes from Excoecaria agallocha, assembly GCA_037975025.1. NCBI lineage: Eukaryota > Viridiplantae > Streptophyta > Magnoliopsida > Malpighiales > Euphorbiaceae > Excoecaria > Excoecaria agallocha. The sequence goes on along the minus strand of CM075806.1, from coordinate 48,153,528 downwards.
ATTAATAAGAACATTACTGTGATGAATATTATTATTTTGATTTTATTATGGAAATTGATATTTAAAATATATTTAAATATTATATATTAATATTTTTTTAATTTCGATTTAATTTCCCGATTAAACTTTTAACTGAGGGTAGTCCATAATCTCCGATTTTATATAACCTTGGTTTAAACAAATAATTTTTTAATATTTTATAGTTATTCAAAGGAAGCAACTACAGACTTTTTAACGTCCAATTTACGGTAACACAATCAACCCAAACTCTGGACAGCACGACCGTTTGGAACTCCGTCTCCATCCCCTAATGGCGACACGTGCTTGATGCCTAATCACGGGTCGACACGTGTAAAAATAAACAAAGCTGGCAACCATAAATTATTGGTTTGAAAGAATATACGGTGATGCCACGAGCAGTTTTAATTTTCACATCCATTTTGAAACAGAAGAATTTTCCTTTCGCTTTGCCCTTTAAATGGCAAAGACAAAAAGAAAGCGGCCTCCTCTTTCTTTGCAGACCTCTTCTCCTCCTTCAGACCCTATAATCCTTCATTAACTTCGCCATTACTCCTCACCATATTCTCTCTCTTTTATGTCTTTTTGAGATCTGCGTTACCTTTTTCTTCTTTGCTTCCTCCTTTGAAGTTTCATTTCAGATACTCTAATCTGTGAATGTTAAGGGTACGTTATTAATTTTTGTTCAGATCTTCGTTTTCTAGTATTTCTTCTTTTCCTTTTTTGTTCTGGATCTCATATTTTCATTTTTAACTTGTTTTTCTTATGGCATTTTTAAGGTCCTGCTCTGTTAGATCCGTGTTTCTATGTATTCAGTGGATTTTTTTTCTTCAGTTTTCTATTTGAATGGTGAAATCTATTAGAAATGGAACAGAAATTTCGTTTGTGTGCCTTTTCGGTGTGAGTGATTTTGTAATACACACCTCAGCTTCGTGTTGTGATTTTCGAAACGTGTTAAGAATTTTCAGTGTTTTTTTTTGTTACATTTATTTTGAGAAATAAAACACAATTCTGGCTCTGAACATGGCAATACAGGTTCATAAATTGATATTGTTCTGTTCATCGATTTAATTTTTTACGATATTCAAAATTATCCATTTTTGTCTGCGTTTCGACAGTGCTTATAAAATTATTAAAAAAAATTAGAAAGTGCTTAAGAAGTGGTGGAAATGCATTGTAGATAAGTTTTAATTGTGCTTCAAAAAGTGAATTCTATGACCGAGAAGGTAAAGTTCACGTGTTTGCTTCAAATATTATATCTGAAAACAATTTTCCTTCAAATGCTTCTGCTAGACATTGTTTTATATGGTGTCTGTTAGTGCAGAAATTTAGTATAAACACAGTATTATTGCTTTGGGTGTGAGCAACTGCACAAACATAATTCGATCGCTAATATGCAGTTTATAATATAAATCCTTGTGTGTTTTAGGTTGCAAATATGATTCCACCAATTGAGACCCCAAACAATACTCCTGTTGTGCCGCCGAAGTCTTCACATCCACCACTTAATGAAAGGATACTTTCGTCAATGACCAGGAGGTCTGTTGCTGCACACCCTTGGCATGATCTAGAGATTGGTAGGCATTATCTCGGATTTATAATTTTTATTTATTCTTCACTGTAGATCTAGTTACATATATCCTTTTTTGTATTTTTAATGCAGGACCTGGAGCTCCAAAAATATTTAACTGTGTAAGTATGATTAACTTTAGCCAGCATTCCTGTGACTTGCATATGCAGTATTGCATGAGTTCAATTAGATCAATACCACTTTCAAAAAAAAAAAAAAACAATTTAACACCGTTATTCTCCTTTGAGTTCCACTGATAAAGCAATTTGAAAACTATAATTCCTCATGTCATCAATCATTGAATTTCAAGTGATGCCTGTATCTTCCTCTCTGTATCTTTTGTGTATTTTGTGCTGACAAACTAGCATGAGCTCGACAAAATAGAAGTTAAAAGTGTATTTTTATCTGTTTCTTTCTCCAGCGCTTTTTGATATGGATTTAACTTTGCTTTCTGATTTACTAGAATTTTTCTTATCTGTAGTTTGCTGTCCTGATGATATTAAATAAAAGTACTAATTTCCCTAGTTATCTGAAGTATAATTTCAACAGTTCAATTTGAATTTACAGCTTTTGTATTTCGGAGATATAGAAATTTTGAATGATTGTTTATGAACAAATCACCATGTATTTGAACACTTGCTTGACAAAGGTTATGGTGTAAAATATGAGATGCAGGTTATTGAAATAGGGAAAGGGAGCAAGGTGAAATATGAACTTGACAAGAAAACTGGATTGATCAAGGTAATCACATATATGCTAAGCTTTTTTTTTTTTTTAGCGTCTTCCATTTATATGAAATAGTTGCTAATTGTTAGTGTGATGCAGGTTGACCGTGTGCTTTACTCTTCAGTTGTATACCCTCATAACTATGGCTTCATCCCTCGTACACTTTGTGAGGACAATGATCCTTTGGATGTCTTGATTATCATGCAGGTACATTGTTTAATAATAATTTTTTTTTTGATGTGGCACTGCTTTACTTGATTTCTGGAAGCATTTTATGCTATTTTATTTGTGTTACCTAAAGAGAATGGATCTGCTTGTCATGATTTGAAAGATGTCTTGCATACACAGTTCAATTTTTTATTTTTGTTTTTCCTTTTTTCCTATAATAATTACCGGTGTCAAACCATTTGGAAAAAAAATAAAATAAAATCCTGTACAGGAACCCGTTCTTCCAGGGTGCTTTCTTAGGGCTAAAGCTATAGGAGTTATGCCAATGATTGATCAGGTACGTATCATCAGCTGGAGGAAGTTGTGTCTTTTTCATTTTCATGTTCTGCCTTTCTTTTCCTTGGTCAAAGTAGTGTTATTCATTATGTGTTTTCATGTTGACAAAATTTAGGGTGAAAAAGACGACAAGATAATTGCTGTTTGTGCTGATGATCCCGAGTATCGTCACTATGAAGATATCAAGGAACTCCCACCACACCGTTTGCAAGAGATCCGCCGCTTCTTTGAAGATTGTATCTTTTACAAGTGTCTTTTTAATTCTGAGCAAAATCTTCCATTATTGGTTCGATCATGCAGTGATCTACTTTCATGAAGCCTATAGAAATTTAATACACAATTTTCTTCCTTAGTTAAACATCCAGACAAGAAAAACGAAAACAAGGAAGTTGCTGTTAATGACTTTCTTCCAGCTTCTGATGCCTATGAAGCAGTCCAACATTCCATGTAAGTGATAGGTGCAAGCACAATTACAAATGCACACAAAGGGAAAAAGATTTTTTCGTGCAGGGAGTTCCTGTTTTTGCCTGTTTGCTGTTTCTTTGTTAACAAAATACCAGTAAATCTTCAAATATTTTTGTTTCTATTCTCTCTTTAAATCTATGTACTCACTATTACTTATATTGTTTTATGGGTTTATGGTATTTGAAGGGATCTCTATGCTGACTACATAGTGGAGAGCCTGAGACGGTGATGAACCTGACATACATGAATCACAGATCATGGACTTCAATCCTCTTATTTAAAATGCTGCTACTCGTTTAGTCTTTTTTGGTCGCCAATATGTGATGAGAATGGTATATTTTCTACATGGATTGATTATTATATATTCTTAAGATAATTGAAGATGACGACGACAAGATTATAGTCTATTAAATCTGACATGCCACACTGTTCGATTCGAAAATGATGCTTGTCCATTATTCCACATTATCATTTGTTACTTCTGTATCATTGATATATGTCATTGTCAATGGTTTTTTTTTCCTTCTTTTTTTATGTCCATTGGTATAGTTTGTTTTAATTTTGGCATGTCTAATAGCTTGATATATATGTTTTGCTATTGTTTGGCAACTTTTTAAAAGAAAAAATTAGAGCATGAATGAAGAGCCCCTATTTTTGTATTCTCGGAATGATGAAATTTCCGTATTTAGTCATTAACTTCGGACCTATACGTCCAATTGAGCCTTGGAAATTTTCAGATTTGAAACCACTATTTTTGCATGGAAATACAGCACAAGCAAAGTTTTTTAGTAATAAATTTAATTTTTTTTATATAAATTGCAGGCTTAACTTGATTTAATTATGTATTATTTATATTTTTTTATTAATTATATAATTTAAAACATGCAAGATGTACACAATGAAATTTTATAATAAATATTGAAATTTATATATTTATGAACATATTAAATCTCTTAATAATAAAGAAATTACTTTCAGTTCGACCGATTGTTAGTTCGACTATTTTTTTTATTTTGCCAGAATTCAAATTCCACACTTTCTATCTCAAAAATATATTATAAAAAATGTATTAATAGCATTTTTTTATAATACATTAAAATTAACTTTTTTTATATAAATATTTAAGCAAGCTAGCATAGTCCTAGCCAAGGCTAGTCCAATCCGAGACAGACCCTCATGTCACTTACGTGGACTTGGGCTGGGTTTGGAAAAGAACAAAAAATTTAGTACGGATGAGCATTCGGTCGGTTCGGTTTTGGATCGAATCGATTGAATTAAAAATCGAATTTTAAAAAATATAAGAATCGAATCGAAATCGATCTTTATAGAATTGAAAATCGAACAAACTGAAATAATTTCGGTCGGTTCGGTTCAATCGGTTTTGGATCAATATAGACTTATTTTTTATTGAATTTTTAACCTATATAGGTCCATAAATTAAATTAATTTATATTCAACAAAATAAATTCATTTAAAATAACTAAAATTAAAATTATATACATAAATTTATTATATTATATCTATAAGAAAATTTCTATTATTAAATTTGAGTAAAATTTTTTATTAATTCACACATGATCAATAAAAAATCATAAAAAAAAATTATTATACAAAAATACTTGAATTTATCTATTTATATACTCATAGTTTTCCTTCATGTTTTGAGGTCAATGTGTTTCAATTATTCGTATATTTTGCATATTATAGTAATAGTATATTTAAAATTTAATTTTTATTTTACAATAGTAAAATTACTGTAAAAATAACTTTGTTCACTTGAAATTCTATTATTAATCAACTATGAGAATGAATGGTTATTAAGTTTTGCCCATTATATTGTATTCATGGCTTTTTTTCATCGTCATTATTATTTCTTTGCTGTTGTGATCATAATTTCAGAAAAAGAAATAGTAGTGTATCTTGATAATTAAATTATTAGATAGAACCAAAGTTTTTAAATAGGTGCACAAATATACACACCCTAATTTTTATAAGCAAAACAAAAGTATAACAACCATATATGAAAACTTGAAAAAAAAAAATCAACACTAGCATCCATAAGTTCTTAATAGACCCATCGAAATTTGATGCAATCAATAAATTTGATTTATATAATTCAAATATGATATATTTAATCCGTCAAATAATTCAATTCGATCCGTAATATTATTCATTTGAATCATGATTTATTTTGATTTTTTTATGATCCGTTTATATTTTATAATTTTGTGTGTAATATAATATACACATAATTTTTTTATAATTTATACATGTATAATTTTTCATTTTTTGAAACAATTTTAAAAATAAAAAAATAATGTTATAAAATTTGATTCGTTTAACAGTGATCAATTTAAATCATAACATAATCCAATCTGTTATGATTTCAAAATTTTGATCAATTTATAATTAATCCGTCATAATTTGATCGGTTTATTTGCCACTTATAATTGTTTTATAGTCTTTATACCGTAACATAATGTCAAATTCATCAACTATAAAAGGAATTTGGTGTACTAAAGTCTATATATATATATTTTTTCAATGCATTTCCTTTACTTAAGAAATATTAACTGGATTTCCCAAACGTTTGAGTTTTTTTTAAGGCATTATTTGTTCCATTGATTTTCAAGTAATAATTTCTTTTAGTAAAAAAGAATAATTTAAACAAAATCTTTGGAGATTTAATAGAAAAAAATATGAATCAAACAAAAAATAAAAAATTGAGAAAAAAAAGATTAAATTAAAAAAATAAAATATTTTTATTTTTTTAAACAAAACTTTTGAAGTAAAAAAATTAAAATAAATAAATTGAGAAAAAAAAGGATTAAAGTAAAAAAAAAAAAAGTGAAGGAAACATGCTGGGAATGTGAATGGCCCTTAGGGAAATTGAACTTGAGACCTTGAGGGTGTTTCTTTAGTTTCACACCATTTATCCCACTTGTATATTTTGATATTTTAAAACTAAAAAATTATATTTGTATAAAATTTCGATCGGTTCGGTTCCTTCGATTTTTTAATTTCAAGAACTGAATCGAACAAATTAATTTTTAATTTTGATTCAGAATCGAACGAACTAAAAATCGAAAAAATCGAATCAAATAAATTCAATTCGATTCGATTTTTAATTTTAATTCGATTCTGCACACCTCTATTTAGAAGTTTTGATAGACTTAGTCTGAACTCGATGCAAACCCGAAGATGAAAAGGTCTATATAGCTGAGTATCTAGAATTATGAGAATATTTGTAGACATTGGGATTTGAGCGGTCCTTGTTCGGAAGAAAATTTAATAATAAGAAACTTCTGATTAAATTAGAAAGAAAAAAGTTTCAGGTCTTAAGGTTCGATTATCCAAGTTTGGAAAACCCTTTTCATAGTAGCCAGTACTTTTGCTTCCTAACCATTTTCTCTTATTGGGCTCTTAAGCCTAGACTTGAACTGGCTAGTTACCCTTTCACCAGTTGTTTTTAGTTACCAACTGAAAACTAACTAGTTTTCATTCACCAACTTGCTAGTTCTTAAAGTACAATTCAAATCCTAACCGAATTTGGAAAAATTCGGATAGGGCAATTTTCAGGCATGGAAAATTACCATTCTAGCCCCTGGTTCTCTCTATGAAGGCCACCGCATGTTATGTGTTGGAGGTTAGCAATTTTACATGCTCTCCTAGGGTTTTAGGTTATCTTTGAACTTTGAAAACCCTAAATCTCCATACTCATTTTCACGCCAAAAATTCATTTTTCTCCAACAAGCTTAAATTTTGGACTAAAAAACCTTTGGAATCTCTACCTCTACACAAGTTGCGGTACATTTATGAGGTTTACTCATCTTTAGGATTTCTTATTCATTGGGCATTTATATAATTTTATTTGCTTTCTTTTCATTTTTGTATATATTGTGCATTTTTATTTTTTTATATTCATTGGCATTTTTTATTGTCTTCCTATGATAGTTCTCTTTTTATGAGATTTTTGTGCTCTTTAAGTTTAATATCCTTCCATATGTGATAACTTAAAGAAATGGATTTCAAAATGAATTAAAAATAGCATTTTAATGCGTTTCATCTTTAAGCAAGACTTTTTTTTGGTTCTTAGCATTTTCATAGTATTGTTTACAGTCAATGAAATATTCTATAAATCTGAAATTAATTTTTTATCAATAATAATATTTTTGATATTTATGAAGAAGATTGAGACCGATCGAATTAGTCAGTCATAGTTTTGACTAGTCATTTTTGTATTTTCAAACTTACCTTATAATGAACCTTTAGTAGATCTATAAAACTAGTTTAACTAAACTAGCTAGATCCCTTTATTTAGGGACGAACATGGACCGATTAACCGGTCTATGAGCAACAAAATTAACCAGTCCATTAATATCGGTTTTTAAAATTACTAACTATTAATCAGTCCGTTACATTCGGTTAATCAGTCAATCGATTTCGGTTTGATTAACCAATATTTTTCGGTTAACCATTACAATTTATAATATAAAATTATATAAAAAATTAGATAAAGTTTAATTCAATTTTCAATGTGTAAAGTAATTTAATATAAAAATTACGAAACAAACATAATTTACTAGCCAAAATTTATGTTTTATGAATTAATAGCTAATATTATAAAATAACTTTGATATTTATTGAAAATTATTATATTTGATTCTAAGTCAAGTAAAATTTTGGATAATAATGTAATTAAATGCTATTAAGTAAAATATGAATATCAATATATAATAAAAAAAATATATATAAAAGTTAATTGTATACTATATATAAATATTGCTATATAATTAAAGAGAATGATATAATATAAATTTAGTTTAAAGTATTATATAAATTTTATAGGAAAATATAAAAAATTAAGATATAAAAATAAAAATATAATTTAAATATACTTTAAAATATTATTTTATGTAAATTTTAGAGAGAAATAGAGAAAAATTGAAGATATATATATATATATATATATATATATCACTACAAGAAAAATGCAATTTAGCAACGGAAAATAGCAACGAAAAATTGATATTTTTCGTTGCTAAAAACAAATTGCAATGGAAATTAGCAACTGAAAATTCCGTTGCTAATTTGGCGGTTGCTATTTTTAGCAATGAAATTTATTTTTCGTTGCTAAATTTAGCAACGGAAATTATATTCTGTTGCTAAATTCAACCAACTCATTTTCGGTGAATTGATAAATTTTAGCAACGAAAATGCATTTTCGTTGCTAATTTTAGCAACGGAAATATTGCATTTTCTATTGCTAAAATTAGCAATGAGAAAGTCAATTCCATAGCTAGTTTTAGCAATCAAAATTTGCAATGATACATAAATTTTCATTGATAATTGTCTAAATTTAGCCATTAAAATCATCAAAATTTTGAGGATCTAAATAAGATTTTAATTTCAATCTAAATTGATTAGTCATAAAAAAATATATAATGCATTTAACTTAATTATAACATAGTATAATCCATAGTCTGAATAAGAATCCATAGAAATATAACATAAGCTCAATATCGATACCTAAATAATACAGTAGAATCCATAAAATCCAATATATAGAAATACAACTCAAAATCAGTATCAATACCTAAATATTACAAATATAAACTATGTAGTTGGTGAAGGAGGATGATATGGTTGTTGAGAGGTGTCCTTGTTTTTCAACTTTTTCACCTCATTCTTTAGTTGGATTACAATATCGAACAACATACTGACAATATTCTCAAGTAGAATGGCTTTCTCAGAAGGTTCAGAACGCCTACAACAGTGACACAAAAATAAGTATTTTATCTTATTTAATGGAATACATATAAGAAGTTATTGGAGAGTTTGACAAAAGAAGTAAATGAATTTGCATACATAGATAACAATCAAATATAAAAGAGTCATATGCATATGTATAAGAAAACAGAACTAAAAGGCTTAGTCCCAAAAAAGTGAGAGCATAATTAAGCATAACACCGAGACTAGAAAAATAAACAAAGTATAAAACTGTCGAAGTAAAATAACAACCCAAAACCTGACAGCAGAGAAAGCCCCCCCCAAATAGCAACAACCCACGAAGAGCACCAGTACAGATTAGAAACCAAAATAACTATTAGCCTTTGCCAAAATAGCTAGCTGGAGAAAGAAAAAACAGATATAATTTAAGTGAAATGCTAAAATGACTAATTGTAAAGAGCAATAAAAAATAAAAAGCTAAAGAGCAAATAAAGAAACATTTCTGTCAAAACATGATCTCGACATCAAATAATCCTCTCGTCCAACCACATATGGTTTCTCAATCTGGATTTTGTAGCCTATAAAACATTATTTTTCCCATTTCCTTTTACTTTTAGCAAACAATTGTGGCCTCTAGGTGTATGAAACAAACATATACTAATTTTATTATTAGCATTTAATAATAATCTCCATGATTTAAAAATTCTCATAGTCTAAATAGAGAAAAATGCAGAACTAAGAAAAAAAGTTAAAAAGAGCAAATTTAGATGCAAAAGCTCGTAGTCTACAATTCACTTTTTGTTTCCCTTCATAATATTATTGGAGTAATGAAAATGATCTCATGCCAATATATCTATCTTTGGAATTGGCCAGACATAAAGAGCAACTAGAGAAAATGATTGACATATGACCTAAGAAAGAATAACATCTTCGCAATTAATAGCCTTATGGTCATATAGAAAAAATCTTATCATATATGGCTTCTACATATTAGACAACCAAATATCAAGGCAAGCAAGATAGAATCTGAACTAACCTATAGTTTATAATAAAGGATGTGCTAACAAAAAAATCTGTTGCAAGGTGATTATTGGCAAACTTTTACTTTTCATAGAGTAATATCCCTAATCAAAATCAACAACTTATCATTTCATTGAAAAATTGGATTAAGATCCATCATTATTATGAATAAAACTGCTTCTTATACTATTCCTTCATATCAAATGTCTAAGGGCTATAGTGAAGCATAAACCTTAGAGTTACAGGCTCAAGTTTGATGCATATAGGATAGCAAGAAATCTATTTCCATAGTATGGTTCCATATAAAACCCTTATGTATCAAACAACCGATTTAACTATCCAAATTGCACGTTTTTGCCTCTATGTTACTTATTTTTTAAATTTACAAACATGAGAAGATCTATGCCACCAGCCCAATTGGGAGAAAATTTCCTTTACTATAAACATCTTGCTGTAAACAGCAAGCTATTTACAGTTATACAACTTGTTGTAAACATGCTGTTACATTCAATCATTTCCTGAATTAATTACCACATCAATTCACTCACTCTCCTTTTTTTTAACTGTTTACTATATTTACTTTTTTCCTCACTTTCTCTAAATAATAAAACTCAACTTCTTGTTGTTGACATCAATAAGTAAAATGGAAATTGAATGATACTTACGGTTAGTTAAATTCAATGGTGGTGGTAGAGGGGCGAAAAATGAAGGAGGAGGTGGTGGAGGAGATCCTTTGCCGCAATCTAAATTAACTGTGCCTATACAGTTATTAATTATGAAAAAAAGAAAAAACTCAATTACCAAAGAATTCCTCGAAAGAGAGTTACAAGTATTTCAAATCGTTAAAAAATGTAATTACTTAAAAAAATTAAATAAAATCTAGATGGTTCAAAAAAAAAATAAATCAAAATCTAGATGGTGCAAGGCATACACATTGAAAAGACATATAATTGGAGTGAGAAGCAATGTTATTAAAATCGGATCGGATAAAGAACCGGCAAGCCTGGAAGTTCGTGATTCAATCGGGTTCAACCAGGTTTTTTTCTATTTTTAAAATATTATAATTATTATAATTTTTTGAATACTATTGTATAAAAATTAAAAAAATATTCATCAAATATTAAATATATGTCACAAATATTTTAATAATAAGTTACAAAATATAATTTTAATTTTATTATTACAAGTGATTAATTATGGATTATTGAATATCATATGTTAGAAATATCAAAATACAATCATATCATGAAAATAATTTCATATTTAGATGGAGTACTAATAAAGTAAACACAAAAAATATTAACCTTGCATATATGAGTATAATTATATTTAATTACAATAAATTCAAATAGATAATAAGTATATTAAATTATTAAGTGACATATATTTAGAATTTAAAATACTATTTTTTCAAATATATATATATATATATATATATATATATATATATATATATATATTTGATTACAATGAATCAAAAATATAATAAATATATTAAATTATTAAATGATATACTTAAAATTTAAAATAATAATTTTTTAAAATAAATATATATATATATATATATATATATATATATATATATATATATATATATATATGTGTGTGTGTGTGTGTGTGTGTGTGTGTGTGAAAAAATTCAAAAAAAATTGATTTTTTACATTTTTTACAAAAAATTCGGTTCTGTTCGGTTTTTCGATTTTATCCGATTTTTTCCGATTCAATTCGATTTTCAGTAGTTAAATTAACCAATTAATCTGTCGATCCACGATTAAATCGGTTCGATCAATCGGTCCAGTCCGATTTTAATAACTATGTTAATAACATTATTCATCATAACAATATTTCTGTTTTTATTGAATTTTCAGATTTTTTTTTTTTGCTGCACATGCATATATTCCACTTCCTGACATTGATATTATTACACTTTTTATCATTCAAACACCTTAAATAAAAAATTAAAAAAAATATCTAACGTGAATTATTTTCGTATTACTTCTAGGATCGATGGAATTTTCATGATCTCAAAGAGACATAACCATTATCTCACCACCCAACAAGATCATATTACAGTTTCAAAATATATAATCTACTGTTGCTCTATAATGTCCAAAGTTCAAAGAAATATAAATGGCAAACAAAAAATTCACAAAACCAACTAAGTTTGAAATGATCCAGGTCTGTGATCCATATCAAAAAATAAGAGTCAAGATAGGAAAAAAAGAATCAAAGCAGTAAAATAGAGAATAAATAGAAAAATAATTAAGCTAAAATTGAAGTATGGGTTTCAATTTTGGAGATTTAGAGAGTACAAGAAGTACTATTACTTGTAAATCTATCTCAATTTTTTCTTTTGAGGTCTCTCTTTGTTTCTCTTTCTGTTGTGTGTTTTTATTCAAATGATTTTATACTTCAGTATGCAATCAGCATGGCAAACCAAAACCCTCCAATAAAATTCTACTAATAAAACTTGAGAAACTAGTGCATATAAACTTATGTATTCTTCTTTCTTTAATTCTTTTTCTCTGAATATGTCATCAATTGCGGCTGATAAACATAATTCTATTAGGAAAAAGGCTGATATAGGTTCTAATAAATAGTTTAGCTAATCTAACTCTATATGTTTAGATAAATTTTTGTATCTAACACTAATTTTACAATATGTTGCTAATTGAATTTAATGACGAAAAATAAATAAAGTAAAATAAAAGTTTTGGTTATAAATTCTGATAGCAGCAATACAACTTTGCTATTAATTGATTAGATTAAAAACTAGGCCACTTGCTAAAAGAAAATCAATTACCGAAAAGTTAATAATCATAATGAAATTAGTGGAAAATGACTTGTTCAGTTACACTGCATTTTTCCACATTCGTTGTGCTACTAGCTAGCATCTTAATTAATTTGAAAGTGCTTACGTTAATTAATATAATTATTTTTAATCTTCATGCAACTAGGTTGGCATGAGAAGTCTTGTGCTGATACCATCAACTTGAAAATACCAGTCTGCCAGTTAACCGTCGATAAAATCTTCTCCACTGAAAATATTTTCTTATCCTATAATAAAATAATAAAAAAATTAACACAGAAGACATATATATATATATATAAAGAATTTTCTGTCTCTTATATCACCTTAATAACCCACTTGTGGGCTTGCATTAGATAAGTCAGTGTTTTATATTTTTTTTATAAAGTTTTATAATACCTTACTAGCTTGTCGCATATATATTTGACTTAATTTTTGTATATAATATGAAAATCTAAATGCTGACGTAGAGCTACTAATTAAAATAAAAAAAAAATTGGATTCATTTGTAATCAGCAGCTGCATCATATTCTTATCCTATATATCTTTTAACTAGTATTTATACAGCAAATTAGAACGGGAAATTTAGCCGAGAAATTAATACAATATGAGTTCATCTCTGAGAATTTATTCTTCGAGTTTATCAGAAATTAATTTTAATGTAGACGATAGTATTGAAAGTGAAAATGTATCAGCAGATGGTGATATTGGCGGTAGAGCTCTTCAAAGCAACAGACACAGTGGACATGTGATGGATGTTCTTAGTGAAACAGAGAATGGGATTATGGAAAATGATTTTCTAGGAATCACTAATTCCATACTCAAAATGTTGAACCAACACAACCCTAAGTATATATAAACATATTAAATTTGCAATAGAAACTCATTTTCTAAGCTGCAGCCTTCTAGACTTATTTCCTAGCCTTCTAGATTCACTTCTATCTTTTCCGTGAATTATAGACATGCTATTCAACATTAGAACAAAAAACAAAGTCATACCTCAAGAGATCATTCTCTATCTTCCTTGTTCTACTAATCAGATCTTCCACAACTTTTGAGAAGTATTGATCATGGTTACTAAAAAATTAAATTCCATACCTTCACGGAAAATCCTTCAAAATCTGCACAAATTGAAGCAGTTGAAGCTCAAATCTAGTAAAAGTCTGTGATTTTTCTCTTAAAACTAGGGTAGAGAGCGAGAGAGAGAGCTGGGAGGCGAGAGGCGTAAAAAGAACAAAAAGAAGAAGAAAGAGATAGTATTTATACCTAGGATTTTCCAAAAATAGCAACGGAAATTAATTTCGTTGCAAATTGCAACAGAATTAATTTCCGTTGCTATTTTTGGAAAATTATTCCTAGGGCTAAGTAAAATAGCAACGGCAAATTATTCCGCTGCTATTTTAGCAACGGAATTCAATTTCTGTTGCTATTTTTGGACCCAAAATTTTTTCACTTCTTTGGGACCAAATTACCAACGGAATAAGAATTCGGTTGCTAAATAGCAATGGAATTCATAGTAACGGAATTTGATTTCCGTTGCTAATTTAGTAACAAAATTTAATTTTCGTTGCTATTTTTTAACCCAAATTTTTTCGCCTCTCTTGGACCAATATAGCAACGAAAAATGTATCCGTTGCTATTTTAGCAAAGGAATTTGATTCCGTTGCTAATTTAGCAACAGAATTTTATTTCCGTTGCTAATTATCAATGATTTTTTTCGTTGCTAATTTCGTTTTCCGTTGCTAAATTTCGTTCCAAAATTTTTCTGCCATCTAATGCCACCATTTTTAGCAACAGTCATAGATTTACGTTGCTATTTTTCATGGCCATATTGTGGAATTAAAATTTCCCTCTCTTTTTAGCAATAGAATACCACCATTTTTTATTTCGTTGCTAAACAAAAAAAATTCAACCTAATTTAGCAACGAAAATCAAATTTCGTTGCTAAATTAGCAACGGAATAAATTCCGTTGCTATTTACAGATTTTCTTGTAGTGTATATATATGAACCGGTTAACCATATACTAACTGTTAACCGGTACTTAAAAAGCTAAACCGTAACCATTAACAAAAATGTAAAAATTAAAAATCATAACCGAATCTATCGAATTGGTTAACTATAAAAATCGATTCGGTTTCAGATCGATTTTACGGTTAACCATATTTTTGATTTTTTTTTCTCATCCCTACCTTTATTATTGACTGGCCAATCACTATAAACTAGCCAAGCAAGTTTATTAGGCACTCAGGTATTCTAGGATTGGTAAGCTCTATCTTTTAAAATCTTTTTTTTTTCATATAAAGCCATTTGCAATCATCCTTACATATAAATTATGTGTAATTGTAATGCATATTATGTATATTGATATTGCTTATATATATATATATATATATATATATATATATATATATATATATATATATATATATATGACTGACAAAATTAGCCTAAACCCAAAATTTCGTCCAAACCAGCCTAAAAAAATGATCCAAACCCAATTCAACCTAAAAAAAAGTCTATTTGGGCCAACCCAAAATTCCCCCACTTCAACCTCAACTTGTTTGAATTAATTTCAATATTATTATTTGCATTATTCGCAAACATGCTTGTGCTTTGTTTTTATTTTGGCTTTTTTGTAGGTTTTTTTTTTATAGAATGAGATATTAGTGTTGATAGTGTGGATAAGAGTCTTGACACTTTTGTCGAAACTACTTCCAAAAGATGATGGCTATCTTCTATATGGAATGAGTTTGATTTCATACTAGTAAAGTCAGAATAAGATATTAAATTTTTAAAACCAAATCAAAGTGTGCACTTATCATCAGTTGAAGACAAATAATAGATTAACATATTATTGTTACTTTGTTATATTAATTTTTTAATAATAAACAATTACTTATTAGTTGTATATTCAAATTTGTATAGAGTTCTACTTTTGGAGTCAAATTAAATTATTAATAAATTTTTTATTTTTCTACATATATCAACTTATTAATTATATTATGCTTTTAATTTGACCATATAAAATATTAAATTGAATATCATTATCATCAATCCATTAATTTATTAATAAAAATTTTATACATCCATTAAAAATTATTTCTTAAATAAAATGGATTAAATGGGTTGCGACCCATTTGGGCCATAAAATGATCCATTTAGGCCAAACATACAACCCATTTGGGCTAAACAAGTGGTCCATTTGGTTAAACATGCATTAAATCCATTGATCGGCTCAAATTCATCCAATCCATTTATATATTGGCCCATTTATGACATATACTTTTTTGTCCATTTATGATCCAACCCAAACCCACCAACCCGACCCATTTGCCACCTCTATTTTAAACTTTACAACATAAAATACATTACATGGCCAACAACATAACTTAGTTGAAACATTAAATAAGCAGTAATTTAATAGACATTTTGGAATTACTAGATATGTTCTATGAGGCCCACCTATAGCTTTCGATTCTATTGTCTATCATGAAGTTGGATATTACTTGGGATATATCTCCAATACAAAGCAAAAGTCTCCTTAGCTTCTATTATGATAAGTTGTTTGTCACATAGTTGTAAAAGGTGAGCTGATCAAAGTTCATGGCGTGCGTATCTCTCTCATCCTCGACAATCATATTTTGAAATATGATGGATGCTTTCATTATTCTTGTAATGTCCTCCTTATGGAAAAATCTTGTAGGGTTATGTAAAACTGTAAAGCAAGCTTGCAACACTTTGAATGCTCACTCAATGTCCTTTTGTTGACATTTTTACTATTTTGTAAATAAACTTTTTTTTGTCTCCTTGTAGTAGAAAGATTGTCTTAACAAATGTTGCCCATTAAGGGTATTTACCATCTGTTAAATAGTAACCCATATTATAATTATTGCCATTTATAGTGTAATTTACCTGCAAAACGCGACTTTTTAGGACTTTATCAAATATTGATGATCGATTAACACATTGATGTTATTGTTTGAACCAACCACTCTAAAAAATATATGCCATATTTATAAGTCAAATGAAATTACAACTTCTTATAGTTGGAATTCCTTTATGACTACTGCTTTTAGGTAGTTTTTCCACTACTAATGCATTTAATCAATGCTACCAGCATACTTAGGAAGCTGCATGCTTTTTCCATTTACAATAGCAGTTGCACATCATTTGAGTTCATCTTTCATAATTATTCATTCTCAAATACCAAAATCATGTCTTCAACAAACTTTTTTAAGCATTCAATTGTGGTGGTTTGCCCTATCCACACATAATTGTCAATGGCATTAGCTAATACTTTATATGCCAATATACGTAGGAAGTTTTGTATTTTTACAGCAGGAAAATTCCTTTGTTGCCTAATGCATTGACCCCGTCTTAAAATATGAATCATAACTTAAGAAGGTTTTGACAATTTAAAACCCTCTTTAGACATTCCGACAAAGGTTTCAAATGATGATCCTGAATACCTGGATCGTATTTCAAATTGTGAAGATGATTTACTCATCTTCATTGATGGGTTAAAAATGTTGGGACATGGAAATTGATGGGTTTGTTAATTTTGTGGATAAGGAAAATAAGGAGTATTAAAATTTTTCGGCTGTGGAAAACAAAGAATTAGTATATTTAAATTGGGATTTAGACTTGGGGGTTTGAATTTTGGAAATTTAAAAATTTGGATTTTAAGAAAGTTTAGGATTTTGTGAGTAATAAGGAACTAATTAGCATTATATTTTTTTTGGATGATTTTATACATTTTTAAATTAAGAACAAGTAATTGTTTTTTTTTTATAATTTGCATAAAAAATCTAAAACAATTAGCCAAAACTATCTGCATAATAATCAATTTGATAGTTTCTATTGGCCAAATAATAATTTTTTATACAAAAATAATTTGTATTTTTTTAAAATTATTGCCGCATGAAAATTTTTTTTTGGGGCACTTAGGAGGTATATGGCCTTTTTTAGAGGTTTTGAGCCCTATTGGGTTATTGCCTCCAATGGGAGCATATATAAGAGTCTCAGGTCCACTTTGGTTAAAAAATGGGGTTTTTACAAAAATATACAAAAAAAATAAAAATAACAAAAAATACAACACTTCTATAATTTTTTCAAAAATATAAATTTTTAAATTTTCAATAACAAAAATACAACTTATAATTTTTAAAAAATACAACTTTTCTTTAATAGTGCTATACAAATAAATGATTCTGTAGATACCATTTGCTCCCACCAATCAACCCATCAAAGCCTGCAGTTAGTTACAAATAATAATTAAAATAGCTAAAATTTAAAGATTCGAATAAATCCGGCGTCATTTTCTTTCTTCTTCTCTACCTCAACCATTCTTCCTCGGTAACCAAACAACATGACATGGCAGGACAAGTTCCTTCTCCATCGAGAATGAAAATTGGAAGTCCTTTCAATTCAACCAGACCTCAGCATCAAAGAATGGATTTTGGAGGGCTGCACCCACATTTCATGGCCCCAGTTATCCGAATAAGATCAGTTGTACCGGTATGTTCTGCTCCACCAGCGAGAAAAATGCCTACCGCTGGGCATGTCCATTTAAATGCAAGCTTCGACTATTTCAAGATCAACAGCTTTCAAAATTTAAATTGGTATACGAGTTAGGTGGCTGAATGAATCGTGATTGTAGGAAAATGTCTCCAACAAATTTTTGTCAATTACGCATCCTAAATTAATGGTGATTCTTCTAAGAATTACAATATATATGTATAATGAAAGATAAAAATCGCAAAGAAGAAGAAGAAGCGAAGAAAATCACAATAATTGTACAGAAAAAATGGAATAACAGATCACATAATTACACAAAATAATAAAATGGTCATGAAGAACAAACACAAGCCCACAATCCCAGCTCTGTATACATAAACCCCACCCAATTGGGACACGCCCAATGTACCTATCCAAGAATCCGAAAACAATGATACGTTAAAATCAAAAATCAACAAAAGAATCCAATTTAGAAGAACGCAAAAGTAATAGCAGCAAGAGATGCAAAAGCTGTAGGTACAAAAATGGCAGCATCGAAAGTTGGGCTAGGGGCTGGACCTTCTTGCGCAGCTACATTTTGGACACCAGAAATGGCCATAACCACAATAACAATGGCCAAAAATAGTCTCATCTTCAAGGCCTCCATCGTTGAAGCGCGAAAATTTCTCGAGAAAATCTGCCAAGAAAATTTCGTGGAAAGCAAGGGAAAGTTTCTCACACCACCAACAAATGGATACGAGCTAACAAGGAAGTTAAAGATCCGTTAAATAGAAGAATTAAAGGAAACCAATGTAGGGCAGGCTGCCCGTAAAAGACAGTTTGATATAGACCACAAGCACATGCTTTACTTTTTTTGGGGACTATAAACATGACTTTATTTTTATTTGTTCAAATTTTTAATTAAGAATAATATCATACATGTATAATTTATAAAAATAATTATTTGCATATAAAGTATATTAAAAACTATACAAGTATAAAAAATGTAAATGGATGTAAATGAATTTTAAATGAAGTATAGACATTATTTTATGAATCAAATTAATTGGATTATAAAGTAATGGTGGATGGAGTAATAGTATTAGAATTAACTGAATTTTAAATGAAGTATATATGTCAATTAATTATTACTATTTAGCATGTTATTTTTTAAATTAATTATATTTAATTAAGAATTTAACAATGTGTATATACCTTGTGTACTTGATATATACATAGTGTGTACTAGCTGTATACACTGTGTACATACTGTATACACAATGTGTATATGTTGTATATAATATGTACATGATGTATACACCATATGTACTAATTTTATACAGTGTGTACATGATGTATACACCATGTGTACTGGTTGTATACACCGTATGTACATGCTGTATACAAAGTGTGTATATCATGTATACACTGTGTGTATGCGCTACACACAGCGTGTACATTTAGTACACACTGTGTGTACATGCTGTACACAGTGTGTGCATCTAGTATACATAATATGTACATGCTATACACAGTGTGTATATCATGTACACACCGTGTGTATTTGCTATACACAGCGTGTACATTTAGTACACACCGTGTGTACATGCTGTACAAAGTGTGTACATTCAGTACACATAGTGTATACATCTAGTACACAATGTCTACATCTAGTACACACCGTGTGTATATGCTGTACACAGTGTGTATATCATGTACACACCATGTGTATGTGCTATACACAGCGTGTACATCTAGTACACACCGTGTATACATGCTGTATACAGTGTGTACATCTAGTACACATGATATATACATGCTATGCATAGTGTGTATATCATGTACACACCGTGTGTATGTGCTATACACAACGTGTACATGCTGTACACAGCGTGTGCATTATTACACACCGTGTGTACATGCTGTACACAATTAATGATTTTTTATTTAATAATACTTGATGTATTATTCAAATTCTCCAATAAGTATTTTTTGAAATAATAAATAAATAGTGAATTATAAAACTTATTGGAAAATAGGACTCGAAATATTATTTTTTCTATTTTATGTTATCTCGTATTAAATCTAATTTTTAAAATTTAAAAATATATCCTTATTTATTATATATTTTATTAAATATTTTTTTATTTTTTACTTTTAATTAGAATTAATTAATGATTCACTCAATGCAGTTAAAAATTAAAAATTCACTCAATGAGTTTTCATCTATGCAAGAAAATAAAGAATTGCGGTGGAATTATTTATTTATTTAGTTTAGGAAAAGAAAGTTACACCAAACGACATACAAGGCAAATTTTTCTTTAAAAAAAAAACCAATCGCATGATTTTGTAGTTTTTGCATGATTTTTTGAAGAGGATGTGAAGACCAATATGGATTAAAATAAGCAAAATTCGCTATCCATTTAGCACAATAGTTGCATTCACTGTAAACATGGACAATTCGAATTTCTCATTGCCATTGCTTTAAAAGTGTTTGCTAACTATTATGTTAATTAACCAACCATGATTAATTGCAAATTTGCCATCCATTTCCAACACACTACTATTGTAACTAGCATTGAGTTCGTATACAATTAGGACGATACATATATAGTTTATGCTCCAACAAACAAATGGTATTAATTAAGGAGGAGGAAGCAACCATTTAGAACCCTCAATGTAGCCTAGGTTGATAAAGTGTTGTGCATCTCCTTGGCTCAGACGTGTGCTCTATAAACTACGCCCTCTTGGATATTTTTTATTTATTATATATTTTATTAAATATATCCATTTCTAGGAAATGAATGTGGCTGTTTGGCCTTCACACTTTGAATTTTGAAAAGGTAGAGATAAAAGGAAATTGTTACATTAAGGTAACGTGCCAAGCTCCAAGTAATGATGCCGTGAATAATATAAATATCATGCACTGGAATGCAAGACAATGACTTACATTTGTATATTTGCAAGCCTCATGGCCTTTCTTGATATAATATAAAGAATGGGGTTCTATTAGAAATTAAAATTTCTCCGAAATCCAATTTCCAACTGTAGAATTTAACTATCATTATGCTTATAATAATATTTCGATTCTTCAAATTTCAATTGAGCGAACAGAGAAAAAAATTCAACAGAAAACCAGAAGAAGAAGCAAACAAGTGAAAATGAAAAGAAAAATAATAATAAAACAGAAAATGCAGAGAGAGTACAAAGCATACAAGAAGGAAGGGAAATGCAGGTAGGGAGTGGTATGCTCCACTCTAAGGGCAGGCATTGATTTGTGCAGAGTGTACTTTGGTCAGACCCATACGTCACTTTTGAATCCAAAATATAACAGCTGTAACTCCGTTAGCCTGTTTTTTCTACTAAAACACAGCAACCAACAACTCCAAGTGACACTAGCAAAATCACCCCTTTTTTATATAAATTTCTCTGCTAATTATTTCGTTTAATAAATATTATCATTGGTATGTTGAAGTCAATATCTAGATAAACAACGGGGTAATAAAGAGAGAGAGAGAGAGATAGCAGAGACAAAACGGTGAGTGTTATAGCAGGAGGATAACAAAAAGAAAGTTGAAATAGCTTTTCACCGACTTCCTCATTCCCTCAAATCCTAAAAACCAAAAGCCCCTTTTCTTCTCTGCCAAAAAAATTGCCTCTCTTTGCCAATTAGATTTCCTCTTTTGCACTCTAAATAAACAAATCTAACTCTCCTTTTTTCTCTATTTCATTATCTTTCTTTTTCTCTTTGTCTGAACTACTAAATCACAAAAATAGAGGTATGTGTTTGTTGCTGGTCTTGGCTGGGCGGTAGATGAAGAGTGGCAGGAAAGTTATTTAGGAAAAAAAAGTTGTATTTATGAAAACAAAAATTTAAAAAGTGAGATTGATGAAAAAAAGAAAATAGGGTTGTATTTTTTGAAAAAGGGGAAAAAAAGTTGGCAACTGGGGTAATTTCCTCTTAAAAAATTATCCTTATCTTTGACTTTTTTCCATGCATTGGAGATGCTCTAAGTGGGTTGGATGGATCATAAAAATTTTTAGCACCCCTAATACAAACAAACTTCTTTTGTAGCAAAGGAAAGAAAGAAGAAAGCAAACTTAAAAAGTTATATTAAGTCCCGTCAAAGAATAAAATCTTTCAGTAGATATAACAATACAAAAACATTATGATTATAATGGAACTACAAGAGCATAAGATTCTTACTTACAACAATACAAACAAAATTTTTAGAAAACATTTATTACTTACCCACTGTAACTTATTTTCACTAAAACATAAATATTCAACACTTCTCACAAAGTGACCCAAACCTAAATTTTAACTAGTAAAAAGATTGAAATTTATGTATTTAGAGTTATTGGATCCAACAGAGCCAAATTCATGGTAACACTAAGGAATACTTGTCTTTGGTTTGTCCTTATCATGGGTGTAGCATACCCTTAGATCCTTTGAGTCTAAAAATTAATCTTCAAAAGCTCTCAAAAGGCCTTTGACTTCTTTTTAGGCCTGAAGGTCTTGGTTTTGATGGTCTTAGTCTACCTTTAGCAATGAAGGCATATTTAAGGTTGAAAAATATAGAAAGATAGCCAAAATTCTTTTTTTTTTAGAAAATCCACATGACATATACAAGACATAAGATCTAAACTAGGAAACTAACCAACCTTTAACCTAAGAATTAACTAGACTATACAAGGAAAGTCAGCCTATCTAAAATCTACACAAAATCTATAACATATATACACTAATATCCCCCCTCAAATTGATGTTAGGCAATCTAAAAGCATCAATTTTTTAACAAGTAACTAATGTTCACCACCAGAAAGTACCTTAGTAAACACATCTGCAATTTCATGGTCAATAATGATATGAGGTAGAGAAATGACATGAGAATCATATGCCATACGAATAGAGTGACAATCCACTTTAATATGCTTCGTACGCTCATGAAAGATTAGATTAGCTATAATCTAAATAGCACTATTATTATCAGCATAAATAGGTGTATGATTAGTTAGGTAGAAACCAAGCTCATCTAAAAGCCCTCGAAGCCAAAGAATTTCTGAATAAGTAGACGACATTCTTTATACTCAGATTCAGTGGAGGACTTAGATATGTTATCTTGCTTTTCCAAGAAATTAGTGAAGAACCAAGAAACATACACCAACCAGTAATATATCATTGAGTATTAGAACACCCAGCCCAATTAACATCACTATAAGTAACAAGATAGATTAGAGAGTTGACTGGAAAAAACAAACCTCGTGTTGAAGTAACATGAAAATAACAAATGATTCGATAGACAAAAGCTAGATGAAGATGCCTGGATACTTGCATAAATTGATTCACCTATTAAACATTAAAGGAAATATCTAGATGGGTAATAGTTAAGTAGTTTAGGATACTTACAAGGGCATCTATACAAAACAAGATAAGAAAGAAAATCACCCTCATCACAATAATATTTAACATTCACTTCCAAGGGAGTATGAGTAAAATAGCCATCCTGAAGGCCAATTAAAGAAATTAGCTCTTAAGTATACTTTTGTTGATGTAAAAAAACACCAATTGATGTAGAGCACACTTTAAGACCCAAAAAATAATGTAAAGGACCCAAATCTTTCATATGAAAAATACCTTGAAGCCGTTTCTAAAGCTGAGAAATTAATTTAAAATTATTCCCAGTTATAATAATGCAATTAACATATACCAAAAGCAAGATAATTCGCTAAGGAGTTTTCCACAGGAACAAAGAGGAATCATACTGACTTTAAACAAAATAGAAGCTAAGAAGAGCATCATAAAATTTATTAAACCAGGCTCGAGGACTTTGTTTCAAGCTATAAAGTGACCTCTTTAACTTACAAACATTCGAAGAGAGAGTAGAGAGTAATCCAAATGGTGGGGTCATATATACATCTTCCTTAAGATCTACATGCAAAAAAATATTTTTCACATCCATTTGTCATAAGGACCAGCCCTTGGAAGCATCAATAGCAAGAATGAGATGCAAAGTGGTCATCTTGGCTAAAAAAGCAAATGTCTCCTCATAGTTTAGACCATACTCTTGCCTATTATCGAGAGCAACTAACCTTGCTTTATATTAGTCAAGTGAGCCATTAGATCGTAGCTTAATGGAATATACCCATTTACAATTAATAGGCTTAAAACCAACAAGACAATGAACAAAATCCCATGTATTATTATCCTGAAGAGCCTAAAGTTTTTCTGATATGGCTTTGACCCAACATGTATTGGGAATTAATCGGTTACATACATCATATGTATAAGTGAAAATTAAAATTTTTAACCAATATATTTGATCTTGCCATGAATTTATAATATAAAAATTAGTGATAATACGAAAAATCACCTTTGATTTTTGTTGAATAGTTATTTTTCCTTCTCATCGGGTTGTCGCAAACCACAGTGTCCAAAATAGAATATATCAAATTGTAATTCACACTAGAGAAAGATCAAATGAACCAAAAAATGATGGAATCAGAAGGCTGGCCGAATTCTCCTTGATGCTAGCAAGGAAAGAGTGACGGCTAGGGTTAGAGAATAATTAGAGAATTTCTTTTCTTATGAAACTCACTTAACCCTAAATCCCATCATCTTGAATTTTTATAGTTAGGTTAAAAATTCAACTTTATAATGTGATTGAGCTCTTTAAAATTGTTGGAGGAATATTAATTGGCCTTCTAGAAATATTGTTAATTTATTTGGGCTCAATTAAATCCAATTTAAGTCCTTTCTCAAAAGACTATGCACATAACCCATAAACTAAGCCTTTTATACATTCACTTGGATTTAATCATCCAAATTAATTCTAAATCCATCCAAATTAAATATATAGGCTCCATAACACTTATAAAATATATTTAATTTATTTTAGTCTAAGAATTAGGCCTCTAAGGCCTTCTATTTGGAGTTGGTGTGGAACCAATCCTCTGGTGGGTTTTTGCACCAAAACCAATTCTTTGGGCCCCATATATTTTTCTAATGTATTTATTAATTATTACATCAACCCTATAGCACTTATAGTCCAATAATAATTAATTATGATATACAATATTTCAATTAGGTCTATTTTGCAAAACATTTCTAAAAAGTTATGCGAACATTTCTACTTGATCATAATTAATTAAACTCTTTAATTAATTATTCTCTTATTCATTTCTCTTTAATTAATTATTCTCTTATTCATTTCTCTTATCCCATAATAATATCAAATATTATTATCCTTGTCATTTTACCATTTTATCCTTTACTCTATATGTGTGTGACCTATTGGGTTTGTGTCCATATTGGCAGTATAATATGTAATTATGAGTTATATCCAAAACTCATATGATTTAAACTTCTTTAAATTATTTTATCAATCACTTATTAATATTTATGATGAACTATTATACAAGTTATGAGCGGCCTCTAGCTAGGCATCATAACTACCCAAATTTTAGGAAAGTTAAGTGGTTTTGACTATACCCTTTCATAGAAATAGCTACCGTGTAATTACTCCTTTCACCAGTCTTATCTCAATTAGATTCTGAGTATGAATTTATGTCAACTCATATAAATCTAATTATATATGTTCTATTAATTTAACCATAGTTACCAAAATGCCTTTCATGGATCCCTATCCATCTTGGCATATTACTCTGGCTAGATATTCTCTAAACAAGGTAATTATAGAATCATGTCAGATAACTTCCCTTAATAAATCTGGGATGGTGAATCCTTTATCAATCACTCAACTATCTTCAAGTAAGTCATAATATACCTAACCTCCTAACTATGTTCACCCTTGGTTGGAAGTAATCAGTTATAGAGTCAAAGTATATCACTTGCTACTTAAGATAACCTTGGTGACCTCAAGTCTAAGGATACTTGCATAACCATTATAAAGAGATTCCTCATTGACATAGATTTAATATCCATGTGAGGATTCTCTTTGTAGGTCTCCAATGAACTTGTTCTTTTAACAAACATCTACATATTAGCTTTGATCATCACCCATAATCACAGTTATGAGAATCATTGCTTGAACTATTCAAGGAGCATAACATGTGCTAGTTTATCCAGATTAACAATGTCCTATCTTGTTAATTCTATGACTAGGGATATTTAGATATTATCACATTTGCATGCAATAGACATCTCATATCATGAACACTTTCATGATTGCCTTTGCACTATGTTTATAATATCTAGGACTTTATTTATTAATTTAAGATATACAAACTCATGTATTTAAACATAACATTAATAAATGAATGATGCCTTTTATTAAGAATATAAATTTATATATATGAAATACATCCCTTTTACATGGGCTCTAGGGCATACTCTCTAACAATCTTCCATTGCACTATAGCCAACCTTAAATCCATGTTATTTATATGGTGTTCGTGCTTTATCTGGGAAAGTGCTTTAGTGAGGGGATCTGCCATATTATCATATGTGGATATCCTTTCTATTTTCACATCATTTCTAGCTACTATTTCCCTTATGAGATGGTAGCATCAGAGAACATGCTTGGATCGCTGATGAGACCGTGGTTTCTTTGCTTGTGCAATGGCTCCATTGTTGTCACAATATAAAGGAATCAAATCAACAATGCTAGGCACCACTCCTTATTCAGATATGAACTTTTTGATCCATACTGCTTCTTTGGCTATGTCCGAAGTAGCAATTTACTCAGCTTCTATCGTGGAATCAATAGTTTTTTCTTGTTTGAAACTCTTCCAACTAAATGCTCCTCCTCCCATAACAAACACAAAACCAGACTATGATTTACAATCTTCTTTGTCAGATTGAAAAATGGCATTAGTATATCCATTTACTTCCAAACTGCCATTTCTATATACCAAGAATACATCCTTAGTTCTTCTCAAGTACTTAAGGATATTCTTGATAGCTGCCCAGTGTTTCTCTCCAAAATTGGATAGGAATATGCTTGTGACACTCAAAGTAAATGCTACATCTGGATGGGTACATAGCATAGCAAGCATGATAGAACCAATTGTAGATGCATATGGTTTTCTATTCATGCTCTCTCTATTCTCTAATGTTTGCAGACATATAGACTTAGAAATGTGTTTCCCATGCACCATGGGTCTAAACCCTTTCTTAAAAAGATCTATATTAAACCTCTTCAATACTTTATCTATGTATGTACTTTGAGAAGGACCTAAAAACCTATTGGATCTATCTTTATAGATCCTTATTCCTAGAACATAAGATGCTTCTCCATGGTCTTTCATCGAGAATTTCTTAGATAACCATATTTTAACATATTGAAGAAGAGATATGTCTATGATCAATATGTCATCCACATATAGAACTAGAAAGACAATTGAACTCCCACCGACCCTTTTATACACACAAGGTTCATCTTCATTCTGTAAGAAACCAAACTCTTTGATTATCTCATTAAATCGTATGTTCAAGCTCCTAGAGGCTTGCATCTATCCATAAATGGATCTTTGAAGCTTGCATACCTTTTCTTTATATTCCAATGTGAACCCTTCTGGTTGTGTCATATACACATCCTCAGTCATATTTTCATTTATAAAAGCTATCTTCACATCCATTTGCCAAATCTCATAATCATAATGAGCTGCAATGGCTAAAAGTATTCTTATAGACTTAAACATCACTACAGGAGAAAAGATTTCATCATAGTTAATTCCTTGTCTTTGACGATAGCCTTTTGCTACTAAGCGAGCTTTATATGTAACTATGTTACCTTCTATATTAGTCTTCTTTTTGAAGATCCATTTGCACCCTATGGGTTTTATCCCTTCAGGTGATTGAGCTAAAGTCCATACTTTATTTTCATACATGGAGTCCATTTTAGAATGCATAGCCTTAAGCCATAAATCACGTCCTGAACTATTCAAAACTTCTTAAGAGCTTGTAGGCTCATTGTCCTCTACTACAGTTATGCCTCTATCTGAATCAATGTGAAATCCATATCTTATAGAGATAGAATGCATCCTAGTAGATCTTCTAGGATTTTATGTATAATTAGGTTCAACTATAATCTCATCATTATAAGATTCAGTCTCAAGTTCAATCGGTTGATCTACTTTTATTTATGGGTCTTAAACTTCACCAAGTTCAATTTTACTCCAACTGTCCTCTTGTAGTAGAAACTCTCATTTTAAGAAGACATCATGCCTTGAAACAAACACCTGTTGTTCTAAGGGATGGTAGAAATAATATCCAAATATTTCTTTTGAATATCCCACAAATAAATATTTGTCAGACTTAACATCTAGTTTGTCTGACCTTGTCCTCTTTACATAAACAGGACAATCCCATACTTTCATATGAGAAAGTGTGGGTTTCTTGTTATTCCATATTTCATATGGTGTAACATCAACCAATTTACTAGGAACTCTGTTTAACACATAAACAACAGTTTCTAATGCATATCTTCAAAGGGACTTAGGCAAGTCTGCTCGGCTCATCATGGATCGAACCATATCTAATAGTGTTAAATTTCTTCTCTCAGATATACCATTATATTGTGGTGTATGTGGTAGAGTCCATTAAGATAAAATCCCATTATCTATCTCTAAGATAATCTTGAAATTCTTGGCTTAAGTATTCTCCACCTCAATCGGATCTAAGTGTCTTAATACTCTTGTCAAGTTGCTTCTCTACTTCATTTTTGAATTCTTTGAACTTTTCAAATGCTTCTAATTTATATTTCATTAGATAGATATACCCAAACCTGGAGTAATCATCTATGAAAGTAATGAAGTAGGAGTAACCTCCTCTGGTATGTGTAGTCATTGGACCATATACATCTGAATGTATTAAGTCCAAAACTATTTTAGCTCATTCTCCTTTACCAATAAAGGGAGCTTTTATCATTTTTCCTAATAAACAAGATTCACATGTATCAAATGATTCATAATCAAATGATCTCAAATCACCTGACTTGTACAATTTGGTCATGCGTTTCTCATTTATATGGCCTAAACGACAATGCCATAAATATGAGGTATTTAGATTATCTTGTTTTGTTCTCTTGGTATCCATATTATGTACTTCTTTAATTAAATCAAGAATAAATATACCATTCTCAATGATAGCTTAAGCATAAAATATATTGTTCTTAAAAATGTAACAACATTTATCCTTTAAAGAAATGTCATAATTGTTCAATAAGCAACTGAAAGAAATAATACTTTTAGATAATGCTGGAATATAATAAAAATTATTTAGCTCTAGTATTAATCCACTTGGAAAAGGTAAATGATAAGTCCCCACAACTATTGGAGAGATGATTTTTCCAGTAGCTGACTGTAGATATATTTCTACCTTTTCAACTCTTCTACTACTTTTAAGCCCCTGTAGATCATTACACAAATGATATCCACATCCGGTATCTAATACCCAAGATTATTTTGAAGCAATAGAATAAGTATTTATTTCAATCATATAAATATATGAAGTAGAAGCATCAGCTTGCTTCTTCTCATTGAGAGAATCTAAATAGGCCTTGTAGTTACTCTTCCAATAACCATCTTTTCCATAATGAAAGCAAGTTCCTTTGGGATTCTCTTTCTTGGCAACCTTCTTCTTGGAAACCCCACCATGCTTTAGCCGCGCCTTGGTCATCATCTTCTTCTTCTTTTGCTTCTTGCCTTTAGCAGAAGTGACAACCATGACACTTTTTGAATCATTCTTAAAGGATCCATCAGTTGTTTTAAGCATATTGATTAACTCAGGAATGGTTAGTTGGATCTTATTCATGTTGAAGTTAAGCACGAAAGGTGCAAAACTTGGAGCCAACGAGTACAAGATTAAATCTATGTATAGATCATTATCCATTACATAGCCAAGTCTACTCAAATGCTTAATATACCCATACATCTTTAATACATGAGCAGCAGCCGAAGTGCCTTCCACCATTTTGCAGCTAAATAGAGCTCAAGCAATCTCATATTGCTTAGTTATGGCTTAAGAAGAATAAAGCTCTTCTAGATGCAAAATGATGGTTCTAGCATCCATCATCTCATATTGCTTCTAAAGCTCTGAAGACATAGCACCCAGCATCAGACATGCCACTGCTTCACTATCCTCCATGTATTTTCGATAAATGCCTTTAATCTCATCATTGGCATCATCTGATGGAAGTGGTGGTGGATCTTTATCCAAGACATAATGGATCTTTTCAGCTCTGAGAACAATTCTCACTTGTCTGATCCAGTTAGAATAATTACTGCCAACCAGCTTGTTATCTAAGATTGATCATATATTTATGTTTGATGTGCTAATGATGATGACCTAGATGTGAAAAAGAAAAATATATGAGAGTATGTTCATATATATGTATGCATTAATTAGGTCTTTAATTAATCCATTTATTCCCACTATTTTATTATGAATCAATAGCCTTCACTATATAATCCGAGAAAATCCATTGGTTTTTTTAGTGGGCCAATATCCAATCCTTAATATGAAATTTAACCTTGACTGTGGTTAACAAGTCAAATTCCATACCCTTGAAAGGTAGGTATCTCTATACCAATTGTGTCTTTACACAACTATAGGATCATTAGGTTATTAACTCTTGATGCATGCATATCATATATGCATTTCCTAATCTTGCCTCTAGAACCATTAGCCTTGACTGTGGTCAACAAGCTAATGGGCTAGCTAAGATGACCCATTTAATTAGATTTAAACATATTCGATATAATGTGAACTTCACTGTGGTCAACAACCCATACTATAAAGAATTCTGGTTCTCCTCCAATTAATGGAAGGCTTATATACCTTAGTATTAGTTTGAGGGATTTTAGTTAATTAAGTCTCATCATACATGGTTGTCATACATTGGTATGCATCCTATATCTATCGCATAAATATAAGCATACAAATATGGTATAGTTATGGACTTTACTATATTGACCTCCTGAGCCAAAAGGGAAATCAAAAGGTCAAACCTAGGTAATATGCATGATTCAAAAGAGTAAAAAAAATAATTACATTATTTTCAATCTTGTTGGATTTCCATTCGACCCATCTTGCTCCTTGATAGTGGTCTCCATATCTATCTCTAATTGTAATCTAAGTAATCTAATTACATATTATAATTTGAAAAGAAAATACAAACCAAAAACAAGTGGTCGGGACATGAAAGTCCTCATTGGGCTAAAACATGCATTATGCTCAATCACATTGGGTCTTTGTCCATAACTGTCCATCATGCCAATCATACACCCTTATATGCACTTCTAATGTATAAAGTAAAATCATATAAAAGAATAAAAAATATGTTTCAACTCTTGAAACTTACTTTTGAGTTATTTTAATAATGTGATCAAATTAGGAAACTTTTTTCATTTTGGAAACTTTCCATTTTAGGCAACCTTTTTGCATGCATGTGTTCTTGCCTTAATTATCTATCCAAGTGATTATTATTTATTTATTAATTAATCACGTTAAATAATTAAAGAATTAATTTTGAGCTTAAAATAATGGGTAGGCCGAAACCTACAATTTAAACCCTAAAGTGTGTTCACACGCAAATAAGTTTTGTGTCTTTTAGATCATTTGGGCCTTTCAGAATGTGCCAAGCCCACTCCAGCCATTAAAACCCATTAATAAACTTAATTAAAGTTTATAATATTTAATTTAAATAAGTCTTTGGCCCTACCAAGTCATTCACTAATTTAAATCAAACCCATAACCATAATTAAGCCCATTAAGTGGCTTTAATGAATTAAAATTAATCCAATTAATTCAAAGCCCATTTTTATTAATCCAAATAATTAAAAATACATTAATATATCAGATATATCAGATTTAAAAGATTTAAAAATCGTTCTAAATATGAACTTACCAAGAACACACTAAGAACACACGAAGAACACCAATTTATCGAACTTTTCGATTAAACTAGTTTTCATGCAAAACTTATTCGATTTTAATTTTGTTTTATCCTATGGCTTAATATCACATATTAAACACATAAATTATAATCAAAATAATTTTATAGTGGATCAATAAAAATTTAATTTAGAACAACCCCTAAACTTTTATTGAAAAATAAAATTCTTCACGTCTAAAGAACAATCCTTTGCATAAAAGTATCATTTTATTTTTTATTTTATATAGTTGATCACATATATCCAGAAATCAATATTTCTCATTCATGAACAATCAAATCTAATATTTTAAAGTTCATGAAATAAATAACTCAAAAATAAAAAGGAAAACTATTTCGAAAATAATAAAAAATTATAGATTCATGGCAAAATCAGGCTCTGATACCATGTTGGAAAATAATTGATTACATACATCACATGTATAAGAAGAAATTAAAATTTTTAACCAATATATCTGATCTTGCAATGAATTTACAATATAAATATTAATGATAATAATAAAAATCACCTTCGATTTTTGTTGAACAGTTGTTTTTCCTTTTCACAGTGTTGTCGCAAACCACAGTGTGTAAAATAGAACACCTCCAATTGTAATCCACACTAGAGAAGGATCAAATGAACCAAAAAATGATGGAATCACAAGGCTGGTCGAATTCTCCTTGATGCTAGCAAGGCGAGAGTGGCGGCTAGGGTTAGAGAATAATTAGAGAATTTCTTTTCTTATGAAACTCACTTAATCCTAAATCCCATTATCTTGGATTTTTATAGTTAGGTTAAAAATACAACTTCATAATATGATTGGACTCTTTAAAATTGCAAGAGAAATATCAATTGGGCTTCTGAAAATATTATTAATTTATTTGGGCTCAATTAAATCCAATTTAAGTCATTTCTCAAAAGACTATGCACATAACCCATAAACTAGGCCCTTTATGTATTCACTTGGATTTAATCATCCAAATTAATTCTAAATCCATCAAAATTAAATATATTGGCTCCATAACACTTATGAAATATATTTAATTTATTTTAGTCTAAGAATTAGGCCTCTAAGGCCTTCTATTTAGAGTTACCGTGGAACCCATCCTCTGGTGGGTTTTCGCACTAAATTCAAATCTCTGGGCCTCATATATTTATCCAATGGACCTATTAATTATTATATCAGCCTTATAATACTTATAGTCTAATAATAATTTATTATAAAATATAATACTTCAATGAGGTCCATTTTGCAGAATATTTCTTAGAAGTTCTGCGAACATTTCTACTTGATCATAATTAATTAAACTCTTTAATTAATTATTATCTTATCCATTTTTCTTATTCCATAATAATATCAAATATTATTATTCTTGTCATTTTACCATTTTATCCTTTACTCTATATGTGTGTGACCTATTGGGTTCCTGTCCATATTAGCAGTATAATATGTAATTATGAGTTCTATCCAAAACTCATATGATTTAAAATTATTTAAATCATTTTATCAATCCTTTATTGATATTTATGATACGCTATTATAAAAGTTATAAGCAGCCTTTAGCTAGGCAACATGACTACCCAAATGTTAGGAAAGTCAAGTGGCTTTGACTATACCATTCCATAGAAACAGTTATCGTGCAATTACTCCTTTCACCACTCTTATCTCAATTGGATTTTGAGTATGGATTTATGTCAACTCATATAAATCTAATAATATATGTTCTATTAATTTAACCATTATTCCCAAAATGTCCTTCATGGATCCCTATCCATATTAACATATTACTCTAGCTAGAGATTCTCTAAATAAGGCAATTATAGAATCATGTGAGATAACTTCCCTTAATAAATCTGGGATGGTGAATCCTTTATCAATCACTCAACTATCTTTAAATAGATCATAATATATCCAACCTCCTAACTATGTTCACCTTTGGTTGGAAGTAATCAGTTATAGAGTCAAAGTATATCACTTGTTACTTAAGATAACCTTGGTGATCTTAAGTCTAAGGATACTTGCACAACCGCTATGAAGAGATTCCTCACTAACATAGATTTAATATCCATGTGAGGATTCTCTTTATAGGTCTCCAGTGAACTTGTTCTTCTAACAACATCCATATGTTAGATTTGATTGTCTATAATAATCACAGTTATGAGAACCACTGCTTGAACTATTCAAGAAGCAAAACATGTGCTAGTCTATCCGAATTAATAATGTCTTATCTTGTTAATTCTATGACTAGGAATAGTTAGATATTATCACATTTGCATGCAATAGACATCTCATATCATGAACACTTTCATGGTTGCCTTTGCACTGTGTTTATAATATCTAGGACTTCATTTATTAATTTAAGATATACAAACTTATGTATTTAAACATAGCATTAATAAATGAATGATGCCTTTTATTAAGAATATGAATTTATATATATGAAATACATCCCTTTTACATGGGCTCTAGGGTATACTCTCTAACAACATGCTTGTTTAGCTACCTGAGAATAAAAAGTAGGGACTGTAGCATGAGATAAAGAGGTAGAGAAACCATACCTATATAAGGGATAATGGACATGAGTGCCTCTTATAGTGGCCACTATAGATAGCAGCAGATCAGGGTTGGGAAGAACATGTGGTGATAGAGGGAGCTATCATCGCTGATGGACCATACTCAATTTAAAATGCATAATTGGATGAGAGAAGCCATCAAAGTGAGGAAAAACAACATATTCTAAAGAAATAACATATTACTGAAAGTAGTACTCATGTTCAA
The DNA here is from genome assembly GCA_037975025.1 of Excoecaria agallocha. Taxonomy (NCBI): domain Eukaryota; kingdom Viridiplantae; phylum Streptophyta; class Magnoliopsida; order Malpighiales; family Euphorbiaceae; genus Excoecaria; species Excoecaria agallocha. Next base: position 48,118,514 of record CM075806.1, on the reverse strand, counting down.
AGAAAATCATATTTCTAGAAACACGCATATCATTGGCAACAACATTATAGCATATAATCCCCTTGTGAGTAGTACTATAACCTATAAAAGCACATCGAATTGATTAAGCTGTAAGTTTTTGATGCTCATGAGAAGACAAGTGAACAAAACAAATACAACCAAATGTGCTTAGTGTATGATAATCAGGGTGCACATGAAATAGGCGATAATAAGGAGAATCAAAATTCAGCTATTGAGATGAAAGATGATTAATTAAATAGATTACAGTAGTTAAAACTTCCACCCAAAATTTAAATGGAAAGGAAGACTGTAAAAGCAATATGCAAACCATATATAAAAATTGATGATTCTTTCACTCAACCATCCCATTCTATTGAGGAATGTAAGGATATGATCATTGAGATACAATACCTTTTTATTACAAGAAACCCTGAAAATGATATGACATATATTCCCCATGATTGTTAGATCGTAATACTTTTATACGGGTGGAAAACTGTGTCTCAACATAAGCTATAAAAGCTCAAAATGTAGTTAAGGCCTCAGCTTTGGAATGCAAGAAATATATCCAAGTGAAATGGCCAAAGTTATCAATGAACGTGACAAAATATTTATACTGCCCATGTGAAATTACATAAGTAATACCCTAAATATCACTATGAATAGATGCAAAATAAGTATCAGCATGACTACTACAAGCAGAAAAAGGCAAAGTCTTACTTTTCCCCACTTTATGAGTAGAAAAATCAAGAGACAATATATGAATAGATGATTAAAATTTATTTCCAAGAAAACCATATTGCATCACTTTATTCAAAATAACATTATTCGGATGTCCTAACCATTTATGCCAAATTTCAACCTTATTTTCAACAATATTAGAAGCTAAAGACAAATTGCTAGGGACAGTAAACTGTAATGGAAACAATCTACCCACTTTAAGGCCCTTCGCGATCACTTTCCCTGACACCCGATCTTGCACAAGACATATACCATGAGAGACATTTACATTACATTTATTTTCCACCATTTGACTAATCAAAATCAAATTAGTAGACAATTCAAGAGAAACAAGCACATTGCGAAAAGAAGGTCCAATATCACCAATGGCAGTAATGAGGAAGTCATTTCCATTAGCAATCTATATATTTTATGGGCCAGTATATTTTTAAAGATTTTGTAACAAATGAGAAGATCCAATCATATGATTAGATGCACCATAATCAATAAGCCAAGGAGAAAAAACATTTTTACCTTGCCCCTAAAGGTTAAAAAAAGAAAATGCTGATAAAGTCATCTGTCTACCATTTTCAGAGTAATAGTAGACTAATTAGTAGTAAGAATAGCATTGGAAGATGGTGCAGGTGGTGGTATATCGCAACTATTGGTGTAACACCCTCATACTATAAACATAGTTCAAACCCCCAATTAAGCTATATAAACATGCTTTAGGTTAAGATTATGGCATTAGTTTTTTTTTTACTTTGAAATTTTAAATATGGTTCAATAAATGAACCCAATTTAACTATTATGCTCTTTCATACACATCATAATTAAGATAGTTACTACCGATCATAAAGTTTATACATGTACTGTATACTTACAAAAGTGAACCTATAACAACATAAGGTTTCGATAATTGCATCCTTTCATATAAAAACCCTTGGTACTAAAATTATACAAATATCAAAAGAGAACTTTCCTACATTAATATCCCGATGGACTTGTGTTGGCCTTCTTGATGTAGAATACATCCTTATGCCGAAATCTTTACAGCAAAAATCTACACGAATAAACAACTAGTGACAAGCTATAAAGCTTAGTGGGGAACTTAAAAAATATGAAGACGACTTCATAAGAAAATTATCAAAATAAGACGCATACATATAAACATATCATTGACATATAAATCAATCAATTATAGTATTAGCAATATAAACCTAACATTATACAATAAACATTTAAGTTCTCATTTATTAACTAAACCATATGTTCAACATTTTACTTCTTTTACCAATACTTATATAAGTCAACCATACATTTATGGATTCTATAAATTTATCCTTGTCTAAACACTTCATATTACTAATAATTCTTAAACACATGTTAATATCAATTTAAGCTTATAAGGATATTCAAATGTATATCCTAGCGTTTTAAGTTACTAAACTAAATATCTATTCATATGAAAGTACTAGTGATTCCTATGACAAACAAAATATTCAATCTAATCTCGATAGAAATCATTCTTTCATTCTATTTATTATTTAATAGTTCTATTATTCCATTTCATCCTAATGCTTTGACATATCAACTTTATATTTCTACCTCAGTACACATTGGATTCACATGTCACAAAGTCTAAATCATTATATTTGCATGCAATGAGAAACACATATCTCAAATATAATTATACCTTGCTATATAAGAACCATGTAGTTATAAAAAATACTTATATGCTTATAAAGCCTTTGAAAACATCTATGAAAAGTACAAAGTTACTTATATTAACATGTAAGCAATTACCCATTTCATTACTTCTATTAGACAATGTGAGAATAGCAATAAAGAAACACATTAACCATAACCAATAATGAAAACTATTACTATCCACAAATATTAATACATATACCTTGTATTCCTAGGTATAAGAACCATTATGAATTTATATCATGGATTTCCTAACTTTTCATATTCAAAGGTTTATAGAAACCCTTAAACAATATACAGAAGAAGTCATGTGTCTATAAAAACATATGCTCATCGATATACTTATGGTTAAAACAACAATAACATACAATGTCATATGTATAACCTATTATCTAATATATATGTACATATCCATACACACACACACACACACACACATATATATACATATACATGTATATATATACATATACATATATAAATACATACATGTATATATAGATGTATATATATACACATATATACATATATATATATATATATATATATATATATATATATATATATATATATATATATATATATATATATATATATATATACATATATATATATATGTATATGCATATATATACATGTATATATGTGTATATATACACACACACACTCACATACATTATAATGGCCTCAACACTGGGTCAGCCATGAATAGTACTTTCCGATAATGAATAGTGTTTCTCGGGCCTGAAATGACACCCGAAAGTCAAAAATATTTTATTGGACCATTTGAAAGGAATAGTCATGGTGAGCCTAGGGTTGAAATTTGAAGTAAATTTGAGATCAAATGGGTCTCCAAAAGTCAAAAAATACGAAAAAATGTAGTGAGTCAATTTTCCTGGTAGGGAAGGAGACTTGATTTTGTATAAATAATTAAAAATAGTAAATGAACTCCAAATATTGGTAAATTTTTCTTGTCTACATGAATTTTTATATAGAATATTTTGGTGATGAAAATGGAATTTTTCAATGACACCGGTAGTTGTCGAATCGGACCGATAAGTTTGAATCGAATCGATAACGGACTCTGATTGAGCCAAAAATTTATGTAATACCTATTTTTGATATTTTAAGAATTTTGGAATTAAAATTAAAGTATTTTAAGTAGGTAAGAGAGAGAAATTGGATTGGGCTTTAAAAAGGCCTAAATGGGCCTTAATGTTCAAATGGGCAAAGCCCACTCATTTAAGCCCAATTTTAGCCCATCAAGAGAGTATATATAAGTCTAAAAATCTGGAGAATTTCTCGAAAAAAATCCAGCCCCTTCTCCCTCTTATGATGGCCGAACCACCTCCCTCATCTCTCTCTCTCTTTGATTTCTTCTTCTTGCACTCCAAATCTCCCTTAAACCCAATATAAAAGATGAAGTTATATCTCTCTAGGTCACTATAGTGGACTTAATCAAGTGATTTGGATAAGAAAAGACAAGGAATCAAGTGAAGAAAGAAAAAGAGGTAAGATGAACTTAAGAAAATTAAGTGATTTTAATTTGTTCTTTAGTGTTTTCTCATAGTTTTGGATGCATAGAGGTTGGATTTGGTGTTATTTTGAGCTAAATAAAATGAAATCATGGTGTTTTGTTGGATGGGAAATTCGGCCAAGGATGATGGAATTGAAGGATGAAGTTTTTCTTTGTGTCAAGTGAAGAAAAGTGAAGCTTAAGGAAGCTAAAGCGGAGAAAGGTACGTGACTACAAAATCTTTTAGTTTCCCTATTAATATGAATTTTTCTTAATTATGTAATTAAGGTAAAAATATGTAAAATTGTTAATTGGTGCAATTATGGTAGGGTAATTGTAATTGGACTAGAGATAAGGTAAATGAAAAGTGAAAATGAAAGAAATAAATTTTTAAGAAGAAAAATGTTGGTGGCTGAAATTATTAGGTAGAGAAAATAGTGAGAAAAATGCATGAAATTAATGTATGTTAGCTTAAAATAATAATAGACATGATAATTGATGTCTATGAATTTTTAGAGAATATTTGAAATTAATTTAAAAATTTTTAAGATTATGTATAGTTTATGTATTGAATGAAAATTGTGATTTATAGTGAATTAAGTGACTATTTTGATGAAAAATGATAATGACCAATAAATAATGCATAAATAAATTTTATTGGAATTTATTTAATTTATTGGGATTTTATTCAAATTTTTATGTGAATATGTATAATGAAAATAATTGAAATATTAATGCATAATTGTATTAAAAAATGACTAAAGTAAGGAATTATTATGAAATTAAATTAATGTCAACGACAAGAAATAAAAAGTCAACCGATGAATTTTTCGAAATAATTATTAAGTTGTGGAAATAATAAGAATAATGAATTATTGGTAAATAATTCATAAAATGAATGAAAATGATGGAAATAAATTGATAAGTAAATAAAAAGAAAGATAAAAGAAGTTTTAAATGGAAAAAGGACTAAAATAAAAGAAAATAAAAGTTTTGGGGCAAAATGATAATTTTGCCAAAGTGGGTAATTAATGAGTGAAAATAAGTAAGAAATAGTAATAAGGGCAAAATGGTAATATCGGAAACCTAACTGTTTTAAAAGATAAAATTTTCATGGTATGGGGACTAAAAATATAATTTTACCCGAAAATGGTAAAATAAAGAATAAACAATGAATAATGGAAGAAATTATATAATAAAAAATGAAAAATAAATGATTATAATGGCAAAATTGTAATTATGTATTTGAAATGAATAATCCTATAGAAAAATTAAAATTATGCATTTTCGACGCATAAAATAATAAATTATATTAATAAAATTTCTAATTGCGTAAAAAGTAGTAAAATAAAGGTGTGACTAATTTATCAAAATAAATTGTAAATAAAAAGTATTAAAAAAGTGAAAGACTATAAAATATGTCGCTGATGAAATAAAAGTCGGCTTAACGAATAATAAAAAAGTTTTGGACAAAAAGAAAAAAAACAAAGTGTGATCAGTCAAGCTTAAAAGTATTGAAAAATAATTCGTAAAGAATTATACAAAAAGAATAAAAGAAAATTGTGAATTATAAAGTCATAATTCATAATTTATAACCTGTATAAAAAATGAGAAGTTTAAGTATCTGAGTGAATTATCGAAGAATAATTCACAAAAGTGACTGGAAAAAAGAAAGTGAATAAAAAGACAAAAAGTTATTGAATAGTCAAATGCACAAAAGAGTGCATTTGATCAGAATAAAGTGTAGTAATAAATAAAAGAAAGAAATTAAAGATTTTTAAATGTTCAAAAACGTTTGCAAATGTGATTGATTATTTTGTCCTTAGCAATAAGCATGTATTATTATTCTTGTTTTGAATATAATTAGCTAGCCAAAAGGACACATCTGTACCGCGGTGCAAGTCATGATGACTTGCTTTGCCATGGGTGGGATCTTTGATCTCCATAACTTCAGTGAAAGTGAAAGTGTATATGTTTCTATTCAGTGAGACTTG